>OZ038503.1:9411493-9598993 GCA_964036315.1 Acanthosepion esculentum
TTATTTGTTTATTTGTGTCAAATTATTTTACTTGTTTTTATTTAATTTATTTTTGTTTTTTATCCTTTATATTCATTTTATTTTTATTTTCATCGGTGTTTTTATTAACGTAGTAAAAATCTGTTTATATAGCTTATTGTGGGTAGTCTATATTTCTTCATATATATATATATACATATATATATATATTTTAAACGTTGAATGTTAAAGACAACATAGTCCTGCATATTTTCTTTTGAATTTTCTCATTTTCTAATGAGACTTTTTATTTGAAAATTATATCGAAATAAATATTGTCCATAAGATATTTATTTCGATATAATTTTTAAATAAAAAGTCTCATTAGAAAATATGAGAAAATTCAAAAGAAAATATGCAGGACGATGTTGTCATTAACATTCAACACAACATGTTTAAAAGAAAAGTTGCTGTCAAATTACACACACACACACACACACACACACACACACACACACATACACATATATATATATATATATATATATATATATATATATATATATATATATATATACATTATTTTTTAGTCTTATTGACCCCAATCAAGGCAGTAAAGCCACTAAGACACAAGGGGTTACTGGGTGTGGTGTGAAAGAATTAAAAAAACAAACATTACTATGCTAGGAGAATAATTGAAGAGTAATCAGGAAGACACTATATAACAAATGACATTGCATTTAAATTTTTGAAGAACAATGTTAAATGGAACACATTGTGTTGGAAGAGTTCCACATGTGAGAAGTGAAAGAAAAACTGTTAGCATGGAACTTATGGTTACATCTAAACAAATCAACTGTAAATTAATGAGACCTTGTTGCCAATCTAGTACTGTACAGAGAAGCTGTTATTGTGGTGAGAAAGTGTCTGAAGCCAAGATGCCAGGTCAGGACCAGTAACATTGCAGATTCTTCTTTGGACTTTATCAAGATAGCAACAGCACAGGACCATATGTGGCAACAATATTCTAAGCATGGATGAATGGTAAGCTTACAAATATGCAAAATAGATTCTGGAGAGAAAAAATTTTTAACACAACACCAGGAGCCAACTTTCTTAGTAGCTGACCAAGGATTCAATATTGTCTTTCCACTTCATGTCAACTGATAATGTTAGCTCTAGACAACACAATGACTTACACTCTTGGAGGTTAGCATCAGCCATGCTGATGGAAGGCAGAAAGGAAACTTGCAGTTGATTAATAGAGAGCAGTTTCATTTTGGAGTCATTAAAATTGAGCCAATCTTTTTTCCAGTTAGAAAAGACTGATGGGCACTTTTGACATCATTCACTGATCAGACTTACTATCAAGGTAGGAGTAAATATGTCATCAGCATAGGTACCAAGTCAAGAGCTGATGCTATCTGGAAGATCATTAATGAAAATTAAAAACAAAGTAGGACCAAGAATAAAGCTCTAAAACATTTAGTATAAAAGGATCTAGAAGAGTGGCCATTCAGGATAACTTGATTTAGAAAGATTGAATAAAAAATTTGTCTGTTAACTTTCTTGTTTATTGTGCTATGTTTTGTCTCATGTTGGTTATACTGAGGACTTTTTACAGATATCTTACTACTACTACTACAAGGAATAAATACAGAAACAAATTATAAGAAATTCAGATGATTATGTCTATTACGACTATGAAATGTAAACAGGAAACAAGCAAGCAGAATAAGAAAAATTTAAACATTTTATAATGATATAACTTCATATGAGAACTTCCAAAAGGTTTGCTCATCATTTGGTTCACATTCCTTCTGGACTTTTGAACAAGAGTTGAGATTTATTGCCTGTTCCCTGTTTAGGATTGGATTTCCAGTTCATAAAGTCTTTGTCTGCCTTCTCTTTTATATCCAGTAGCCCCTTGTGTCTTAGTGGCATTATCACTTTGCTTGGGGTGAATTGAATTTGGGAACTGGGTCATGCTAAAAACATTTCAGACCCTCCCTCATATTTAAGACATCATCTACTGTTGCCATTATTACTGATACTACTATTGTAAATGAAGTTTAAAGACAAAGAGAAATAAAAGTCAAAATTGATGACGGTGATTTATTAAAAATATTTGGACAACAATTATCTTTTATAAAGAACCACCAACAAAAACAAAATGGAAACGAGTTACACAACAATGATAATAATAATAATACTTTGGAAACTTAAGACTACTAAGTCAACTATTTAATAACACATGGAGTAAAATAAAACAAAGATACATCATTTAAAAGTTCGCTGTTGTTTGGTGGAGTGGGGTGAAAAAAATCAATAAACAAAATATGAAAAGAAAAATACATAAAGGAACTGGAAAGGGTTTTTCATCATCTACAAAATTTTATGAGCCACTTCTGGAAAAGAACAGAATCATGTTCTTCCACTTCACAATACATAGTGTTCAGATGTGTTTTGCCAAACCTTCATATATAAAGTAATTATAACGTTTATTTTGGTCATTCCAACTTGGCGCAATGCTGACTTGAGTTTGACCATTATAACCAGACTTATTGTGACTTACCCTAACTTACTTCTGGACAAGAAAAAGAAAATAGACATGCCCAAGGGACATTGAAAACTTTGTTTCCGTACAGTTTGTACAACAACAAAAAAGAAAAAAAAAGTCCGTAGTAGAAATTAAAATTTTTGCTAATTCTTCTTTTAAATGTTTATAATTGAAAATAGACACACACACACACACCTGCATTACACCAAGTCGTCAACCCTTAATGACCATATAGTCTTCTGTTTTGAATAAATCTCCCTGAAAAGGAATATGAATTCAAATTCAATGAAACGCATGTTTAATGATTACGTAATAACAATGTGATGTTTGTCTTGACGAAATTCAAAAGCATCCACATGACCTTGGCAATGATGAATTATTTTCCACACTACTATCCATTCGCCCACAGAAAAGCTATCGCAAGCCTGTCACTACTCTGTTGCTATTTCCATGGCAAGGGTTCTGACAAACTATGTTCGTTGGATCCACCAGCCCCGAACTTTGAAAATGGGATCCGCCATGCCACATACAAAAGGATGAATCCTCCTCCATTTATAAGTCAAGCTTTTTCAGAAAGCTTTACTTTTTTTACTTTTCTTTTTCAGAAAGCTTTACTTTTTTTACTTTTCTTTTTCAGAAAGCTTTACTTTTTTTACTTTTCTTTTTCAGAAAGCTTTACTTTTTTTACTTTTCTTTTTCAGAAAGCTTTACTTTTTTTACTTTTCTTTTTCAGAAAGCTTTACTTTTTTTACTTTTCTTTTTCAGAAAGCTTTACTTTTTTTACTTTTCTTTTTCAGAAAGCTTTACTTTTTTTACTTTTCTTTTTCAGAAAGCTTTACTTTTTTTACTTTTCTTTTTCAGAAAGCTTTACTTTTTTTACTTTTCTTTTTCAGAAAGCTTTACTTTTTTTACTTTTCTTTTTCAGAAAGCTTTACTTTTTTTACTTTTCTTTTTCAGAAAGCTTTACTTTTTTTACTTTTCTTTTTCAGAAAGCTTTACTTTTTTTACTTTTCTTTTTCAGAAAGCTTTTTCCCAAAGATTGTTGCTTTGTGGATGTTTGATGTTTTTCTGATCACTGCAATCTTGATCTCTTCAAGTCTAGACTTAACCATCATCTTTCCTACATAACCTAATGAATTTCATTGTCTCCTCATAATTGTGCTGGAGAATTACATCAGAGGGGTCCAAGAGGGCCAGAATAGCATAGGAGGATGTTTTTCTGATCACTGTAATCTTTATCTCTTCAAGTCTAGACTTAACCATCATCTTTCCTACATAACCTGATGAGTTTCACTTTTCATCTTCTCTAAGGCTCATGCAACACAGTAATGCTCTCCCTTGAGTAGTCTTGTGGCTACATCATGTTGAAACGTTAGTTCCCATACAATCACAGATTAAACAACATTGAGTCTGATCAGTACATCGGTGGTCGACCACTTGAGAGTACCACATGCTGTAAATTTAGATGTGTGTGTGTGTGTGTGATGTAATAGATAATGGCTTGAAATTGTTAATCAGAGCGCAAAGTTCCATTTTCAGTCGGGTTCGTTATTTTCACTAATGTACAAATGACTTTGGGAAAGGTATAAATCCATCTCTTCTCACAAGCTATATATTAATTAGTATCACTAAATCATTGTCTCCCTCATAATTGTGCTGGAGAATTACCTCAGGGGGTGTCCAAGAGGGCCAGAATAGCATAGGAGGATGTTTTTCTGATCACTGCCATCTTGATCTCTTCAAGTCTAGACTTAACCATTATCTTTCCTACATAACCTGATGAATTTCACTTTTCATCACACAAGACAAGCAAATTATGAGTGAGGTAAACCGTATGAGCATCAGTGCTGGAATGACACGGCGCTCGCATCACTGAGGTTGCCAGCATGTGCAAGATGTTAATTTTCTGGCTTGGCAAAAATGAATGAAGGAGGCAAGTGTTTGTTTGGACGTCAGTAAACTTTTGCACTCAGCGCAGGTCAGATTGTTGCATTGCAGCGTGTTGCAGAGTCCATTGTGAAGGTTGTTCCAGTGTCTATGCTACAGAAGAAGGAATTTCCTGTTACTATTTCGGCACCATTACTATGATGAAAATATGTACCAGCAGAGATATGATAAAGCCATTTAGTGGTGAGGGAGACGCGGTAGTGTGGCTGAAAAAGGTGAGACTAGTGGCGAGGCTTCAGCTGGTGGATGATGTGTCAAGCTTTCCATCACTGTATCTGGAGAGGAACACATTGGCCCTAATCAGGGAGATGGATGAAGACGTCGAAAGGGATATACATTAAATAAAGACCTGGTTGAAGGAGGCATTCACGGATGGTGTGTTCATCATCTACAGGAAGCTGACCACAAACAGGTGGACATTTACGCAAACAGAATCGGTCCGATTGGTCGGGTTTGAGGGAGTTGGGCTGGAAAGGCTCACTAAATTAAGTTTCATTACTGAGTTCCCTGATGTCATTTCTATCAGACTTCAACAGGCACCAAACATTGAAACCCTGCCTATGGGAGACCTGATAGTGAGGACAAGAGTGCTGACAATGACTGGTGACCAAAGCTAAGATGTGATACCAAATTATTATAAAGTAGAACTGTGGCTTTTTAATCTCAGGATTCATGAGAGAATTGAGCTCCAATTTCATATTTATTAAAAAAAATAGTTTAAACAAATGTTTGGAGTAACATGATGAGTTAGTAGCCATGGTCAAATGCAAAAGAAATACTGGAACTGTCAGACAAACAGAATTAACAAAGTTTGTAATAAAAAAAAGGGGCAAAAATGAAATATCAAGCAAACAATACATGCAAAGCAAATTAAAGGTAAAAAAGTTCTTAAACTAAAAACTTGGTATCTACACACAAAAGCAAGGGCAGATAAGCAAACACAGTGGTCTGTCTTCTAGACAAGGCAGTCCTGAATTGAGTCATGTCAAATTGTAAACTGGCCTATTTTATTGGCGAAGAAATATCTCAGCATGCGTTTGTGAACTTCTACCTATATAAAACGGGAGTGGGGAAATGTTTTGCAGTCATTTCCAATAGTGGTTGAAATCAACATAATCGATTTATATGGGCACACAACAAAGACAGACAACATGGAACTGAATTTAAGAACAACTGATAAATTTATTAACACAAAATAATGAATGAATTATACAAATTAAGAGCATTGGATGCCAAATGATGGCCAATAACATGTATATAAAAATAATGCGAGTGGAATGTGCCTTTTTACAATATTAATTATAATGCCGCATAAGGTTCTCAGGAAAGGAAACTTCGGATAAAATGTAGAAAAGGAGAAAATAATTCTCTGAATAGTTTTCAAAGAATTGGTACAATTTTTGAAGCAAAGTTCATGGTAACAGTGAAGAATAGAACAATCACACTAACTGAAGACTTTTCCTTGATGTGCGAGCGACTTTGATGTTCCTTTCAATTCTTGTCCTGTGGTTGTCAAATTTCGGTGCTTACCTTTTCTAGGGCTTTTAGTTTTCTTTCTGGACCAGAACAGCCTGGGTTCCAGCAGCAGATGTTCGTTGATTCCTTCAATGAAATCAAAGGAACCCCTTTATAACCTACAGGTATGCCCCAAATTCCCTTCTAGGAAATTGGAGGGAAACCTTTTGATTGGTTCTCGATTAAAAACAAACGCTGCTGTTTTCCCACAAATGAAAATGTACCAAAAAATGAAACGAGAGCTCAAGCAGCTTAATTTTTTAAATATTTTCCCCTCAGACAAGATGCAAGAAACCAACAGTTTTTTGCATATTGATATAATGGAATAACCTGTCACCTCCCATGAGTGACTACACTATAGGTAGTAACTGCCTATAAGTATCTGTAAGTCAACGGACTATAGAGTCTAGGTGAAATCTTTTCAACTATACGGTTGAACTCTCTGCCTGAAGGCAGAGAGGAACCCAGACGAGGCTATGCCGACGTTCAATGTCTCATCTGGGGTGGTCGACCGACCCCATTTTTTTTACGAGGTCTACAAGGAATTTTTGCCTGAGCCTACAGGCTCGAATACCCCATGTTAAATTCGTCCTTGTGCCACATCCGACCGCGTGGGGTGGTTGGCAAATATTCTAGCTGGAATCTGTTGAGTATGACTCAGACTTACGCGAGAACAACCAACCTTCTAATAGTAGCACTCACTGCTGGATTGACTTGCGACGACCTTGTGCATAACTGTTACCTTTATTCTTATTGTACTGTTTTTTTTTTGACAATAAACTTTTACTTATTTATTCCACCTTGTTTTTCAAGTATATATTCCTAATAGCACGGAATATAACATAAAATTTAGATTGAATGACAGATATTTGTCATGCAAGCAAAATTCTAATGAAACCTTGAACAATTCAGAATGAATATTTTTTTTTATACAACTACAGACTGTAATAGGGTAATATTTTTACAGCAAATATACATTACGATTATATAAAAGGATTTGTTTCACAATGTTTGAACCATGTTTGAAATCATTTACTTTTGTACAAAGAACAAATTGCATTTCTTTATTTTGGTCATTTGCCCAAAATTTTATTTCTACGTTAGCAACAAAATTTGAATGTGAAAACATTTCACAATTAATCTTGAAAGGCGGATTCATATGTGGATTTAGAACAATATTTGAACATTAGATATATTTTCCTTTTCCTTATTTTATGACCATTAACTCTGGCTTAAAGAAGTCAGGCCATTTTTGCATTAATTCACAAATATGTAATGTGAAGAGCCTAATACAAAATATATAAGATCAATTTTTTTTATTTTACATCTTAGCTCACCTTTTTCTTTTTCTGACTGAATCAGTGCCCTTGAGTGAGTAGCTGGAAACGGGTTTATTTTCAGATACTGGATGAACTCGATTAAAGTTATGTGTTAAAGATAATTCCAAAGGATGAAGATGGCTCAAACAATGAGTTTGAGACAAAACATCCTCTTTTAACTATAAATGAGCAAACCATTTCGTCATCACCCAATATAAGCGCAATTGCTCTACCTAACTGCCAATAAGGATGAGGTTTAGTGCTGGATTCTTTATCATTAGAACGTCATTCACCTTAATATTTTCATATTTATTTTCCCACAGACCCTTACATTGTTCTCTTAAACTTAGAAGATATTCATTATACCATATATTTTTAAAATTTATTAACTAAATAATCCCTTATCTCTAGAGAGGTAATTACGTCTTTCCTTTGAAGGGGTTCAGGCACAATAATACTTAAATTATCCATGTTTAACAGCTTTAGAAAGAGGATATAAAAAGCAGTCGGGGGTAATTATTTCCAAACCTGAATCAGAAGAACGCCGCTAATGGCCGGGAATTGATTACCTTTTGTATATCGGAAAGAATAGTGAATAGTTCAAAATACTCCACTTGAGATCTTCCTCTGCTTTTATAAAGACATGTATTGCCCTTCTAAGATGAATATAGAGGGGCTTAATGTTAAAGTTAGAAAATCTGTCCAGAAATTCTTTAAAGTTAAGGAATTTTTTAATGAATTTGCATCTGGTGATAAAGTGCTTAGTATTATCGCTATAAATTTGACTGAGAATCGCATATATTTTAGAGAATCTTATAAAGACAAGCACAAACTCTCGTGCTCTCATTTCCTTAATAAGTTCTATATGAATTGCTCTTATGTTCATACAGAGGAAGATTAAAATATACGTCTCTTTTTCCACCCTTTCATTTTAATAATTAATTGTCCTGTAAAATCTATCCCTACATGAGAAAATAGTTTGATCAAGTTCACTCTGTTACGGAAACTCAGTTAATTTTGGATATTTAAATGAAAGTACTTTATATTTTCTGCAAAGATAACAGCTGGAAATGTCATTTGTAATAGTCTCTCTGGCCTTAGGTATCCCGCACCCCGAGAGCCTCAGTTTATTAGGAGTACTAAGAAATTCCTAGATGCTTGATAGATTTTATTAACTACTAGAATGAATTAGACTATTTTCATTTAAAAACAGGTTTAAATCTGTTACTCATTTAAGGATCTTTTCAGTTTGAGGATTTTGTAGATATTGAATTTCTTTACCAAATGATTGGTTCTGCATCATTTTGAACAGATTCATCTTAGTATCTCACTTAGGATCTACATAAGAATGTTTTAACTTATGAGTGAATTTGGACACTAATGTTAATATTCTTAATAATCTAGATAACTTTGAATGTTTCTCCAAAGATATGATTGGTTCTAAAGGACTAGCATAGCTAATGTCGTGATATACTTAGTTTTGACTAACCTCCTTATCTCAATCCTGCAAGCAATGTAGACCACTTTCAGGCCAAGCTATTGGATCCTTATTTAACCAGGAAGGATCAGGAGTCCAAAATTTTTAATTTTGTTTAAGCTTTTCCAGAGACAATCTCCAAGTAATTAAATCAACATGATTTTCAGAAGAAGGCACATATTTGAATTTTACTGATAACCCATTTTTAGAATCTAACTTTTCTAGGGCTACTTTGTCTTTTAATCTATTCTTGACAAACTGGTTTTTGCTTCTTATGCTATCAGGCAGTAACCAAGATAACACTATCTGTTCATCAACAGCAGTAATTGCATCTTGTATCAAAAACATTTGATAACGGTTTCAAGATGTTCTTAATGCATTTTACGGCTACACACACTGATAACAACTCAAGTGAAGACAAAGACTTTGCTTTAATGGATGCTATCTTAGCCCTAGCAAAAACTGAGGAGGCTATAGAATCCTGTCTTATATAGGAGACAAAACTATCTGCCTTTTTGGAGGCATCACAAAATAGAATTCTGCTAGCAACTGTTATGTCTTCAATTTCAACTGGTAAATGATGAGACTTAGCTGTCAATCTAGCACTGCACTTAAATTCATGACATTAAGGTTGTGGCAACAAAGAGGAAAAACCAAGTCTTACTTCGGAAAAGAATGTGTTTTTTTGTGGCATCTGTTGATAAAAAAAATTTGAATCAAGATTGGGCAAACTTTAGTAAGCCTCATAAAACGGTAATTGTTTGTTCTTGTCAGAGTCTCTTGTCAGAGTCTCCTAGTTCGGTGTGAAACATATTCATGACACAAACAAAATCTCTCCCACATCTATATAGACTTTAAAAAACTTTTTACACAATGAGACATGAAATATTGTGGGCCACATTAAGCAAATATAACATGGGTAGGAGGTTGAACCAAAAGCTGTATAAACTGTTCCAGGGGTCAAAAGACAAGTGATTCCAGACATCGGTTGGTGTATTCCAAGACTATTTATTGTTCCCTTTGTACTTTAACATTTTTCTTGATCACATCATGAATGATGCCCTTGAGGAACTACAGATCACAGTCATCATTGGAAGTTGCAACATCACGAACCTAACTTGGTTTTGTAAGCAATGTCAGGAAGAGCTCAAGGTACTGGTAGCTTGAGCAGTTGCCCAAGGTGCCATCATGTCGCCATGTCATTTTTGAGATCTTCCAAAATTGAAGCTTATAAAAACATACTTGGGGTCATACATGACTCAAGATAAAGTAAATTCTTTGACAATTTTGTCAATAGAAAATGATCTCGTAAAGAAGATAGCAGTAGAATGTGTCATGAAAAGATTTTCAGATCTAAAGGCGAGAAAAAATGCTTTCTTTAGCTTCTATTATGTTGTATATTGTAATAAACTCTTTATTTTACATTTTCAGTTTTTCTCTCTGTAAAAATTAAAAAAAAAAAAAATGATACTTGTAAGAAGACTGAAACTCAGCTTGACTAACATTCCAGAAACCCTGGCGCCATCACTGGGCAGATATAAATGGTCAAGCTGGCAAAGAAGGGAATCTCATGAGTCTGATGAAGAATCTGAATGAAACATTCTCCAGATTGGAGATTAATGCCAAAAAAAAGTCTTGTATATCGATGACTATTTATGTTCTTGTTTTCCGATTGAGGGTTCTAGAGAAATGGTAATTTTAAAAAACAGTGGTTGTTCCTGCTATTAATGCATCACTCTTCAATTATGAATTGAGCACTATTGGCTACTGGAGTTTGTATACATCATGTATATAATACATTAAAAATTTCCTTTTCTCAGTCATGTGCCAATAGCTTATGGGTAGAATCTCTGACTGATGCCAAATCCTGGCTTGAAGCAATCAGATGGCTAACCACACTGATGTGCTGTGATATAGTGAAACGGGCTTATATATACATGTTATTTTTTTAGTTAAGTCATACATTTTAGATGCATCAAGGGTGGTCTTCAGTGATGCACTGTTCTCATCGCCGATTTCGGGTTTCGCATCATATCGGCTCCAACAGCAACCCGACCTGATTCTAGGTGAAACAGGCCGCCTCCTTGAAAGTAAGGCTGGACTTCGACCGTTCTTATTGACACATGTCAGTCAGCGTCAGCCAATGAAAACAGGGCTTTTCACACTCCTCTTCTATATAATGGTGTCTTATTACTACATCCGGTTTTTTATTTCCGGAATCCCTTTTTTATTCGCGCTATTTCCTGGACTTCGTTTGTCAATTGTCAGACGATTTTGGACCGGTGAACCTGTTTTTTCTTGAAGAAGTTAATTGACTTTTTTCCGTTAAGCTAAGTTATTTGTTAAGTTTTTATTTTCATTTGTTTTATTTCTTTCGTTTAAATTCATTTTTGTTCTTGGCTTCGGCCAACATTTTTTATTTTTTAGTTCGGTAAGACAAAGTCTTACCGGCTTTTTATTTTCTGTTGTTACATTTGAAGAAAAGAAAAAAGAAAAAGTTTTGTTTTTAATTTATCCTCCTTTTCGTTTTTTACCCTCCCCCGTTTTATTTAGCGACTTCGGTCGCAATCTTTTAATTTTTTAAGTTTCAGCTTTTGTTTTTAATTTATTTCTTTAGCGGCTTCGGCCGCAAACCTTTATTTTTTAGTTTGGTTTGACTTGTGTCAAACCAGACATTTTTATTTCTTTTCTTTTTCTTTCTGTCGTTTAATTGACGAAAAAAAGTAGGAGTTTTATTTATTGTTTTTTTCTTTTATTTCGGCTGCCTTCGGGCGCCATTTTTTATTTTTTTTTAAAAAGTCTTACGAGACTATTTAGTTTCTAGTTTTTCTTTTCTTTTTCTAGAACTTTTAGTTTTCCAAGTTTATTTTATAGCCTTTGATTTAAAGTTTATTACTTTTGTGGTACTTTAACTTTAACTACTTTTGTTTTTGCTTTTTATTTTTATTTTTCTCTCTCCCTATCTCAACTCCTCACAATTGGGCAAGTGTTTCTGCCTTAACTTTGAAATGGCCGACGAAATGAGTCGGTCAGGGGTCAAGAAAGACCTCTTTGGGGCGGCTGAGAAAGCCGACCCCCCGGATAAGGATAAAACCAAGTCTAAAAAACGGGGTAAGGTTTCCCCAAGCAAACCAGACAAGGCAAACGCAAGTGACAAGGAGGAGGCCATGCAGGTCTCCAACTCAAGTGAAAAGACGCCGAAAGTGGCTCAGTCAAAGTCTACAGCCGAGGAATCGCCCTCTTGCTGGAAGTCCCCTCCGAGTTGTATTGTGAACATCGCGGAGTTCCTGGAAAAGGCAAAGGATTTTGCCCATCTTGTAAATAAAGATGGCATCCTAAAAGACGTCCAGGAACTTCAGAAGTTCGAACAAAGAATGGTGACCGTCTTCGCGGTTGACAGGCGTACGCGCAAAATCTGTCGATCCACGAAAGACACTGTGATCAAATCACTTATGTCCCTGGGGATAAAACCCCAAAGAGTAATCAAGGGAGTGAAATTCTTCATGTGGGACGTACTGCTGCCCACGCCGGAGGATTGCCTGGAGATGGCGAAAAGAGAATTGATAACGAAGGACCTGATTCTCCGTACCGAATACATGGGTAGGCGAAGGACCAGGGTGGCAGTATTTGAGGTTCCTCCTCAAATTTCCGGAGAGCTCCTGGCTGCATTCTTTATGCAGTACGGCCAAATTTTAGGGGCTCTCTCGGACAATCTGAACGGGGGGTGGACTTTTGACATCATGATTGATGAGGCGGCCTTCAAGTCCATCCCCAACTGTCTGGATTTTGGCAACCGGAGATTGCCAGTCATTGTGACTGGCAGAAAACCAGTATGCTGGAGGTGCGGAGTGACTGGTCATCTCTCCTCCTCCTGCCCAGGGAAGAAGGCCCCTGGAGCTCCGGTTGCTGGCGACCCAAATTCCCCTTTGGCCGACACTGAAAAAACCGCGGCGCCTGTAATGGGCCTACCTACTAAGCGGACCGGTGTGGAAAATCCCTCGGTTGGGTCTTTGCCCTCATTGCCCCTCAAACCAACGCCTTCCACAAGTGTGGATAAGGAGAAGGATGAGGGGGGATGGCGTGTAGTAGGTAGGGCCAAAGGGAAGGTCCAGACAGCGGGACCTCTGTCTCAGCATGACTCCGGGGACAAAACCACCTACAGCCCCATTCCCTCTACCAGCTCGGAGGGCGACGCCTCGGCCTCTTATGAGAAGACTGCGACTCCTGCCCAGAAACTTAACGAGCCAAGCTGGCAAAAGATCTTGGACCTCAAGAAATTGAAACAGAAGTTGGAAGATAAAAAGGCAAAGAAACAGAAGCCGCTGGGGGTTCCCTGCCCCTCATCCTCTGCCCCGTCTTCCCCTCCATCATTTGCTAAACCTCCAGCGCCAAAATCACTATCCAATTCTCCAGCAAAACACAAAAAACCAGTTTCAAACAAACCTTCCCCCATCAAGACCCCATCTGGAATGACTCCATCTCACACACCAGCCTGCACACCTACCCCAACACCTATCCAGACACCACATAAAAAGAGAAATAGAAGTCCAGATGCTCAGGTCGTGGGGGAAAAGGGGAAGAAAAAGCTGAAGCCTCCATATAACTTAGGGGAAGACGTCTGCCGCGTATCCCGGGTCCATGTGGAGAATGTTTTGGGGATAACAAAGAACCCCAGGCCCTTAAAGGTCCTTTTCAACTTTCAGAAGTTGAGTGGGCTAGATATTGAGGACCCGAAAAATTTCAAAAAGGCCAAAAGACTCCTAACAGTTGTGCGTTCGGGCCCGGGTACGCGGGAGATTTGGGGCATGATTGAGGAGGCAAACTCATCTTTGAAATTAGTGCCCCCAGCGGCGGTATTTGAGCCCAATTTGGATCCTTCTAAAATGTGCAGAGGGAGGGTCCCGGTTTTTGTTCACCCTTCCCTGTATAGGGCTCTGAAGTTAACATTTCCAGCGGACATCGGTGGCCTGTCTCATGGTGATACCGTCGAAAATGAGATGGCGTCAGGTTCAATGGGACAGGCTGTCGGTGTCCTCACCCCAGCAATGTTCTACTCGGATGGGCGACCCTAGTCGATTTGATAATGGCACTCTGGTTAGCTAGTGTGAATGTCCGAGGCCTGAGGTCGGAGTCTCGAAGGGTGAGACTCGTTCGCGACCTTCAGAGCCTCGGTGTGAATATATGTTGTGTACAAGAGACCCGTTTTTCTTCTCGCGATCATGAAGACATTCTGTCTAAGGAGTTTACTCTTTATTCAGCATGTTTTGATGGACACTCGAGGGGTGTCTCTTGGCTGGTGAGCAAGACTTTGAAGGCTGTGTGTGCTCTTGTCTTCGCAGATCCGGCGGGCAGGCTTTGCGTGCTGGATGCTACCATAAAGGATAAGGCTTTGCGTCTCATTGGGGTTTATGGGCCCAATACCCAGGCTGAGCGACCTGCTTTGTTTCGGCAGATCGAGCCGTTTATGACGACATCACGTCGGTTAATTTTAGCGGGGGATTGGAATGCCGTCCTTGACCCCGATATAGATCGTATAGGGTCCAAATATAAAGCGGGTACTAAAAACTGGGGAGTGGAACATTTTCGGGGCTTTGTCGATGGGTTTGATCTCATCGACAAGTACCGGAATGAACACCCTCAGCGGGTAGTGTGGACTTGGACAAATAGTGGCAGCTCGGCTGTAGGTGTGCTTGCGAGCTACCTCGACCGAGTTTTAGTTAGGAGAGTCGATGTAGGACTCTTAGAGTGTCCAAGTTTTCATTATATAGTTTATTCGGATCATAGGCTTGTCCGGGTCCGTGTAAACTTAGATAAGCCTAATGTTAGGATAACTGGCTACTGGAAATTCAACTGCTCGTTATTTGGCGAGCAGCATTTCCGGGACCAGTTTTTACTAACCTTACAAAGGGAACTGACGGGGGCTGTGGTGGGAAATGCCTGGTGGGACAAACTTAAATCTAAAATTCGAACGTTTGCTGCCGATTTTAGTCGTCGACTCAATGTAGATAGATTAGCGGCGCAAACGGCTTTAGAACAAAGAGTTGATCGGGCTGTGAAATCCCGTGATAGTGGGGAAGTAGTCCTAGCTAAGGCAGAGTTGTCCTCCTTGCTTAGCAAGAAGGATCAAGCTCTGGTAGTTAGGGCTAGGTTAAAAAGAATGTCCTCTGAGGCGACGAATATGGCCGCGGAACTGCGTGCAGAGGAAAGTAGGAATGCTTCAAGACGGCATATCGCGAGCGTCACATTGCCGGATGGGCGGACAGTGACTACAAACTCGGGCATATGCGAGGCTTTTCGGGATTACTTTCGGGAACTTTTTACCAGGGAGCCCGGTCTGAGCTCTGCTCGGTTCGACACCTATTTAGCTGACTTTCCCTGCCTTGAGGCAGCTGAAGCGGCTGGGTGCGAGGGTCCCATCACTGAGTCGGAAATCTGGGAAGCGCTGAAACAGGTTGGCCTGGATAAATCTCCGGGATTAGATGGTCTTCCTTACGAAGTTTACTTGAGGCAGTCGCCCGTTTTTGTTCCTTTGCTGCAGCTGGTCTTCAACAACTGGATGAAGCAGGGGTCTATACCTCAACGCTTCACCAGGGGTGTGATCAAGTTGGTGCGTAAGGGCAAAAGCGGTGAGGATGGGATAGGTAACTTTCGCCCTTTAACTATGTTAAATACAGAGTTAAAGATTTTGGCTAAGGTCTTGGCTAACCGTTTGCAGCTTGTCCTGTCTAGTCTGATTGGCTCCGAGCAGACTTGTTCTGTGAAGGGCCGGACTATTCAGGACAACCTTCATATGGTGCGCCTGATCATCGAGAAAGTCGACAGTGAAGCCGCGCTGATCAATTTAGATCAGTCCAAGGCCTTTGATAGGGTTGACCATCGATTCTTGGAGGCTGTTCTTTCGGCTGCCGGTTTCGGGCCGTACTTTCGCTCCTGGATCCGGCTTATGTATGCGACCCCCGGTGCGCTGGTGGAAGTGAACGGGGTAAGATCGGAACCTTTCGTATTGTCTCGATCTATTCGTCAGGGTTGTCCGCTGTCGCCTATGCTTTACGTTCTTGCGTTGGAACCTTTCCTTCGCAAGTTAAAGGCGAATCCGGTCCTACGCGGAATCTCTTTACCTGGTGCTACCACCTCGGCCAGGTATTCTGCCTATGCTGACGACGTTTCGGTTCTTGTGTCGAGCAGAGCCGAGATTAACGAAGTCAGCAGAGAAATCGGTGGGTATGAGATGGTGACAGGGGCCAAGATCAACCGCGATAAGTCTGTTGGCTTGCGGTTGGGTGCGTGGAAGGGGGTTTCTCTTCCCGGACCATTCAGCTGGACGGATGGGCCGATCAAGATACTCGGCGTCTGGTTCGGTCCTGATATCCAGTTGGATATGAATTGGTCGGAGGTACGAGAGAAGGCCGAGAGCGCAATTAATTTGTGGTCTCGGAGGAGGCTTTCCTTGAAGGGGAGGGCGGAGGTATGTGTTTCACATATCTACCCGATTCTCCTTTACCGACTCTCGGTACTTCCACTTCCGTCTGCCACAGTGCTTTCATTAGTACAGCTCTTGTTCTCTTTCTTGTGGAGAGGCAGAGCTCCTAGGGTATGTCGGGAGATCTGTTGCCTTCATCCTACTGAAGGCGGTCTAGGTATGCCTAGCATTGAGATTCGTCTCGATATGCTTCGCATCGGGTTCCTGGATCGTTTGTGTCGCGATTCGGATGACGGGGGCGCCTTCTGGAAGGAAGACGCCCGTAGATCCTTCCCATCCTTGAGAAGTGTGCACTCGGCCGAGGAGGAGGCTGGCCGTTTGCCTCGTGGCGAGTGCTCCTTCTACCGTGAATGTCGTTTGGCTCTGAAACACCTCTTACGGGCGACGGTTGGCCTCCCCAACGTCCAGGCGTTGTCTCGTAGGGCATTATATCGGGTGGTAGTCAGGGGGTCCGTTCATGATGATTTGATTGACGAGCTCGGTCTTACGAAGCAGGAGGCTCGCTCAATCTGGCCTTGGGCTTCCGGGTTGAAATGTCTCAACAACGATGAGGCATCCCTCACCTGGCTGGTGATACGTGGGGCCCTCTGGGTCGGCAAAAGACTTTGCACAGCGGGTTTGGAGAAATATCCAAACTGCCGACGTTGTGAGGGGGAAGTCGAGACCCTTGGTCACGTCTTCTTTCATTGCAAGTCGGTAGCACCATTGTGTAGGTTTGTTGAAGGTCTCATGGTTCGCATGTTGCAGGGAAAGTTTTTCGTCCTTGAGGCCGCTTCTGTTTGTAGCAATGTGGCCCCGCCGCTAACGGAGTCTGAACGCTATGTGTTCCACTGCTTGCTAGGAGTTATGAGAGTCGTGATTTGGGTGACGCGTCAGAAGGGATTCTATGGAGGTGAGAAGTTCACTTCTTCCCTACTAATCTTGTACTTTAAGCATCAGCTTAAAGTCAAGATTAGGACGGAAAGGTGGCGACTCCCTTCATCAGAATTCGCCAAAAGGTGGGTAAATCTTGCGCGAATGTGTAGAGTGAGAGGAGCTGACTTGGAGTGGCACTTGGACCTCGGCTAGGTGCAGGATTTCGTCCCTCTAGGGTTCAACAGACGCAACCCGTCCCGATATTAGACTAGTATAGGTTTATTTTGAATTTTTAGTTTCTCGTTTCTGGTTAACTTAGCTAGAGTATGTATGCTCATTAGCCCCCCTTTTATTTCTGTCCCTATTTTTTCTTTAGTTTAACTCCCCATCCCCTCCCGCGTTAGGTGGCCAGTGACGTCAGTTTTCTGGTAGTTGCGAGATGACTTTCGTTTCGTGCGTGTGTTTCTTTTTTTTTCGTATTTGTTATTGTGTCTGAATGAGTGTGTGTCTGTGTGAGTGATTTTGGATGGATGACTGTTACCATACTTTTATAATCTCGCAATTTTTTCGTCCACTTAACTGATGTTACTGCCACATTTAGGTACTGTGGGGGGTTTTATTACTAATCTTATTTTGTTTTGTTTTCTTGTAAATAGTTCATTTGTTTTTGTAAATATACATTGGGGTTTTTTTTTTAAATTGTTATTCCTCCCCCCACTGACTTTGAATTGTACATATGGGGACTAGTTAGATTTTCATAGAGAATTTGTGGAATTATGGTGGATGTAGTAAGAAAGGTATGGGAGAATGTGTTGTTTTGGTGCTAGGACTATTGTTGATATGTTTGGGTCAGTGGTTGTGACTAGCTAAGTTTTTAGTTTAAGACTGATGATGACCGTCCTTCCCCATCCCCCTTTTTAGGCCTTGTGCCACATTTTGTCTATGTTTTTCATATGCAAATAAATACCTTTTTATTTCCGGAATCCATACCGAGGTAAGCTGGTATCTTTATTGCCTTGTTTACGTCCGTGTTTTACCTTTTAAATACTAATCCCATATACATCCCAAATCTTTAACTAAACCTACACTCATATCCAACTCAAAACTAATCTATACTAGAGCTTTCTCAAAATAAATTCGCTAAACAAAAACAAAACGTATACACGTTTGTAACTTACCGACTAAAAAAAAAATTCGATGGCCTACTAACAATAAATAACTAAATAATTAAGCTATCTACTCAATTAAGTAACCTATGCTCATATTTACAATCTGATACATATTTCTCAAAATAAATCTACTCAATTAGTGCCAGCATCAACTCCCCAAATTTCCAGACTATTATAACTAAGAAACTCTATCTTTATCCCCCGTTCCATTCTTAATAAACTGCAATTAGGCTTATGTACTGAAATAAAACCGCGAGTAAACGTTAAAAAAAAATATTAATGCCAATCAGAAACCGAAAATTCAAGTGAAACAAAAAAAAAAAAAAATCCCTCCCCACATAACAATGCTTCTCAACACCTATCTATAACAGTTCGACTACCCTAACTTAATATATTGTCTTAATATTCCCTTATAACGTATAATACGTCTCCTAATTATAATTGAGATTTCACTTAATGTCCTCACTATTTCTTCCACGGCTCTGATCTTTTAAGCCAAATCCATTTTTTGACGCAGTGAGAACCGCGTCGGTAATGTCCTTCAGCGCTCTCGCCCTAACTGCCCCCACTATGCCTATTTTTGCACAACGACTGTCCGGCAAAGCCCCTGCAACCAACTTCTACGGGGTCATAGTATATCTTCCATGCTTTTGTCGACATTGTTCAACCAGTTCTTGGTATTTGGACCTCTTTCTCTCATTAGCAAGTGTAATATATTCCTCCCATGACACAGACAGTTCCTAAATAATGCACTGCTTTGTGTTGTCGGAGTGCAGTATCAGATCCGGTCTTAGCGATGTTACGGCTATGTGTCTAGGGAACCAGCTGGGTCTCTAGGTCCACTATCAACTGCCAATCTATATATATATATATATTTATATATATATATAAAATAACTGCCAATCTATATATACATATATACACACACATATATATATATATATATATATATATATATATATATATATATATATAATAAACTAAAAGGGATCTAAAATAGAAATATTTCAGGAGCAGCACAAACAGTGGTAGCTGTGACAAAAATAAAATCTGTCTGAAAAGAAAAGTGCATTAACCTGAAATCAAAGATCCGGCTGTTTCATGTTCTCAGTCTTTCTATATACCTGCAAATCTTGGTGATTAACCGCAGAATTACAGTGAAGTACCTAAGTATTAGAAATTAGATGTTACAGAACCATCCGAGGCATCCTCTATGTAGGCTGCATCACAAATGATGCAGGGCCAAATCCCATCCATCAAGGAACGAACCTGTTGAGAGATTTCATAACTACTATGAAGAAGAGGAAATTTAAATGGTACGGATAATGTCATCAGATCCAACAATTTATTCACTGCTGTTCTACAAGGTGCTGCCTTTAAAAAAGAAGAGGCAAAGGAAAAAATGGGCTGATATCACTGAGTATACTGTAAGATTGTTTATATAGGCTTGAACATTGGCATGCAGCTGAGACATATGGAGGTAGCTGGTCAGGAGCTCAGCTGCAAATTGACCCTTTATGGTCACACTCTGTCAGGGGACTGATGATATTTTTTAAGAAAATTTAACAGATGTATATTAAAGGGCAGTTGAACTTTTTCATAAATGCTGAAAACAAATGTAAAAAAAACATGCATCTGATTACATTAGACATCTTTTTTCTTTTTAAGTCTTTTGAAATGAAACAACTTTTATAAGACAATATTTTGTAGTTGCATTATATAATTTAAGTCAAAACATAGTTAATAAATATCCAATTATTGTAAATTTATAACTGATTTTATATTCCTGCAATAGATTTTTTGGTTGCTTGTTGCTTAATATACAGTTATTTCTTTATATATATATATATATATATATATATATATATATATATATAATTTTTTCTAGAAATTGTATATATGTATAATTTTTTCTAGAAATTGTATATATGTATAATTTTTCTAGAAATTGTATATATGTATAATTTTTCTAGAAATTGTATATATGTATAAATTTTCTAGAAATTGTATATATGTATAATTTTCCTAGAAATTGTATATGTGAAAAAAAAATTTCTAGAAATTGTATATATGCATAATTTTTTTCTAGAAATTGTATATATGCATAATTTTTTTCTAGAAATTGTATGTATGCATAATTTTTTTTCTAGAAATTGTATATATGTATAATTTTTTCTAGAAATTGTGTGTATATATATATATATATATATACATATATATATATATATATATGTATATATATGTATGTATGTATGTATGTATGTATATGTATTTTTTTTCTGCAAATTTTGTGACTCTCACTTCATTGCATAACCCAAATGGGCCTCTATCAAAATACTGACCAGGCTTGAGCTGCCAAACTTTGTTGATCAAACAAAAAAAGAATGATTTCAGAATAATTTGACTGAAGACACACTGGTCACTGTAAGCAATCTCTTGACAAACTGGTTGGGTTTCACACTAGTAAGTACATCCCATAAATACTGACTTGCAGTGGAAATCACAGCAGCAACACAAAGTGGTGTTGAAAGCTGTGGTCCCCAAATACTCTTCAAGGAGTCTCTGGGACTCGAGTGAGTGTGGATCATTGCATCAATGAAGACCCTGCTTGTATTGTGCAAATGTGTGTATCAGTAGATTTTTGTGTACATATTTTTCATTGGGAAGTTCTATTGTTTGAAACCTTCACGAAATGGACATGTATTGATAAGTTCGTCATTAGTCTGAGCTTACAAAGAAAAAAAGAAGTTCAAATCCATTGACTTAAAGAAGCTGACATCTTGTTTCACTTGTTAATGAGTCTTTTGATCTCCAACCACTTCTTTGTTTCTCTTTTTAGACTAATGGAGTCACTTGGTGTAGGTTTGTAGAGACAAGCTGATATTTTTTTTAATTGACTTTTGCAAAGTCTCATGTATATCTATTTTTCCCTCCTTTTTTTTCTTTTCAATCTTTGAATTTACTTAAACGAACAGCAATTCGTTGGAAATTCTCTTTTTTATCTCTTATAATTAGTTTTCTAGTGTCTTATTTTAAATATTTTTGTTAGCTTCCCCCCACCACTGAAACTTGTGTGTGTGTGTGTGTGTGTGTGTAATATATATATATATATATATATATATATATATATATATACATACAAATGAGAGAAAGAACAGATGAAGTAAGAATCCACTGCTCGTATTATTTATTTTTTTGAAAAGTGCTCAATACAAAGTAGAGCAAAATATTATATTTTTATTATAATAAATTTCAATAAAAACATTTTACATCACTACACAAATTTTCATGTTTCAACATTGAGATGGTACTTCTTCAGGCGATGATAGATAAGTTATCTATCATCACCTGAGGAAGTATTGAAACATGAACATTTTTGTGTAGTGATGTAAAATGTTTTTATTGTAATTTATTATAATAAAAATATTATATATATATATATATATATATATATATATATATATATAGTAGAACCTCGGTTTACGAACTTAATTCGTTCCTGAATGTTCCTAAACTGAAATCAATCTAGAGAAAACCATCATGGTACAATAAAATTAGAAAAGAAAAGCATGCCTCAACACACAAATGCATAAAACACAGCGGTTGACTAAGAAATTATTCCATTCGTGTTAACTCGGTTCGGCAATGTTGTTCAAGAACAGAAATTTTGTTTGATAACCAAGGCATTTTCATCTCAAGTTTTCTGCTCGAAAACCGATTTGTTCGACATGTGAGATGTTCAAGAACCAAGGTTGTGCTCTCTCTCTCTTTATATATATATATATATATATATATATATATATATATATATATAATGATCATCACAGTTAGAGGACAAAATGCATTACACAGAATTTTTCAACTTTGCCATTCAATTGCCTGACAACTTATCTATCATCACCTGAAGAAGAAATTGTATATATGTATAATTTTTCTAGAAATTGTATACATGTATAATTTTTACTAGAAATTGTATATATGTATAATTTTTTTCTAGAAACTGTATATATGTATAATTTTTTTCTAGAAATTGTATATATGTATAATTTTTTTCTAGAAATTGTATATATGTATAATTTTTTTCTAGAAATTGTATATATGTATAATTTTTTTCTAGAAATTGTATATATGTATAATTTTTTTCTAGAAATTGTATATATGTATAATTTTTTTCTAGAAATTGTATACATGTATAATTTTTTCTAGAAATTGTATACATGTATAATTTTTTTCTAGAAATTGTATATATGTATAATTTTTTTCTAGAAATTGTATATATGTATAATTTTTTTCTAGAAATTGTATATATGTAAATTTTTTTACATTCAGATTCTAATCTATATTTGATCCTTAACTGATGTGCATGTGAAAATAAGAGATTTATAGATTTCTATATTTCAGGCAATTGTTCTGAAATATAGAAATCTATAAATGTCTTATTTTCACATGCACATCAGTTACGGATCAAATATGGATTAGAATCTGAATGGATTTCCAAGAGATTGAGATATAGAGGAAAAAAAAGAACTTGTGTGTTTGATACATATATGTATGCCTAATAAAATAAAGAACAAAGAGGAAGCATTTATCAATTTAACATGTTTCACAGGTTGATAAAAATTCCCTATTTGTTCTTTTTCATATATAATATACTACTAATAAAAAGACATTTTGTTCCTCACTGTTAGGTACAACTCTCTTGTTTCAGAAAAATGGTGAGAAACAAAATGTCTTGTTTATATGCTGTGTACGTTCAGGACATAGCTGATCATGGCTCTCTATTTCCTCCTGACCCTTGTTACTCTCAATAAGCTTTGACTTTTTGTTATTTCTCCCAGACCCTCTTCTGCCATCCACTTGTTCAAGCCCATTAAGTATGTCACACATTGCTTTCTTTTGTCCCTCTTTTCCTCTATTCGACCTGTGAGTATCAGATTTTCCAAGCCCTCCTTTCTCATTACATGTCCCAGAAATTTCAGCTGCCTCTTCCTGATGTTAAGCATAAGTTTCCTCTTTGTTTGTATCCTCTCTAAGACCTCATCATTGCTCACATGTTCGGTCCATGATATCCTTAGCATGCTTCTGTAGAACCATACCTCGGTTACCTCAAGTCTCTTCTTCATCTTTGAGGAGACCATCCAACATTCACTGCTGTAAAAGAGGACCGATATTGTAGCAGTTCAGTACTCATTTCTTTGTTACCCACAAAAAATCTCCCGTCTCATAATACTCTGCCTAGCTTTTGGAATGCATCTTTGACCATCCCAATATGGCTTTGGACCTCATCATCATACTTACCATCCTTTGTCAGGACACTTCCCAGATATTTAAATTTCTACACCTGCTCGATTCTAGTGTCTCCAACCTGTGAATCGCATTTCAGGCACATCTTTTTGCTGATGACCATGCATTCTGTCTTCTTCTAGTTTATGCTTAGTCCCTTCTTCTTACTCTCTTTTGCCACCTTCTGGAGGAGGTTTTGTATTTTCCTTTCCATGTCTGCTATCAGCACAGTGTCATCTGCATAACTTATGTTAAGATTGTGGCCACCAATATTGAATCCTGGTAGGCTTTCTAGTTCTCTAATAATTGCCACACTGTAAAGTTTGGATAGGTCTGGTGAGAAGACACATCCTTG
Organism: Acanthosepion esculentum; assembly: GCA_964036315.1. Lineage (NCBI taxonomy): Eukaryota > Metazoa > Mollusca > Cephalopoda > Sepiida > Sepiidae > Acanthosepion > Acanthosepion esculentum. Next base: position 9,435,412 of record OZ038503.1, read on the forward strand.
CCTTACACCCTTTTCTATTTTTCTATATCTGCTGAACTTTTTTTTTTTTATCTTTATGCAAGCGGTTTGTTACCAATAAAGGTTTTTGATTATTCTAATATCTAGTAGAACATCTAATTCTCTCAGAATTGCCTCGCTGTATAGATTGAATAAATCCAATAAGAAGACACATTCTTATCATACAGCCCTTTCTATTTTTTTTTATTCTATTTTTTCTGCTGAACTCATTTTCTATACATCAGCAGGCAGTTTGCTGCCAGTATAGGTACTTGATTATTCTAATGTTCTTCCCAAATATGTCGAGGTTGCTGAGCAGTTCCGACAGATCTTTGTGGTGGACTTTGTCAAAGGCCTTTGCATAGTCTATAAAACACAGGTGCACGTTCTTCTGCATTTGTATCGCTTTTTATTATTAATATAAATTTTAACTGTTATTTTATATCAAGCACTGTTTGAAAATTATATCGAAATAAATATTGTCCGTAAGATAACCGAGTACTTTCGATCATCATTGTTCATCCACATATATATGAGACAATGTTAAAAATTTTGACCCTGAAGATGAACAATGATGTTCGAAAGTACTCGGTTATCTTATGGACAATATTCGATATAATTTTCAAATAAAAAGTCTCATTAGAAAATATGAGAAAATTCAAAAGATAATATGCAGGACTATGTTGTCTTTGAAATTCAACACAACATGTTTAATATATATATATATATATATATATATATATATATATATATATATATATATATATATATATATAATGTGTGTGTGTTTTCTGTTTTATCAATTAAAATTGAATCGAACTACAACAGTACACATCCAAATAGCTGAACTGTTTTTGTTTACTATCTGATTAATTCAGTTATGTTTCATGTGTGATACACACTGAAGCGATCATGTATCTTTCGATACATGACTGATGAGGCAGATTTTTTTTCCTGCAGTAGGTTGCCATTTCTTTCTGTGGTAGACCCGTTGCCAACCAAGGCTATAGAACCTGGTCTGTCTTACTATTTACCCATAGCTGGGGGAGAAGAGGAGAATTCATACCTTTCCCAAGGGTATTAGCATGTAAGTGAATGTAATAGAATCGAATGGAATTCAAACTTGGATCTCCAATTCCTTAATCCAAGTCGTTATCCATTAATCCACCATATCTCCATAATATCTGGTAGTTAATCTTTTTAAAATGAAAACTGGAGTATTGCTACCATGTTTGGGATGGATTAACTTGGTTTTCCAGCCTTGACAAATTTCAATTTACAGTCATGTAACGGAGAATTGGTTCAGCCTAATAAAAGACTAAAAAGTTGGTTGTATGTGATGTGCTCTAATCACCAGGTGTTGTGCCCCCTTCCACAATGGGCTGTTGAGAGAAGACCTTCTACTTAGAGTAGGTGGCACGGCATATGAAGAATACTGGGTAGATATTAGCCAATAGTCAGCATGGGACTAGGAGGGCTATATAACTCCAGTGTCTTTCTCAGTCAACATATGGACGTGTGAAAACCAGACAAGACAAACACAAGTCAAGTAGAGGAAGTAATTTAAACAGATGCAAATTAACTAGTCTATTGCTAACTCTGTACTTTTTTCAATGGTAAATGTTCACGTGCTCCATTTTTTTAGTCCTACAGTTCAGCCTTTTGTAACAAGCATATGCTATGCAGCTTACGCAGTTGAATCACCCTCATTTCTCCTATGTTCCAAGTGTAAGGTGAAAGATCCGCTCGGAAATTATTCTTTTTTCTAAGGACTGCCCCTTTATGGAATAATCCATCCACCTCCCCTTTTGTTCATATCATCTACCTCATTCATTATTACCCTTCACAGTAACCATTTACCTTGAGTAAATCTAAAGAATTGGATTGTGTAAACTTTAGGATAAAACAAAAGATGTAAGTCACATTTCTTTCAAGGTATTCGTTTTTTTTAAAGATCATTCGCATGGATTGTTTTCTTTGGTTTGTTTAATGGCATATCCACTTGTAGGTCATTATTATTATAACTTGAGTAAATAGATGGCAGAACAAGGTTTAGAGATAACAAAAAGACAAAATTACTTAAGCTCTACAAAGGACAGGAAATTGTGGAGAGTCATGATCACCAACATCCTGAACAGAAATGATGCAAACCCTCACTTGCCTTTAATGTGTTTTGTAACCATGACATTCTCTGGACCTTCTGAAATCTTGACTTGCTGACTCATTTAATTATTAACCATTGAATATTAATGCAATATTTAATCAGCTACACCCCCAGCAATAATAAATACACTTGACTGACTCCAAAAAAACAACTGTAATAATGAAATGAATTCCTTAAAAACATTTCAGTATTAAATTTTATTAATTTAAACATCAAGACCAAATGAGTTGGATATTGATGGCATCGAGGACATTTAAATTGATTAGTTTTTAATATTTTCTAAAACTATAATTAAAAACAACTTCACCTTTTTTTTTTAAATCATACTCTTTTTTGTAAATAAGTTTAATACATCAGGTATTCTTAATGCACATGACATCATAGCTGTGTGGATCTCAAATGTCCCTATAATTTCATCATAGCTGTATGGATCTCAAATGTCCCTATAATTTCATCATAGCTGTATGGATCTCAAATGTCCCTATAATTTAATCATAGCTATATGGATCTCAAATGTCCCTATAATTTCATCATAGCTATATGGATCTCAAATGTCCCTATAATTTCATCATAGCTATATGGATCTCAAATGTCCCTATAATTTCATCATAGATGTATGGATCTCAAATGTCCCTATAATTTCAGAAAATCTTTCACTTTGCCACCCTCTATAATGCCCGTTTTGAACTGTGATAATTCACATCTTGCAATGAGCAATGTAACTATATTTTATCAACTCTCCAGATGTCAGTGCCCAACTGATATAGACCAAGGAATTTCCAGGACATCAAAGTAGGGTTGCACCACCTACTATTACCTTTACATAATATTCTCTCATGACTTTTGGCTCCTCAGTGCATCTATGTATTCATGCAAAGAAGTACTGAAAAGTTCTCAGTCTAACCATGTTCATAAAATCTGGCCAAATCCTCACACATCAGAATGGCTTCATGGTCAGATGTTGTCAGGACACCTCGTATAGATATACACATATGTCAGAAGGATGCATTAGCAAATCTCCACTATGTTGCATAGTTATGTCAATTTTGATATTAAATTTTCAATGTATAGTGTAATGGACACGGCTGGGGCAAGGGACTCATACCCCATCCAAATCTAGTGATCACCCCCTCTACTTCATCTCAATTTTCATAAGGTAATATTCATATAAGATACAAATTTTATTCACTATTTACATTATTCGGACTATTGTCCTCATCTTTGTCGCCATATTTATTATGTTTCAGCTGTTGTACACTCCGGTCTTCTTCAGGTGGTTGGAATTTCAAATAGAACCCTTTATTTCACTCTCTGGGGTAGACTGTTCTAGTTCTATGTGCCATGCCTAGTGGACACATGGCACAGTGGATAAAGGCGTTAGTTAGATCCAGTGACAGGACCCAAAGAGTGTGAGTTCAATACCTGGTTAAGGTGGTGGAGAACTTTGAGAGGGGAATTAACAGGAGATAACTGATAAGTGACATCCATCAAATGCTATTTTATCATTAGGCTGTGAACTTCTTTTTCATGTATGTAAGTAAATTAGAAATGTACATATCTGATATAAATGGCAATTGGTAATATTAGTTGTTGCATTTATAAGAAAATATTTGGTATTCATTGACCAAACAGCTCACTAAGTATGTTACGCATTGTTTACTTCTGTCCCTCTTGCCTTCAATCCATCGTGTGAGTATCAGATTTTCCAAGCCTACCTTCCTCATTAGGTGCCCTAGAAATTTCAACTGTCTTTTCCTGATGTTAAGTATAAGTTTCCTTTTTGTTTCCATTATCTCTAAAACCTTGTCGTTGATTCCATGTTCAGTCTATGCTATCCGCAGCACCTTTCTGTAGAACCACATTTCTATTGTTTGAAGTCTCTTCGTCTTTGAGAAGATTGTCAAACATCCACTGCCGTACAGGAGGACAGATATCACATAACAGTTCAGTATATTTTTTCTTTGTTTCTAACAAAGTTTTTCTGTCTCTTAATACTCTGCTTAGTTTTTTTAATGCATCTTTAGCCATCCCAATACATCTTTGGATGTGGATGTGTCACACTTTCTGACTTCTGTTAGAATACTTCCCAGATATTAAAATGTTTGTGCTTGTTTTATTTTGGTACCTCTGATTTGTAATTTTCATTTTTGTCTCATCCTTTTGTCAATAACCATTGATTATGTCTTCTTGCAGTTCATGTTTAGTTCTTTCTTCTTTTTTTTAATTATTTTGGCAACGGCACTCAGTAGTTCTTCAATAATGTGCAGTGCGGACAGAAGTGCATGCTGATCCAAAACCAGAAATGTGTTAAAGCAACAAAGAAAAATTGTTGTTCAATTCTGTTTTCCCTTGTTTGAGGTCAGATTGGAAACTAATTCTTATTAATGTTCCAAGAAGTATTCTTGGGAAGGCATTTCTTTGTAAAATGATAATAATGGTAATTTTTCTCTTTGCCTCAATTGGTAGATCACAGCATTTCAATGAATATATAAAAGATTTAGACATAATGATCTTATTGTAACTTATTGTCTGCCATCAGCATTGTGTCATCTGCATATCTTAAGATTGTAGCTGCCAATACTGAATCCTGGCAGAACATCTAATCCTCTCAGAATTGCCTCGCTGTATAGATTTAATAAGTCCAGTAAGAAGACAAATTCTTGTCGTACAGCCCTTTCTATTTATGTATATCTGTGAAATCATTTTCTAGCTATCTGCAGGCAGTTTGATGCCAGTATAAGTTCTTGATTATTATAATGTTTGTCCCAAATATGCCCAGGTTACTGAGCAGTTCCAGCAGATCTTTGTAGCATACTTTATCAAATAACTTTGCATAATCTATAATGTACAGGTACACATCCTTCAGCATTTGTATTGCTTGTTCTGATAACATTCTGAGCATAAATACTGCATTTTTGTTTTGGTGTCTTTGATAAACTCGCGCTGTTTTTTGTCCTATCTCTGGCCTGAATCTACTGTGCACTCTGTTCATTAGAATTTGGATGATGAGATTTTATGATATGGTTCATTATAGCTGTTTGGCCCATGGCGTTCACATTCATTTACATCTGTTTTCAGTGAGTCCTACAATATAACACTAAAATATTTGAATATACATTGGTCTTGTTTCTTATCTTCATCAACGACCATCCTGATGTCATCTGTTCCAAATTAGATATTTATGCAGATGACATGACTATCTTGATAGTCCAATAGGTCCAAGTAAAAGTAAAATTGGCAGCATTTTTCAGAAATTACCTCCAATAAGTTAACTGGGACAGCTTGTAAATTTTAATGCTTCGAGAATCATTTTTGACCTCCATCAACATGGCTGATGCTAAACTCCAGGAGAGCAACTCATTGTGCCTTCTTGGTCTCGTGTTTTGCACTGACATGAAGTGGAATGGTTATATTAAATTATTTATGTCTGCTGCTAGGAATATTGTCATGCCAGATAGTTTTGCCAGAATCCATCTTGTATATCTTTTATATTTAACAGCCATCCATGTATTAAATATTGCTACCACATCTGGTCTGGTGTTCTTCCTAGGGAAGGTTACTGAATAGAATAATCACACGAAGTTTGGTAATGTACGATAATACTTAGGACAAGAACAACACATATAAGATTCACCAGCAACACGTAGAAGTAGTAGTCAACTGCTAGAAGTGAGTCAAGTGAATTTCACAATGAATCTCCAACTGTAGACCAACATACAGTATTAACTACTGTATTTATGTGAATGGGGACATACTGATTATCGTCTGTAGGTATGCTACAACAATATATATCTCAAAATGCTTGTCAAAATTCAAAGAAGGGTCTGTGATGTTCTCATTCCTAACCTGGAATCTCGACTTCAATCACTTCCCCACCACTGTGCTGTGGCTTCTCTCAGTCTTTTAAGGTAATTGTTCTAATGAGCTTTCTTCCTTTGTATCTCAACTGCATGAATTTAAACATACTACTAGATTGGCAGCTAGGTCTCATTGTTTTGCTGTTGATGCAGCTAGATGTAACCATAAATTCTATTCTTATAGTTTCTTTCCTCACACTTCTTGCCTGTGCAACTTTCTTGTGTTTTGTTGCTTCCCTGCTATCTATGATCTCCAAAAATGCAAATCTTCATCTTCTGTCTTCCTGAAACCTATTCTTTTATTGTTCTTTATCTTCACTGTTGTCATCTCATTTTCTTTCACTCTCACTAAAGCCAGGTAATCTTAGCGGCATAACTGCCTTGCTAGGGGTGAAATGATTAATGAAAAAAAATAGTTTCTGTGTGATTAAAATTTAATAAAAATTATTTAACTGTGCTTGAAGAAAGAATCTCTTAGAGATTTAATAACTCATTGTCGTAATAAAGTCAAAATGTATTTTAATGTCTGCGTCTCTCTGTCTTCTCCAAATAAAGTTATTAATTTCTTTAGAATGAATTTTATGGGAAGCTGGACTTTATTAAAGTTCAAAAATAAATAAAATTAAGAGTCAAAAAATAATAAGCAATTATTTTATTTTTATTTATTTTTCTATTTTTTAGCAAGAATCAATATTTCTATTTTCTTCTCTTCATGTGGCACTTAACCATCACCGAATATTTTCATTAATCGTATCTTTAAATTGTACATCATTTATGCCATTTAATAAAAGTTTTATAGTTTTTAATACAGCCAACAAGTTTATTTACTGCAGGATATAAAAGAGAGTTTGAATCTTGTCATTACTTAGGCCCACATCTTGTATTACTCTCTCACTGTTGCTCTCTCTTTGTCTCTCTCTCTCACTGTCGCTCTCTCTTTGTCTCTCTCTCTTACTGTCGCTCTCTCTTTGTCTCTCTCTCTTACTGTCGCTCTCTCTTTGTCTCTCTCTCTTACTGTCGCTCTCTCTTTGTCTCTCTCTCACTGTCGCTCTCTCTTTGTCTCTCTCTCACTGTCGCTCTCTCTTTGTCTCTCTCTCTTACTGTCGCTCTCTCTTTGTCTCTCTCTCTTACTGTCGCTCTCTCTTTGTCTCTCTCTCTTACTGTCGCTCTCTTTGTCTCTCTCTCTTACTGTCGCTCTCTCTTTGTCTCTCTCTCTTACTGTCGCTCTCTTTGTCTCTCTCTCTTACTGTCGCTCTCTCTTTGTCTCTCTCTCTTACTGTCGCTCTCTCTTTGTCTCTCTCTCTTACTGTCGCTCTCTCTTTGTCTCTCTCTCTTACTGTCGCTCTCTCTTTGTCTCTCTCTCTTACTGTCGCTCTCTCTTTGTCTCTCTCTCTTACTGTCGCTCTCTCTTTGTCTCTCTCTCTTACTGTCGCTCTCTCTTTGTCTCTCTCTCACTGTCTCTCTCTCTTTGTCTCTCTCTCTCACTGTCGCTCTCTCTTTGTCTCTCTCTCTCACTGTCGCTCTCTCTTTGTCTCTCTCTCACTGTCGCTCTCTCTTTGTCTCTCTCTCACTGTCGCTCTCTCTTTGTCTCTCTCTCTTACTGTCGCTCTCTCTTTGTCTCTCTCTCTTACTGTCGCTCTCTCTTTGTCTCTCTCTCTTACTGTCGCTCTCTCTTTGTCTCTCTCTCTTACTGTCGCTCTCTCTTTGTCTCTCTCTCACTGTCGCTCTCTCTTTGTCTCTCTCTCTTACTGTCGCTCTCTCTTTGTCTCTCTCTCACTGTCTCTCTCTCACTGTCGCTCTCTCTTTGTCTCTCTCTCTCACTGTCGCTCTCTCTTTGTCTCTCTCTCTCACTGTCGCTCTCTCTTTGTCTCTCTCTCTCACTGTCGCTCTCTCTTTGTCTCTCTCTCACTGTCGCTTTCTCTTTGTCTCTCTCTCACTTTGTCTTTCTCTTTGTCTCTCTCTCACTGTGTCTTTCTCTTTGTCTCTCTCTCACTGTGTCTTTCTCTCTCTCTCTCTCACTGTGTCTTTCTCTCTCTCTCTCTCTCTCTCTCACTGTGTCTTTCTCTCTGTCTCTCACTGTCTTTCTCTCTCTCTCTTTGTGTGTGTGTGTGTCTCTCTCTCTTTGTGTGTGTGTGTGTCTCTTTGTGTGTGTGTGTGTGTCTCTCTCTGTGTCTCTCTCTGTGTGTCTCTCTCTCTCTCTGTGTGTGTCTCTCTCTCTCTCTGTCTCTCTCTCTGTGTCTCTCTCTGTCTCTCTCTCTCTGTCTCTCTCTCTCTGTCTCTGTCTCTGTGTGTCTCTCTCTCTGTCTCTCTCTCTCTGTCTCTGTCTCTCTGTCTCTGTCTCTCTCTCTCTGTCTCTCTCTCTCTCTGTCTCTGTCTCAATCTTTCTTGGTATAAGGATCACTTAAAACTCAATTTAACATCAATCTACAGAATACATCAACTGACATAATTATTAATAAGATTAAAGATTAATATTTTTACCTATTTTTCCATTACAAAATGCAGAATAAGTAAAATATCCTCTTTAAACCTCTCAATCCAGATAATATCTGGGATCCTTGTTAATAAAAGAAAAGCTTTTAACCAGATCCGTACCTTTTTGACACTGTTGGCATGTGTCATTTAACTTGAAGCACTTAGGATTTATCCGTTTGGATGATGACACTTCAATCACAGAGAATTTCTGCTTGTGAATGCTAGATGGCGTTGACAAAAAGTATAAAAGAAAATGGTGCAAAATCTTTGAATTTTTCCTGCCTTTACCTAGAGAATACCCATAGGTATAAGGTGGGTTTTTTTTTTCTTTTAAATGGGCTTCTTAGTCCCTAGTGAACGGTGTGTTGAAAGAGAATTGTTTAGAATGAAGTGGCCAGAAGTGCTCATTTGAAGTGGCCAGAAGTGCTCATTTGAAGACGATCAGATATATAAATTGTACCCTATCCAAAGTGCCAGTGACAAATTTGAAAAGAGAAATAAGCAGGTTCAGAAAAAATACAAAAAAAACAACTTTGAGAAAAGTATTCTTGTTATAGAAGATTTCCATATGGTTCTTTTTATACCTGCTGGAGTTAAAATCACCATCAACAGACTGAACCTGGATAATGTTGAATAATTTCCATACCTTGGTAGTGTACTAACATCAAATGCATCCTCTGAAAAAGACATTGATAACTGAATCAAGCCTGCTCATAGAAGAAGCTATTCAAAAGAGTCTCCGGCAATCCTGGGGTAAAACAAACTACCAAGCTCATGGTCTACCAAGGTGTTGTAATCTCGACTCTCCTGTATGCCTGTGAAACCTTGTTACTCTACCAAAGAGACACCCACAAACTTGAAAGATTCCATCAAATTAAACCTTATCGAATCCTGAAGAACATATAGCATGACTGAGCCATGAACAACAAGGTTCTCCTCCATTCAAATATGGGAAGCCTAGAAACCATCACAAATTGCCACTGTCTTGTGGAGCCCTATGTCATCGATTCACGGATCAGTTCAAAAACACTTTGCTGAGGACAGAAATTGATCTGGTCAGTTGGGAGACAGAAGCTGCAGAAAGAAGCAATTGTAGAAGAGAAGTCCACAACAAAAAAATCTTTCAAAAACACCAGAAGAAACAAAGAGTCCAAAGAAAAGCCGGAGCAATCCATCCCTTGAACAACTCCTAACCTACCATGCAATGGCTGTGGACATCTCTTCAAATCCAACATAGGACTCATTTCATGCAGAAGGAAATGTCTACGAGCACCCCAATAGTCGACCATAAATTCTGATAGTGACGTGAATGCTGCAAAAATGATTAAAATGCACTTTGGGGAAAAGCACACTGATTGTCATGCAAATGTACAAAAAGAATAAAATTTATTTCAAGTCATAAAAAATGAGCTTAAATTCACCAGAAAGAATCTTAAAGCTCAGGAGCATTCTTTTAACTATTAGAATAATGATTTCAAGGCTCACAATATAAGGCTCGTGAGCCACTCAGGGTAGAAGATTATTGCTAAAATGATTATGATGAATGGTATGATATAAATGAAAGAGGATGTAGTAGGAAGTGAAGTTTATGAGGATAAGAGGGATAGATAACAAGAGACCCTTTTTTTTTTTCTTTTTTTTTTTTTTTCAGAGCTTTGAACTAATTATTATTCTGCTTTCACAATTGAATACATGGTATATGATACTCAGATTTGTGCATATGTTTAGGTGGACATGATTACCAGAGTCTGTGAGCTTCATATTGTAGTTTTGCCGAAAATATAATATGGAATACACTTTGAATTTAAGAAATTTTAGGATATTACATGGATTAATGTCATAAAAGTATTCTTTCATGTTGGTTGTTTGATTTTGTTTAGCGGCATATCAACCTCTATTGGTTATTTAAAGCTGAAATCTAAATATTTTAAACACCTTATTATGATTCCAACTAAATATATTTTGAATACAATAGCATGCCTTTGACTACAGGTAAATGTATTGTTGGTAATTCTGCTATAAATTTGTTTTGTTTTTGTTTGTGGGGAGGAATTATTTGCCCATAGCCAGGACCCTAACAGGTGCTACCACCCCAGGCCAACAGGGAACAGCAGTAATTAAGAGGTGGTTCGATGCTCCTTAAAACCTCCAATGTCCCAATCAGAGGCCTTTATCGTTATACTCAGCACTATGTTAAGATTTTATTGTAGGGGTTACTGTTAAAATGGTTATGATGAATGAGATGTGTGATATAAATGAAAGAGGGGATAGGATGTGAAGATTAAAAAGATATGGAGGATAGATAACGATCGATCCTTGACTTGAAGAGGTTAAGAGTGTATTGTTCAGGAAAGCATCCACACACAAGTTTGGAACGCAGAGGAAATTTAGGTGATTTGATGCCATACAAGAAGAATGGTGTCTTAGCATTTAAGACCTTAACTAGTGGAACTGAAGAAGAGAACACATCTGAACCTTTGCCACGGAAATAGTAATAGAGTATTGACATTGTGACTGTGGCAAAAGAGGTTTGTAGGGTGGAAATCTTTCCCTACAAGGCTGTTGTGGCATTGTGCTGAAATAAATTTGACCTCAAGTTACCACCACACATCAAGGAAGCCAGATGCACGAGAAAGTTGGCTCATGATCGGTCACAGCCACTGAAGACAGAAGTATGCAACCTCACACCTGTATAGGCATAAAAATATGTTGGATAGAATTGAATCAAATTTAACTGAAGCAGTAAAGCCACAAAGACACAAGGGATTACTGGGTGCGAAAGAATGAGAAAACAGAAACATTATGATAATGATTGATATTGCGTTTAAATTTTTGAAGATCAAAGTTGTCCAATAAACATGGAGGTGGAAGAGAGTTCCACAAGTGAAAATTGAAAGAGAAAATGTTTGCATAAAACTTATGGTTACATCTAGACAATTCGACTGTAAGTTGATGAGAACTTGTTGCCAATCTTCTTCATGTGATGTCTCCCCCAAATTCCTGTTCCTTGTAGCTCTTAATAAAGCTTGTCTTTCTGTTATTTCTCCTAAGATCTGTTCCACTGTCCACTTACTCAAGCTCACTAAGAATGTTATGTGTTTTCCTCTGTCCTTTTTCCCCCTCTATCTGTCCTGTGAATATCAGATTTTCCAAGCCTTCCTTCTTTATTATATACCCCAGAAACCTTAACCGTCTCTTCTTGATATTTAGTATTAGTTTCTTTTTGTTTCAATTTTCGCCAAAACTTCGTTGTTACTCACATGTTCAATCCATGGTATCCTCAGCATTCTTTTGTTTACCCACATTTCTTTTGCTTCAAGTCTCCTCTTCATCTTTGAGGCGATCATCCCGCACTCACTGCTATACAGGAGAACAGATATCATATATCAGTTTAGTACTCTTTACCTTTTTTCTAGTGAATTCTTCCTATTTCTTAGTACACTGTTTAATTTTTGGAATGCTTCCTTGGCTATCCAAATACTCCTCTGAATTTTAGTGTTACTCTTCCTTTTTTCTTGCTTTCCTTCGCTACCTTCTCTAGGAGTTTTGTAAATTTTTTGTCTGTGTCTGTTATCAACACTGTGTCATCTGCATAAATTGTTAATATTGTGGCCACCAATAATAAATCCTGGTAGGACTTCTAGTTTTCTCAGGATCACCTCACCGTTTAGATTGAATAAATCTGGTTAGAAGGCACATTCTTGTCTTACACTCTTTTCTGTTTTTGTATGTCTTCTGAACTCTTTTTCGGTATGTGAGTGGTTTGCTGCCAGTATAGGTTCTTGATTATTCTGATATCTTTCCCAAATATATCACGGTTGCTCAGTAGCTTCAACAGATCTTTATTGTGTACTTTATCGAATACCTTTGCTTAATCTGTAAACACAGGTACACATCATTCAACATTTGTATTGCTCTTTTTGATAACATTCTGAGCATAAAAATTGCATTTCTTGTTTCAGTGTTTTTGATGAACCTATACTGTTCATATCCTATTTCCAGTCTGATTCTGCTGCCTGCTTTAAACATCAAAATTCAAATGATCAGTTTTGTTATATCACTCATTAAGTTGATTGTTTGATGACATTCACATTCATTTGCACCTGGCTTCTTAGGTAGTGCAATGAAAATTGATAAAGTCTAGGTACGATAATGAAGAGCTCATCTGAACATTTACCATGAAAGTATTTATAGAAAAGGCACAAGGAAATAACTCTATAGCCGTGGGAGAGTAACTGAAGCCAAGATGCCCGATCGGAGCCAATTTCTTGCGATTTTTTTTCAAGAATCGCAAAATATATGCTTGATTTAAATTTTACAGTTTATTTAAAAACTGGAAAGTTTGGATGTGCTGGTCATGTAATGGGTAATGAATAAGAATTGTTAATCTGAGAGCCAATTCCAGTTGGGTTCATTATATTATGTGTGAAGTTATGAATTCACCTCATTTCCCCCAGCTATGGATTAATTAGTAAGGCTTGTATCACTAAACCATTATTATCTCAAAAAAATTGTACAATCTAAAAATATTTCCAGTTTTTAAATAAGCTGTAAAATCAGTCAAAATGCTTTTTTGTTTTCTAATGAAAATGATTCAAGAAAAAACTCCTTCACATCAAAACCTACAGAATTTTACTGAAAATGCATCAAAGAGTTGGAACCATTTCTTGCAAATAATTGTTAATATATAATTGAATAAACAAAGTCGATAAACAGAAATTATTTATGATTTCACCTAATAGATTTGAACTCATCCAGATAAGGAATGTGAATGAATTTCCAATAAGATTCTTTATTAAAAATTCCTTTTTTTCTTGATATTCCTTTACTGAAATGGTGGCTGCCATCTTAGATAACTAGTAAAGATCAGAATTTCTGTAATTTTGTAATAAATGCAGCAAAAGAAATTCATTTTGAAATCAGCCGGGTTTAAGTTCCAGGACATTTTTTTTTTTTTTTAATTCTTTTCTCTTTTTCATTTTTTTCTTTTTTTTTCAATCCTATTTTTTTTCTTTTTCTTTTTTCTTTGCTTTGTTTTACTTACGTTTTTCCTTCTTTCTTTTTTTTGTCCTTACTCTCTCTCTTTCTATCTCTCTCTCTCTTTCTATCTCTCTCTCTCTTTCTATCTCTTTCTATCTTTCTCTCTCTTTCTATCTTTCTCTCTCTTTCTATCTTTCTCTCTCTCTTCTTTTTCTCTCTCTCTCTTCTTTTTCTCTCTCTCTCTTCTTTTTCTCTCTCTCTCTTCTTTTTCTCTCTCTCTCTTCTTTTTCTCTCTCTCTCTTCTTTTTCTCTCTCTCTCTTCTTTTTCTCTCTCTCTCTTCTTTTTCTCTCTCTCTTTCTCTCTCTCTCTCTCTTCTTTCTCTCTCTCTCTTCTTTCTCTCTCTCGCTCGCTCTTCTCTCTCTCGCTCGCTCTTCTCTCTCTCGCTCTTCTTTCTCTCTCTCGCTCTTCTTTCTCTCTCTTCTTTCTTTCTCTCTCTTCTTTCTCTCTCTCTCTTCTTTCTCTCTATCTCTTTCTTTCTCTCTCTATATTAAAATATCGTGTTGAAATGGAAGTCAGGATGCTTACATGTCAGATTGTCTTATTTGCTATCAAATACAATACAATCAATCTTCTCCATAATAATTCTTTCTTCTCCTCCTTTCTGCATGGAATCTAAAACTGCAGCCTTGCTACGAGGGTGTAGTTGCCAGCCTTACACCCATTCGGTTTGGAAATTAGTTAACCATTTCCTTGATTTCTAACCAAGGCTAGAGAGTTAGGATTTGAACATGACCGACTAACTCCATTTTCCGCATAGACAGCTACTGTGTTCGATGTGCATCTTGAAATATTAGGATTTTATAAACATTAATAATTGCACCAAATGAAATTTATTTTGAACTGGGCCAAATTAGGAACATGACTGGGAATCTAGTAACATTTGATGTACAAGCCAAAATGGTGGGTATTAAATGCAAAATGTCTTATAAATAAACATAAATATTAAGAAAGTGAGATGTTAGGCACTGACATGACAAGAAAAAAATGATTGCCAATATAGAATCACAGACATTGTTGCATGAAGCCTCTACTTTTGATGGCATTCTTTCACAAAGAGTTTCTAAATAAATCCCAGGCATGAGTGGAGCCACTCATCTTCAAAATGGTCAGGTTTTTATTCAGCACTTCAGGATACCCTGAAAAGCAAAATAGCAAAATTCTCATTGCCGTCTAATTCATAGTGTTAGTAAAAAAAAAAAAAAAAAATCTTAGAAGAAATGTCTTTTGAAGTGTTCTCAGTTATTTCTTGTTTGTGCAAGTAATCAACAGTATGTTATCATTGAGAAACCCAAGGAAAAATTAAAAAAATTTTTTATATGCTGTCGTCAGGACGTGGGCTATCATGGTTTCCTACAACGCCCTCTGTCTCATAGCTTGACATAATGTTTAGGTCTTTACCATCCCTCTTTGTATTGGCATTGTCTTCCATTCATACAAAATTGTTCTGAAGGATTTCTCTCATCCTCTTCCTCTTTCAAGATGCTTGTGAGTGTCAAATTCTCCAAGCCCTCTTTTCTTATAATATGCTTCAGAAAGTTCAACTGTTTCTTTCTGATTGTAAGTATGTCCTGTTAGTTCCCATTTTCTTTAAAACTCCCTTGATGCTCACATGTTCATCCTCTGGCATTTTCACCATCTATCTGTTGAACCCCATTTCTGTCCAGCATTCACTGCCATGTAGTGAAGGTCAGCCCTAGTGGAACCAAGAAATGTAATTCAGTTGAGCACTTTCCATGGAAGTAGTGATAGATTAATGAGGCACTTGCGACATCTCACCCGTGAGACTTGTTTACAGCCTACACTGTACAAAAAACCATTTGTGGGACAAGGTAGTCACTGACAATGAAAAATAGATTTATAATGAGAATTCAAGTTGATGAATCATGATCAACGGTAAACTGTCTAAATGGATTTTTTTTTTCTTTGAAAGATATGAGGGACTTGTATCTACGAAAGATTTTATGTTTAAAAAAAAACAAAACAAAAAAACTTTTGCATCAACCCAAAATGCAATAGACAAGTTTACTGAAAGGTGACCTAAGGTCATGGAAAAATAATTTGGTGAATGACTAATGAAGTAGCAGCAAACCTACCTACCATAAGTCTATTAGTTGATGTTAGTAAAATAAATGCTCCCTGCCTCATTTCTGGTAAAATAGACAGGAATATGATGGCTCTCTGTTTTCTGGTAATTCATTATTTATTTACAAAGGGTGTGATTCTTTTGTTTTATCATCAATTCAGAGCTACCAGCAAGTGAATTGTGGACAAGTAAATCATGAATGAAAAGATTTTGTCAAGATGATGATGGAAATTCCTCCATCAGTCTATTACATATTAATGAACACGATACAATGACTACTGTTTCTTTGTTTGTTTTTTGTTAAATTAAATTACACTTTGACATTAAAAAAGAAACAAACATCAGTCACTGATCTTCTGACTTCATTAACTAACGTTTTAGCAAATGTACCATTTCACTTTTTATAACGAAAGATAGATGATGCCTGCAAAGGATCCTTAAACGAAGTGGTTGGCCTTTCAGAATCAACCTGTAGGGAACAGGTATTTTATTTTTGATATTACATATCTTGTTAAACATTTAGCCTTTTGACCTTTTGTTGATTGAAGGAATTGACGTGAATAGATGATTCGTACAGTCAAACAGCAATGAAAATAGCTTCGATATTTCATAATGTCACTAAAAAGAAATATCTTAGAAGAAATGTCTTTTGAAGTGTTCTCAGTTATTTCTACATTTTGCAATCAGTCAACTGTATGTTATCATTGAGATGCATAAGAAAAAATTAAAAACTTTTTTCAGGACATGGGCCATCATGGTTTCCTACAACGCCCTCTGTCTCATAGCTTGACATAATGTTTAGGTCTTTACCATCCCTCTTTGTATCTGCACTGTCATCCATTCATACAAAATTGTTCTGAAGAATTTCTCTCATCCTCCTTCAAAGATGCCTTGTGAGTGTCAAATTCTCCAAGCCCTCTTTTCTTATAATATGCTTCAGAAAGTTCAACTGTTTCTTTCTGATTGTAAGTATGTCCTGTTAGTTCCCATTTTCTTTAAAACTTCTTTGATGCTCACATGTTAATTCTCTGTTATTTTCACCATCAATCTGTTGAACCCCATCTCTGTCAACTTGTGAGGAATTTGTCCACCATTCACTGCCATATAGGAGTATAGATATGGCATATCAGTTCAACACACTTTTCTAGCAAAATTTTCCTATCTTTTAATACTCAATTTCTGGGAAGCAAGAGAGTATATACTCAAAATAACTAAACACATATTAAGTTTTCCATGCAGTAAAATAATGAAATTATATATTGACAGTTTGTTAGAGTTGTGAAGTGTATGTCCCTAAAATTCAGTAGCAAATTTGGTCATTAAAACAATGTTGTTTTTGGTTTTGTGTTTTTGCTAAGGTAGCTCTATGGTATAATCCATATATAGAATCAAATAATTTATTAAAAAATGTCAATAATAAATGTAAACTCTGATGGAAAAGATATAAGCAAAAATAAAACTGGCAAATATCATATGGACACCTTTGCAGTCAGACAAGACTGACATAAAAAGAGACTTTGATTGGCTTCATAGACCAATTATTGTGCTTCCAGAGTACCAAATGACATTTCCGTTTTCCTGACAACTTCAAGAGCTCGCAAGAAGTCGGATTTGGTCTCTCCAGAAAACCTAGACAGCAAAGAGCAGACGTGAAAACAACAAAGAATGAATTAAACTTTACTGGAGTATCTTCTACCCACAAGTTTGAACCAAAAAGAAAACTACTAAAAGATTTGTCTTTTATAAACTGATGAAGGGTGTTATTTGACAAAATAACCTGAACACACCACTCTTTCCCAAAGGTGTGTATATATATATATATATATATATATATATATATATATATGAATATTAATGTGAATCAAAAATAGACATAAAATATTTTTTCTGTCTATATTTCTGAGATGAGGTATTATGTACACTATTTACATAACTCGGACTATTGTTCTCGTCTTTCTCACCATATTTATTACAATGTTTCGGTCGTTGTACGCTCCTGCCTTCTTCAGTTGGTTGGAATGTTGAACTGAACATCTGTCTATATTTTTGAGATGAGCTATTATGTACACTATTTACATTATTCGGACTATTGTCCTCATCTTTGTCACCATATTTATTAGAACATTTCGGCCGTTGTACACTCCAGCCTTCTTCAGGTTGTTTGAATGTCAAACTGAACCCTTTATTTCGCTCACTGGGGTAGACTGTTCTAGTTCCACCTGATATGTCTAATAGATGTCAGTAATCAGTTATAGACATTTCCTTCTACCCCTGGATCTTCAAGGTTGGACTTGCAATTTGTTTATTTTGTTTTGTAATTGAGCTGGCATATCAATTTCTGAACAATTAAATCTGCTACCAATTTGATCTTACCAAACCAATTAGACATACCATTAAGACTGGAGTAAATAGTTTTTGTCTGCAGACTGATGACTTTGAGAAGGTTGTTTTCAAAAATTATATAAAGTATTTTTAGAGTCTGTCTATATTTCTGAGATGAGGTATTATGTACAGTTTTTACATTAGTCGGATTATTGTCCTCATCTTTGTCGCCATATTTGTCACAACGTTTCGGCCGTTGTACGCTCCGGCCTTCTTCAGGTGGTTGGAATTTCGAACCGAACCCTTTATTTCGATCACTGGGGTAGACTGTTCTAGTTCCACGAGCCATGTTTTTGATGGATGTCAGTTATCGGTTATCTCCTGCTAATTTTCCCTCTGAAAGTTCTCCACTGCCTGAACCGGGTATTGAACTCACACTCTTTGGGTCTGTTACTGGATCTAACCAAAGCCTTTATCCACTGTGCCATGTGTCCTTGAAGTATTTTTATCAAAGAAGAATTGGTCATTCTGGGTTTGAGAAAATTTGGGCATATTTTGATTTTGAAGAAAATATTAAATTTTTCAACTCGATTACTTGAAATAACTTTTCTTTTGCTTGTTGTTGCTTTGACCGTCTGTTGACGATCCCCTAGCTGCACGTCCTGTCGGCAAAGGTTTTTTTTTTTATTTATTTTACTTTACTTGATTTAAGAAACAAAATGATAAAGGAGAGGTTGAAATGTTTTCTTTGTAAGGGGGACCCAGTTGGCAATTCTTTCCTTTTTTACTCGAACATATTCCATCATAGCTAAATGTTACTTAAAATTAAATTTTCTCTGCATTTTTGGAATGTTGAATTATTAGTAAGATTACTTCGACTAAGGTCCCCATATTTGTTGATTGAATTCACAATTACTATGCCACCAAATTATTGAACCAATCCTTTAATAACCAAATATCATGCAGTTAGATTCACTGGATATCGGGTGAGCAATAACTGAGTAGTTCTAAAAAAAGAACAAGATGATATATCCATAGACATGGACAATAGAACAAGAGTAATCTATTACTCTACATTAAATACTTAGTTCATTTTGAAAATCTCAGGTTACCCAGATTGATAGACTCCTGAGGATAGGCAGACTGCAAAAAGCCTGAAACATTGTGATAACATCAAAGATCAGGGCATTAATCTAATTGCATAGTGTAAATACTGCTTTCATTACTTACATGATTTGGACTGTTATCGTCATCTTCATTGCTAGATTCACAATATTTCAGCCATTGTACACTCCTGCCTTCTTCAGGCGATTGGAATTTTGAACCGAACCCTTCATATCATCCACCGGGGGTAGATTTTTTTCTAGTCCACATACCATGCCTCTTCTGGATGTCTTGGTTATTTCCCTTTGACTCAACTCTCCAAGTTTTGGTTCACCACTGATGTGGCCTGGTATTGAACTCACAACTCTTTGGGTCTAGTCACGGGATCTAACCAATGTCTTTATCCACTGGGCCATGTCTCCTTGAGGATAAACAGACGTAATGTTGTGAACATGGCAATGAAGATGAGGATAAAAGTCTGAATAATGTAAATAATGCAAGTAATCATAATACCTCATCTTAGAGATATAGATAGGTAAATACTGCTGTTTGGTATTTAATGACATTTTTTGCATCTGTATTGATACACATACATACAAAATGAAAGCCTGGATACTCAGTAAGAATTGTAAGTATTGAGGGGAGTTATAACTGTGAGTAAATAATTATAGACTTGAAGGTTTGTTTTTCTGCTGCCAGAAGACAAATAAGGAGGGATAGAATGAACAGCAGCATTGGAGATCAATGAAACCAAACAAAACCTGAGACATTTGTAGCAGACGCAATGAAGAACTCCACACAGGAACAGTGTCAAAAAAGATCAAATGCAACCAGGACACAGAAAGCGAGGAAGAACAAACAGGAAATCAGAATCACAATGTTCCATTTGCTAGTAATGCTGGCAACTCATGGAGTGACAAAACAGAAAATCAGTTTGTTTAAATTGAGCCCAGAAACATTGGTAATCTCGATATGCAAGAAACAAATCATTTACATAAACAAATTCTAGGCACCACTCAGCCCACTGCCATGACCATATTTTTTGCAAGCATATGTTCTCGGGTTCCCACTGGCCATCTTCTCCTGTATACACAGCACACCAAGCATTGTCTTTTTTGATTGACTGGGACAGGTAGCCTCATCAAAGTTAGCCAGCAGTTCATCCTGCTTTTCAATTCTGCTACAAAACACCTTAACATTTGTGTGTATATATATATATATATATATATATATATATATATATACACATATACACACAAAAATACTCATAAAAATGTGAAACAGCATGAAAGAACAAAGTGTGTTATTTATTATCTTACATTTTGTTGGAGACCTGCGTGACAGTAAATACTAAGTAAAATCATGAGTTTGGGGTCAAATCTCGATCAAATATGGACACTAAGATAAAGAATAAGTAAAATTGTATACACCTTTCTCATGTTTATTTTATAGATATGTGTAATGAGTGTCCAAATAATTTAGAAAATACAAGAATCCAGTGTTTTTTACCTCAAATTTTTGTTGAGTGCTAAGAGATAAATGTTACTATTATGGCTTGAAAAGGAAATGAAATCTTCATAGAGGCACATGTTAATGACCTGTCTGTGTGAACTGCTTGTCTGATAGTGAGAATATCATATGTTTGTATGTAGAGGAAAAAATTGACGGTGATTCTCATTGGTTTAGAATGAGTGAATTAATTATAGTTATAATTGTTCTAATTATTTTATTTGACATTATAATTAGTTTTTGTTTATTTTTAATGGACACAACAGTGGTACATGTACGTATATATATATATATATATATATATATATATATATATATATATATATATATATATATATATATATAACATACAATAGGAATTAAAATTACCTCATAGTTTATAATCATTTCACTTTACAAATTAAGATTTACTCAAGAATTTTTAAACCGATTAAGGTATTAAGATAAAATGAAAACGTTTTATTTTATCTTATTACTTTGATCTTAATTTGTAAGGTGAAATGATCATAACATAAGATAATTTTAAATTCCTTTTGTATGTAATTTATATGCTCTGTTAGAATAAATACATTGAGCTCCCCTTGTAGATCAGTTTTAATATTTTATATTATTAGGATTCACTTGGATTATATACCAACAAATTATTACCTCTCTCTCTCCACATATATATTATGGATGGCAGACAGTAAAGAACCTTTGAATAGCTTTAATGGGTGTTCCTTCTGCTATACAATAGACCTATGGTTTTAGTTATGCAAAGCCCTTACAAAATGGACATGAATTCTTCACAACCTCTGTTCAGAAAGGGAGATTACTTGATTGCACAAAATGTACAAGTTGAGTGACTCCAGGATGGCAACAACTCCTCTTGAATGTCTACGATTTTATGCATAGGGGAAACAAAGCAACAAAATACCTTACGTCAATGTGTCTGGAATAACCTTCCGTTTACCAGAATGGTAATGTATTGTGCAGCTAAAAGATGCAAGCTTCAGCCGCCATTCTTGTATTTTTCTATTCTTGATTTTAATTCACCTTTGTCTATCCAGCATAAACACTGCAGAATGCTGATCAGTTATGAAAGGAAAAGTCCTTTTAGCAAAGAAATGTTTGCATTCCAACACAGCTTCAATAATGGCTACAGCTTCTTTCTCCATTGCTGGCTAATATAACTCACAACCTTGGGGAGTATTAGACATAAAATTCCCTGGACGACCACCCTGGTTTAAGACTGCCATGATGATGGCGATATCTGAAGTATTACACTCCCCAACAAATGGAAATTTTTCATCTCTCTCTCAACATAGAACAACATCCATAAGTTGCTTCTTAAAGAGATTAAATTCTGCTTCACTTAAAGAAGAAATCTTTGTGTTTACCAAAGATGAATTTTTTTCAATGAAATCTAATTAACATAATTAAAAAATCATAAAATGTATCTTGAAGCAACCACACATTTTTGGGAAGTGTCAGTTCTTGGATTAGACAGTCAGGATCCGAATCAGGATTAGTATTAATTTCACCTACACAGAACCCAAGTACATTGATTGCAAATACAACACATGATTGATTTAGATATGTTAAGTGTTAATTTTCAACTCTGAACAACATTTACGACCTTTTGGCTGTTTTCATCATGCTCAGCTGGAGTTGATTCTACAACACGTTAATATTATCGATATATAGAACGGTATCTTTGAGATTTTCATCTTCAATTTGTTTGTCCAGTGCATACTAAAATGCAGCTCCTCCATTAATAACACCAAACCGAACCATACAAAATAGATACAATTTCAAATTAGCCTCAAAAGCAATGAACTTTTTCTCATATTTTTTTTATTTCAATTTGGTGTGATGCACACTTTAAGTCAAATATTAAAAAAAATTATTACTTTGCTAGATCATAAACCATTTCATCTATTCCTGTTAATGGATGGGAATCTAGGTCCATATCCTGGTTAATGGCTTGAGAGTAATCACTTCAAAATCACTTGTTGTGTCCATTTAAGTAAATTTATTGCCTCAACCACGTGGGCGCACCCTGGAGATGAACTTGGCTTGATGATACTTTCTGATAATAAATGAGATGTCTGTGTCTTGCTGAACATCCAGTCATCCTGACTATAGTGTCTTAATTTGAACGCAATAGGTTTACGTCCTTGAGGCGGATTTGAGAAACACAATAGTTCATCCATCATTACTGTTGCTAGTGAACCGAGTGAATTTCTACCAGAAATCTCAAGTCTACATTGATTTCTTCCATACTGAAAAGTTATTCTCTCGTGTTGCTTCTAAACATCAAGAAACAAAATAATATCACAACACAGATCTTTTGAAATTTGTAAGTCATTAGATGGCTAACTTCTGTCATTGTGCACTAAATTCATTTTAACAAATCCAGGAGAACTTCCATTCAGAGATACGGATGCCATTGAAATCTCGTTACTTGTAGGATATATATTGTCAGATTTAACATATGTGCAACTCTTTCAATTATATAACTTTTTAGACTCCAGACATTTGCAAAATGACCTTCTTGTGACTTGTGTTATATGATGCAGCATTATATAAAAGTTAGAATTCTAGGCACATCAATATGGTGTAATGGTTAACAAGTTTGTAACTCACTAGGTGCTTCATATTTGTGGCCTTGTGTCACATCTAAGAATGTAAGAATGGCAGGAGAAAACTAATAAAAATATTAAAAAATGAAATATGATTTCAATGGAACTGGAAATTTTTGCCTTTGAAAATTTTGTCAACTCCTCCCTTTGTTGCCACTGCCTCCCCTTATTGTTGTAGAGTTTAATAAGAGATTCAGTTGTCATGGAGACACAAGTATTCCTTTGTGAGTGGGGTTGGAAGGGAGATCAAGGGGAAGGAGATGGAAAGGTGGTGGCAAGGAATTATTAATTTACACACCGCAAAAGTTATTAAAAGTAGTCGTTTATTTTTCATAGATTTAAATAATTTAAAAAAGTGAAATAAATATAAAACTTGTAAAAATAAAACCAGATTGCTCCAAGAGTAATGCCACCTATTTCAGTGTCGACCCACAAGATAATGGGCAGAATTGGTAGTATCAGGGTAGGGATTAAAACTTCCTCCCAATAATCCTCAATATTTTTGCTTTGTTGTTCAGCAGTTATCTGTAGCAAAATGGTGTCTGATTTAAAAGGGCATACATCTATCAATTCTTGCAGAATGTTTACAGAGACCAAACAGTGGATATGAGCATAGTTCTGCAGTAGGATAATCTGGTATTAGCAGCAGGAATGTGTTTGACAAACAATGTTTATGAACACATTTTTTTTAATCATTTCACCCCAAGCAAGGCAATAATGCCACTAAGACGCCAAGAGTTACTGGGGTTGGAATAGAATGAAAATACTGTAGTGAAAAGAAAGGACAATAAAAAAACAGAATTCAAGAAGACAGACGATGGCAATTAGCATTGGATTTAAATCTTTTGAAGATTATAGGTGACAGGGAAGCAAGAAATGGGAAAAGAGTTCCACAGGTGAGAAATGTGAAAAAGAAATCGATGACAATAGAAGATATAGTTACATCTAGCTATTTCAACAGTAAAACTGAGACCTAGTTACGAATCTTGTTAGACACTTAAATTCATGCCAAGGTGGTGGGCTCATTAGAACAACAGGCATTAAAATATTTATAGAAATAATAGAGGGGAAACCATACTATGACAATGGGAAAATGACCGAAAAACCAATAAAATTACAGACCATTCTTTGAAGTTTGTCAAGAATCTCAAGATATATGGCACGAGTGCCAAACCGGATATGGCAGCCGTCCTGGGTGTGACGATAAACTGCATCCGCATCCTGGTTAAGACAATAAACTACGTCCAACAGCAAGGACTCTGATCAGGAGGTTTTGAGGAGTGTGGAACCACCTCTTAAATGCTGGTGTTCCCAGGTCCCAGGGTGGTAGCACCTGTTAGGGTCTCAGCTATGGGCAAATAGTTAACACTCAGACTATATCCGTGTCCTTGGTATGACGATAAGCTACGTCCGTGTCCTTGATATGACGATAAGCTACGTCTGCATCCATGGTATGACGATAAGCTACGTCCGCGTCCTTGGTATGACGATAAGCTATGTCCGCGTCCTTGGTATGATGATAAGCTACGTCCGCGTCCTTGGTATGACGATAAGCTACGTCCGCATCCTTGGTATGAGAATAAACTATGTCCAACAGCAAAACCTCTGATAATGTTTTTGAAAAAATAATGTTGCCGGCTATACATTTTTGAGAAAAAATATTTACAGAAATAGATTTTTGACAAAGCAAAAATATTACCAGGGGAAAAAAAAAAAGTTGTTGGCATTAAATGAACCATTGAGGTTGATATGCCGTAAAACAAAAACCAAACCAAATATGGCTGCAATATTCAGTGCATAGTTGAATGACAGATTTATAAATGTACAAAATGGATTCTGGTTGGAAAAATTGTTTGGCACAACACATTTAACCAAATTTCCAAGCAGCAGTCCTAGCAACTGACAAAATATTGGAGGTTAGCATCAGCCATGCTGTTGGAGGTCAAGAATGGTTCTCTATGGTGATTAAAAGATAGCAGTTTCATTTTAGAAGTGTTAAAATTTGCAAGCCATCCCTTGCCCTAACTTAACAACCATGTAAGGTTTTGTTCAATGTGTGTATAAATGCATGACAACTGTGTTGGGGAAAATATTTTTGTTGGTAAAACTTCTGTGGAAAAATATATAGGAGGCTCTAATCTTAAAGAGTGCTTTGTACACAGGTGAAAAATGACAGTAATCAAAGTTTAACTGTCTGTATAATTTCTACAGGTGCAGCTTCCACCTCCCTACTTCATTTATCGACCTACTTTTCCTCCCAGACATTTATCGACCCACTTGAAACTACCATTGATCCTTGGGTTGATATCAAGAACATTACAATCAATGCTTTAATGTTTTTTTTTAATTTAGAACCTTAGGTTATTGTAAATGAAAAAAAACTTTTACTTTCTGATAAAAAGGTTAATGTGTGTAAACCTGTTTTATGGCCCAAAGATTTTTTTAGTTTGATAGGTTTTTATTATAAACTTATTCCCAATTGTACTATATCTGTCAGAATTTATTTAATCTATACCTGAAGATTAGATAAATGGCACAGTTTGAAATTCCCTGAAGGGTAACCAGATTGACAAACACCTGAAAAAGATCAGAAGGCAAATTGTCCAAATCATTGTGATTGACAAAAACGAGGATATTTCTTACACTGCAAATCATGTGCTAATCTGTCTAAAAGATTATCTACCAATTGTTGTTATATATGGAAAAAGACTCCTTTTAATAATATTGTGCGATAACTTTCTGAAGTAATATCTTAGCTCAGTAATAATTTGAATCCTCTGAATATGCAATGTGATAGGTCCTGACCTGGCATCTCGACTACAGTCACTTTCTCACATGTGATGCATCTTCCCTGTGTCTTTTCTACAAATGGTTTTCATGGCAACTGCTCTAATGAGCTACTTTCAGTGGTGCCCCGACTGCCTGAATTTAAGCATGCTACTAGGTTAGCAGCTCGGTCACATCCTTTCACTGTCGAAACAGTTAAATGTAACCGCCTCTTCTACTCCAACAGCAGCTGCTCTCGCACTTCCTGACAGTGGAACTCTCTCCCTCTTACTTGATTACCTGATAGCTATAATCTTCAAATGTCATGTCAATTGACATCTGATGCCTTGATCCTGATCCCTGTCCTTCTTTATATCCTTTCCTCAAACACCCCTCTTTACTCTTGCTCTCACTTTCCCTTGCTTGGTGTGAAATGCTTAATATATATATATATATATATATATATATATATATATATACACACCCTTGAATGTATATTATTTCAGTAGTAGTGAATGCAAGGAGTATGGAAGCCGAAAGTAAAAGAGTGGATGTGCGGCTATTTGAACTTACATTCTGTGAAATTGTGACAGTTTGCTACACGCTATTTCAGCTATCAGATGGAAGACAAAGCCATATATATATATATATATATATATATATATATATATAATGTTAACCATTCACTTATGGTAATCAGTATGTGTTTGAATGAAGGAAGAAGAGAAAATGGAATGTTGCTTACCTTGTGGTGGGGGAGAAGAAGCGGTGGCAGGGGATTTCTTTTATAGAAAGATATTACAATAAACCAGACAAAAAGACGAATTGGTGGGGATGAAGGGAAACTATAAAACTTAACCAAAAATAGGAGTTAGAAATTTTGTTCACTTTGTATGAGAAAGGTTGCAAGAGAGGAAGAAGGAAATTTGAGAGTAAGGAAGGATGAGAGGGATCCGGGGAGAAGCTTCTTTTTTTTTTTTTTTATATTAAGCTTTCAAACCACAGGAAGCATTCTTTTCTATGTGCCTTTAGAAATAGGTGATCATGGCTCTCTGCAATTTCCTGTCCTTTGTAGCTCTTAGTAAAGTTTGTTTTCTTGTTGTCTCTCCTAATCCCTATTCTGCCACCCATTTACACATGCTTGTTAGGCAGGGGTTATGCACTGCTTTCCTCTGTTCCACTTGTATTCATTATATCCTGTGAGCATTAAGATTTTCAAGCCCTCTTTCCTCATTATATGCCCTAGAACTGATGCTGGAGTACAGATATCTTCTACTTCTTTGTATCTTGTCCCTTGATGATCAAGGTTCTCCACAACTTCTTGTCCTTTGTAGCTCTTAGCAATGTTTGTCTTTTTGCAATCTTTCCTAATTCCTGTTCTACCAACCATTTGCACGAGCATGTTAGATAGGTTATTCCCGGCTTTTCTTTGTCGCTCTTGCCTTCACTGTCCTCTTACTGTCAAATTTTTTAAACCTCATTATGTGCTCTAGAAATTTCAATTATCTCTTCCTGGTGCTAAGTGCATCCTGGGTGTGATGATAAACTGCATCTCCGTCCTTGGTAAGACGATAAACTATGTCCAACAGGAAGGCCTCTGATTAGGAGGTTTTGAGGAGCGTGGAACCACCTCTTAATTGCTGGTTGTTATAAAATAAGACATATCTCGGCTGATTTGCAGGCAAATAAACAAACATACTCAAGAGCAAGAGCTGGATGTGAACGGGACAAGGCCCCATCACAAAATGACCATTATCGTCGTTTACGCATAGGCCCGACGCATGAGTTCCGGTCGTAAAATAAAATATTTCAAAGTGCCTCTATTTTTTGACCAATAAAAATGCTTCCCTCCTAATTATACTCGCGTCATTTTTCGAGCCCGTTAAGCCATAAAAAACGCCATAAAAAGGGTCACACGGGTAAGTACAAAGCAGTCAACGGGAGGCTGGGGAAGAGATCTGTCACAGTCAGTCTGGGTAGTCAGCAGCAGTCAGCAGGAGGAACGCCACACCAACCAATGGGAACTACTATGAGAGATCAACCCGGATCGGCAGCCAGCTTATGAACTATACCACAAGGTAGCTGTCCCAAAACCACACGTTCCTATTGAAATAAATCACGTAAATCTATTTCTGCTGTTGTCGTATTTCTGTCTTGCAACCATACGCTTGTCTATAACATGGTGTTCCCAGGTCCACCCTGACCCGGGGTGGTAGCACCTGTTAGGATCCCAGCTATGGGCAAATAGTTGACCCACAACCTGAATCAAAACACTATCAAAGTGTAAAAATAGATTTTAATACCAGAAATACTTTTTTTAAAATTAGTATCAGCAATAAATATTTGAAAAAAGAAAACATTACCAGAAATAAAAAATCTTGTCATCATTAAATAACCGATTGAGGTTAATATGCCACAAAACAAAACAAACTAAACTATACATTTTTAAAAAAAATATTACCATCTATACATTTCTGAAAGAATTACTAGCTATACATTTTTGAAAAAAAAAGGAATTTGTCAGTATTAAATAACCCATTGTGGTTAATATGCTATAAAACAAACCGAACCAAACCAGACCAGGCCAATCCTGATGTTAAGTATAAGAGTCTTTTTTTGCTTCCCTTTTTCTCTAAAATTTCATCATTGCTCACATGTTCAGTCCATGGTATTCTAAGCATCCTTCTCTCGAACCACATTTCTATTGCCTCAAGTCTCTTCTTCATCTGTGATAACAATTGTCGAACATTCACTGTCATATTGGTGGACAAATATTACATCATTATACATTCTTTGTTTCTAATGAATTATTTTTGTTTCTTAATGTATTCTTGCTTAGCTTTTGGAAGGCATATTTCACTATCCCAGTGCAACTTTGGATTTGGTATCACACTCCCCATCCTCTGCTAAAACACTTATCAGATATTAAAATATTTGTGCATGCTTGATTTTCACATCTCCAGTTTATAATTTACATGTTGGAATGTTCATTTTGCTGACAATCATACATTCTGCCTTCTTACAATTTTAATTTAGTCCTTTCTTCTTGCTTTCCTTTACTGCCTTCTGTAGGAGTTTCTGTAGTTTCCTTTCTATGTCTGCTATCAACACTTTGTTATCTGCATATCTAATTTTGTTAAGATTATAGATATCAATAACGAATCCTGGTATTAGGATACCCACTGCTAATGTTTTCACAATAAACTACATCCGTGTCCTGGGTAAGACAATAAACTATGTCCAACAGCAAGGCCTTTGATCAGGAGGTTTTGATGAGCATGGAACCACCTCTTAATTTCTGGTGTTCCCAGGTCCACCCTGAATCAAGATGGTTGCACCTGTTAGGGTCCCAGCTATGAGCAAATAGTTAACTCCCAAACTGGGGTCAAAATACTATGAAAATGTAAAAATAGGTTTTATACCAGAAATACTTTGTAAAAAAATTATTACCAGCAATACATTTTTGAAAAAAAAGTATTACCAGCAATAAAAATAGTTGACCCCTGAAGAGGGGTCAAAACACTATGTAATTATAAAAATAGGTTTTAATACCAGCAATACTTTTTGGAAACATTATATTAATTAATAAATATTACCAGCAATACATTTTTGAAAAAGAATATTACCAATAATATACTTTTAGAAAGAAAATATTACCAGCAATAAAAATCTTGTTGGCAGTAAATAACCCATTGAGGTTTATATACCGTAAACCAAACCAAACGCGTTTTTTTTTTTTTTCAAACTATTGATATTTTTCTTAAAGTTCTACTTCATTCTTTGTCAATCGGTTAAAGGTCACTATTTGATTTTACTGACATACAATAAACCACTGTGCAGTACTTTTTAAACTTTCAACCCTTCAAAATCTGATCAGAGCAATGACAGCTGTTAATTCTTACAGAATATATCCCTGAAAAGGCACATACGACAGCTAGTAAGAATAGCTGATTGTATGTCACAACCAGTTTGTGTAGTACAAGTCAACGTCTGTGATTTACCAGAAATCATTCAGGCAGAAGCACCTTATTATAATGTTAGCAGACATTATGGGTAAGAATAAGAATAGTCCAAACATATATCAAACATAACATTTATTGAATTGAGAAACAATAAAAAACATACAAAGATTTTACCTTTTTGTGAATCTTCTCTAAAGTATAAGACAATGGGAATTCTTTCAAAAGGTCTGCCATGTCGTCTCAGAAGAAAGGAACAGTTGGTTTAAAAAAAAAGGCTAAAATGTCTCAATCTCCCATTGAGGCACCAGGGAGCCAAGCTTTGATTGAATAGTTCTGCTGAACCCTGTATGTGTGGGAGTGTGGAGAAATGTGAGAAGGTAATATTTATTGGACAATTCAGAACACTTTGATATAAAAGAACAGAACCAAAGAATTAAAAAAATATTTAATTAACTTCGTTTGGGATAAGTCCTTTATAAACCTGGTTGGCAAGAGTTGATTTGATAGATTAATTGTTAGTGGTGATGGAAAGCAGTTGGATGGCATTACCATCTTCCCTTTTAAAATGGGTAAGTCGTTGATTTGGGATGCGACCTGTGCGGATACATTCTCGGCCGGTAATTTGATCAGGTCCGCGGTTGAGCCGGGGTTCGTCGCCTAAGACGCAGAGATAAAAAAAATAGCTAAATATTCTTCTCTTGCTGATAGATTTTTTTTTACTCCTGTGGCAGTGGAGACTTCAGGGGTTATTGGCCCTCATTCGATGGCGTTCCTTTGGAGGATTGGCGCGATTGCGTCTCGATTAAGGAATGAGCCTCGTGAAACGGAGCAGCATATTTCACTGGCGACGGTTCGAGGTAAGGCTTTCTCCATCATAGCGGCTGGCAGAGGATAGAAAAAAAAATTTGTTTATAGTTATGTTGTTCTGGAATTGTCATCATTGGCCAACTGAACTTGCTTTGTTTCAATTATTGTTTCCCTTAGATTGAACTTACCATTTCTTTTTATACTATAATGTATTTCAGTGTTATCCAATAAATTCATTGTTAGATTATGAACCGAACTTTAATAGTAGTTATCATTTTGTTGGCAGCTGTCACGAGTGTTGTTACTTTGGGACATGTTCCAGTGCAAATCTACTGTGTATTATCGGTCCTTAAAATGGACAGAAAAATGTCTTAAGCAGATTATTGCATAATTCTTTACACAACACTCCTTGGCTGGTTTCTGACCATCTCCAAAATTTTGTCCTTTGGAGTCTCTTTATATACAGTTTTGAAAGGCTTCAGACTACTTGGCATGAAGTTTGATTTCGGCTAGCATCAAAAGCCTCTTTGTTCTTTAGATTGGCTAAAAACTTTCTAGTGTTTCTTTCTCTTTCTTTTTATAGCAGTGGCGCCTTGGTTATTTTGGTAGATTTCTGGTCACAATAATGAGACCCTGGACTCGCAGAGTTCTGTTTAACAGCAGTTGTTACGTATTTTTTTCTTTCTTGTGAAGTTGTCTTCTCATTAGTAGAAAAAGATGTGGGACTATAAGGAAAGCAAATGCCTTATTTTCATTTTTTTTTTTAAATAATTTATTTTCATAATTTATTTTTACATGTGGGCACATCATCAATCCAGAACTCTGACACATAAAGATCAGCAGGACCCCACATCCTACTGCTGCTATGTTGGTTTTTTGAACTCTGTGTGTGTTCCTACATGATACAGACCCCCATGGTGTTCTTTGGCATTTAGCAAAATATTTACTCTTTAAAATGAAGGATAATATGCATAGATTGATGATTTGTCATATTGAAACATTCATAAATAAAAAATATGGATAATGTTTCAGAAGATGTGGCAGGTTTTTGATAATGGTAGACAACAGAAGATACACTGTGTTAATGAAAGACACAGAAGGTAAACTAAAACAACTCTTTGATATGTCTTCTATGTGCTGTATCCCATCAGGACGTTGGGGATCATGGCTCTCCATAGTTTCCTGTTCTTTGTAGCTCCTAATAAATTTTGTCTTTTTGTTATCTCTTCTAAACGTTGTTCCACCCTCCATTTACTCAAGGTAGGTAGGTAGGTTGGTTATGTGTTGTTTTCTTCTGTCTTTCTAGCCTTTAATCTGTCCTATGAGTATCAAATTTTCCAAGCCCTCTTTTCTTATTATTTGCCATAGAAATTTCAACTATCTCTTCCTGATATTAACTAGGTTTCCTTTTTGTTTCCATTTTCTCTAAAACTCCATTGTACATATTTGGTCTATGGTATTCTCAGCATCCTTCTGTAGAACCACCTTTCTGTTGCTTCATGTCTCTTCTTCATCTTTGAAGAGATTGTCCATTATTCACTGCCATATAGGAGGACTGATATTACATAACAGTTCATTACTCTTCTTTCTGTTCCCAATATAATTTTCCTATTTCTTAATACTTTGCTTAACTTTTGGAAGGCAACTTTCACTATCCTAAGGCACCTTTAGATTTTGGTCTTTTCTGTCCACTGTTAAAACACTTCTCAGATATTAAATTTTTTCCTTGTTTGATTTTGGTGTCTCCAATTCAATAATTTCCAATAAAATTTGAAAGAACCGTTAAAAATGGTCAATCTCAAGCCAGCTTTGCACTACTGAATTGGAATGACTAAATTACTTAATGAGTATGGTTGTCAAAACACATCTGAATGCAATTGTTGGAAAGTGGAAAAGAGGAAGATCCTGTCCTTACCAGAAGTAGGGTCATAAAATCAAACAGGTGATCAGAAACCCTTTCCAGTTCCTTCATTAATTGCATCATGGGAAAATTAATTCCTTTTTTATTCTTTATTATTATTAAATTTATTGGTTTTATTTTCTTATCCCAGAAAAATTTTAAACCATCATGGGGAAACAGTGAAACCAACTTAATCTGTTTGAATTTAATGGATTGGGGGAGGACAAATAAGTATAGTAAAGTGTTAAAAGTTATGGTGGATTATCAGTTATCGTGATGTGTATGAGTGTTGAAACAGATTAGTTTGATTTGACCTTGTTAGTTAGATAGCCTACCATATGAGGGGTATAAAACAAGAAAATCATATTGTAAAGTGAAGCAACAAATTTATGTACATGTAAATAAATTAAGGTCTCTATAAATAAAATTAATGTATTTTGGTTGATACAAGGTCGTCAAAATAATCGTAGTAGTCCTTGCAAGAATTAGTTTGTGTATGTAGGCAGAAATATGTGTGTATGTATGTATGTATGAGCATTATCGTAGAGTAGGAATGTCTTTGAAGTAATTGCTCAGTCTTAAAATATTCTGTTCATTTAGCAAATATAAAAGAGGTGAGGGATAAAGGGTAGAGATAATAATGATGATAGTTTGACGTTTGTCAAGGGACGTGTTAATACACTCGTCTCCTCCTCTCTGGTAACAGGTGAACTTGCTAGTCTTTTATTTTGTTTGTGGGGCTTGAAATGGTCATTTGGGAATTCACTCCTGGATATGATTCGGGCCTTTCCATTGGATGATGAACAAACTTTGTGTCGGCTCGCGAAAAGGTCTGTAAAAGAATTTGTTTTTGAGAATTGAAGATTATTTGAATTTTGTTTTTAAATGTTTCCTAGTTTTCTATTGGCCGAAAAACATTTCGCATCATGAGTGAAATTTCACGAGTTTTGTTTTGGATTTGCTTTCTTTTTAATTTCTAACAAAATCAATGGAGCCACCCTCTTGACCCAAAGTCAGTGCTTAACATTTGAAAATGGAGTTATGTAGAGCCATGGTTATACATGTTGTAGAAGTCAAATCCTGCTCGCAGCGCCATGTTGACAATCGTACTGCACATGCCTTATCCCCACTTCGTAAGGGTGACACAGTCTCCATTCAAAACCCAAATAGCCATTGATGGAACATAGCTGGGCAAATAGTAGACACACTTCCCAACCGTCAGTATAGGATTAGAGTTGCAGGATCAGGTAGAATAAGCCTGCGGAACCATAGGTTCCTAAGGAAACTTAAAGCGCCTGTAATCAAGACCCCCATGCCAAGTGCCTCGCCTGTGTCGATGATTACAGGTATGTGTAGACCACATCAATCTGACAAAGAATCAGGAAATGGTGGCATTACATTGCGAAGTGACCTGGCATCCCAGGGCCCAACTCAATCACTGCCATCAAGAAACAGGATTCCCAGGGTGCTATCGCGACTACTCCTGTACAATCAGCCAGGCAAGGAACTGATTCCTCCCCAACGGCCACTATGCTTCCGCAATGGGGAGAGGAGGGAGATGTAGACGTCAAATGACTTACCTGTTAACATGGCTGCCCTCTTGTGTCTTCTGATAAAGGCAAGCCAGCTAATTTTACCTCATTTATAGGAGAGTACCTAAAGCAGCAGGTGGGTTGATCCATTTTGCTGGAATGGACCTGCCCAACACATTTGTATGAGTGGTCTCTGTTCACCCATATATCTCTCCATTAAATGACTCAGGGATAGTTTTTAACTTGGTGGCTACACCAGTCTACTTGTGTGTCAGACCACTTGCAAGCTAACCAATATTCAACACATGTCATAAAGGGAAATGGTACATAAAAAGTACTCTCTAAACAATCTACTTTAGAAATATGTATTTGTGGGATTATCCCACTTGTCAGCCAAAGAAGTTCTGCTATCAACTGGTGAATGGCAGAAGCAGTATAGAAGAAAAAGGTACAATGTATCCTTTTTCCCCCCTCTTTTAGATTTAGAGATACAGCATATTTTGTTTCCCCTCTAGGGGGGGCGCTTTTACCTTTCAGCAAATGAGATTTCTTTTTGAACACAATAGCACACAGCATACAAATATGCAGAGATGGCACACATGTAGATATGTATTGCAACAGATAGCACTTTAATTTATTTACGCAATTTACATTCAAACTGTTGACACCTTTGTTGCTGTTAGGACAAATTACTGTCGCCAAATGCTGTTTGAAAGGCTGGACAAACAGCAGCAGTAACACTCATCAGCAAGCAGTCAAGTTAGGTTTAAGTCTCCAAGTTTTTCAGAGAGAATTATCCTAAAGGATTAAAGCATTTGTGAATTTGGTAACATAGCAGTTGTGAGTTCAATCCCTGGACTCGGTGAAAACAGGTTGAACAATAAGTGAGCAGTACCAAAAATTATAACTAGATAATAAATCCCTAGACACAGGCAATGGAATGAGAACAGTCTATTCCCATAGATTAAATAAAGTGTTCAGTTCAGAATTCCTTGTAGGTTACCAAGATCAGTCTACACTGGAGGGTACAACAGCTGAAACATTGAATCTTTTTGTATTCTTTCTGTATCGTTTACTCAGTAAAAGATTAAGACCAGATATGAACATTGCAAATATCAGCTTTAGAAATTGTGGCATGAAAATTAACATTGAAAATCAAAGTCTCTACCTAGATTCAAACACCAACCAGTGGTCCCAAAAGAAATACATAGCTATGTAAATTCCTATGGATGCCAATTGAAGCAGATATATTTGAAGGGAATGAAACAACTCGATAATTATGATTCACTTAATATAATAAAGGAAATCCAAATAGGACAAATAATCATTGGTTTATGCTTTTCTGAGAAGCAAAAAGGAACCTCACAGACGACAAAGGTTAATGGCACTAAAACTTAGCTGTTGTGTTATAAGAAGCACCTAACTAGAAAAAAAGAAGCATAATAACAATATGGCAACTAGGGGTGAAGTTTAAACATTATCATGGTTTTTTTGTTAAGAAACGGTGAGTTTGAATATCACATTGTCCTTCAACCCAAATGTGACGAAAGACATGACTTACCTCAGAATTTGAAATGATCGCGAATGTGTTTTGCCTGCAAAGTGATGACAAAAAGAAATATGGCTACTATTGAAGACACAATTTATGCATGCTTATCTTGTCCAAAATGAGTCAATATTTGCACACATGCAAATTATAGCCGTATTGGATTAGCATAAAAAGCAGGGTGCCAGCAGCACGACAGAACCGATGTCATTCAGCAGACTGAGTGCAATAGAGCTGGACGTATGGATTTACAGATGGACAAAGAGGAAGTCAAAGTAGGCGCGGCTGAGATGGTGACTGTTTCACAACTGCCCAGTGTAATGGCTGAGAAAGGGAGCCACGCATCCATTTCCTGAAGGCGACTGAAAAAGAAGAAAAAATAGCTGGCCTGCCGGCGAGCACCACATTCCACTTTTTCACTCCCCCCATCACCATTTTCTCTACACCAAAAAAACAAGTAAAATTTCTTTTGTGCTCTCTACTTATGTTGTTCTCTCAATGCAACAGTCGTTGCAAATCACCTGCTAACTTATGCTCACAATCACTCCATGAATGTTGCAGCAGGTGTTCTGGTAGTGTGGCCAAAGTGCAAAACACTTGGCAATTTGGCTATTAAAGCAAAACTAATTATCAGTGACCCCACTTAAGATTCAACCCAAGTCCTTCAAGCATATATGACAGTAAAGACATTTTCAAGATCAATTCACGCATTCTACGTTTAAAATTTGGGCATAATCAATAAATACAGTTTCCACTGAAAGCAATTTACAAACTGTCGACAGCCCAAATTGTGGCAAATAAAACTGCATCACTAATATAAAACATGCCCAACAGAAGAAAATTCACTTCAAAAATGTTTTTAAAAAATTGTGTTCAGAAAATCCAATTTTCAACATCTTTTCTCATTTTGCTTCTGAAGGCTGAAGAATATAAAATAAATATTAATTGCTGTTTTGACTTATCTCCCAAATTTCTTTCATCAGCTTATTATATCTACATATATACAGGATGTGATGAGTAAATTGTCATCTAAATTACACAAAAATGAAAATAACTCATTTTAAGAGATATATTTACCAAAATTGCACAAAAATATCTTGAAATACTGAAGAGTAAATTAATTCAATGAGATTGCCATTGGCTTCAACCACTGCCTCCAGACGACTTTCCTGCAACTATTCTGGATCGTCTCCTTGTTTAAGTTGGTGAATGCTGCCATAACCCTTGTCTTCAGTTCATCTTTGGTGTTAAAAGGAGTTTTGTTGGTCTCTCGCTCAACTGTGCCCCACACATAATAATCAAGGGGGTTGCAGTCTGGGTAGTTAGATGGCTAGATTTAAGGGGTGATGTGCTGACAGCCATGATTGTGTTCTCCTGTTTGTGTGGTATGGTGCAGAGTCCTGTTGCCAGACATAGTCTTTCAGCAGCCACCCTCTTGACCCAAAGCAGCCCTACCTCCTTAAGACTCTTGATGTAGGCCTCTGTGATGTGAGAAGAACAATGGAGGTATAATGTTGCCATCACTAGTGATCACTCCAAACAGCTTTGTAATCAATATTAGACACATTCCGCTCTTGCTGAATCCTCAGTACTGTCTTCAGATTGATGCACAGACACTCTAAAATATTTGTATTGAAGCTTCTGGCACAAATGCAAAGTAGTACAACATGCCCTTCTCTAAATATTAGGTGGAATGAATTATGTCATTCTGCTGTTTTTCTCAGTGTCCAGCTGACCCTTCCATACTATGCAGTTGACTAAAACAAACATAAAATATAAAATGGCGACAATTTACTCATTGTACCCTGTGTGTATGTGTGTATATATATATATATAATCATAAATCTACACACACTATATATATATATATTTTTTTTATATTTTTTCTCCTCGGTAATTCTACAATTTAAAACTTAATAGATTTGATTTAGATTTCTAAATAGGTAATTTTTAATTTTTTACTTTTAATTTTAATTTCAAATTTGATAAATCTTTTAATATCTATGATAACCTTGCTTAGTTGTCAAATTTTTCGAATTACCCTATACTTGTATTTTGATTGGTCATTCTAGCCTATGTAACAGCGTTTACTCCTAGCTAAGGATCGTTAATTAATTTGAAACTTTTAAAACCATTGATTCTATATTCTACATCATCACTTGATAAGACACCAGAAGTGTTGAAACAAAATGGCTATTTTTGTAGTGATTTTATAACATATTTATGTTGTAATATTCAAATAAATGATTATATATATATATATATATATATATATATATATATATATATATATATATATATATATATATATATATAAATTTATTTATTAAAATTTTATCATATAGACAAAACCATTTTACTCACAACAAAGATGCAACTTGGTTTCAGTGCATTTTAACTGCACATCTACGGGTGAGGGTCGGAAATGGTTATGAACGATCCTGTTTGTAGGCAAGTCTGGATGTAAAACGTCACTTCCTTTTTACATCTGGGCTTGCCTACAAACAGGATCGTTCATAACCATTTCCGACCCTCACCCGTAGATGTGCAGTTAAAATGCACTGAAACCAAGTTGCATCTTTGTTGTGAGTAAAATGGTTTTGTCTATATGATAAAATTTTAATAAATAAATAATTATCGCTCTACTACCTGTATCAAGCTCTTTTTTGAATGAATGCTGCGAACGTTAGAATTTATATATTTTATATATTACTTTCGTTCTCATGGCATCGGATATATATATATATATATATATATATATATATATATATATATATATATATATATATATATATATGAGCATAAATCTACGCACACTATATATATATGAGCATAAATCTACGCACACTATATATATATAAGCATAAATCTACACACACTATATACACACACACACACACACACACACACATATATATATATATATATATATATATATATATATATATATATATATATATCAATAGGTAATTGATAGGGATAATTCCAAGGGGGACATTAATCCAAAGAAAGCTCAATGTAAGTAATAGAGCAATATAATAATAATTAAAGACCATCCTTAAAAATCCATTTCGGTTATAATTTATTTCATGAATATATTCAAATATTCATCTCTTCAGACTGAAGGTTTTTTTAGAGATGAAAACAAATTGGCCAGACAAAAGGGAGAGGAAAAAAGAAAGAAAAAGGAAAAATTTTTATATTAAAAGAGGAAAAAATAAAAATTTCAATATAAAATTTTTTTTTTTTTTAAAATTTTGGGGAAGAGAGAAAGAGGAAAAGAAAAATAGGAAAGAAGCAAGAATTAAATACAAGTCGATAGGTTAACCTAGAAATAAATTTTTCCATAAAGGGCTGAACAAGTTGATATACAGGGTAAAGGAGGGGGTGATCAGAATTAAAATAGATACATTAATATGTCTAATAGTCATGTCCTTTCAGACAGCAAAAACTCATCATTGCATTATAAGCATCACAATTTTAAATTAATAATAATAATATCCAACATCAATAAAATATAGTACATAAAATGAAATAAAAAAATTGAAATATTGAAAAAAATAAATTATAAAAAACATCAGGAGATAAATAAAGAAGAAATCTAAAGAATAACTTAATAAAAATATAAGGATAAAAATAATAAAGATAATATCAAAAATTAATAATTTAAAATTATAACTGATGTAGGCAAGAAAATCACATAAATGATCATATGCAGAAATGTGAATACATGTATGCATACATGTTAGTGCCCATATAAAACAGAATCAACACTTCAAGTGTATATTCCCCAAAATCAATGTTTTTAGGAAACTTTAAATTTGTTCTTGTGTCTATAATTGAAGATAAGTTTGTTCCTTTGATTCAATAATTGGTCAACATTTTTATATCTAATCATTATAATTTTCTCTTGTATGCATAGATTGCATTTGTCCCAGAAGTTGTTGGGAGTCTGAGACTGACAAATGATACCCCATTTAATTTGTGGGGTGAAGCCTCCATCTTTAAGTTACCAATGTTTGGAGAGAGCAGTTTGGTATCTTATAAAGAAGCATTGGAGAAGGAATGCTGGTGATAGTAAAGTCTCTGTTTCCAACTCTCAGAGGATATTTCTATGTATATTTTTTATCATTGATATTTTCTTTTGGAAAAATGGTAGCTTAGTATATCACATTTTCCAAATTACAGATACCTCCAAAAGATATATATATATATATATATATATATATATATATATATATATATATATATATATATATATATATATATATAAACATAGATGTGTGCGTATATATATATATATATATATATATATATATATATATATATATATAAACATAGATGTGTGCGTATATATATATATATATATATATATATATATATAAACATAGATGTGTGCGTATATATATATATGAAAACATAGATACGTGTGTGTGTATGTATATGTCTATATATATATATATATATATACATACATACATAGATAGTTACGTGTGTGTATGTATATATACATATATATATGAAAACATAGATACGTGTGTGTGTGTGTGTATATATTTATACATACATATATGAAAACATAGATACGTGTGTGTGTGTGTGTGTGTATATATTTATACATACATATATGAAAACATAGATACGTGTGTGTGTGTATATATGTATATACACACACATACACATATGTTTCATATATATATATAAGCAAAGGGACTGCCTCCTTGGTCTTCATGTAATCACGCTCTAGCATTTTCTATTTTTATTCCCCACCCTTTCCATCTCTATTTTCTGCTACATAAAATTTTTTTTTTTTTTTCTTTTTTTTTTTTTTTTTTTTTTTGCAGAAAATTGTTCTATTCGGGTTAATAATAAAGAAAATGTCTTTTTTATTCATACAGATTATTCATTATCAATTTTAATGTTTTAATTGTGTGAATTTTGCTTGTGTCATTTAGCTATTTATTATAGAATTAAAAAAAGTTCCCCGTAGACCTTGATAAGCTAGGGAACGAAACCGGTTGGTCTTTTGAGTGATTGTTTCATTTTTATTTTTTACTTTCTCTCTCATTATGCCCATTAGTAATAAATTTTATGTCTTTCTAGCTATATATATATATATATATATATATATATATATATATATATATATATATATATATATATATATCTACAGCCTGTCTGAAGTTATGATGCAAATCAAATAACTTCAATATCTCAGAATATTCTGAACCAATATTTAAACTCCTCCATTTCCACCCTTATTAAAATATTTACCTAAATTTTCTGCCATTTTTAATGGTCAGTTTGTGCTACTTGGAATTTATTTAAAATGAAATGACTGAAGTTAGTATGCAGATTAAACTGATATTAGCTTAAGACCTCTGAAATGTAATAAAAACTATTCTTCTTTTTGTCCGTAATATATGTTGACTCATGGGTATCTAACAACTGCTGAAAAATAGTAAAAGACAAAGTTATCTAGTGAGGGTATATCCAAATTAAAGAGATCATTGAACAATAAAGAAGTTTGTTTAAATTATAAGTTGAGAACTCAAAGCAAGGAAAATGGCTTTAAGAACTTACTTCCTTGAGATGAATGCAAACTAAAGTGAGTTATAGTGCAACAACTGTTTTTGATCAGTGCTCAGTTCTTTGAAATGGTCAAATATTTTGTGAATTGACATCTGTAAAAAAATCTCCCAGACATCCTCTACTCACTAAAGCAAATATTTTAAAGCATCAAAATTGGGCCAAGCAATACATTAAAATTGACTTTTCTAAAGTAATTTTCATGAACGAATCTCAAGTGACATTTGATGGATGGGCCAAAGGATGGATTTTATCCAATTTGGACATTCCTGTGGCTAAAAGAAGGCAACAAGGAGGTGGTAGCGTCATATGGGCTGGAATTGTTGATCAAACCATTATTGAACCATTCAAAGTCGATGAAGGAGTTAAACTGTACACTGCTATTGCAATTTTATGAACAAGACTTCCTTTGAATGGTACAAGTCCCAGTCTCGGTCTCACAGTTTCAAAGTGAAGTGTGTATGTATGCATGACAATGCTCCTCCTCATGTATCTAAGCTTACCAGTGAATTCTTTGAGCATAAAAGATTTACAGGAGAGAAGATAATGGAATGGCCACCATCAAGTCTTGATCTGAATCTGATGGAAAATCTATGGTCAACTGTGAAGATAAAATTATTTGAAGCTGGTAATCAATATAACAGCAAAGCAAACCTATAGGAAGCAATTAAAACTATCATGTTGGAAATTGAACCTGCTGAAGTAAGAAAATTAACAAAATCAATGGCAGTTATTGAGAAGAAGGGTTATTATATTAAAATGTAAAGGATTCAAAAACTTATGTGTTTGTTATTTGTTCTGTGTTGATCAATTTTTGATGATTTTATTACCTTTTTATTGAAGTAAAATGTGATTATTTGGTTTTTGCTTAATAACTTCAGATGGAAGTTTTTTAGAATACATCAAATAACTTCAATAAAACATTGATACAACCTAAAATATTAACTCGGGCTTTGTTTTGACATCTAAATTGTTTTTTTAAATTTAATTTTTTTTTCAAAGCAAATTTGAATTATTGAAGTTTATATGATTTGCTTAATAACTTCAGTGTATATATATATATATATATATATATATATATATATATATATATATATATAAGATAATATATAAACTTTTATAAATAAAGACCAATACTGGGGAGGGAGAAATGTATGAAAAGGTGGGAAAATGTTTTCATGTGATGCATTCCATCCTTTAGGACTTCATCAGACTAAATTTGTCACGGTGCGACTACTCATGTCCACAAACGAGGGAAGTCTGGAAATTTTAAAATTAAAATTTTTTTTAGACATAATCCATCCAATTTCATTTAGATGCTTTTCCATCACTTTTGTTAGGAGATATTCCACACTGTGATAATAGAAGTTCTACCAGGAATGATGAGATGTTTTAAGAGCCAGGGCACACATTTATTGTAGATGACCTTGCAATCAAGGCACTCTCTAGACATTTTCATCATAGTGAATTGTTTCCTCCTTTGATCAGAGTAGCATTTTTCATGTCAAAATTGTGATCACCCTCATTACAGTGATCAACTAACACACTTGATGTATTGTTTTGTAAAATGTCCTTTTGTGTTTATATAATCTTTTATTTAAATTCTTTGATATTTCTCCTATGTATATTTTGTGAAAATTATTAAACGTAGGAGTAAATCTCTCCTTTAAGTTTTGGTATATTGTTTTGTTTAGTATCGACTAAGTCTTTTATAGTTTTAGATGTAGTAGCAACAAATTTTATCTTGTGTTTAGATAAGTTCTTTTCAATTGTTGATATGACAGTTTGTTGGTAGGACGATATTTTTTGATTCATTGGGTTTTCTATTTTGGAATATTTTATGTGCCTTTTGTTTCACATTGAATATAAAATAATTAGGGTATTGAAGAAGCTTGAAAAGTTTTTTTCAATGTGTTTCTCCCTCCATGGAAATATTGAGGTCTGTAAATTTTAGGTGCTCTTTGGTAGACTCTGATAATTATACCGGATTCTATTTTGTTGTTATGAAGAGAATAGAAATTTATGAAGTTGTTTTTGTTGGTTGATTTCCATTGGTTGATTTCCAGTAGGCATCAAGTTTAAACTGTTGTTAACACAGTGTAGCTTCATATCAAGGAAGGGTAAAGAACTGTATTCTTCCATTTCGTACATAAATTCTATTGTATTGAATGCCAGAATTCTATTGTATTGGATGCAAGAATTCTATTGTATTGAATGCAAGAGCTGGAAGATATTTCTACAAGGGATCAGTGTGAGAGAAGAAACAGCAGAGAACTTATGGTCATATCTTGCCATTTAAAACTGCAAAATGATGAGACCTTGCCTACATTCTCGTACTGTACCTTAATTTATAAAATCTAGGTACTGTAGTGGAATGTTCATTAGAACAATTACCATGAAAGTATTTTGATAAAGTGACATAGCAGTGGGACAGTAACTGCAGCTGAGATGCCAAGTCAGGACCAATAATTGCTATGCCTTTTTTATAAATACTTTCATGGTAATTGTTTGGATGATCTCTTCGCCATGGTACCTAGACTGTAGGAATTTAAGGGCAATGCTAGGTTAGTGATGAGATCTCATCAATTTACAATTGAGCTAGCTAGATGTAGCCATAAATCTGATGCTAACCGTTTCTTATCCTGCACTTCTCACTTGTGGAACTCTCTCAGCTCCATGTTTTCCAACCAACTTAATCTGTAAAGATTTAAATGCAATGTCAATCGCTATCTACTTTCCTTCTGATTGCTCTTTTCTCTTTCTGCTCTTTACTAATGTTTCTGCCCATAATTCCTCCACACCCTGAAATCTCTTGCATCTTAGTGGCTGTACTGACTTGCTTGGGGTGACACGTTTTTTTTTTGTTTTTTTTTTTTAAAAAAAAGAGAATTGACATTGTGTTTAAATTTTTGAAGATCAAAGTTTGCTGTTCTTTTAGTCTCTATTTTAGTTCATGTATTTTACTGCTTACAAGACTGTTGAGTGTTTCCACGGGAGTATATGGTAAT
This sequence comes from Acanthosepion esculentum, assembly GCA_964036315.1. Taxonomy (NCBI): domain Eukaryota; kingdom Metazoa; phylum Mollusca; class Cephalopoda; order Sepiida; family Sepiidae; genus Acanthosepion; species Acanthosepion esculentum. Next base: position 9,479,698 of record OZ038503.1, read on the forward strand.
AACGAACAAACACAGTCGTAGGGAAAAAGACTGGTATATTCAGAGAGGTATTTACATCAGAGAGATTAGTAGTAGAACGAACGTAGGTTAGTAGTAACAATAAGTAATAGTAATAAAGTCTAACGGTATCTTCCGGTCAAGAAACGGAGGTGTAACTGATCACTACAGAAGTCTCACTCTGCACTGCACTACACTGCTACACTACTCCCAGTCTCTAGAACTACTGTTTTATTTATAGTAATAGGATCAGTCTATTGTGGTTGTGAAGGTGGATGCGCCCCAACAAAGACGCATTTTTTTCTGATGTAATATCTCCAAAAACCACCATGTCCTATAAATTGATCGTCTTCAAATTATTACATTCTAAATAGTTACTATAAATTTGGTACTTCACGATATGTGATGAATTTATGATTAGTCAGGTTTTCATGTTGAAATATGCTATTCAGGGGGTAAAATTAGTGATAGTGGGGAGGGCTATGAAGAACAAGGAAAAAAATTTTTTTTTTTTTTTTTCAATTTCTTCCTTCCAAATTTTTTTGAGAGCGAGGTGTGCTTTTTTAACAGGTAACGGCAGGTGAGGAGTATAACCGTTTGATGTTTTAATATAACTTTGTTCATTTCTTAATATGTTGCTGATAGTTTTTTGAGGAGAGACTCAAGTGAAAATAAAAGAATTACAAAAAAGCCCCCAAAATCAGAATGAAACAAATGATTGATTTGAAATTTTTTAATTAATTTGAACAAGAATGACAAGTGAACCTAAAAGCCACTTGATAAAGGATTTGAAAATTCGTCAAGATAATTAAGCTGATTGCTTTCTGATGCTGTAACTAAAAAGTTAACTTAATTTTAAAAAAAGAACAGAAACAATTAATTACTGAGCAGAATTTCTTCTTGAAACAATCAGTGAAAATATATCGATCAGTTTCATTAACACTAACAAACGTCTGAAAATTCTCACATATCCAGTTATTTATTCTTTTTGACTTTGTTTTTCTCAGAAAATTGTTCATTTATTTCAACAATCATTACCAAAGATATGACATTGATGTATGTATGTGTGTATATATATATATATATATATATATATATATATATATATATATATATATATATATATGTGTGTGTACGTATTATGGGCGCATGGCTAAGTGGTTAGAAAGTTTGCTTTCTGACCATGAGACCTGGGTTTGAATCTCACCATGGTCAATTTGTCATTTGACTTCCTGATGTTATCGGACTGGATCGAGGTCGATTCCAGTGGGCAGCACCTTTGGAAAGTGCCTGAAAACCATAGCACAGGTTGACCCAAGCCCAATTCATCGTGGCCGAGGGCTTGTTGATCATGCTAGATAACACACTCTCTCCCAGAAACTGTAACTAAGGTCTGCTCAGCATAGTTGCAGTATAAGCTACAGGTGGGCTCTGTGGGTGTTGGACAAACACAAAATGTGTCTGAGCAAGTGTCTGCAATAGGGATTGCCTAGCCTCCCCAGTAGACAGGCCTCTTTGAATGCCACTGGCCAGCTATATATATATATATATATATATATATATATATATATCCAGATGCACACACAAGAGTGGTCATTGAGGTCAACACCCAACAGTGATAGTCTGTTTTGTGCATAAATACAACCTTCAGGTCATGTGTTTTGTGTTGACTATATATGCTGGTTAATGGTGCATTATATGCAGAAGGTGTAACGGAGACTTCCCGTGCCGACCCAAAAGGACCAGAGTCACATGTATATTTTGCAATGGAGTGTGGAAATATTGCATTACCAAAAGTGCTGACTACTCTTTTCAGCTTATTTAGTACTTGAGTTACTCTCTTGTATAACGAACGAGAAGAATCATTCAAATCAGAGTGTGTGTGTGTGTGTGTGTGTGTGTGTGTGTGTGTGTGTGTGTGTATATGTATTGATAGTTCTGTACAGGCAGATCAAGCTAAGGGCTTTTCAACAGCTCCTTTTATGCATCAATATCAATAACATAAAACAACTGATTTGGAAATTTGAAAAATTTCTTAAAACGTTCGATAAACAGAACTTATATTAATTTCCAGACTTGTAGTTTTGGAAATACATCTGACAAAGCTTTAAGGAATTCCTCTCTCTCCAGCATATCACCGTTAAAAATGCTGATATCGATTGCCTTGCCAACTAATGACAGATGTTGTTAACATCACCAGACACATAGCTTCTCCATTGCAGGTTGGAGAGTCTGTTTGAAAATTATTAAAATCTTCTTTGTAACTGTAGTGGAGACACCTCAGTGACCCAAAAGGACCAGAATCACGTGTATATTTTGCAATGGAGTGTAGAGACATCGAATTGGTGAGCTTTAGACTGAAGGTGAATCAAGCAGCACTTTGTGTGGATGGAAGTGGTGGTGTCACTTGTAGCCATTTTTATTGGCTGGTTCTTGGCGCTCATTGGCTGAGCAATGGCTGGTCAGGTGCATAAAAGCACTGGACACTCATTCAAAGGAAAGAGTCATTTTTGGCGAGAGAAGTTGCTTACCTGAGATTGAGGAATGGTGATAGTCAACATTTGTGGAACTGATTTGCCTATTGGACTGAGTACCACACTGTTTTGCCAATTCTTATAGTTTTTTTTTTGCATGTGCTTCCAACCAATTCTCACACAGAAGGTTCATTGTATTATCTTAACAGTTATTGGTTTAATTCTAACAGTAATGTTTCAAATATTTCTAGAGACTATTGTCTAGAAATAATTGTGTAGCCCAATAAAGTTATTTGTAACTACTTTATAGTGTTTTTTTATCATTATTTATTACTTACTTTATTATTTGTTGTTGATTTTTTATGTTTACTTATGTTTTATGTCTGTATACTTACATCCTTGTGCAAATTAATTGAAACAACAACTTTAGTTTCCTTTCTTTCACCATACAGTCAGTTTTAGACCCACTGGAGTGACAGGGTGTAATTGATTTCCATTTTTTCCTCAGATTAGGTCATTTGCAATGGTGTGCAGTAATATGAATCTATTTTCAGGGTGTATGATGAAATTTGTTTTGCCTTGAAAAATATTGTGTCATCCATGAGTTCATCAGATTTTTATCATGCCCTGACACTATTGTTTCGACTGTTGATTAGTTGTGCTACAGCCATTGTCTGCAACAGATGTTACTCCAGGGAAGCATACAAAAATTGTAATGCTGCATAAACACACTGGAAAGCCTTACCAGTGAGCAAATCAAAGTACTATTGACTGGTGCAGAAACTCTCCTGATTTAAATCTAATCAAGAATCTGTAGTCAATCTGCAAGGAACAACTTCGTAGAATGGTCATACGAAGTACTCACATGTGCACTGGGTCATATTTCATTGGAAAAATACAAAAAAATAAATTAAAAAAATTGTTTGGTTTTAATTAATTTGCAAAAAGGTGTAGTTTGCTAATTATTTACTTAATTTATATACTTATTTATTGAATTAAATTTTTATTTTTTTATATTTGTTTTTAATTTTCAATTTTTAAATAGCTTAGTAAAATATTTATTTTTGTGTATGCATTTTAAGATAAGTTCTGAACATTTATTTAAAAATTTGTGTTGATCTGGGAAGGTTATTAAAACAATTTTCTCCTCTATACAAAGTTTATAGGTTTTGGAGTGATTGTTGAAGGTTGATGCAGTTTTCCTTATTTTTGGTGTGTTTAAGATTGATACACTCTCACTGGGTGTTAACCTCAATGTTCACTTTTCTATTGAGCACTTTAACCCATAAATATAGCATAATATAAAAACTATATATTTGTTATATATACAGTATCCCCAAAATACTGACATCATTTAAAACGTGAATATCTGAGTAACTCTATGTCTGAGGCAAATGAAATTAAAGAGGCTTCATGTTGAACAATAAAAGATTTATTTAACAAAATTTAATCAAAATATTCAAAGAATTTTGTATGCATGGAAATGTGTAATAATAAAATATATTTATAATGAACTTTATTTCTAAACTATTTTGTTTTTTGTTTCCAGTGATTCAAAGAAAAAATATTAATTCACAGAAAACTTATTTCAATGCTTTTGGTTGATATAAAAAATTTCTGATATACATTTATTGTCTCGTCTCTTTCGTCAAGAAAGTTTGTTTTATTAGTTTCTAAAGATCTTCTTACTTTTTTCTCTTTTTCCTCTTTTTTCTCTCTCTTACTGTTTTTCTCTTTTCCTCATTTTTCTCTTTTTTTCTCTTTTCCTCATTTTTATTTTTTTCTCTTTTCCTCATTTTTCTCTTTTTTCTCTTTTCCTCATTTTTCTCTTTTTTCTCTTTTCCTCATTTTTCTCTTTTCCTCATTTTTCTCTTTTTTTCTCTTTTCCTCATTTTTCTCTTTTTTTCTCTTTTCCTCATTTTTATTTTTTTTCTCTTTTCCTCATTTTTATTTTTTTTCTCTTTTCCTCATTTTTCTCTTTTTTACTCTTTTCCTCATTTTTCTCTTTTTTACTCTTTTCCTCATTTTTCTCTTTTTTCTCTTTTCCTCATTTTTCTCTTTTTTTCTCTTTTCCTCATTTTTCTCTTTTTTTCTCTTTTCCTCATTTTTCTCTTTTTTTCTCTTTTCCTCATTTTTCTCTTTTTTTCTCTTTTCCTCATTTTTCTCTTTTTTCCTTATTTTTCTCTTTTTTACTCTTTTCCTCATTTTTCTCTTTTTTACTCTTTTCCTCATTTTTCTCTTTTTTACTCTTTTCCTCATTTTTCTCTTTTTTACTCTTTTCCTCATTTTTCTCTTTTTTACTCTTTTCCTCATTTTTCTCTTTTTTTCTCTTTTCCTCATTTTTCTCTTTTTTCTCTTTTCCTCATTTTTCTCTTTTTTTCTCTTTTCCTCATTTTTCTCTTTTTTTCTCTTTTCCTCATTTTTCTCTTTTTTTCTCTTTTCCTCATTTTTCTCTTTTTTTCTCTTTTCCTCATTTTTCTCTTTTTTACTCTTTTCCTCATTTTTCTCTTTTTCTTTCCCTCATTTTTCTCTTTTCCTCATTTTTCTCTTTTTTACTCTTTTCCTCATTTTTCTCTTTTTTACTCTTTTCATCATTTTTCTCTTTTTTACTCTTTTCCTCATTTTTACTCTTTTCCTCATTTTTCTCTTTTTCTCTTTTCCTCATTTTTCTCTTTTTTTCTCGTTTCCACATTTTTCTCTTTTTTCCTTTTTTCCTCATTTTTCTCTTTTTTACTCTTTTCCTCATTTTTTTCTTTTTTCTCTTTTCCTCATTTTTCTCTTTTTTTCTCTTTTCCTCATTTTTCTCTTTTTTTCTCTTTTCCTCATTTTTCTCTTTTCCTCATTTTTATTTTTTTTCTCTTTTCCTCATTTTTCTCTTTTTTACTCTTTTCCTCATTTTTCTCTTTTTTACTCTTTTCCTCATTTTTCTCTTTTTTACTCTTTTCCTCATTTTTCTGTTTTTTCTCTTTTCCTCATTTATTCTCTTTTTTTCTCTTTTCCTCATTTTTCTCTTTTCTACATTTTTATTTTTTTTCCCTTTTCCTCATTTTTCTCTTTTTTACTCTTTTCCTCATTTTTCTCTTTTTTACTCTTTTCCTCATTTTTCTCATTTACTCTTTTCCTCATTTTTCTCTTTTTTTCTCTTTTCCTCATTTTTCTCTTTTTTCTCTTTTCCTCATTTTTCTCTTTTTTTCTCATTTCCTCATTTTTCTTTTTTTTTCTCTTTTTCTCATTTTTCTCTTTTTTACTCTTTTCCTCATTTTTCTCTTTTTTTCGCTTTTCCTCATTTTTCTCTTTTTTTCTCTTTTCCTCATTTTTCTCTTTTTTTCTCTTTTCCTCATTTTTCTCTTTTTTCTCTTTTCCTCATTTTTCTCTTTTCCTCATTTTTCTCTTTTTTCTCTTTTCCTCATTTTTCTCTTTTCTTCTCTTTTCTACATTTTTACTCTTTTCCTCATTTTTCTCTTTTTTACTCTTTTCCTCATTTTTCTCTTTTTTCTCTTCTCATTTTTCTCTTTTTTTCTCTTCTCATTTTTCTTTTTTTTTCTTTTTTTCTCTTTTCCTCATTTTTCTCTTTTTTTCTCTTTTCCTCATTTTTCTCTTTTCTACATTTTTATTTTTTTTCTCTTTTCCTCATTTTTATTTTTTTTCTCTTTTCCTCATTTTTCTTTTTTTTACTCTTTTCCTCATTTTTCTCTTTTTTTCTCTTTTCCTCATTTTTCTCTTTTCCTCATTTTTCTCTTTTCCTCATTTTTCTCTTTTCCTCATTTTTCTCTTTTTTCTCTTTTCCTCATTTTTCTCTTTTCCTCATTTTTCTCTTTTTTCTCTTTTCCTCATTTTTCTCTTTTTTCTCTTTTCCTCATTTTTCTCTTTTTTTCTCTTTTCCTCATTTTTCTCTTTTTTTCTCGTTTCCACATTTTTCTCTTTTTTCCTCTTTTCCTCATTTTTCTCTTTTTTACTCTTTTCCTCATTTTTCTCTTTTTTACTCTTTTCCTCATTTTTCTCTTTTTTACTCTTTTCCTCATTTTTCTCTTTTTTCTCTTTTCCTCATTTTTCTCTTTTTTCTCTTTTCCTCATTTTTCTCTTTTCCTCATTTTTATTTTTTTTCTCTTTTCCTCATTTTTCTCTTTTTTACTCTTTTCCTCATTTTTCTCTTTTTTACTCTTTTCCTCATTTTTCTCTTTTTTTACTCTTTTCCTCATTTTTCTCTTTTTTCTCTTTTCCTGATTTATTCTCTTTTTTCCTCATTTTTCTCTTTTCTACATTTTTATTTTTTTTCCCTTTTCCTCATTTTTCTCTTTTTTACTCTTTTCCTCATTTTTCTCTTTTTTACTCTTTTCCTCATTTTTCTCATTTACTCTTTTCCTCATTTTTCTCTTTTTTTCTCTTTTCCTCATTTTTCTCTTTTTTCTCTTTTCCTCATTTTTCTCTTTTTTTCTCATTTCCTCATTTTTCTCTTTTTTTCTCTTTTCCTCATTTTTCTCTTTTCCTCATTTTTCTCTTTTCCTCATTTTTATTTTTTTTCTCTTTTCCTCATTTTTCTCTTTTTTTCTCTTTTCCTCATTTTTCTCTTTTTTTCTCTTTTCCTCATTTTTCTCTTTTTTTCTCGTTTCCACATTTTTCTCTTTTTTCCTCTTTTCCTCATTTTTCTCTTTTTTACTCTTTTCCTCATTTTTCTCTTTTTTACTCTTTTCCTCATTTTTCTCTTTTTTACTCTTTTCCTCATTTTTCTCTTTTTTCTCTTTTCCTCATTTTTCTCTTTTTTCTCTTTTCCTCATTTTTCTCTTTTCCTCATTTTTATTTTTTTTCTCTTTTCCTCATTTTTCTCTTTTTTACTCTTTTCCTCATTTTTCTCTTTTTTACTCTTTTCCTCATTTTTCTCTTTTTTTACTCTTTTCCTCATTTTTCTCTCTCTTACTGTTTTTCTCTTTTCCTCATTTTTCTCTTTTTTTCTCTTTTCCTCATTTTTATTTTTTTCTCTTTTCCTCATTTTTCTCTTTTTTCTCTTTTCCTCATTTTTCTCTTTTTTCTCTTTTCCTCATTTTTCTCTTTTCCTCATTTTTCTCTTTTTTTCTCTTTTCCTCATTTTTCTCTTTTTTTCTCTTTTCCTCATTTTTATTTTTTTTCTCTTTTCCTCATTTTTATTTTTTTTCTCTTTTCCTCATTTTTCTCTTTTTTACTCTTTTCCTCATTTTTCTCTTTTTTACTCTTTTCCTCATTTTTCTCTTTTTTCTCTTTTCCTCATTTTTCTCTTTTTTTCTCTTTTCCTCATTTTTCTCTTTTTTTCTCTTTTCCTCATTTTTCTCTTTTTTTCTCTTTTCCTCATTTTTCTCTTTTTTTCTCTTTTCCTCATTTTTCTCTTTTTTCCTTATTTTTCTCTTTTTTACTCTTTTCCTCATTTTTCTCTTTTTTACTCTTTTCCTCATTTTTCTCTTTTTTACTCTTTTCCTCATTTTTCTCTTTTTTACTCTTTTCCTCATTTTTCTCTTTTTTACTCTTTTCCTCATTTTTCTCTTTTTTTCTCTTTTCCTCATTTTTCTCTTTTTTCTCTTTTCCTCATTTTTCTCTTTTTTTCTCTTTTCCTCATTTTTCTCTTTTTTTCTCTTTTCCTCATTTTTCTCTTTTTTTCTCTTTTCCTCATTTTTCTCTTTTTTTCTCTTTTCCTCATTTTTCTCTTTTTTACTCTTTTCCTCATTTTTCTCTTTTTCTTTCCCTCATTTTTCTCTTTTCCTCATTTTTCTCTTTTTTACTCTTTTCCTCATTTTTCTCTTTTTTACTCTTTTCATCATTTTTCTCTTTTTTACTCTTTTCCTCATTTTTACTCTTTTCCTCATTTTTCTCTTTTTCTCTTTTCCTCATTTTTCTCTTTTTTTCTCGTTTCCACATTTTTCTCTTTTTTCCTTTTTTCCTCATTTTTCTCTTTTTTACTCTTTTCCTCATTTTTTTCTTTTTTCTCTTTTCCTCATTTTTCTCTTTTTTTCTCTTTTCCTCATTTTTCTCTTTTTTTCTCTTTTCCTCATTTTTCTCTTTTCCTCATTTTTATTTTTTTTCTCTTTTCCTCATTTTTCTCTTTTTTACTCTTTTCCTCATTTTTCTCTTTTTTACTCTTTTCCTCATTTTTCTCTTTTTTACTCTTTTCCTCATTTTTCTGTTTTTTCTCTTTTCCTCATTTATTCTCTTTTTTTCTCTTTTCCTCATTTTTCTCTTTTCTACATTTTTATTTTTTTTCCCTTTTCCTCATTTTTCTCTTTTTTACTCTTTTCCTCATTTTTCTCTTTTTTACTCTTTTCCTCATTTTTCTCATTTACTCTTTTCCTCATTTTTCTCTTTTTTTCTCTTTTCCTCATTTTTCTCTTTTTTCTCTTTTCCTCATTTTTCTCTTTTTTTCTCATTTCCTCATTTTTCTTTTTTTTTCTCTTTTTCTCATTTTTCTCTTTTTTACTCTTTTCCTCATTTTTCTCTTTTTTTCGCTTTTCCTCATTTTTCTCTTTTTTTCTCTTTTCCTCATTTTTCTCTTTTTTTCTCTTTTCCTCATTTTTCTCTTTTTTCTCTTTTCCTCATTTTTCTCTTTTCCTCATTTTTCTCTTTTTTCTCTTTTCCTCATTTTTCTCTTTTCTTCTCTTTTCTACATTTTTACTCTTTTCCTCATTTTTCTCTTTTTTACTCTTTTCCTCATTTTTCTCTTTTTTCTCTTCTCATTTTTCTCTTTTTTTCTCTTCTCATTTTTCTTTTTTTTTCTTTTTTTCTCTTTTCCTCATTTTTCTCTTTTTTTCTCTTTTCCTCATTTTTCTCTTTTCTACATTTTTATTTTTTTTCTCTTTTCCTCATTTTTATTTTTTTTCTCTTTTCCTCATTTTTCTTTTTTTTACTCTTTTCCTCATTTTTCTCTTTTTTTCTCTTTTCCTCATTTTTCTCTTTTCCTCATTTTTCTCTTTTCCTCATTTTTCTCTTTTCCTCATTTTTCTCTTTTTTCTCTTTTCCTCATTTTTCTCTTTTCCTCATTTTTCTCTTTTTTCTCTTTTCCTCATTTTTCTCTTTTTTCTCTTTTCCTCATTTTTCTCTTTTTTTCTCTTTTCCTCATTTTTCTCTTTTTTTCTCGTTTCCACATTTTTCTCTTTTTTCCTCTTTTCCTCATTTTTCTCTTTTTTACTCTTTTCCTCATTTTTCTCTTTTTTACTCTTTTCCTCATTTTTCTCTTTTTTACTCTTTTCCTCATTTTTCTCTTTTTTCTCTTTTCCTCATTTTTCTCTTTTTTCTCTTTTCCTCATTTTTCTCTTTTCCTCATTTTTATTTTTTTTCTCTTTTCCTCATTTTTCTCTTTTTTACTCTTTTCCTCATTTTTCTCTTTTTTACTCTTTTCCTCATTTTTCTCTTTTTTTACTCTTTTCCTCATTTTTCTCTTTTTTCTCTTTTCCTGATTTATTCTCTTTTTTCCTCATTTTTCTCTTTTCTACATTTTTATTTTTTTTCCCTTTTCCTCATTTTTCTCTTTTTTACTCTTTTCCTCATTTTTCTCTTTTTTACTCTTTTCCTCATTTTTCTCATTTACTCTTTTCCTCATTTTTCTCTTTTTTTCTCTTTTCCTCATTTTTCTCTTTTTTCTCTTTTCCTCATTTTTCTCTTTTTTTCTCATTTCCTCATTTTTCTCTTTTTTTCTCTTTTCCTCATTTTTCTCTTTTTTTCTCTTTTCCTCATTTTTCTCTTTTTTTCTCTTTTCCTCATTTTTCTCTTTTTTTCTCTTTTCCTCATTTTTCTCTTTTTTCTCTTTTCCTCATTTTTCTCTTTTCTTCTCTTTTCTACATTTTTACTCTTTTCCTCATTTTTCTCTTTTTTAATCTTTTCCTCATTTTTCTCTTTTTTTCTCTTCTCATTTTTCTTTTTTTTTCTTTTTTTCTCTTTTCCTCATTTTTCTCTTTTTTTCTCTTTTCCTCATTTTTCTCTTTTCTACATTTTTATTTTTTTTCTCTTTTCCTCATTTTTCTTTTTTTTACTCTTTTCCTCATTTTTCTTTTTTTTACTCTTTTCCTCATTTTTCTCTTTTTTTCTCTTTTCCTCATTTTTCTCTTTTCCTCATTTTTCTCTTTTCCTCATTTTTCTCTTTTTCTCTTTTCCTCATTTTTCCCTTTTTTCTCTTTTCCTCATTTTTCTCTTTTTTCTCTTTTCCTCATTTTTCTCTTTTTTACCCTTTTCCTCATTTTTCTCTTTTTTACCCTTTTCCTCATTTTTCTCTTTTTTACTCTTTTCCTCATTTTTCTCTTTTTTACTCTTTTCCTCATTTTTCTCTTTTTTACTCTTTTCCTCATTTTTCTCTTTTTTTCTCTTTTCCTCATTTTTCTCTTTTCCTCATTTTTCTCTTTTCCTCATTTTTATTTTTTTTCTCTTTTCCTCATTTTTCTCTTTTTTTCTCTTTTCCTCATTTTTCTCTTTTTTTCTCTTTTCCTCATTTTTCTCTTTTTTTCTCGTTTCCACATTTTTCTCTTTTTTCCTCTTTTCCTCATTTTTCTCTTTTTTACTCTTTTCCTCATTTTTCTCTTTTTTACTCTTTTCCTCATTTTTCTCTTTTTTACTCTTTTCCTCATTTTTCTCTTTTTTCTCTTTTCCTCATTTTTCTCTTTTTTCTCTTTTCCTCATTTTTCTCTTTTCCTCATTTTTATTTTTTTTCTCTTTTCCTCATTTTTCTCTTTTTTACTCTTTTCCTCATTTTTCTCTTTTTTACTCTTTTCCTCATTTTTCTCTTTTTTTACTCTTTTCCTCATTTTTCTCTTTTTTCTCTTTTCCTGATTTATTCTCTCTTTTCCTCATTTTTCTCTTTTCTACATTTTTATTTTTTTTCCCTTTTCCTCATTTTTCTCTTTTTTACTCTTTTCCTCATTTTTCTCTATTTTACTCTTTTCCTCATTTTTCTCATTTACTCTTTTCCTCATTTTTCTCTTTTTTTCTCTTTTCCTCATTTTTCTCTTTTTTCTCTTTTCCTCATTTTTCTCTTTTTTTCTCATTTCCTCATTTTTCTCTTTTTTTCTCTTTTCCTCATTTTTCTCTTTTTTTCTCTTTTCCTCATTTTTCTCTTTTTTACTCTTTTCCTCATTTTTCTCTTTTTTTCTCTTTTCCTCATTTTTCTCTTTTTTTCTCTTTTCCTCATTTTTCTCTTTTTTCTCTTTTCCTCATTTTTCTCTTTTCTTCTCTTTTCTACATTTTTACTCTTTTCCTCATTTTTCTCTTTTTTAATCTTTTCCTCATTTTTCTCTTTTTTTCTCTTCTCATTTTTCTTTTTTTTTCTTTTTTTCTCTTTTCCTCATTTTTCTCTTTTTTTCTCTTTTCCTCATTTTTCTCTTTTCTACATTTTTATTTTTTTTCTCTTTTCCTCATTTTTCTTTTTTTTACTCTTTTCCTCATTTTTCTTTTTTTTACTCTTTTCCTCATTTTTCTCTTTTTTTCTCTTTTCCTCATTTTTCTCTTTTCCTCATTTTTCTCTTTTCCTCATTTTTCTCTTTTTCTCTTTTCCTCATTTTTCCCTTTTTTCTCTTTTCCTCATTTTTCTCTTTTTTCTCTTTTCCTCATTTTTCTCTTTTTTACCCTTTTCCTCATTTTTCTCTTTTTTACTCTTTTCCTCATTTTTCTCTTTTTTACTCTTTTCCTCATTTTTCTCTTTTTTACTCTTTTCCTCATTTTTCTCTTTTTTTCTCTTTTCCTCATTTTTCTCTTTTCCTCATTTTTCTCTTTTCCGCATTTTTATTTTTTTTCTCTTTTCCTCATTTTTCTCTTTTTTTCTCTTTTCCTCATTTTTCTCTTTTTTTCTCTTTTCCTCATTTTTCTCTTTTTTTCTCTTTTCCTCATTTTTCTCTTTTTTCCTCATTTTTCTCTTTTTTACTCTTTTCCTCATTTTTCTCTTTTTTACTCTTTTCCTCATTTTTCTCTTTTTTACCCTTTTCCTCATTTTTCTCTTTTTTTCTCTTTTCCTCATTTTTCTCTTTTTTCTCTTTTCCTCATTTTTCTCTTTTTTTCTCTTTTCCTCATTTTTCTCTTTTTTACTCTTTTCCTCATTTTTCTCTTTTTCTTTCCCTCATTTTTCTCTTTTCCTCATTTTTCTCTTTTTTTCTCATTTCCTCATTTTTCTTTTTTTTTCTCTTTTTCTCATTTTTCTCTTTTTTACTCTTTTCCTCATTTTTCTCTTTTTTTCGCTTTTCCTCATTTTTCTCTTTTTTCTCTTTTCCTCATTTTTCTCTTTTTTTCTCTTTTCCTCATTTTTCTCTTTTTTCTCTTTTCCTCATTTTTCTCTTTTCCTCATTTTTCTCTTTTTTCTCTTTTCCTCATTTTTCTCTTTTCTTCTCTTTTCTACATTTTTACTCTTTTCCTCATTTTTCTCTTTTTTACTCTTTTCCTCATTTTTCTCTTTTTTCTCTTCTCATTTTTCTCTTTTTTTCTCTTCTCATTTTTCTTTTTTTTTCTTTTTTTCTCTTTTCCTCATTTTTCTCTTTTTTTCTCTTTTCCTCATTTTTCTCTTTTCTACATTTTTATTTTTTTTCTCTTTTCCTCATTTTTATTTTTTTTCTCTTTTCCTCATTTTTCTTTTTTTTACTCTTTTCCTCATTTTTCTCTTTTTTTCTCTTTTCCTCATTTTTCTCTTTTCCTCATTTTTCTCTTTTCCTCATTTTTCTCTTTTCCTCATTTTTCTCTTTTTTCTCTTTTCCTCATTTTTCTCTTTTTTCTCTTTTCCTCATTTTTCTCTTTTTTACTCTTTTCCTCATTTTTCTCTTTTTTTCTCTTTTCCTCATTTTTCTCTTTTTTTCTCGTTTCCACATTTTTCTCTTTTTTCCTCTTTTCCTCATTTTTCTCTTTTTTACTCTTTTCCTCATTTTTCTCTTTTTTACTCTTTTCCTCATTTTTCTCTTTTTTACTCTTTTCCTCATTTTTCTCTTTTTTCTCTTTTCCTCATTTTTCTCTTTTTTCTCTTTTCCTCATTTTTCTCTTTTTCTCTTTTCCTCATTTTTCCCTTTTTTCTCTTTTCCTCATTTTTCTCTTTTTTCTCTTTTCCTCATTTTTCTCTTTTTTACCCTTTTCCTCATTTTTCTCTTTTTTACCCTTTTCCTCATTTTTCTCTTTTTTACTCTTTTCCTCATTTTTCTCTTTTTTACTCTTTTCCTCATTTTTCTCTTTTTTACTCTTTTCCTCATTTTTCTCTTTTTTTCTCTTTTCCTCATTTTTCTCTTTTCCTCATTTTTCTCTTTTCCTCATTTTTATTTTTTTTCTCTTTTCCTCATTTTTCTCTTTTTTTCTCTTTTCCTCATTTTTCTCTTTTTTTCTCTTTTCCTCATTTTTCTCTTTTTTTCTCTTTTCCTCATTTTTCTCTTTTTTCCTCATTTTTCTCTTTTTTACTCTTTTCCTCATTTTTCTCTTTTTTACCCTTTTCCTCATTTTTCTCTTTTCCTCATTTTTCTCTTTTTTCTCTTTTCCTCATTTTTCTCTTTTTTTCTCTTTTCCTCATTTTTCTCTTTTTTACTCTTTTCCTCATTTTTCTCTTTTTCTTTCCCTCATTTTTCTCTTTTCCTCATTTTTCTCTTTTTTACTCTTTTCCTCATTTTTCTCTTTTTTACTCTTTTCCTCATTTTTCTCTTTTCCTCATTTTTTTCTTTTTTTCTCGTTTCCACATTTTTCTCTTTTTTCCTTTTTTCCTCATTTTTCTCTTTTTTACTCTTTTCCTCATTTTTCTCTTTTTTACTCTTTTCCTCATTTTTCTCTTTTTTCTCTTTTCCTCATTTTTTTCTTTTTTCTCTTTTCCTCATTTTTTTCTTTTTTCTCTTTTCCTCATTTTTCTCTTTTTTTCTTTTTTCCTCATTTTTCTCTTTTTTACTCTTTTCCTCATTTTTCTCTTTTTTACTCTTTTCCTCATTTTTCTCTTTTTTACTCTTTTCCTCATTTTTCTCTTTTTTCTCTTTTCCTCATTTATTCTCTTTTTTCTCTTTTCCTCATTTTTCTCTTTTCTACATTTTTATTTTTTTTCCCTTTTCCTCATTTTTCTCTTTTTTACTCTTTTCCTCATTTTTCTCTTTTTTACTCTTTTCCTCATTTTTCTCTTTTTTACTCTTTTCCTCATTTTTCTCTTTTTTTCTCATTTCCTCATTTTTCTCTTTTTTTCTCTTTTCCTCATTTTTCTCTTTTTTCTCTTTTCCTCATTTTTCTCTTTTCCTCATTTTTCTCTTTTTTCTCTTTTCCTCATTTTTCTCTTTTCTTCTCTTTTCTACATTTTTACTCTTTTCCTCATTTTTCTCTTTTTTACTCTTTTCCTCATTTTTCTCTTTTTTTCTCTTCTCATTTTTCTCTTTTTTTCTCTTCACATTTTTCTTTTTTTTTCTTTTTTTCTCTTTTCCTCATTTTTCTCTTTTTTTCTCTTTTCCTCATTTTTCTCTTTTCTACATTTTTATTTTTTTTCTCTTTTCCTCATTTTTATTTTTTTTCTCTTTTCCTCATTTTTCTTTTTTTTACTCTTTTCCTCATTTTTCTCTTTTTTTCTCTTTTCCTCATTTTTCTCTTTTCCTCATTTTTCTCTTTTCCTCATTTTTCTCTTTTCCTCATTTTTCTCTTTTCCTCATTTTTCTCTTTTTCTCTTTTCCTCATTTTTCTCTTTTTTACTCTTTTCCTCATTTTTCTCTTTTTTTCTCTTTTCCTCATTTTTCTCTTTTTTTCTCGTTTCCACATTTTTCTCTTTTTTCCTCTTTTCCTCATTTTTCTCTTTTTTACTCTTTTCCTCATTTTTCTCTTTTTTACTCTTTTCCTCATTTTTCTCTTTTTTACTCTTTTCCTCATTTTTCTCTTTTTTTACTCTTTT
The DNA here is from genome assembly GCA_964036315.1 of Acanthosepion esculentum. Lineage (NCBI taxonomy): Eukaryota > Metazoa > Mollusca > Cephalopoda > Sepiida > Sepiidae > Acanthosepion > Acanthosepion esculentum. The sequence continues at coordinate 9,494,989 of OZ038503.1, forward strand.
CCTCATTTTTCTCTTTTTTCTCTTTTCCTCATTTATTCTCTTTTTTCCTCATTTTTCTCTTTTCTACATTTTTATTTTTTTTCCCTTTTCCTCATTTTTCTCTTTTTTACTCTTTTCCTCATTTTTCTCTTTTTTACTCTTTTCCTCATTTTTCTCATTTACTCTTTTCCTCATTTTTCTCTTTTTTTCTCTTTTCCTCATTTTTCTCTTTTTTCTATTTTCCTCATTTTTCTCTTTTTTTCTCTTTTCCTCATTTTTCTCTTTTTTTCTCTTTTCCTCATTTTTCTCTTTTTTACTCTTTTCCTCATTTTTCTCTTTTTTTCTCTTTTCCTCATTTTTCTCTTTTTTTCTCTTTTCCTCATTTTTCTCTTTTTTTCTCTTTTCCTCATTTTTCTTTTTTTTCTCTTTTCCTCATTTTTCTCTTTTCTTCTCTTTTCTACATTTTTACTCTTTTCCTCATTTTTCTCTTTTTTAATCTTTTCCTCATTTTTCTCTTTTTTTCTCTTCTCATTTTTCTTTTTTTTTCTTTTTTTCTCTTTTCCTCATTTTTCTCTTTTTTTCTCTTTTCCTCATTTTTCTCTTTTCTACATTTTTATTTTTTTTCTCTTTTCCTCATTTTTATTTTTTTTCTCTTTTCCTCATTTTTCTTTTTTTTACTCTTTTCCTCATTTTTCTTTTTTTTACTCTTTTCCTCATTTTTCTCTTTTTTTCTCTTTTCCTCATTTTTCTCTTTTCCTCATTTTTCTCTTTTCCTCATTTTTCTCTTTTTCTCTTTTCCTCATTTTTCTCTTTTTTCTCTTTTCCTCATTTTTCTCTTTTTTCTCTTTTCCTCATTTTTCTCTTTTTTACCCTTTTCCTCATTTTTCTCTTTTTTACCCTTTTCCTCATTTTTCTCTTTTTTACTCTTTTCCTCATTTTTCTCTTTTTTACTCTTTTCCTCATTTTTCTCTTTTTTACTCTTTTCCTCATTTTTCTCTTTTTTTCTCTTTTCCTCATTTTTCTCTTTTCCTCATTTTTCTCTTTTTTTCTCTTTTCCTCATTTTTCTCTTTTTTTCTCTTTTCCTCATTTTTCTCTTTTTTTCTCTTTTCCTCATTTTTCTCTTTTTTCCTTATTTTTCTCTTTTTTACTCTTTTCCTCATTTTTCTCTTTTTTACTCTTTTCCTCATTTTTCTCTTTTTTTCTTTTTTCCTCATTTTTCTCTTTTCTACTCTTTTCCTCATTTTTCTCTTTTTTACTCTTTTCCTCATTTTTCTCTTTTTTCTCTTTTCCTCATTTTTTTTTTTTTTCTCTTTTCCTCATTTTTCTCTTTTTTACTCTTTTCCTCATTTTTCTCTTTTTTCTCTTTTCCTCATTTTTTTCTTTTTTCTCTTTTCCTCATTTTTCTCTTTTTTTCTCTTTTCCTCATTTTTCTCTTTTTTTCTCTTTTCCTCATTTTTCTCTTTTTTCCTCATTTTTCTCTTTTTTACTCTTTTCCTCATTTTTCTCTTTTTTACTCTTTTCCTCATTTTTCTCTTTTTTCTCTTTTCCTCATTTATTCTCTTTTTTCTCTTTTCCTCATTTTTCTCTTTTCTACATTTTTATTTTTTTTCCCTTTTCCTCATTTTTCTCTTTTTTACTCTTTTCCTCATTTTTCTCTTTTTTACTCTTTTCCTCATTTTTCTCTTTTTTACTCTTTTCCTCATTTTTCTCTTTTTTTCTCATTTCCTCATTTTTCTCTTTTTTTCTCTTTTCCTCATTTTTCTCTTTTTTCTCTTTTCCTCATTTTTCTCTTTTCCTCATTTTTCTCTTTTTTCTCTTTTCCTCATTTTTCTCTTTTCTTCTCTTTTCTACATTTTTACTCTTTTCCTCATTTTTCTCTTTTTTACTCTTTTCCTCATTTTTCTCTTTTTTTCTCTTTTCCTCATTTTTCTCTTTTCCTCATTTTTCTCTTTTCCTCATTTTTCTCTTTTCCTCATTTTTCTCTTTTTCTCATTTTTCTCTTTTTTCTCTTCTCATTTTTCTTTTTTTTTCTTTTTTTCTCTTTTCCTCATTTTTCTCTTTTTTTCTCTTTTCCTCATTTTTCTCTTTTCTACATTTTTATTTTTTTTCTCTTTTCCTCATTTTTATTTTTTTTCTCTTTTCCTCATTTTTCTTTTTTTTACTCTTTTCCTCATTTTTCTCTTTTTTTCTCTTTTCCTCATTTTTCTCTTTTCCTCATTTTTCTCTTTTCCTCATTTTTCTCTTTTTCTCTTTTCCTCATTTTTCTCTTTTTCTCTTTTCCTCATTTTTCTCTTTTTTCTCTTTTCCTCATTTTTCTCTTTTTTACTCTTTTCCTCATTTTTCTCTTTTTTTCTCTTTTCCTCATTTTTCTTTTTTTTCTCTTTTCCTCATTTTTCTCTTTTCTTCTCTTTTCTACATTTTTACTCTTTTCCTCATTTTTCTCTTTTTTAATCTTTTCCTCATTTTTCTCTTTTTTTCTCTTCTCATTTTTCTTTTTTTTTCTTTTTTTCTCTTTTCCTCATTTTTCTCTTTTTTTCTCTTTTCCTCATTTTTCTCTTTTCTACATTTTTATTTTTTTTCTCTTTTCCTCATTTTTATTTTTTTTCTCTTTTCCTCATTTTTCTTTTTTTTACTCTTTTCCTCATTTTTCTTTTTTTTACTCTTTTCCTCATTTTTCTCTTTTTTTCTCTTTTCCTCATTTTTCTCTTTTCCTCATTTTTCTCTTTTCCTCATTTTTCTCTTTTTTCTCTTTTCCTCATTTTTCTCTTTTTTCTCTTTTCCTCATTTTTCTCTTTTTTACCCTTTTCCTCATTTTTCTCTTTTTTACCCTTTTCCTCATTTTTCTCTTTTTTACTCTTTTCCTCATTTTTCTCTTTTTTACTCTTTTCCTCATTTTTCTCTTTTTTACTCTTTTCCTCATTTTTCTCTTTTTTTCTCTTTTCCTCATTTTTCTCTTTTCCTCATTTTTATTTTTTTTCTCTTTTCCTCATTTTTCTCTTTTTTTCTCTTTTCCTCATTTTTCTCTTTTTTTCTCTTTTCCTCATTTTTCTCTTTTTTTCTCTTTTCCTCATTTTTCTCTTTTTTCCTTATTTTTCTCTTTTTTACTCTTTTCCTCATTTTTCTCTTTTTTACTCTTTTCCTCATTTTTCTCTTTTTTTCTTTTTTCCTCATTTTTCTCTTTTCTACTCTTTTCCTCATTTTTCTCTTTTTTACTCTTTTCCTCATTTTTCTCTTTTTTCTCTTTTCCTCATTTTTTTTTTTTTTCTCTTTTCTTCATTTTTCTCTTTTTTACTCTTTTCCTCATTTTTCTCTTTTTTCTCTTTTCCTCATTTTTTTCTTTTTTCTCTTTTCCTCATTTTTCTCTTTTTTTCTCTTTTCCTCATTTTTCTCTTTTTTTCTCTTTTCCTCATTTTTCTCTTTTTTCCTCATTTTTCTCTTTTTTACTCTTTTCCTCATTTTTCTCTTTTTTACTCTTTTCCTCATTTTTCTCTTTTTTCTCTTTTCCTCATTTATTCTCTTTTTTCTCTTTTCCTCATTTTTCTCTTTTCTACATTTTTATTTTTTTTCCCTTTTCCTCATTTTTCTCTTTTTTACTCTTTTCCTCATTTTTCTCTTTTTTACTCTTTTCCTCATTTTTCTCTTTTTTACTCTTTTCCTCATTTTTCTCTTTTTTTCTCATTTCCTCATTTTTCTCTTTTTTTCTCTTTTCCTCATTTTTCTCTTTTTTCTCTTTTCCTCATTTTTCTCTTTTTTCTCTTTTCCTCATTTTTCTCTTTTCTTCTCTTTTCTACATTTTTACTCTTTTCCTCATTTTTCTCTTTTTTACTCTTTTCCTCATTTTTCTCTTTTTTTCTCTTTTCCTCATTTTTCTCTTTTCCTCATTTTTCTCTTTTCCTCATTTTTCTCTTTTCCTCATTTTTCTCTTTTTCTCATTTTTCTCTTTTTTCTCTTCTCATTTTTCTTTTTTTTTCTTTTTTTCTCTTTTCCTCATTTTTCTCTTTTTTTCTCTTTTCCTCATTTTTCTCTTTTCTACATTTTTATTTTTTTTCTCTTTTCCTCATTTTTATTTTTTTTCTCTTTTCCTCATTTTTCTTTTTTTTACTCTTTTCCTCATTTTTCTCTTTTTTCTCTTTTCCTCATTTTTCTCTTTTCCTCATTTTTCTCTTTTCCTCATTTTTCTCTTTTCCTCATTTTTCTCTTTTTCTCTTTTCCTCATTTTTCTCTTTTTCTCTTTTCCTCATTTTTCTCTTTTTTCTCTTTTCCTCATTTTTCTCTTTTTTACTCTTTTCCTCATTTTTCTCTTTTTTTCTCTTTTCCTCATTTTTCTCTTTTTTTCTCGTTTCCACATTTTTCTCTTTTTTCCTCTTTTCCTCATTTTTCTCTTTTTTACTCTTTTCCTCATTTTTCTCTTTTTTACTCTTTTCCTCATTTTTCTCTTTTTTCTCTTTTCCTCATTTTTCTCTTTTCCTCATTTTTCTCTTTTTTACTCTTTTCCTCATTTTTCTCTTTTTTTACTCTTTTCCTCATTTTTCTCTTTTTTCTCTTTTCCTCATTTATTCTCTTTTTTCCTCATTTTTCTCTTTTCTACATTTTTATTTTTTTTCCCTTTTCCTCATTTTTCTCTTTTTTACTCTTTTCCTCATTTTTCTCTTTTTTACTCTTTTCCTCATTTTTCTCATTTACTCTTTTCCTCATATTTCTCTTTTTTTCTCTTTTCCTCATTTTTCTCTTTTTTCTATTTTCCTCATTTTTCTCTTTTTTTCTCTTTTCCTCATTTTTCTCTTTTTTTCTCTTTTCCTCATTTTTCTCTTTTTTTCTCTTTTCCTCATTTTTCTTTTTTTTCTCTTTTCCTCATTTTTCTCTTTTCTTCTCTTTTCTACATTTTTACTCTTTTCCTCATTTTTCTCTTTTTTAATCTTTTCCTCATTTTTCTCTTTTTTTCTCTTCTCATTTTTCTTTTTTTTTCTTTTTTTCTCTTTTCCTCATTTTTCTCTTTTTTTCTCTTTTCCTCATTTTTCTCTTTTCTACATTTTTATTTTTTTTCTCTTTTCCTCATTTTTATTTTTTTTCTCTTTTCCTCATTTTTCTTTTTTTTACTCTTTTCCTCATTTTTCTTTTTTTTACTCTTTTCCTCATTTTTCTCTTTTTTTCTCTTTTCCTCATTTTTCTCTTTTCCTCATTTTTCTCTTTTCCTCATTTTTCTCTTTTTCTCTTTTCCTCATTTTTCTCTTTTTTCTCTTTTCCTCATTTTTCTCTTTTTTCTCTTTTCCTCATTTTTCTCTTTTTTACCCTTTTCCTCATTTTTCTCTTTTTTACCCTTTTCCTCATTTTTCTCTTTTTTACTCTTTTCCTCATTTTTCTCTTTTTTACTCTTTTCCTCATTTTTCTCTTTTTTACTCTTTTCCTCATTTTTCTCTTTTTTCTCTTTTCCTCATTTTTCTCTTTTTTACCCTTTTCCTCATTTTTCTCTTTTTTACCCTTTTCCTCATTTTTCTCTTTTTTACTCTTTTCCTCATTTTTCTCTTTTTTACTCTTTTCCTCATTTTTCTCATTTACTCTTTTCCTCATATTTCTCTTTTTTTCTCTTTTCCTCATTTTTCTCTTTTTTCTATTTTCCTCATTTTTCTCTTTTTTTCTCTTTTCCTCATTTTTCTCTTTTTTTCTCTTTTCCTCATTTTTCTCTTTTTTTCTCTTTTCCTCATTTTTCTTTTTTTTCTCTTTTCCTCATTTTTCTCTTTTCTTCTCTTTTCTACATTTTTACTCTTTTCCTCATTTTTCTCTTTTTTAATCTTTTCCTCATTTTTCTCTTTTTTTCTCTTCTCATTTTTCTTTTTTTTTCTTTTTTTCTCTTTTCCTCATTTTTCTCTTTTTTTCTCTTTTCCTCATTTTTCTCTTTTCTACATTTTTATTTTTTTTCTCTTTTCCTCATTTTTATTTTTTTTCTCTTTTCCTCATTTTTCTTTTTTTTACTCTTTTCCTCATTTTTCTTTTTTTTACTCTTTTCCTCATTTTTCTCTTTTTTTCTCTTTTCCTCATTTTTCTCTTTTCCTCATTTTTCTCTTTTCCTCATTTTTCTCTTTTTCTCTTTTCCTCATTTTTCTCTTTTTTCTCTTTTCCTCATTTTTCTCTTTTTTCTCTTTTCCTCATTTTTCTCTTTTTTACCCTTTTCCTCATTTTTCTCTTTTTTACCCTTTTCCTCATTTTTCTCTTTTTTACTCTTTTCCTCATTTTTCTCTTTTTTACTCTTTTCCTCATTTTTCTCTTTTTTACTCTTTTCCTCATTTTTCTCTTTTTTTCTCTTTTCCTCATTTTTCTCTTTTCCTCATTTTTATTTTTTTTCTCTTTTCCTCATTTTTCTCTTTTTTTCTCTTTTCCTCATTTTTCTCTTTTTTTCTCTTTTCCTCATTTTTCTCTTTTTTTCTCTTTTCCTCATTTTTCTCTTTTTTCCTTATTTTTCTCTTTTTTACTCTTTTCCTCATTTTTCTCTTTTTTACTCTTTTCCTCATTTTTCTCTTTTTTTCTTTTTTCCTCATTTTTCTCTTTTCTACTCTTTTCCTCATTTTTCTCTTTTTTACTCTTTTCCTCATTTTTCTCTTTTTTCTCTTTTCCTCATTTTTTTTTTTTTTCTCTTTTCCTCATTTTTCTCTTTTTTACTCTTTTCCTCATTTTTCTCTTTTTTCTCTTTTCCTCATTTTTTTCTTTTTTCTCTTTTCCTCATTTTTCTCTTTTTTTCTCTTTTCCTCATTTTTCTCTTTTTTTCTCTTTTCCTCATTTTTCTCTTTTTTCCTCATTTTTCTCTTTTTTACTCTTTTCCTCATTTTTCTCTTTTCCTCATTTTTCTCTTTTCTACATTTTTATTTTTTTTCCCTTTTCCTCATTTTTCTCTTTTTTACTCTTTTCCTCATTTTTCTCTTTTTTACTCTTTTCCTCATTTTTCTCTTTTTTACTCTTTTCCTCATTTTTCTCTTTTTTTCTCATTTCCTCATTTTTCTCTTTTTTTCTCTTTTCCTCATTTTTCTCTTTTTTCTCTTTTCCTCATTTTTCTCTTTTCCTCATTTTTCTCTTTTTTCTCTTTTCCTCATTTTTCTCTTTTCTTCTCTTTTCTACATTTTTACTCTTTTCCTCATTTTTCTCTTTTTTACTCTTTTCCTCATTTTTCTCTTTTTTTCTCTTTTCCTCATTTTTCTCTTTTCTACATTTTTATTTTTTTTCTCTTTTCCTCATTTTTATTTTTTTTCTCTTTTCCTCATTTTTCTTTTTTTTACTCTTTTCCTCATTTTTCTTTTTTTTACTCTTTTCCTCATTTTTCTCTTTTTTTCTCTTTTCCTCATTTTTCTCTTTTCCTCATTTTTCTCTTTTCCTCATTTTTCTCTTTTTCTCTTTTCCTCATTTTTCTCTTTTTTCTCTTTTCCTCATTTTTCTCTTTTTTCTCTTTTCCTCATTTTTCTCTTTTTTACCCTTTTCCTCATTTTTCTCTTTTTTACCCTTTTCCTCATTTTTCTCTTTTTTACTCTTTTCCTCATTTTTCTCTTTTTTACTCTTTTCCTCATTTTTCTCTTTTTTACTCTTTTCCTCATTTTTCTCTTTTTTTCTCTTTTCCTCATTTTTCTCTTTTCCTCATTTTTATTTTTTTTCTCTTTTCCTCATTTTTCTCTTTTTTTCTCTTTTCCTCATTTTTCTCTTTTTTTCTCTTTTCCTCATTTTTCTCTTTTTTTCTCTTTTCCTCATTTTTCTCTTTTTTCCTTATTTTTCTCTTTTTTACTCTTTTCCTCATTTTTCTCTTTTTTACTCTTTTCCTCATTTTTCTCTTTTTTTCTTTTTTCCTCATTTTTCTCTTTTCTACTCTTTTCCTCATTTTTCTCTTTTTTACTCTTTTCCTCATTTTTCTCTTTTTTCTCTTTTCCTCATTTTTTTCTTTTTTCTCTTTTCCTCATTTTTCTCTTTTTTTCTCTTTTCCTCATTTTTCTCTTTTCCTCATTTTTATTTTTTTTTCTCTTTTCCTCATTTTTCTCTTTTTTACTCTTTTCCTCATTTTTCTCTTTTTTCTCTTTTCCTCATTTATTCTCTTTTTTTCTCTTTTCCTCATTTTTCTCTTTTCTACATTTTTATTTTTTTTCCCTTTTCCTCATTTTTCTCTTTTTTACTCTTTTCCTCATTTTTCTCTTTTTTACTCTTTTCCTCATTTTTCTCTTTTTTACTCTTTTCCACATTTTTATTTTTTTTCTCTTTTCCTCATTTTTCTTTTTTTTACTCTTTTCCTCATTTTTCTTTTTTTTACTCTTTTCCTCATTTTTCTCTTTTTTTCTCTTTTCCTCATTTTTCTCTTTTCCTCATTTTTCTCTTTTTCTCTTTTCCTCATTTTTCTCTTTTTTCTCTTTTCCTCATTTTTCTCTTTTTTCTCTTTTCCTCATTTTTCTCTTTTTTACCCTTTTCCTCATTTTTCTCTTTTTTTCTCTTTTCCTCATTTTTCTCTTTTTTCTCTTTTCCTCATTTTTCTCTTTTTTTCTCTTTTCCTCATTTTTCTCTTTTTTTCTCTTTTCCTCATTTTTCTCTTTTTTACTCTTTTCCTCATTTTTCTCTTTTTCTTTCCCTCATTTTTCTCTTTTCCTCATTTTTCTCTTTTTTACTCTTTTCCTCATTTTTCTCTTTTTTACTCTTTTCCTCATTTTTCTCTTTTTTTCTCTTTTCCTCATTTTTCTCTTTTTTTCACGTTTCCACATTTTTCTCTTTTTTCCTTTTTTCCTCATTTTTCTCTTTTTTACTCTTTTCCTCATTTTTCTCTTTTTTACTCTTTTCCTCATTTTTCTCTTTTTTCTCTTTTCCTCATTTTTTTCTTTTTTCTCTTTTCCTCATTTTTCTCTTTTTTCTTTTTTCCTCATTTTTCTCTTTTTTACTCTTTTCCTCATTTTTCTCTTTTTTACTCTTTTCCTCATTTTTCTCTTTTTTACTCTTTTCCTCATTTTTCTCTTTTTTCTCTTTTCCTCATTCATTCTCTTTTTTCTTTTTTCCTCATTTTTCTCTTTTCTACATTTTTATTTTTTTTCCCTTTTCCTCATTTTTCTCTTTTTTACTCTTTTCCTCATTTTTCTCTTTTTTACTCTTTTCCTCATTTTTCTCTTTTTTTCTCATTTCCTCATTTTTCTCTTTTTTTCTCTTTTCCTCATTTTTCTCTTTTTTCTCTTTTCCTCATTTTTCTCTTTTCCTCATTTTTCTCTTTTTACTCTTTTCCTCATTTTTCTCTTTTCTTCTCTTTTCTACATTTTTACTCTTTTCCTCATTTTTCTCTTTTTTACTCTTTTCCTCATTTTTCTCTTTTTTTCTCTTCTCATTTTTCTCTTTTTTTCTCTTCTCATTTTTCTTTTTTTTTCTTTTTTTCTCTTTTCCTCATTTTTCTCTTTTTTTCTCTTTTCCTCATTTTTCTCTTTTCTACATTTTTATTTTTTTTCTCTTTTCCTCATTTTTATTTTTTTTCTCTTTTCCTCATTTTTCTTTTTTTTACTCTTTTCCTCATTTTTCTCTTTTTTTCTCTTTTCCTCATTTTTCTCTTTTCCTCATTTTTCTCTTTTCCTCATTTTTCTCTTTTTCTCTTTTCCTCATTTTTCTCTTTTTCTCTTTTCCTCATTTTTCTCTTTTTTCTCTTTTCCTCATTTTTCTCTTTTTTTCTCGTTTCCACATTTTTCTCTTTTTTCCTCTTTTCCTCATTTTTCTCTTTTTTACTCTTTTCCTCATTTTTCTCTTTTTTCTCTTTTCCTCATTTTTCTCTTTTCCTCATTTTTATTTTTTTTCTCTTTTCCTCATTTTTCTCTTTTTTACTCTTTTCCTCATTTTTCTCTTTTTTACTCTTTTCCTCATTTTTCTCTTTTTTTACTCTTTTCCTCATTTTTCTCTTTTTTCTCTTTTCCTCATTTATTCTCTTTTTTCCTCATTTTTCTCTTTTTTCTCTTTTCCTCATTTTTCTCTTTTCCTCATTTTTATTTTTTTTCTCTTTTCTACATTTTTCTCTTTTTTACTCTTTTCCTCATTTTTCTCTTTTTTACTCTTTTCCTCATTTTTCTCTTTTTTTACTCTTTTCCTCATTTTTCTCTTTTTTACTCTTTTCCTCATTTTTGTCTTTTTTTCTCATTTCCTCATTTTTCTCTTTTTTTCTCTTTTCCTCATTTTTCTCTTTTTTCTCTTTTCCTCATTTTTCTCTTTTCCTCATTTTTCTCTTTTTACTCTTTTCCTCATTTTTCTCTTTTCTTCGCTTTTCTACATTTTTACTCTTTTCCTCATTTTTCTCTTTTTTACTCTTTTCCTCATTTTTCTCTTTTTTTCTCTTCTCATTTTTCTCTTTTTTTCTCTTCTCATTTTTCTTTTTTTTTCTTTTTTTCTCTTTTCCTCATTTTTCTCTTTTTTTCTCTTTTCCTCATTTTTCTCTTTTCTACATTTTTATTTTTTTTCTCTTTTCCTCATTTTTATTTTTTTTCTCTTTTCCTCATTTTTCTTTTTTTTACTCTTTTCCTCATTTTTCTCTTTTTTTCTCTTTTCCTCATTTTTCTCTTTTCCTCATTTTTCTCTTTTCCTCATTTTTCTCTTTTTCTCTTTTCCTCATTTTTCTCTTTTTCTCTTTTCCTCATTTTTCTCTTTTTTCTCTTTTCCTCATTTTTCTCTTTTTTTCTCGTTTCCACATTTTTCTCTTTTTTCCTCTTTTCCTCATTTTTCTCTTTTTTACTCTTTTCCTCATTTTTCTCTCTTTTCTCTTTTCCTCATTTTTCTCTTTTCCTCATTTTTATTTTTTTTCTCTTTTCCTCATTTTTCTCTTTTTTACTCTTTTCCTCATTTTTCTCATTTACTCTTTTCCTCATTTTTCTCTTTTTTTCTCTTTTCCTCATTTTTCTCTTTTTTTCTCTTTTCCTCATTTTTCTCTTTTTTACTCTTTTCCTCATTTTTCTCTTTTTTTCTCTTTTCCTCATTTTTCTCTTTTTTTCTCTTTTCCTCATTTTTCTTTTTTTTCTCTTTTCCTCATTTTTCTCTTTTCTTCTCTTTTCTACATTTTTACTCTTTTCCTCATTTTTCTCTTTTTCAATCTTTTCCTCATTTTTCTCTTTTTTTCTCTTCTCATTTTTCTTTTTTTTTCTTTTTTTCTCTTTTCCTCATTTTTCTCTTTTTTTCTCTTTTCCTCATTTTTCTCTTTTCTACATTTTTATTTTTTTTCTCTTTTCCTCATTTTTATTTTTTTTCTCTTTTCCTCATTTTTCTTTTTTTTACTCTTTTCCTCATTTTTCTTTTTTTTACTCTTTTCCTCATTTTTCTCTTTTTTTCTCTTTTCCTCATTTTTCTCTTTTCCTCATTTTTCTCTTTTTCTCTTTTCCTCATTTTTCTCTTTTTTCTCTTTTCCTCATTTTTCTCTTTTTTCTCTTTTCCTCATTTTTCTCTTTTTTACCCTTTTCCTCATTTTTCTCTTTTTTACCCTTTTCCTCATTTTTCTCTTTTTTACTCTTTTCCTCATTTTTCTCTTTTTTACTCTTTTCCTCATTTTTCTCTTTTTTACTCTTTTCCTCATTTTTCTCTTTTTTTCTCTTTTCCTCATTTTTCTCTTTTCCTCATTTTTATTTTTTTTCTCTTTTCCTCATTTTTCTCTTTTTTTCTCTTTTCCTCATTTTTCTCTTTTTTTCTCTTTTCCTCATTTTTCTCTTTTTTTCTCTTTTCCTCATTTTTCTCTTTTTTCCTTATTTTTCTCTTTTTTACTCTTTTCCTCATTTTTCTCTTTTTTACTCTTTTCCTCATTTTTCTCTTTTTTTCTTTTTTCCTCATTTTTCTCTTTTTTACTCTTTTCCTCATTTTTCTCTTTTTTACTCTTTTCCTCATTTTTCTCTTTTTTCTCTTTTCCTCATTTTTTTCTTTTTTCTCTTTTCCTCATTTTTCTCTTTTTTTCTCTTTTCCTCATTTTTCTCTTTTCCTCATTTTTATTTTTTTTCTCTTTTCCTCATTTTTCTCTTTTTTACTCTTTTCCTCATTTTTCTCTTTTTTACTCTTTTCCTCATTTTTCTCTTTTTTCTCTTTTCCTCATTTATTCTCTTTTTTTCTCTTTTCCTCATTTTTCTCTTTTCTACATTTTTATTTTTTTTCCCTTTTCCTCATTTTTCTCTTTTTTACTCTTTTCCTCATTTTTCTCTTTTTTACTCTTTTCCTCATTTTTCTCTTTTTTACTCTTTTCCTCATTTTTATTTTTTTTCTCTTTTCCTCATTTTTCTTTTTTTTACTCTTTTCCTCATTTTTCTTTTTTTTACTCTTTTCCTCATTTTTCTCTTTTTTTCTCTTTTCCTCATTTTTCTCTTTTCCTCATTTTTCTCTTTTCCTCATTTTTCTCTTTTTCTCTTTTCCTCATTTTTCTCTTTTTTCTCTTTTCCTCATTTTTCTCTTTTTTCTCTTTTCCTCATTTTTCTCTTTTTTACCCTTTTCCTCATTTTTCTCTTTTTTACCCTTTTCCTCATTTTTCTCTTTTTTACTCTTTTCCTCATTTTTCTCTTTTTTACTCTTTTCCTCATTTTTCTCTTTTTTACTCTTTTCCTCATTTTTCTCTTTTTTCTCTTTTCCTCATTTTTCTCTTTTCCTCATTTTTTATTTTTTTTCTCTTTTCCTCATTTTTCTCTTTTTTTCTCTTTTCCTCATTTTTCTCTTTTTTTCTCTTTTCCTCATTTTTCTCTTTTTTCCTTATTTTTCTCTTTTTTGCTCTTTTCCTCATTTTTCTCTTTTTTACTCTTTTCCTCATTTTTCTCTTTTTTTCTTTTTTCCTCATTTTTCTCTTTTTTACTCTTTTCCTCATTTTTCTCTTTTTTACTCTTTTCCTCATTTTTCTCTTTTTTCTCTTTTCCTCATTTTTTTCTTTTTTCTCTTTTCCTCATTTTTCTCTTTTTTTCTCTTTTCCTCATTTTTCTCTTTTCCTCATTTTTATTTTTTTTCTCTTTTCCTCATTTTTCTCTTTTTTACTCTTTTCCTCATTTTTCTCTTTTTTACTCTTTTCCTCATTTTTCTCTTTTTTCTCTTTTCCTCATTTATTCTCTTTTTTTCTCTTTTCCTCATTTTTCTCTTTTCTACATTTTTATTTTTTTTCCCTTTTCCTCATTTTTCTCTTTTTTACTCTTTTCCTCATTTTTCTCTTTTTTACTCTTTTCCTCATTTTTCTCTTTTTTACTCTTTTCCTCATTTTTCTCTTTTTTACTCTTTTCCTCATTTTTCTCATTTACTCTTTTCCTCATTTTTCTCTTTTTTTCTCTTTTCCTCATTTTTCTCTTTTTTTCTCATTTCCTCATTTTTCTTTTTTTTTTCTCTTTTTCTCATTTTTCTCTTTTTTACTCTTTTCCTCATTTTTCTCTTTTTTTCTCTTTTCCTCATTTTTCTCTTTTTTTCTCTTTTCCTCATTTTTCTCTTTTTTTCTCTTTTCCTCATTTTTCTCTTTTTTCTCTTTTCCTCATTTTTCTCTTTTTTTCTCTTTTCCTCATTTTTCTCTTTTTTTCTCTTTTCCTCATTTTTCTCTTTTTTTCTCTTTTCCTCATTTTTCTCTTTTTTTCTCTTTTCCTCATTTTTCTCTTTTTTACTCTTTCCCTCATTTTTCTCTTTTTCTTTCCCTCATTTTTCTCTTTTTTACTCTTTTCCTCATTTTTCTCTTTTTTACTCTTTTCCTCATTTTTCTCTTTTTTACTCTTTTCCTCATTTTTCTCTTTTTTACTCTTTTCCTCATTTTTCTCTTTTTCTCTTTTCCTCATTTTTCTCTTTTTTTCTCGTTTCCACATTTTTCTCTTTTTTCCTTTTTTCCTCATTTTTCTCTTTTTTACTCTTTTCCTCATTTTTCTCTTTTTTACTCTTTTCCTCATTTTTTTCTTTTTTCTCTTTTCCTCATTTTTCTCTTTTTTTCTCTTTTCCTCATTTTTCTCTTTTCCTCATTTTTATTTTTTTTCTCTTTTCCTCATTTTTCTCTTTTTTAATCTTTTCCTCATTTTTCTCTTTTTTACTCTTTTCCTCATTTTTCTCTTTTTTACTCTTTTCCTCATTTTTCTCTTTTTTCTCTTTTCCTCATTTATTCTCTTTTTTTCTCTTTTCCTGATTTTTCTCTTTTCTACATTTTTATTTTTTTTCCCTTTTCCTCATTTTTCTCTTTTTTACTCTTTTCCTCATTTTTCTCTTTTTTACTCTTTTCCTCATTTTTCTCATTTACTCTTTTCCTCATTTTTCTCTTTTTTTCTCTTTTCCTCATTTTTCTCTTTTTTTCTCATTTCCTCATTTTTCTTTTTTTTTCTCTTTTTCTCATTTTTCTCTTTTTTACTCTTTTCCTCATTTTTCTCTTTTTTTCTCTTTTCCTCATTTTTCTCTTTTTTTCTCTTTTCCTCATTTTTCTCTTTTTTTCTCTTTTCCTCATTTTTCTCTTTTTTCTCTTTTCCTCGTTTTTCTCTTTTCCTCATTTTTCTCTTTTTTCTCTTTTCCTCATTTTTCTCTTTTCTTCTCTTTTCTACATTTTTCTCTTTTTTACTCTTTTCCTCATTTTTCTCTTTTTTTCTCTTCTCATTTTTCTCTTTTTTTCTCTTCTCATTTTTCTTTTTTTTTCTTTTTTTCTCTTTTCCTCATTTTTCTCTTTTTTTCTCTTTTCCTCATTTTTCTCTTTTCTACATTTTTATTTTTTTTCTCTTTTCCTCATTTTTATTTTTTTTCTCGTTTCCTCATTTTTCTTTTTTTTACTCTTTTCCTCATTTTTCTCTTTTTTTCTCTTTTCCTCATTTTTCTCTTTTCCTCATTTTTCTCTTTTCCTCATTTTTCTCTTTTCCTCATTTTTCTCTTTTTTCTCTTTTCCTCATTTTTCTCTTTTTTACTCTTTTCCTCATTTTTCTCTTTTTTTCTCTTTTCCTCATTTTTCTCTTTTTTTCTCGTTTCCACATTTTTCTCTTTTTTCCTCTTTTCCTCATTTTTCTCTTTTTTACTCTTTTCCTCATTTTTCTCTTTTTTACTCTTTTCCTCATTTTTCTCTTTTTTACTCTTTTCCTCATTTTTCTCTTTTTTCTCTTTTCCTCATTTTTCTCTTTTTTCTCTTTTCCTCATTTTTCTCTTTTCCTCATTTTTATTTTTTTTCTCTTTTCCTCATTTTTCTCTTTTTTACTCTTTTCCTCATTTTTCTCTTTTTTACTCTTTTCCTCATTTTTCTCTTTTTTTACTCTTTTCCTCATTTTTCTCTTTTTTCTCTTTTCCTGATTTATTCTCTTTTTTCCTCATTTTTCTCTTTTCTACATTTTTATTTTTTTTCCCTTTTCCTCATTTTTCTCTTTTTTACTCTTTTCCTCATTTTTCTCTTTTTTACTCTTTTCCTCATTTTTCTCATTTACTCTTTTCCTCATTTTTCTCTTTTTTTCTCTTTTCCTCATTTTTCTCTTTTTTCTCTTTTCCTCATTTTTCTCTTTTTTTCTCATTTCCTCATTTTTCTCTTTTTTTCTCTTTTCCTCATTTTTCTCTTTTTTTCTCTTTTCCTCATTTTTCTCTTTTTTACTCTTTTCCTCATTTTTCTCTTTTTTTCTCTTTTCCTCATTTTTCTCTTTTTTTCTCTTTTCCTCATTTTTCTCTTTTTTCTCTTTTCCTCATTTTTCTCTTTTCTTCTCTTTTCTACATTTTTACTCTTTTCCTCATTTTTCTCTTTTTTTCTCTTCTCATTTTTCTTTTTTTTTCTTTTTTTCTCTTTTCCTCATTTTTCTCTTTTTTTCTCTTTTCCTCATTTTTCTCTTTTCTACATTTTTATTTTTTTTCTCTTTTCCTCATTTTTCTTTTTTTTACTCTTTTCCTCATTTTTCTTTTTTTTACTCTTTTCCTCATTTTTCTCTTTTTTTCTCTTTTCCTCATTTTTCTCTTTTCCTCATTTTTCTCTTTTCCTCATTTTTCTCTTTTTTACTCTTTTCCTCATTTTTCTCTTTTTTACTTTTTTCCTCATTTTTCTCTTTTTTCTCTTTTCCTCATTTTTTTCTTTTTTCTCTTTTCCTCATTTTTCTCTTTTTTTCTTTTTTCCTCATTTTTCTCTTTTTTACTCTTTTCCTCATTTTTCTCTTTTTTACTCTTTTCCTCATTTTTCTCTTTTTTCTCTTTTCCTCATTTATTCTCTTTTTTCTCTTTTCCTCATTTTTCTCTTTTCTACATTTTTATTTTTTTTCCCTTTTCCTCATTTTTCTCTTTTTTACTCTTTTCCTCATTTTTCTCTTTTTTACTCTTTTCCTCATTTTTCTCTTTTTTACTCTTTTCCTCATTTTTCTCTTTTTTTCTCATTTCCTCATTTTTCTCTTTTTTTCTCTTTTCCTCATTTTTCTCTTTTTTCTCTTTTCCTCATTTTTCTCTTTTCCTCATTTTTCTCTTTGTTCTCTTTTCCTCATTTTTCTCTTTTCTTCTCTTTTCTACATTTTTACTCTTTTCCTCATTTTTCTCTTTTTACTCTTTTCCTCATTTTTCTCTTTTTTTCTCTTCTCATTTTTTTCTTTTTTTTTCTTTTTTTCTCTTTTCCTCATTTTTCTCTTTTTTTCTCTTTTCCTCATTTTTCTCTTTTCTACATTTTTATTTTTTTTCTCTTTTCCTCATTTTTATTTTTTTTCTCTTTTCCTCATTTTTCTTTTTTTTACTCTTTTCCTCATTTTTCTCTTTTTTTCTCTTTTCCTCATTTTTCTCTTTTCCTCATTTTTCTCTTTTCCTCATTTTTCTCTTTTTCTCTTTTCCTCATTTTTCTCTTTTTTCTCTTTTCCTCATTTTTCTCTTTTTTCTCTTTTCCTCATTTTTCTCTTTTTTACTCTTTTCCTCATTTTTCTCTTTTTTTCTCTTTTCCTCATTTTTCTCTTTTTTTCTCGTTTCCACATTTTTCTCTTTTTTCCTCATTTTTCTCTTTTTTACTCTTTTCCTCATTTTTCTCTTTTTTACTCTTTTCCTCATTTTTCTCTTTTTTCTCTTTTCCTCATTTTTCTCTTTTCCTCATTTTTATTTTTTTTCTCTTTTCCTCATTTTTCTCTTTTTTACTCTTTTCCTCATTTTTCTCTTTTTTACTCTTTTCCTCATTTTTCTCTTTTTTTACTCATTTCCTCATTTTTCTCTTTTTTCTCTTTTCCTCATTTATTCTCTTTTTTCCTCATTTTTCTCTTTTCTACATTTTTATTTTTTTTCCCTTTTCCTCATTTTTCTCTTTTTTACTCTTTTCCTCATTTTTCTCTTTTTTACTCTTTTCCTCATTTTTCTCATTTACTCTTTTCCTCATTTTTCTCTTTTTTTCTCTTTTCCTCATTTTTCTCTTTTTTCTCTTTTCCTCATTTTTTCTCTTTTCCTCATTTTTCTCTTTTTTTCTCTTTTCCTCATTTTTCTCTTTTTTACTCTTTTCCTCATTTTTCTCTTTTTTTCTCTTTTCCTCATTTTTCTCTTTTTTCTCTTTTCCTCATTTTTCTCTTTTTTCTCTTTTCCTCATTTTTCTCTTTTCTTCTCTTTTCTACATTTTTACTCTTTTCCTCATTTTTCTCTTTTTTAATCTTTTCCTCATTTTTCTCTTTTTTTCTCTTCTCATTTTTCTTTTTTTTTCTTTTTTTCTCTTTTCCTCATTTTTCTCTTTTTTTCTCTTTTCCTCATTTTTCTCTTTTCTACATTTTTATTTTTTTTCTCTTTTCCTCATTTTTATTTTTTTTCTCTTTTCCTCATTTTTCTTTTTTTTACTCTTTTCCTCATTTTTCTTTTTTTTACTCTTTTCCTCATTTTTCTCTTTTTTTCTCTTTTCCTCATTTTTCTCTTTTCCTCATTTTTCTCTTTTCCTCATTTTTCTCTTTTTTCTCTTTTCCTCATTTTTCTCTTTTTTCTCTTTTCCTCATTTTTCTCTTTTTTACCATTTCCTCATTTTTCTCTTTTTTACCCTTTTCCTCATTTTTCTCTTTTTTACTCTTTTCCTCATTTTTCTCTTTTTTACTCTTTTCCTCATTTTTCTCTTTTTTTCTCTTTTCCTCATTTTTCTCTTTTCCTCATTTTTATTTTTTTTCTCTTTTCCTCATTTTTCTCTTTTTTTCTCTTTTCCTCATTTTTCTCTTTTTTTCTCTTTTCCTCATTTTTCTCTTTTTTTCTCTTTTCCTCATTTTTCTCTTTTTTCCTTATTTTTCTCTTTTTTACTCTTTTCCTCATTTTTCTCTTTTTTTCTCTTCTCATTTTTCTTTTTTTTTCTTTTTTTCTCTTTTCCTCATTTTTCTCTTTTTTTCTCTTTTCCTCATTTTTCTCTTTTCTACATTTTTATTTTTTTTCTCTTTTCCTCATTTTTATTTTTTTTCTCTTTTCCTCATTTTTCTCTTTTCCTCATTTTTCTCTTTTTTTCTCTTTTCCTCATTTTTCTCTTTTTTCTCTTTTTCTCATTTTTCTCTTTTTTACCCTTTTCCTCATTTTTCTCTTTTTTACCCTTTTCCTCATTTTTCTCTTTTTTACTCTTTTCCTCATTTTTCTCTTTTTTTCTCTTTTCCTCATTTTTCTCTTTTCCTCATTTTTATTTTTTTTCTCTTTTCCTCATTTTTCTCTTTTTTTCTCTTTTCCTCATTTCCTCATTTTTCTCTTTTTTACTCTTTTCCTTATTTTTCTCTTTTTTCCTTATTTTTCTCTTTTTTTGTCTTTTCCTCATTTTTCTCTTTTTTACTCTTTTCCTCATTTTTCTCTTTTCCTCATTTTTCTCTTTTCCTCATTTTCCTCTTTTTTCTCTTTTTTACTCTTTTCCTCATTTTTCTCTTTTTTCTCTTTTCCTCATTTTTCTCTTTTTTTCTCTTTTCCTCATTTTTCTCTTTTTTTCTCTTTTTTTCTCTTTTCCTCATTTTTCTCTTTTTTACTCTTTTCCTCATTTTTCTCTTTTTTTCTCTTCTCCTCATTTTTCTTTTTTTTTCTTTTTTTCTCTTTTCCTCATTTTTCTCTTTTTTTCTCTTTTCCTCATTTTTCTCTTTTCTACATTTTTATTTTTTTTCTCTTTTCCTCATTTTTATTTTTTTTCTCTTTTCCTCATTTTTCTCTTTTTTACTCTTTTCCTCATTTTTCTCTTTTTTTCTCTTTTCCTCATTTTTCTCTTTTCCTCATTTTTCTCTTTTTTTTCTTTTCCTCATTTTTCTCTTTTTTCTCTTTTCCTCATTTTTCTCTTTTTACCCTTTTCCTCATTTTTCTCTTTTTTACCCTTTTCCTCATTTTTCTCTTTTTTACTCTTTTCCTCATTTTTCTCTTTTTTACTCTTTTCCTCATTTTTCTCTTTTCCTCATTTTTATTTTTTTTCTCTTTTCCTCATTTTTCTCTTTTTTTCTCTTTTCCTCATTTTTCTCTTTTTTTCTCTTTTCCTCATTTTTCTCTTTTTTACTCTTTTCCTCATTTTTCTCTTTTTTACTCTTTTCCTCATTTTTCTCTTTTTTACTCTTTTCCTCATTTTTCTCTTTTTTTCTCTTTTCCTCATTTTTCTCTTTTCCTCATTTCTCTCTTTTTTTCTCCTCTTTTCTCTCTGCTTTTACTTTTTTCTTTTTCATTTATAGCAGGAAACTTGGGATTCTGTAGCACAGGCACAGGAAACACACTTGCAATGGATTCTAGTTCAGTACGCATCGACGTGACCCACTTTGAGCATAGAAACCTTCTCCCATTTCAACAAACTCGCCTTTTTAAACGTTCTTGCCAAACCAGAGAATTTCCATATTGAATATGCTGCCAGCTTTGATCTGACTCCATGACGCATACACATTGTTATTCCATCACCGATGCTTAGATGGTTTGCCTCGTTAGCAATTCGCTCGGCCTATATGCACATTTAGGCTACGTTACGCTAGCCCTCATGGACCGCCAAGGTAATTCTCCAGCACATCTTTCTTTCATTCTTTCTACTTACTTTCTCAAAGCCTTCTGTCACCATTGATCACAGAAATCACTTGAATATGCTGCCAGCTTTGATCTGACTCCATGACGCATACACATTGTCATTCCATCACCGATGCTTAGATGGTTTGCCTCGTTAGCAATTCGCTCGGCCTATATGCACATTAAGGCTACGTTACGCTAGCCCTCATAGACCTTTGAGGTAATTCTCCAGCGCATCTTTCTTTCATTCTTTCTACTTACTTTCTCAAAGCCTTCTGTCACCATTGATCACAGAAATCACTTGAATATGCTGCCAGCTTTGATCTGACTCCATGACGCATACACATTGTCATTCCATCACCGATGCTTAGATGGTTTGCCTCGTTAGCAATTCGCTCGTCCTATATGCACATTTAGGCTACGTTACGCTAGCCCTCATGGACCGCCAAGGTAATTCTCCAGCACATCTTTCTTTCATTCTTTCTACTTACTTTCTCAAAGCCTTCTGTCACTATTGATCACAGAAATCAGTTGTATATAGCTGACAGTTTAAATATTTCTGAATGTGTCACAATATGAAAGCCTCAATCTGACAAGGCTATTTACAAACAGGACTTAAGTTTTCAAATTGATGTTTTAGCTTTTTAGCAGTTTGCAGTGTTAAACAAAACTACCTCAGACACAGCCAATTCTGTGTTCAATTTCATTTTCTCCTATACTTATTATATAACTGATTCATACATCAACGTATCTGAAGTGTTTAGTGTTTACTAATTCCAAATCCTGAATTTTTATTATGACTTCAGGTTATGTGCCATCATTGCTTTCATCCCAATTCCAGATTGTAGTTTCTGTTTTGGAAAGGTTTATTTTCCACCTTATTTCTTGAAACACTTGGTAGAAAACGTTAATTATCTTAGTCCAACTATGAATAACTATGTCAGCAGCAGAGCCCCACTCATCATCAGACCATTGGCCTTTGGAGAAAAATCAGGAAATGGTCAATGCCCATCTCATCACATTTGTATTTATAAAGCTACAGAGCATAGTCTAAGAAAAGATTTAATAGAGTGGGGCTTTCATTTCCTTCTTCTTGTACTCCTTATGAGATTTGAAATGTTTCCATATTGTGATCTTTCCATCAGGAAATGGTCAATGCCCATCTCATCACATTTGTATTCATAAAGGTACAGAGCATAGTCTAAGAAAAGATTTAATAGAGTGGGGCTTTCATTTCCTTCTTCTTGTACTCCTTATGAGATTTGAAATGTTTCCATATTGTGATCTTTCCATCAGGAAATGGTCAATGCCCATCTCATCACATTTGTATTCATAAAGGTACAGAGCATAGTCTAAGAAAAGATTTAATAGAGTGGGGCTTTCATTTCCTTCTTCTTGTACTCCTCATGAGATTTGAAATGTTTCCATATTGTGATCTTTCCATCAGGAAATGGTCAATGCCCATCTCATCACATTTGTATTTATAAAGGTACAGAGCATAGTCTAAGAAAAGATTTAATAGAGTGGGGCTTTCATTTCCTTCTTCTTGTACTCCTTATGAGATTTGAAATGTTTCCATATTGTGATCTTTCCATCAGGAAATGGTCAATGCCCATCTCATCACATTTGTATTTATAAAGGTACAGAGCATAGTCTAAGAAAAGATTTAATAGAGTGGGTCTTTCATTTCCTTCTTCTTTTACTCCTTATGAGATTTGAAATGTTTCCATATTGTGATCTTTCCATCAGGAAATGGTCAATGCCCATCTCATCACATTTGTATTTATAAAGGTACAGAGCATAGTCTAAGAAAAGATTTAATAGAGTGGGTCTTTCATTTCCTTCTTCTTGTACTCCTTATGAGATTTGAAATGTTTCCATATTGTGATCTTTCCATCAGGAAATGGTCAATGCCCATCTCATCACATTTGTATTTATAAAGGTACAGAGCATAGTCTAAGAAAAGATTTAATAGAGTGGGGCTTTCATTTCCTTCTTCTTGTACTCCTTATGAGATTTGAAATGTTTCCATATTGTGATCTTTCCATCAGGAAATGGTCAATGCCCATCTCATCACATTTGTATTTATAAAGGTACAGAGCATAGTCTAAGAAAAGATTTAATAGAGTGGGTCTTTCATTTCCTTCTTCTTGTACTCCTTATGAGATTTGAAATGTTTCCATATTGTGATCTTTCCATCAGGAAATGGTCAATGCCCATCTCATCACATTTGTATTTATAAAGGTACAGAGCATAGTCTAAGAAAAGATTTAATAGAGTGGGGCTTTCATTTCCTTCTTCTTGTACTCCTTATGAGATTTGAAATGTTTCACTATTGTTATCTTTCCATCAGGAAATGGTCAATGCCCATCTCATCACATTTGTATTTATAAAGGTACAGAGCATAGTCTAAGAAAAGATTTAATAGAGTGGGGCTTTCATTTCCTTCTTCTTGTACTCCTCATGAGATTTGAAATGTTTCCATATTGTGATCTTTCCATCAGGAAATGGTCAATGCCCATCTCATCACATTTGTATTTATAAAGGTACAGAGCATAGTCTAAGAAAAGATTTAATAGAGTAGGGCTTTCATTTCCTTCTTCTTGTACTCCTTATGAGATTTGAAATGTTTCAATATTGTGATCTTTCCATCAGGAAATGGTCAATGCCCATCTCATCACATTTGTATTTATAAAGGTACAGAGCATAGTCTAAGAAAAGATTTAATAGAGTGGGTCTTTCATTTCCTTCTTCTTTTACTCCTTATGAGATTTGAAATGTTTCCATATTGTGATCTTTCCATCAGGAAATGGTCAATGCCCATCTCATCACATTTGTATTTATAAAGGTACAGAGCATAGTCTAAGAAAAGATTTAATAGAGTGGGGCTTTCATTTCCTTCTTCTTGTACTCCTTATGAGATTTGAAATGTTTCCATATTGTGATCTTTCCATCAGGAAATGGTCAATGCCCATCTCATCACATTTGTATTTATAAAGGTACAGAGCATAGTCTAAGAAAAGATTTAATAGAGTGGGTCTTTCATTTCCTTCTTCTTGTACTCCTTATGAGATTTGAAATGTTTCCATATTGTGATCTTTCCATCAGGAAATGGTCAATGCCCATCTCATCACATTTGTATTTATAAAGGTACAGAGCATAGTCTAAGAAAAGATTTAATAGAGTGGGGCTTTCATTTCCTTCTTCTTGTACTCCTTATGAGATTTGAAATGTTTCCATATTGTGATCTTTCCATCAGGAAATGGTCAATGCCCATCTCATCACATTTGTATTTATAAAGGTACAGAGCATAGTCTAAGAAAAGATTTAATAGAGTGGGGCTTTCATTTCCTTCTTCTTTTATTCCTTATGAGATTTGAAATGTTTCCATATTGTGATCTTTCCATCAGGAAATGGTCAATGCCCATCTCATCACATTTGTATTTATAAAGGTACAGAGCATAGTCTAAGAAAAGATTTAATAGAGTGGGTCTTTCATTTCCTTCTTCTTGTACTCCTTATGAGATTTGAAATGTTTCCATATTGTGATCTTTCCATCAGGAAATGGTCAATGCCCATCTCATCACATTTGTATTTATAAAGGTACAGAGCATAGTCTAAGAAAAGATTTAATAGAGTGGGGCTTTCATTTCCTTCTTCTTTTACTCCTTATGAGATTTGAAATGTTTCCATATTGTGATCTTTCCATCAGGAAATGGTCAATGCCCATCTCATCACATTTGTATTTATAAAGGTACAGAGCATAGTCTAAGAAAAGATTTAATAGAGTGGGGCTTTCATTTCCTTCTTCTTGTACTCCTTATGAGATTTGAAATGTTTCACTATTGTGATCTTTCCATCAGGAAATGGTCAATGCCCATCTCATCACATTTGTATTTATAAAGGTACAGAGCATAGTCTAAGAAAAGATTTAATAGAGTGGGGCTTTCATTTCCTTCTTCTTGTACTCCTCATGAGATTTGAAATGTTTCCATATTGTGATCTTTCCATCAGGAAATGGTCAATGCCCATCTCATCACATTTGTATTTATAAAGGTACAGAGCATAGTCTAAGAAAAGATTTAATAGAGTTGGGCTTTCATTTCCTTCCTCTTGTACTCCTTATGAGATTTGAAATGTTTCAATATTGTGATCTTTCCATCAGGAAATGGTCAATGCCCATCTCATCACATTTGTATTTATAAAGATACAGAGCATAGTCTAAGAAAAGATTTAATAGAGTGGGTCTTTCATTTCCTTCTTCTTTTACTCCTTATGAGATTTGAAATGTTTCCATATTGTGATCTTTCCATCAGGAAATGGTCAATGCCCATCTCATCACATTTGTATTTATAAAGGTACAGAGCATAGTCTAAGAAAAGATTTAATAGAGTGGGGCTTTCATTTCCTTCTTCTTGTACTCCTTATGAGATTTGAAATGTTTCCATATTGTGATCTTTCCATCAGGAAATGGTCAATGCCCATCTCATCACATTTGTATTTATAAAGGTACAGAGCATAGTCTAAGAAAAGATTTAATAGAGTGGGTCTTTCATTTCCTTCTTCTTGTACTCCTTATGAGATTTGAAATGTTTCCATATTGTGATCTTTCCATCAGGAAATGGTCAATGCCCATCTCATCACATTTGTATTTATAAAGGTACAGAGCATAGTCTAAGAAAAGATTTAATAGAGTGGGGCTTTCATTTCCTTCTTCTTGTACTCCTTATGAGATTTGAAATGTTTCCATATTGTGATCTTTCCATCAGGAAATGGTCAATGCCCATCTCATCACATTTGTATTTATAAAGGTACAGAGCATAGTCTAAGAAAAGATTTAATAGAGTGGGGCTTTCATTTCCTTCTTCTTTTACTCCTTATGAGATTTGAAATGTTTCCATATTGTGATCTTTCCATCAGGAAATGGTCAATGCCCATCTCATCACATTTGTATTTATAAAGGTACAGAGCATAGTCTAAGAAAAGATTTAATAGAGTGGGTCTTTCATTTCCTTCTTCTTGTACTCCTTATGAGATTTGAAATGTTTCCATATTGTGATCTTTCCATCAGGAAATGGTCAATGCCCATCTCATCACATTTGTATTTATAAAGGTACAGAGCATAGTCTAAGAAAAGATTTAATAGAGTGGGTCTTTCATTTCCTTCTTCTTTTACTCCTTATGAGATTTGAAATGTTTCCATATTGTGATCTTTCCATCAGGAAATGGTCAATGCCCATCTCATCACATTTGTATTTATAAAGGTACAGAGCATAGTCTAAGAAAAGATTTAATAGAGTGGGGCTTTCATTTCCTTCTTCTTGTACTCCTTATGAGATTTGAAATGTTTCACTATTGTGATCTTTCCATCAGGAAATGGTCAATGCCCATCTCATCACATTTGTATTTATAAAGGTACAGAGCATAGTCTAAGAAAAGATTTAATAGAGTGAGGCTTTCATTTCCTTCTTTTTGTACTCCTTATGAGATTTGAAATGTTTCCATATTGTGATCTTTCCATCAGGAAATGGTCAATGCCCATCTCATCACATTTGTATTTATAAAGGTACAGAGCATAGTCTAAGAAAAGATTTAATAGAGTGGGTCTTTCATTTCCTTCTTCTTGTACTCCTTATGAGATTTGAAATGTTTCCATATTGTCATCTTTCCATCAGGAAATGGTCAATGCCCATCTCATCACATTTGTATTTATAAAGGTACAGAGCATAGTCTAAGAAAAGATTTAATAGAGTGGGGCTTTCATTTCCTTCTTCTTGTACTCCTTATGAGATTTGAAATGTTTCCATATTGTGATCTTTCTATCAGGAAATGGTCAATGCCCATCTCATCACATTTGTATTTATAAAGGTACAGAGCATAGTCTAAGAAAAGATTTAATAGAGTGGGGCTTTCATTTCCTTCTTCTTGTACTCCTTATGAGATTTGAAATGTTTCCATATTGTGATCTTTCCATCAGAAAATGGTCAATGCCCATCTCATCACATTTGTATTTATAAAGGTACAGAGCATAGTCTAAGAAAAGATTTAATAGAGTGGGGCTTTCATTTCCTTCTTCTTGTACTCCTTATGAGATTTGAAATGTTTCACTATTGTGATCTTTCCATCAGGAAATGGTCAATGCCCATCTCATCACATTTGTATTTATAAAGGTACAGAGCATAGTCTAAGAAAAGATTTAATTGAGTTAGGCTTTCATTTCCTTCTTCTTGTACTCCTTATGAGATTTGAAATGTTTCCATATTGTGATCTTTCCATCAGGAAATGGTCAATGCCCATCTCATCACATTTGTATTTATAAAGGTACAGAGCATAGTCTAAGAAAGATTTAATAGAGTGGGTCTTTCATTTCCTTCTTCTTGTACTCCTTATGAGATTTGAAATGTTTCCATATTGTGATCTTTCCATCAGGAAATGGTCAATGCCCATCTCATCACATTTGTATTTATAAAGGTACAGAGCATAGTCTAAGAAAAGATTTAATAGAGTGGGTCTTTCATTTCCTTCTTCTTGTACTCCTTATGAGATTTGAAATGTTTCCATATTGTGATCTTTCCATCAGGAAATGGTCAATGCCCATCTCATCACATTTGTATTTATAAAGGTACAGAGCATAGTCTAAGAAAAGATTTAATAGAGTGGGTCTTTCATTTCCTTCTTCTTGTACTCCTTATGAGATTTGAAATGTTTCACTATTGTGATCTTTCCATCAGGAAATGGTCAATGCCCATCTCATCACATTTGTATTTATAAAGGTACAGAGCATAGTCTAAGAAAAGATTTAATAGAGTGGGTCTTTCATTTCCTTCTTCTTGTACTCCTTATGAGATTTGAAATGTTTCACTATTGTGATCTTTCCATCAGGAAATGGTCAATGCCCATCTCATCACATTTGTATTTATAAAGGTACAGAGCATAGTCTAAGAAAAGATTTAATAGAGTGGGTCTTTCATTTCCTCCTTCTTGTACTCCTTATGAGATTTGAAATGTTTCACTATTGTGATCTTTCCATCAGGAAATGGTCAATGCCCATCTCATCACATTTGTATTTATAAAGGTACAGAGCATAGTCTAAGAAAAGATTTAATAGAGTGGGTCTTTCATTTCCTCCTTCTTGTACTCCTTATGAGATTTGAAATGTTTCACTATTGTGATCTTTCCATCAGGAAATGGTCAATGCCCATCTCATCACATTTGTATTTATAAAGGTACAGAGCATAGTCTAAGAAAAGATTTAATAGAGTGGGTCTTTCATTTCCTTCTTCTTGTACTCCTTATGAGATTTGAAATGTTTCCATATTGTGATCTTTCCATCAGGAAATGGTCAATGCCCATCTCATCACATTTGTATTTATAAAGGTACAGAGCATAGTCTAAGAAAAGATTTAATAGAGTGGGTCTTTCATTTCCTTCTTCTTGTACTCCTTATGAGATTTGAAATGTTTCACTATTGTGATCTTTCCATCAGGAAATGGTCAATGCCCATCTCATCACATTTGTATTTATAAAGGTACAGAGCATAGTCTAAGAAAAGATTTAATAGAGTGGGTCTTTCATTTCCTTCTTCTTGTACTCCTTATGAGATTTGAAATGTTTCCATATTGTGATCTTTCCATCAGGAAATGGTCAATGCCCATCTCATCACATTTGTATTTATAAAGGTACAGAGCATAGTCTAAGAAAAGATTTAATAGAGTGGGTCTTTCATTTCCTTCTTCTTGTACTCCTTATGAGATTTGAAATGTTTCCATATTGTGATCTTTCCATCAGGAAATGGTCAATGCCCATCTCATCACATTTGTATTTATAAAGGTACAGAGCATAGTCTAAGAAAAGATTTAATAGAGTGGGTCTTTCATTTCCTTCTTCTTGTACTCCTTATGAGATTTGAAATGTTTCACTATTGTGATCTTTCCATCAGGAAATGGTCAATGCCCATCTCATCACATTTGTATTTATAAAGGTACAGAGCATAGTCTAAGAAAAGATTTAATAGAGTGGGTCTTTCATTTCCTTCTTCTTGTACTCCTTATGAGATTTGAAATGTTTCACTATTGTGATCTTTCCATCAGGAAATGGTCAATGCCCATCTCATCACATTTGTATTTATAAAGGTACAGAGCATAGTCTAAGAAAAGATTTAATAGAGTGGGTCTTTCATTTCCTTCTTCTTGTACTCCTTATGAGATTTGAAATGTTTCACTATTGTGATCTTTCCATCAGGAAATGGTCAATGCCCATCTCATCACATTTGTATTTATAAAGGTACAGAGCATAGTCTAAGAAAAGATTTAATAGAGTGGGTCTTTCATTTCCTTCTTCTTGTACTCCTTATGAGATTTGAAATGTTTCACTATTGTGATCTTTCCATCAGGAAATGGTCAATGCCCATCTCATCACATTTGTATTTATAAAGCTACAGAGCATAGTCTAAGAAAAGATTTAATAGAGTGGGTCTTTCATTTCCTTCTTCTTGTACTCCTTATGAGATTTGAAATGTTTCCATATTGTGATCTTTCCATCAGGAAATGGTCAATGCCCATCTCATCACATTTGTATTTATAAAGGTACAGAGCATAGTCTAAGAAAAGATTTAATAGAGTGGGTCTTTCATTTCCTTCTTCTTTTACTCCTTATGAGATTTGAAATGTTTCCATATTGTGATCTTTCCATCAGGAAATGGTCAATGCCCATCTCATCACATTTGTATTTATAAAGGTACAGAGCATAGTCTAAGAAAAGATTTAATAGAGTGGGTCTTTCATTTCCTTCTTCTTGTACTCCTTATGAGATTTGAAATGTTTCCATATTGTGATCTTTCCATCAGGAAATGTTCAATGCCCATCTCATCACATTTGTATTTATAAAGGTACAGAGCATAGTCTAAGAAAAGATTTAATAGAGTGGGTCTTTCATTTCCTTCTTCTTGTACTCCTTATGAGATTTGAAATGTTTCCATATTGTGATCTTTCCATCAGGAAATGGTCAATGCCCATCTCATCACATTTGTATTTATAAAGGTACAGAGCATAGTCTAAGAAAAGATTTAATAGAGTGGGGCTTTCATTTCCTTCTTCTTGTACTCCTTATGAGATTTGAAATGTTTCCATATTGTGATCTTTCCATCAGGAAATGGTCAATGCCCATCTCATCACATTTGTATTTATAAAGGTACAGAGCATAGTCTAAGAAAAGATTTAATAGAGTGGGTATTTCATTTCCTTCTTCTTGTACTCCTTATGAGATTTGAAATGTTTCCATATTGTGATCTTTCCATCAGGAAATGGTCAATGCCCATCTCATCACATTTGTATTTATAAAGGTACAGAGCATAGTCTAAGAAAAGATTTAATAGAGTGGGTCTTTCATTTCCTTCTTCTTGTACTCCTTATGAGATTTGAAATGTTTCCATATTGTGATCTTTCCATCAGGAAATGGTCAATGCCCATCTCATCACATTTGTATTTATAAAGGTACAGAGCATAGTCTAAGAAAAGATTTAATAGAGTGGGTCTTTCATTTCCTTCTTCTTGTACTCCTTATGAGATTTGAAATGTTTCCATATTGTGATCTTTCCATCAGGAAATGGTCAATGCCCATCTCATCACATTTGTATTTATAAAGGTACAGAGCATAGTCTAAGAAAAGATTTAATAGAGTGGGTCTTTCATTTCCTTCTTCTTGTACTCCTTATGAGATTTGAAATGTTTCCATATTGTGATCTTTCCATCAGGAAATGGTCAATACCCATCTCATCACATTTGTATTTATAAAGGTACAGGGCATAGTCTAAGAAAAGATTTAATAGAGTGGGGCTTTCATTTCCTTCTTCTTGTACTCCTTATGAGATTTGAAATGTTTCCATATTGTGATCTTTCCATCAGGAAATGGTCAATGCCCATCTCATCACATTTGTATTTATAAAGGTACAGAGCATAGTCTAAGAAAAGATTTAATAGAGTGGGTCTTTCATTTCCTTCTTCTTGTACTCCTTATGAGATTTGAAATGTTTCCATATTGTGATCTTTCCATCAGGAAATGGTCAATGTCCATCTCATCACATTTGTATTTATAAAGGTACAGAGCATAGTCTAAGAAAAGATTTAATAGAGTGGGGCTTTCATTTCCTTCTTCTTGTACTCCTTATGAGATTTGAAATGTTTCCATATTGTGATCTTTCCATCAGGAAATGGTCAATGCCCATCTCATCACATTTGTATTTATAAAGGTACAGAGCATAGTCTAAGAAAAGATTTAATAGAGTGGGTCTTTCATTTCCTTCTTCTTGTACTCCTTATGAGATTTGAAATGTTTCCATATTGTGATCTTTCCATCAGGAAATTGTCAATGCCCATCTCATCACATTTGTATTCATAAAGGTACAGAGCATAGTCTAAGAAAAGATTTAATAGAGTGGGTCTTTCATTTCCTTCTTCTTGTACTCCTTATGAGATTTGAATTGTTTAAAATTCTGTAGATTGATACTGTTCCTCGATTAGATCCATGTTTTCAGCTTGGAAGTGGGCTTTCTAATGGATGAGAAGAGGAAGTCTCTATTGATGTGCTCCTATGCCGCTGTAAGGTCAACAAAACAGTTATATCGTTTCGTATCAGAGAGATTAGCTGTTTGATGACATATATGCCATCATTGCATCCCTTACCGGATTTGCAAACTAAACTGAGTCATGTGGAGTTGACATTCATAAAATGATGAGAGCTCAGTTAATATAATGTTCATTAATACTGTCACCATGATGGATTCAGTTGAGATTCCTCTGCACATGTGAGGGTCTTGAGGGCTACCTTCCTGTTTACCTAATACATTAATGCATGATAAACCACCGTTTTTACGGATGCATTTTTGATTCTGGATTTTCATAAAATAGAGAAACTTGTTATTGAATTAGGAGAGAAAATAAGCTATTTTCAAAAGTTCAGCCTCAATATTGAGTGATGCTTTATTATTCCTTACTTTTTTTTAATAACTTTCTTCGTTTCCTCATCAATAGGTTCCTCATTGTTTGTTTGGAGACAAAAAATGTAATGATTTGATGAATACTCATATGGAATCTATTTTTATGGTCATCTAATGTTTATTCTGGTCAGGGCTGAAAAAATTTGATCCAGATTTTTTTTGAGATCAGAACATTTCTTCATCAGAGATTTTAATTGCAAAATATTATTGCCATTTTCTGCATTTCTCCACATTTCAATGCCAGAGACGGGTGTTTTCTGGAAGCTTCCAGAGACGGGTGTTTTCTGGAAACTTCCAGAGACGGGTGTTTTCTGGAAGCTTCCAGAGACGGGTGTTTTCTGAAAGCTTCCAGAGACGGGTGTTTTCTGAAAGCTTCCAGAGACGGGAGTCTTCTGAAAGCTTCCAGAGACGGGTGTTTTCTGAAAGTTTCCAAGCATTTTTATTTTTAGTCATTAATTGTTTGGTATTTTCAATCCCATTTTTATGTCTTCTGTTTGTTTCTGTCTTGCATCCCTTTTTTCAAATTCGGATTGTTGTCCCATCGGTATATCTTTCTTTCTAGATATTCCTGCAATGATCTCACATGCTTCAGCTAATGACAATGTTAACATTATCTTATTCCTCTAAGTTTTGATCAAGATTTATTGACATTAATTTGGACTCCAGTTTATTACTGGATTCTAAATTTATCCCTTTCATTTTTAAGGGCTTTGATGTTATACCGAGGTGCTTTTCTATCTTTATGTGGATGTGAGTGAGCTATTTTGTTACCTGGTGTTGTTAGTTGATGAACAATCAGGAATGTGAGGCTCACCCTGGCAACAAGGTTCCCAACTAGCATCTAGTTGGCAGACAAAAATAAAGTGGGTCATAATTTAATACATTCTCCCAGAGATTCACAGTATACTGATGGATATTTATTGGGCACAGTATCCACACTGGAATCTGCAGCCAATCAGGACTCATAGAATAGGCTTGCCTGGGTATCAGAATGATATAAACCACCTACCAACTTGACCAGGTGAATAGCTCTGTCAGTCAGATTCAACTTCCACTACAGTCAAGTACTGTCTGTTGCTATTACCAAATTCTGCACTTGCTCAGTAAGACTCACCTTTTATTACAGTCGAGTATTATCGGTTGCCTCTACCAAACTTTACAGTTAATCTGTTGTCTGATCCAATGTAGAACTTATATACTCTAACATCTGCCACAAACTGCCTAATCCAAGAGTCTGATATGCTGAGGTCAATAATCTTTTTTGTTACATTATCTGGGCTATGCCATGTGATGCTGTGTTTCATGAAAGGATCAATGTGTTAAGGATGGAGTATCTTTTTGAGTAACCAAAATTTAGCAAGTTATCCATTACTGTTTGAGGCTTCTGATGTTTTCTTACTGTCAAAGCTGTAGTGGCATTTAAAAATGCTTGAGGTAGCATTAAAATCTACATTAATGCCGAGTTTTGGGGTTTATTCTGAAATAAAATCTTTTCTAAATCCTGTGTAGTATTTCTTTTTTTCCAAGATGGTGCTTTTTCAGTTGGTCCAGAAGTTGATGTCACTTGGATCTTACAGTCGTGAACAACAATATCGGTAGCCATCAGTCATTCTGACTGGTGTGCAATATCATCTTTTACAATTTCTAAGAAAAATGATAGCCATGTCCAGTTTATAAATAATAAGAATAAAGAGGAAGCTGTGGAGAGCTATGATTACCTACATATGAAAAGTTCATATCATAGAGTATGAAGAAAGTTGTACTCTGAATGATTGATTGTCCCTCATTGCTCTTTCTTGATGCAGAAAAACTCAAGATTCTGTAGTTAGCTGAAAATAAAGATGCTGGAGATGTGAGAAATCGCAAGAAATCTCTTGTGTAAATGAAGCAACTAACAATAAAAGCCGTTGACTATGCCTTTGTAAAGTGCAAAACATATCTCGGAGATGTCTGTTACCTGTCAACTCAGTTCAAAAGTCACATGGTTTTGATTCAGTTTTGCAAAACATGATGAAAATCTGCTTAAATTTCCAAACATCTCATGGGACTCATGAATGACAAGAAAGGACAGAAGTTATTATCCACAATAACAAAAGTATATCCCTAAAATTAAGATACTGTCATATAACAATGTTCTTGTAGTAGTACTAATAATAGTAGTATTAGTGGTAGTAGTGATAATATCTGATAGTAGTAGTACTTGTAGTAATAGTAATAATCATAATAGTAGTGGTAATAATATCTTATAATAATAATAATAATAATAACAGCTGGTCTTGCACAATGCATGTTAAAAATTTTGTCGTTTTGTGTGCAGTGCCTGGAGTGGCTTGGCTTAGTCCAATCTTTGCAAGTCAATCATTCTTCTGCAGGTGTGACAGATTTACCTGGAATGTCGAATGCATGTCTGAGATTATTCTAGCTACTTTGCTGCATTCTCTTCTTATCTCCAGCTTATGGTTAATCTTTTTTTTCGCCCCTACCCTTGATGACGTAAAATGTAGTCGCCAATGGAATAACCTCCCCACTGTGCAGGCCTACATGATGCTATATAGAGGTGGTACATTGCTCAGACTACATGACACTCCCCAAGTCATACTGACAAGATCCAAAGGAATACAGAGAATTGCATTTGGAGCTTTCTTTGCTGTAGGAATTTCCAGAAGGTTATCCAGTATTGACAGCCAACTGCCATTGGGTTTCCACTCTGAAATTGCTGTCTAGATTCTATAGACTTTTCTATATTTGCATATGGTCACAAGGCAGCAGAGATTTAAAATGAAGCTTTTCCTTCTAGATGAACTGACTTCCTGGACTGACTATATTTCCATCTATGCAAAGTATAAATACAATCTACCAAATGCTTAAAACAAACTTATTTGAAACAAAAATCCAAAAAATATGAAATCACTTGTTTCATAACGTGATTAGTTGATTGTCATCCATTGTAGAAAATGAAAAACCAAAGAAACACTGATGGTTGTCTGTCTGAAAAGTAATGGGACTGATGTCACAAACAATTTATTTCAATTCCAAACAACAAACTACATGGTTTCCCCTTCAAAGGAATCCTCTTAGAGTCTAATGCACTTTTCCACCCTTCTCTGTCATACTTCCATGAACTGCTGAAAGGATTCTTCTTGGACGATAGCTAAATTAAAGATATTACAAACATTAAGCATAACAGCAAACAATCCGACATCAATATTATTTTTAAGAACAAGCATACTAAATATATTCCATAATTTAAAAAAGAAATGACTCTAAGGCATGAAATGATGTCAACATAATGTGTGAAGAATAATGAAAGAGATATAGAACCCAAAATGTTGATAACATCCTGAAAGCCAAATTTAATCCGACATCAGACAATTTATTACACTTTCCCCGTAAAACAGGAAAATGGTTCAAAATATAGAAAATAAACAAAAATTGTTGCACAAATAAAGCCTATATATATATATATATATATATATATATATATATATATATATATATATATATATACACACACACACACACACATATATATGTCTGTAAACAAATTTAGTCCAATATATATGTCTGTAAACAAATTTAGTCCAATATATATATCCGATGCAATGAGAGCGAAAATGATATATAAATTCTAATGTTCACAGCATTAATAACCATTTTGGTTCTCACCAGTCGAGATGCAATTGAAATGCACTGAAACAAAGTTGCATCTTTGGAGTGAGTAAACTGTTTTTGTCTAAATGAAAAAAATTATAATGAATTTTATATATATATATATATATATATATATATATATATATATATATATATATATATATATACACACACACACACATACATACATACATGCACTAGGTTTGTTTAAAAAGTAACGGGACTGGTATCACAAACAATTTTTTTCAATTCCAAACAACAAGCTACATGGTTTCCCCTTCAAAATAATCCATCCACTGTCCCATGACCAGATGTAGTCATGGGGTTGCTTCCACCACATATGTTTGTTAAAAGCTGAAGAGGTAATCATACATACATGGCATTCTTTCAGCAAGTAGACTTTCACATTGCTAACATTGTTCACAGATACATGGCTCTAGATTCTATCAGGGGAACCCTATACTCTGCCAGTCAATTTCATTCTAGGAATCCCTCTGCCCAGTGATGCCATGTCATCACTCCACTGGCTGTATCCATAACTGTAGTGCCCAGTTTACTCCACGGTGCTAGCTGACCATTGACTTTACAAAAATGTTCAGCCACCCTTTATTAGGATTTGATTTTAAACTTACTGGGGGTCTAGTCATCCTACTCACCAGAAAAGTCTAGTGAGGGAACTGGTTTATTGAGTATCTCCACAAGTAACACAGTATTACCTGTTTAATAAAGAGTCAGTTCAGTGAATATCTGAAAGATCTTGTGTAATATTCATTATGTTTTACAAGAATATGAGATGAAACGTCTTAGTATGTAAAATAATTACTTCTGGATGTTGTAAAATTAAAGTTACATAATTTTGGGGGACTTTATTCAATTTTCTTCTTTCAAGGTCATGAGGGATTCTTTCTTTCTTTCTTTTCATTGGTCAGGTGTTCTTGAATTCTATGATTTCCAGTTTCTCCACCAGGCATAGATTACAATTTCTTCCTTTGGTTTTCTTCATCTTTTTTTATTACATCTAATTCGATGACTGGAGTTTTCCCTTTCATTTTTAGTTACCATATGTACAGGGTGCAATGGATAAATTGTTATTTAAATTACGCAAAAATGAAAATAACACTGGTATTTCATTTTAACAGATATAATTATCAAAATTGCACAAAAATATCTTGGAATACTAAAGAATAGATTTATTCAATAAAATAGCCATTGGCTTCAACCACAGCCTTCAGATGACTTTGGAATCTCCTGAAACTCTTCTGGACAGTCTCCATGTTCAAATTGGTGAATGCTGCCAGAATCTTTGCTTTAAGTTCATATTTGATGTTACAAGGACTTTTGTTAGTCTCTCTCTCTCAACTGTCCCGCACTTAATAATCAAGGTGGTTGAAATCTGAGGGTTAGGTAACCAGATGTAGGGGTAATGTGGCCACAGAAATTTTCTGATAGCCATGATCCTGTTGCCAGATATAAGGTCTTCCAGCAGCTACCCTCTTGACACAGGGCAGCACTACTTCCTCAAGGCACTTGATGTAGGCCTTGATCTTGAGTCTGAGGTCCTTGCCAACAAATTCGGGAGTTCTTTTCTTATCAGAATGATCAGAGTGAGTTTTCCAAGCTGCTGTATCTTCGCAATCACCATTAGACTCATCCAATTCTTCCTGAATCATCTGCACTGTCCTCAGATTGACACCTAAACACTCTGAAATGTTTGTATTGGAGCTTCTGGTGTAAATGCCAAGCAGTACAGCCTGCAGTTTCCAAATTTCTGGTGGAATGAATTGTGTCATCTTGCTCTTTTTCTCATGGATGGTGCCCAACTAACCCAACTATACTTTGTAGTAGACAAAAAAAATGTATGCACAAAATTAAAAATATAAAATGGCAACAATTTACCCATCTATCTTTTTCCCTTTTATGGGCCAGGTGTTGTTGAATTCTATGTCTTTCAGTTTCTTCTCTATGCATAGATGGCATTTTCTGCACTCTTATATAAGTTGTTGGACACCAGTGCAGTGGCCATGCCACTTGCCTGCTTATGTCTCAGAGATTCCAGTCAGCTTGGGATTCACTAATTAATTTTCAGACTTCCAGTTTTTCAGTTGCTCAATCTTTCAGTCAAATAGTAGACTTCTCAATTCATTTCTCTAATCATTCTGACCAATGTACCACTTGTCAATGTGTCGACAGTTGGAAATAATTTAATTTCTTTTTCTTTATTAATCCTTTCATGCTCTTGAATTCTATGATTTTCAGTTCCTTCTTCATACATCGATGGCATTTTCTGTCTCTGATTTTCTTCATCTTTTTTTATTAACCATCATTTTACTACTGGTGGTTTCCCATTCATTTAAAATAAAGCACTCTTTTATAAACAGTTGAGCACCTGTGCAGTGGCTATGCATCTTGCCTGCTCATCTCTTGTTCAGACTTTCCAATCAGCTTGGGATTCTCTTGTTAATTTTCCGACCTCCAGTTTTTCAGCTGCTCAATCTTTCCATC
Organism: Acanthosepion esculentum; assembly: GCA_964036315.1. Taxonomy (NCBI): domain Eukaryota; kingdom Metazoa; phylum Mollusca; class Cephalopoda; order Sepiida; family Sepiidae; genus Acanthosepion; species Acanthosepion esculentum. The sequence goes on from OZ038503.1 coordinate 9,531,948, forward strand.
AAATAGTAGGCTTCTTGATTCATTTCCCTTATTCTGACCTGTATGCCACTTGTCAGTGTGTCGACAGTTGAAAATAATTTAATTACTTTTTTACTATTAGTCCTTTCACATTATTGATTTCTATGATGTCAGTTCTTCCTCCATACATAGATGGCATTTTCTGCTTCAGGTTTTCTTCATCTGTTTTTATTATATCCCATTCTACTACCGAGGTTTACTTTTCTTTTTTTAGTTACCACATGTTTTTTGACAACACAGTTAGTCTTGTATTTTTTGTATTTGAATGACGACATGTGAGGGGATTAATAAGCAAAGGAATTAAATTATTTCACAAGGTTGGCAAACCAATAAAACAAACAAAGGCTTCAGTTCTGAATTCCATGTAGGTTACCCAGATTGATATACACTTGAGGAAGGTCTGAGGGCACAACAGCCTAGCCATTATGATAGCAACAACAAAGATGAGGACAATAGCCTGATTATAGTGTTAATAATGGTAACTCCTCATTCTAGAAATTCAGACTTTAGTTATCTATTTAGTGATTTTTAACAGAAGTACTACTGGACTGAAAAATAGATTAAATTCTCATAATTTTCACATGTATTTTTAGTTGTATTATTATTATTATTAACAGAAATACCTGTGAAAATTTCATGATTTTCCTATTTTAATTTTTTTTTTTTTAAGTTAATGTTTAAATGAGCTCATGGCGAGTTCTATAATGATAAAATATCCATAGAAATTCCCCTATCGCACTGATAAATATTTGCTTAACAAATTTAACGAAATATTGCATTGACAGCCATAAATGTGAAAACTGATCACTATTTTAAGAAGTAAGAGGGGAGGTACAAATGAAAAGATTTGAAATTAGCAACTTATCACCTCTTTTCTCTTTCTCTCTCACTTTCTTTTTCTTTCTCTTTCATTCTCCTCTCTTGCTTTCATTTTTTTCTTTCTTTCTCTCTCTCTCCCTTTTCTTTCTCTCTCTCTCCCTTTTCTTTCTCTCTCTCTCCCTTTTCTTTCTCTCTCTCTCCCTTTTCTTTCTCTCTCTATCCCTTTTCTTTCTCTCTCTCTCCCTTTTCTTTCTCTCTCTGTCTTCTCTTACTTTCTTTTTCTTTCTCCTCTCTTGCATTCTTTTTTCTTTCTCCTCTCTTGCTTTCTTTTTTCTTTCTCCTATCTTGCTTTCTTTTTTCTTTCTCCTCTCTTGCTTTCTTTTTTCTTTCTCCTCTCTTGCTTTCTTTTTTCTTTCTCCTCTCTTGCTTTCTTTTTTCTTTCTCCTCTCTTGCTTTCTTTTTTCTTTCTCCTCTCTTGCTTTCTTTTTTCTTTCTCCTCTCTTGCTTTCTTTTTTCTTTCTCCTCTCTTGCTTTCTTTTTTCTTTCTCCTCTCTTGCTTTCTTTTATCTTTCTCCTCTCTTGCTTTCTTTTTTCTTTCTCCTCTCTTGCTTTCTTTTTTCTTTCTCCTCTCTTGCTTTCTTTTTTCTTTCTCCTCTCTTGCTTTCTTTTATCTTTCTCCTCTCTTGCTTTCTTTTTTCTTTCTCCTCTCTTGCTTTCTTTTTTCTTTCTCCTCTCTTGCTTTCTTTTTTCTTTCTCCTCTCTTGCTTTCTTTTTTCTTTCTCCTCTCTTGCTTTCTTTTTTCTTTCTCCTCTCTTGCTTTCTTTTTTCTTTCTCCTCTCTTGCTTTCTTTTTTCTTTCTCCTCTCTTGCTTTCTTTTTTCTTTCTCCTCTCTTGCTTTCTTTTTTCTTTCTCCTCTCTTGCTTTCTTTTTTCTTTCTCCTCTCTTGCTTTCTTTTTTCTTTCTCCTCTCTTGCTTTCTTTTTTCTTTCTCCTCTCTTGCTTTCTTTTTTCTTTCTCCTCTCTTGCTTTCTTTTTTCTTTCTCCTCTCTTGCTTTCTTTTTTCTTTCTCCTCTCTTGCTTTCTTTTTTCTTTCTCCTCTCTTGCTTTCTTTTTTCTTTCTCCTCTCTTGCTTTCTTTTTTCTTTCTCCTCTCTTGCTTTCTTTTTTCTTTCTCCTCTCTTGCTTTCTTTTTTCTTTCTCCTCTCTTGCTTTCTTTTTTCTTTCTCCTCTCTTGCTTTCTTTTTTCTTTCTCCTCTCTTGCTTTCTTTTTTCTTTCTCCTCTCTTGCTTTCTTTTTTCTTTCTCCTCTCTTGCTTTCTTTTTTCTTTCTCCTCTCTTGCTTTCTTTTTTCTTTCTCCTCTCTTGCTTTCTTTTTTCTTTCTCCTCTCTTGCTTTCTTTTTTCTTTCTCCTCTCTTGCTTTCTTTTTTCTTTCTCCTCTCTTGCTTTCTTTTTTCTTTCTCCTCTCTTGCTTTCTTTTTTCTTTCTCCTCTCTTGCTTTCTTTTTTCTTTCTCCTCTCTTGCTTTCTTTTTTCTTTCTCCTCTCTTGCTTTTTTCTTTCTCCTCTCTTGCTTTCTTTTTTCTTTCTCCTCTCTTGCTTTCTTTTTTCTTTCTCCTCTCTTGCTTTCTTTTTTCTTTCTCCTCTCTTGCTTTCTTTTTTCTTTCTCCTCTCTTGCTTTCTTTTTTCTTTCTCCTCTCTTGCTTTCTTTTTTCTTTCTCCTCTCTTGCTTTCTTTTTTCTTTCTCCTCTCTTGCTTTCTTTTTTCTTTCTCCTCTCTTGCTTTCTTTTTTCTTTCTCCTCTCTTGCTTTCTTTTTTCTTTCTCCTCTCTTGCTTTCTTTTTTCTTTCTCCTCTCTTGCTTTCTTTTTTCTTTCTCCTCTCTTGCTTTCTTTTTTCTTTCTCCTCTCTTGCTTTCTTTTTTCTTTCTCCTCTCTTGCTTTCTTTTTTCTTTCTCCTCTCTTGCTTTCTTTTTTCTTTCTCCTCTCTTGCTTTCTTTTTTCTTTCTCCTCTCTTGCTTTCTTTTTTCTTTCTCCTCTCTTGCTTTCTTTTTTCTTTCTCCTCTCTTGCTTTCTTTTTTCTTTCTCCTCTCTTGCTTTCTTTTTTCTTTCTCCTCTCTTGCTTTCTTTTTTCTTTCTCCTCTCTTGCTTTCTTTTTTCTTTCTCCTCTCTTGCTTTCTTTTTTCTTTCTCCTCTCTTGCTTTCTTTTTTCTTTCTCCTCTCTTGCTTTTTTCTTTCTCCTCTCTTGCTTTCTTTTTTCTTTCTCCTCTCTTGCTTTCTTTTTTCTTTCTCCTCTCTTGCTTTCTTTTTTCTTTCTCCTCTCTTGCTTTCTTTTTTCTTTCTCCTCTCTTGCTTTCTTTTTTCTTTCTCCTCTCTTGCTTTCTTTTTTCTTTCTCCTCTCTTGCTTTCTTTTTTCTTTCTCCTCTCTTGCTTTCTTTTTTCTTTCTCCTCTCTTGCTTTTTTCTTTCTCCTCTCTTGCTTTCTTTTTTCTTTCTCCTCTCTTGCTTTCTTTTTTCTTTCTCCTCTCTTGCTTTCTTTTTTCTTTCTCCTCTCTTGCTTTCTTTTTTCTTTCTCCTCTCTTGCTTTCTTTTTTCTTTCTCCTCTCTTGCTTTTTTCTTTCTCCTCTCTTGCTTTCTTTTTTCTTTCTCCTCTCTTGCTTTCTTTTTTCTTTCTCCTCTCTTGCTTTCTTTTTTCTTTCTCCTCTCTTGCTTTCTTTTTTCTTTCTCCTCTCTTGCTTTCTTTTTTCTTTCTCCTCTCTTGCTTTCTTTTTTCTTTCTCCTCTCTTGCTTTCTTTTTTCTTTCTCCTCTCTTGCTTTTTTCTTTCTCCTCTCTTGCTTTCTTTTTTCTTTCTCCTCTCTTGCTTTCTTTTTTCTTTCTCCTCTCTTGCTTTCTTTTTTCTTTCTCCTCTCTTGCTTTCTTTTTTCTTTCTCTTTCTTTCTCTCTGATATGTTTTTTATTTTCCTGCATCAAAACTGAATAGTTCATTACTTATGAGGTATTGGCACGGTGTAAAAATTGTGCTAAGGGAAGGACTATAATAATTATACATACATACATATATATATATATATATATATATTTGTGTGTGTGTATGTATATATGCACACATGTATATTTTAATAATTTCACCCCAAGCAAGATAAAGTCACTAAGACACAAGGAGGTTACTGAGTCTGAAAGAATATAAAAAAAGAAAAACATTATAACAATAAAAGAACAGGAATTAAGAAGACAGATGATAACGACTTACATTGCATTTAAATTTTTGAAGATCAAAGTTGACGAAGAAGCCAGAAGAGAGTTCCACAAGCAAGAAGTGCGAGAAAAAAACTGTTAGCAGAGAACTTAGTTACACCTGGCCATTTTGACTGTAAAATGATAAGGCCTATAAGTCAATCTAGATGTATGCTTAAATTCGTGATATCAATATACCGAAGTGGAAAGCTCAACAAAATAATTACCATGAAACTATACAGTGGCATCAGAAAAGTTTTAAGCCAGGAGAAATAAACTACATCCAATTTCAAAATTTAATTACATAATCCCTACTGAACATAAATAGTATTTGGAACTGGTATAGAGTAGGTCATCCATTTGCTAGTTTCAGTGCTTGTATTTGATTTTTCATGGATTTCATCAAGTTATCAACAATCGTCTGAGCCATATTTTGCCACTCCTTTAGCAATGTTTCTTTAAGGGTCACCACTGATGTGATTTTGGTTGCATGCTCTTGAAGTCTTTGGTCAAGGTGCTCTCAAACATGCTTTATTGAATTCATGTCAGGATTTTGGGCTACCCATGGCAGTGACTTGATTCCTTGCAATTCCTTCCAGGCCTTTACTACTTTGCTTGTATGATATGGCACTCCATCTTCTTGAAAAAGGTAGACATTCTTGTCAATCTGATTGGTTTCCAATAGTGGGAGCAGTCCTTTCTCTAATATTTGACAGTATTTTGGACCATTCAACTGCTTATCAACAAGAATCAGCTCAGATTTCCCTCCAAACCAGACAGCACTCCACACCATTACACCAATCCCTCCATGTTTCATGGTTGCCTGCAGACCTTCAGTGTTCCAAGTCACATTTTTATTTCTCCAAACATAAACCTATCTTGAGTTTGAATATTGGCAGGATTTACTTTCATCTGACCAAATTACAGATTGCCAAAATTCATTGCTCTCGGATTCTCTCACCCAGTCCATACGCCTGTGTCTGTTAACCTCTGAAATCAAGGCTTCTTTGATAGCCTAACACTTTCTTGGGTCTTTCTCATCGCATATGGTGACATTTCCATGCTGTTGGTGACATTTTTGATGCTCTGACAACGGTTTCTGATGACTTCCCTATTCAGTGCCCTTTTTATTTGCTCAGACACAATGCTTGGTCTTCCTGAACATTGTTCCATATGACATTGGCCTTCTTCATTAAATTTCTTGATAATATTATTAACCATTTGATGATTAACCTGGAAAAACCTAGCAATTTCTCTATTTGACTTGCCACACTGAAAACATTCTATTATTTGCCCTCGTTAAAATTCACTAATTTCCTTACTTCCACGAACTTTCATTGCAAGATATAAGTCAACTATTGTTCATAGATGAGAGTAGCTTGATACTAACACAGTATTGTGTGAAAAAAAGAAGAGACATTATTAAACAAGCCAAAATTGCTGTAATCAAGGGTGGCTAAAAACTTACCATAGCCCAATGCAGAAAAAAACAGAGAAGCTACATTACAGCAGTAGGAAAATGACTGAAGTGGAGATGCCAGATCAGGACCAATAATATTGCAGATTCTTGTTTGGATTTAAATTAAGAATCTCTAAATAGATAACAGAAGTAGCAGACCAGGTGTAACAGCAATATTCAATGCATGGATGAATCATAGACTTACAAATGTATACGACAGATTCTGGTGAGAAAAATTGTTTCAAATGACACTGTGAACTGACTTTCCTATCAGCTGATCTAGCAATTGATTCAATATAATCTTTCTGCTTCATGTCAGCAGAAAGTGTTGGCCTAAGAAGGTACAAGGGAGTCACTCTCCTGGAGGTTGGCATCAAACATGCCATATATATATATATATATATATATATATATATATATAATGTGTGTGTGCATGTAAACTAGGGTTATGACTTTTTTGTAACCTGATGTTCGTGTGTCGTAAATCGATGAGTTTTTGTTTTAAAAATATAGCAAAGAAAATGGCAACTTACCTCGTCAAACCAAGTGACAGCGCGTCGCGTGTATCCTACGATGGAAAAGAAAATTACTTACCAAAAAATAGGGCACGTATTCCGCATGATACGCTGAAGACGAAATATTTAGATTAAAAACAAATCTGTTGCAGGACTCTCTATAAAATTATTTTGATATGCAAAAATTTTGGTGTCCATTCCCAGTTGTCGACGAACGAAAACAAATGCTCGGCCGATAAAAGCAGTTGTTCTCGAATCGAGAGGAAATAATTGATGTATTTTGGCTACCGCATTCGTCAGAGAGTGAGTTATTTTTCTGACTGGTTACGTGCATTGGAATTTGTGAGATAGTACCTGATGTTTGAGTTTTCAGCATTTCTTTCTGTCCCCGATATTCGAGTCTGAACTTACAGAGATTTGTTCTTTGTGTTGTGGAATTAATCTGCGACAAATATTTCCTTTGCTTCCAGAATGCTTACAAAAAGTAATGAAAAAGACATTAACTTGTTTCAACCCTAAACCAAGAATTCAATTTTCCCATAATGCAATAAGAGCAAAAAACCATCAAAATATTTCAGAAGCTTTATTCGTCAATGAGCTAATGATGTAATTGGATAGTACTTATATATGTTTTTAAACACATTTAACAGCTTATAGCATAACATACACATTTACTAATAAGCAAAAATAAGTTCTAGAAGGTACCATAAAGTTTTACTGGGCTCCAGAAACTCATAGTACTTCTATACTTATATGCAATTTTAGAAATTTCATCTTAGGGGTGACATTTTTAAAAAAAACTGAATTAGATCCTTCTTCATTATTTTTGGACAAAAGTTCATCCAATTATAATACAGGAAATAAATTATTTTGCAAAAGGTCATAAATACAGGGTGTCCATAAAGTTCATGTGCACTTTAAAAAATTTATAACTTTTTTTGTATTTGCGATAGAAATAATCTGTAAAAAATGTTATAAAGTTTAATGTACCTAGTTTTAAGTATAGCTAAAATAACTAATGTCATTTCAGGCATTACTGTTAATCAGTTGGCAAATGTTTTCCGTGAACTGCAAAATCGTATTACCCTTTGTATTGCTAATGATGGAGGACATGTGGAAACTTAAATAAAATTTCAATAAAACCTTAAAAAAATTAGATTTACTTCTTTCTAATCCTTTTTACAAATTATTTATATCGCAAATACAAATAAAGTTATAATTTTTTTGAAGTCCACACAAACTTTATGGACACTCTGTATTATAAAGAAATCATATTATTTTGTGGCTAGTAATGATCACACACAGACAGTTTGTAAATTCAAACAAATGAAAAGAAATAGGAAAAGTTTTATATATATATATATATATATACACACACACACACACTCACAGAGGAATAAACAATTAGTGAAATATTTGTTAAAATGGTACACATTAAAAATTGCTCAATTTCAAGTAGGAAAACCAAACTTGCAGAGTGATTTTTATATATATATATATATATATATTAATACATGTTTCATTAAATAATATAGATAAGTGTTGTCTATATATTTTATGTAAGTTTTTTTCATATAGTCTGATAATCTTAATAACATTATCATTAAATAATGAAAGAAAATCACAATATTGATACATACTTTTTTTTATTTAATCCAATCTGAGCTGCCTAAATACACACAATATATATATATATACACACACACACATTGTATGGTAATGGGGGTGCATGTAAAACAAAAACTATTTTGGTTTGTAACACTGAATTTGACTATCAGATGACATAAGTTTAAAGATCAAATCTCAAATAATATTGCAAATTGTTTAGTAAGTACTTAGACAAAAATATTGCAATAATAGAAAAGGACAACAAAATAAAAAGAAATTCACTATAAATACAAAATAAAAACATTTTTTTTATTCAAGAGAATAAATAGTTTTTAGTGTAGAACAAGTAAACAGAAAGTTAAGTTTATATAAACATTATTGCACAGGGGAAAAGAGCTATGAATGCCTGAGTTCGATAAAACAAACAGGAATTGTATTTAACATAGATATTGGATTAAAAATCATCTCTCTTCAGGAATTAAAAATGCCTGAAATTTTATGGCTTCCTTTCAGCGTATTTTTCTCATTGAAACATTTTTTATATCCATCATCTGCCTTTTATTTATTTTTTGGGAAATTTTATTCACATGATGCAAAAATAAAACCTAAATTTGAGACCAATATTTAAAACATTTTCTTTAAATCATGTTCTTCATTGAACCTGTCTAATCCAATATCTATGTTTCTTCAGAACGCAGATTAAAGAAATTTTCCCTACGCTGATTTTTTTTTGTTTTGAGATAAATTTTCATATCACCTTTGCCAAGACAAGTGTTTATTTACCAAGACAAGTATTTATTTGACTATAAATTTAAATAAAGTTTTCTATCATTGATGCACATTTTCACCTCAAGATAAAAAAAAAAAGAATGTAGTTACCGATGTAAAAAAAAAAAATTGGATTTTTTTATATTTAATTGTCGTCATCTGAACTTGGGCCCAATTTTGATTAAAATCTTTCTTGAGGGCAATATGTTTCATAGATGCATTGCTAAGAGCAGAAATATTTCTGTGATGTATTCTTTTTTTCAAACTAGAATCTTCCTTTCTTTCTTCGTTTTTTTACCATCAAATAACATTTTACAGCAGGTGTTTTCTCTGACACTACAAAACCAAATTTAATTTCAGTAAAGCAGACTATGAATGATTTGATTTAAAGATCCAAAGAAAGAAAAAGCCATGCTTCCTTGTGATATAAAACAATAGATAAGATAAAAATTCTGGTCTGAAAGGTGTTTTGTGAAATCACTTCAACTCAAAACCAATATTTGCTTGTACTTAGCCTAAGTTCACATTGTAATATTAAATACAAATATGGAAGCTCTTAAAGTATCTGTCAAATGTTAATATAAACAAAGATGAAAGAAAGCTGTGATTAATATTTAAAATGTTTTTGTTTATAAAATAATGCTTTCATTGAATCGGTTTAATTCACAATGTTCCTCCAAATTATAGATAAGTGTTTTTTTTATACTCATGTTTTTTTTTTAGAGATTGATAATTTTTCATTAATGCTATAAAAATAGACATACTGAAACATATAAAGTTTCAGTATGTCTATTTTTATAGCATTAATGAAAAATTATTAATCTCTAGAAAAAACACATGAGTATAAAAAAAACCATATACAGTAATACAAAATAAATAATTACACTCTGATTACATTAAGGCACAGCAACCTTTCTTTCTGTTTGCAAAGGGAAGGCTGCTTAGACTTAATCTATAATGTGTCTAAAAATTTCACTCATAATTTGAATGCATTCTGGTAATTGTTAAAGGACTTCCCACCCTGTAAACAATATAGCACTCAGCAGATATTTTCCTCTGATGATTTCTTGGCTGTTGGTAATCTGATTGCTTTAAATGTTGTGCACACACTTTACATGCTTGCCCTCAAATGGCTTTTAAGATCAAGATCAAAAATAGGTGAGCCTCTTTTTTTGTTATTTTCTTGTTATTGTCTTAATACATTTCCCCAGGGTGATATACAGTGTAACCCGGATATAAGAGAGATTTTATCTGGTCCCAAATTAGAGCCTGTGTTAATAAAACAAAATAGACCAAATCCGGATATAAGATAAACCTGGATATAAGAGACTTCTTCTCCGGTCCCGACAACTCTCTTATATCCGGGTTACACTGTATTTTATTATTCTTGCTCTTCTTACCCCTGTTGATTTGTTTTTTTTTAATTTTTCATATTTATTGCTGTACATGGCTTTATACAATTTCAATATGTCCAATTTTATAGCGTTGTAGTGAAAAACAATCAAGGTAAGAGCTTTACGTGAAGCTTTATTCAACTATAACTCATCTCTGGCAACAAACAGGGTGGAGCTTATTCTTTTATACCTGGTCCAGGGGGAGACAACTATGACTGACATCCACCCCATTCCCTACCCAACTCAATTTTGTTCAGTTATAAGTAATGTATTTTTTGTGTATTTGTAATGTCGTGGCTATCCCTGGCCAGGGGCTTGAGACACTGCAGGGTGTGTTGAATTTACTAGTTCAATTTTTTTTCTGTCTCCTACTTGAAGAAGGATGCTCAGAGTCCAAAAGTGAGTGAACAGCGTCTGCGCTTTTGTGGAGCTGATTTGGTGTTACTATCAGAGTCTGCCCAATCTTCTGGGTTTTGGTAAAGTTTTCTGTCATGGTGGCACATTTGCTAATTAAGATGAAAAAGATTCTTAATATAAAAGAAAAGAATTAATTTTTAGATTTCCTTTTCATTTCACGTCGAGCCCAACACTGATGAACATCTTTCTTCATACATGCATTACCAAAAGAGTAAATATTTCTTGGACATATTTTTTCAAATCACTCTTTTTTTATTTTTCATTAAATATTCTGGCCAATTCTTCCTTTCAACTTTTAAGTGAAGTCACACTTAAAGCTTACAATTTTGTTCTGAATAAATATAATTTAAATTTAAAGATGACAGAATTCGGGTTATTAGGAAGAGAGACAGCCGAAACTGTGAATGTACAGAAATTTAGATATCTTAGAAGTGTAATACTACATGATAGGAACTTGATAGAGCCATTAGAATAGTGAAAGATGACTTTCAAAACCTAAACAAAGTATTAAGGAACAAGAAAATTTTGTTAGAAAGAAAAGAATACTAAATTGCTATGTATTATTGTGTGAAACACAGGTCACTACAGACTCAAAAGATGCCCCAGATCACATACAGACATGTCTATCAACACTGGTTACATCCAGGTTTTTCCCAGTTAGCAGTGGGACTGCTTGACATATCTAGATACAGGCCTCTCTACAACTGGTGTTTGTAAGATACCTCATACCAATAAAAGCAATGGGAAAACCAGCAGTCAGTACTTGGCAAGATATGATTTCTTGTGAAGTCAGTTCTGAGGACATTTTGTTTTTAAAGTTGCTGTGGTTTCTGAGTCAGTGTTCTTTGTGTTACCTCCTATTTCTTTCCCCTCTCTGCCAATTACACCCCTGCATAGTTGCTGGGGGAGCAATTGGTTAGGTGTTTTCCCTAACCTCTGCACACACTTGCTGTACATTACAACAAATATCCGTTCTCCAATATGGCCCATTTCATTGCATATGAAAAGACTTCAGGCAACAGATGTGGTGCTACAGAAGGAAACTGGGAAATCTATGAACAGAGCTAATAAAGCTTTAAAAAGAATGGAAACTAATAGATTCTTGTACTTTGAATCAGAAAAACAGTAGAAATATAATGAGGAAAGAGGGCTTGGTGTATTTGACACTCACAGGATATATTGAAAACAGAAAGAGTAGTGGGAAAAATGAATATACCTAATGAGTCTGTGTAAATGGATGGGTGATAAGGGGACAAATATTGCTTCGAGCTACAAAAGATAGGAAGTTGTAGAGAGCAATAATGGCCCATGAAGAGACAGAATGCATAAAATTCCCCCATGAAATGCAACAGAAAGTTAACGTAAAGATGGAGATTATTTACACTATTAATATTCAGACTATTGTCCTCATTCTTGTTGTTGTTATCACAACTTTTCAGCTGTTGTATCCTCTGGCCTTCCTCAGGTATATATTGATCTGGGTAACCTACAGAGAATTCACAATTGAACCCTTTATTTAATCTATGGTGATAGACTGTTCTTGTTCCACTGCCCACTTCTAGGGATATCTTGTTTAGTTCTTATTTTGAGTACTGCTCAGTTATTTCTCTCCTGTTTCCACTGAGTCCCACAGGACAATGGCTGAGTGGATTAAAGTATTGGTTCATGAATTTGGTAACATAGTGGTTGTGAGTTCAAACCCAGTGGTGTACTTGCATTCAGTGGAAAAAGGCAAGCAATAACTGAGTAGTACTATCAATAAGAATGAGAACAGTCTATTCCCATAGATTAAGTAAAGGGTTAAGTTCAGAATTCTCAGATCAAATATGCACCTGATAAAAGCTGGATGATTTAATGGCTCAAACGTTGTGATAATAATGACAACAATGATGATGACTATAGGTCGGATATAAATAGTGTAAATAATAATAACTCCTTATCCCAGAAATTCAGTGATAACAACAACAAAGATGAGGACAATAGTCCAAATGTAAATAGTGTAAATAATGATAACTCCTCATCCCAGAAATTCAGTGATAACAACAACAAAGATGAGGACAATAGTCCAAATGTAAATAGTGTAAATAATGATAACTCCTCATCCCAGAAATTCAGTGATAACAACAACAAAGATGAGGACAATAGTCCAAATGTAAATAACTCCTCATCCCAGAAATTCAGTGATAACAACAACAAAGATGAAGACAATAGTCCAAATGTAAATAATGATAACTCCTCATCCCAGAAATTCAGTGATAACAACAACAAAGATGAGGACAATAGTCCAAATGTAAATAGTGTAAATAATAACTCCTCATCCCAGAATTTCAGTGATAACAACAACAAAGATGAGGACAATAGTCCAAATGTAAATAGTGTAAATAATGATAACTCCTCAGCCCAGAAATTCAGTGATAACAACAACAAAGATGAGGACAATAGTCCAAATGTAAATAGTGTAAATAATGATAACTCCTCATCCCAGAAATTCAGTGATAACAACAACAAAGATGAGGACAATAGTCCAAATGTAAATAGTGTAAATAATGATGACTCCTCATCCCAGAAATTCAGTGATAACAACAACAAAGATGAGGACAATAGTCCAAATGTAAATAGTGTAAATAATGATGACTCCTCATCCCAGAAATTCAGTGATAACAACAACAAAGATGAGGACAATAGTCCAAATGTAAATAACTCCTCATCCCAGAAATTCAGTGATAACAACAACAAAGATGAAGACAATAGTCCAAATGTAAATAATGATAACTCCTCAGCCCAGAAATTCAGTGATAACAACAACAAAGATGAGGACAATAGTCCAAATGTAAATAGTGTAAATAATGATAACTCCTCATCCCAGAAATTCAGTGATAACAACAACAAAGATGAGGACAATAGTCCAAATGTAAATAGTGTAAATAATAACTCCTCATCCCAGAAATTCAGTGATAACAACAACAAAGATGAGGACAATAGTCCAAATGTAAATAGTGTAAATAATGATAACTCCTCAGCCCAGAAATTCAGTGATAACAACAACAAAGATGAGGACAATAGTCCAAATGTAAATAGTGTAAATAATGATAACACCTCATCCCAGAAATTCAGTGATAACAACAACAAAGATGAGGACAATAGTCCAAATGTAAATAGTGTAAATAATGATAACTCCTCATCCCAGAAATTCAGTGATAACAACAACAAAGATGAGGACAATAGTCCAAATGTAAATAACTCCTCATCCCAGAAATTCAGTGATAACAACAACAAAGATGAAGACAATAGTCCAAATGTAAATAATGATAACTCCTCATCCCAGAAATTCAGTGATAACAACAACAAAGATGAGGACAATAGTCCAAATGTAAATAGTGTAAATAATAACTCCTCATCCCAGAATTTCAGTGATAACAACAACAAAGATGAGGACAATAGTCCAAATGTAAATAGTGTAAATAATGATAACTCCTCAGCCCAGAAATTCAGTGATAACAACAACAAAGATGAGGACAATAGTCCAAATGTAAATAGTGTAAATAATGATAACTCCTCATCCCAGAAATTCAGTGATAACAACAACAAAGATGAGGACAATAGTCCAAATGTAAATAGTGTAAATAATGATGACTCCTCATCCCAGAAATTCAGTGATAACAACAACAAAGATGAGGACAATAGTCCAAATGTAAATAGTGTAAATAATGATGACTCCTCATCCCAGAAATTCAGTGATAACAACAACAAAGATGAGGACAATAGTCCAAATGTAAATAGTGTAAATAATGATGACTCCTCATCCCAGAAATTCAGTGATAACAACAACAAAGATGAGGACAATAGTCCAAATGTAAATAGTGTAAATAATGATAACTCCTCATCCCAGAAATTCAGTGATAACAACAACAAAGATGAGGACAATAGTCCAAATGTAAATAGTGTAAATAATGATGACTCCTCATCCCAGAAATTCAGTGATAACAACAACAAAGATGAGGACAATAGTCCAAATGTAAATAGTGTAAATAATGATGACTCCTCATCCCAGAAATTCAGTGATAACAACAACAAAGATGAGGACAATAGTCCAAATGTAAATAGTGTAAATAATGATAACTCCTCATCCCAGAAATTCAGTGATAACAACAACAAAGATGAGGACAATAGTCCAAATGTAAATAGTGTAAATAATGATGACTCCTCATCCCAGAAATTCAGTGATAACAACAACAAAGATGAGGACAATAGTCCAAATGTAAATAGTGTAAATAATGATGACTCCTCATCCCAGAAATTCAGTGATAACAACAACAAAGATGAGGACAATAGTCCAAATGTAAATAGTGTAAATAATGATGACTCCTCATCCCAGAAATTCAGTGATAACAACAACAAAGATGAGGACAATAGTCCAAATGTAAATAGTGTAAATAATGATAACTCCTCATCCCAGAAATTCAGTGATAACAACAACAAAGATGAGGACAATAGTCCAAATGTAAATAGTGTAAATAATGATGACTCCTCATCCCAGAAATTCAGTGATAACAACAACAAAGATGAGGACAATAGTCCAAATGTAAATAGTGTAAATAATGATGACTCCTCATCCCAGAAATTCAGTGATAACAACAACAAAGATGAGGACAATAGTCCAAATGTAAATAGTGTAAATAATGATGACTCCTCATCCCAGAAATTCAGTGATAACAACAACAAAGATGAAGACAATAGTCCAAATGTAAATAATGATAACTCCTCAGCCCAGAAATTCAGTGATAACAACAACAAAGATGAGGACAATAGTCCAAATGTAAATAGTGTAAATAATGATAACTCCTCATCCCAGAAATTCAGTGATAACAACAACAAAGATGAGGACAATAGTCCAAATGTAAATAGTGTAAATAATAACTCCTCATCCCAGAAATTCAGTGATAACAACAACAAAGATGAGGACAATAGTCCAAATGTAAATAGTGTAAATAATGATAACTCCTCAGCCCAGAAATTCAGTGATAACAACAACAAAGATGAGGACAATAGTCCAAATGTAAATAGTGTAAATAATGATAACACCTCATCCCAGAAATTCAGTGATAACAACAACAAAGATGAGGACAATAGTCCAAATGTAAATAGTGTAAATAATGATAACTCCTCATCCCAGAAATTCAGTGATAACAACAACAAAGATGAGGACAATAGTCCAAATGTAAATAGTGTAAATAATGATAACTCCTCATCCCAGAAATTCAGTGATAACAACAACAAAGATGAGGACAATAGTCCAAATGTAAATAGTGTAAATAATGATAACTCCTCATCCCAGAAATTCAGTGATAACAACAACAAAGATGATGACAATAGTCCAAATGTAAATAATGATAACTCCTCAGCCCAGAAATTCAGTGATAACAACAACAAAGATGAAGACAATAGTCCAAATGTAAATAATGATAACTCCTCAGCCCAGAAATTCAGTGATAACAACAACAAAGATGAGGACAATAGTCCAAATGTAAATAGTGTAAATAATGATAACTGCTCATCCCAGAAATTCAGTGATAACAACAACAAAGATGAAGACAATAGTCCAAATGTAAATAGTGTAAATAATGATGACTCCTCATCCCAGAAATTCAGTGATAACAACAACAAAGATGAGGACAATAGTCCAAATGTAAATAGTGTAAATAATGATGACTCCTCATCCCAGAAATTCAGTGATAACAACAACAAAGATGAGGACAATAGTCCAAATGTAAATAGTGTAAATAATGATGACTCCTCATCCCAGAAATTCAGTGATAACAACAACAAAGATGAGGACAATAGTCCAAATGTAAATAACTCCTCATCCCAGAAATTCAGTGATAACAACAACAAAGATGAAGACAATAGTCCAAATGTAAATAATGATAACTCCTCATCCCAGAAATTCAGTGATAACAACAACAAAGATGAGGACAATAGTCCAAATGTAAATAGTGTAAATAATGATAACACCTCATCCCAGAAATTCAGCGATAACAACAACAAAGATGAAGACAATAGTCCAAATGTAAATAGTGTAAATAATGATAACTCCTCATCCCAGAAATTCAGTGATGACAACAACAAAGATGAGGACAATAGTCCAAATGTAAATAGTGTAAATAATGATAACTCCTCAGCCCAGAAATTCAGTGATGACAACAACAAAGATGAGGACAATAGTCCAAATGCAAATAGTGTAAATAATGATAACACCTCATCCCAGAAATTCAGTGATAACAACAACAAAGATGAGGACAATAGTCCAAATGTAAATAATGATAACTCCTCATCCCAAAAATTCAAACAGAAGAAAAGATGGTAATGTTGATCTAAATAATGTTTACTATAATAATGTCTCCTACATAAACAAAACTTGGAGAAATAAATGGCAATTTAACCAAATCCCCTAGATAAGTAAAAGTAACTGATATTCATTTGTTATCATCATCATCATTATCATCAACAAGTGATAAAGGCTAAAGTGTTATTTGACTAATTTCTATGATATTTACCAGAAGATACAGCAAAGCTTTTTTGGAATTTTTGAGATGAACAATTACCAATGATATCCCTGTATTTTGCTATTCAGATCAACATGGTCAGTTCTTACACATTCCAATCTTCTTCAGGTGACTGCTGTCATATTTGGTCACCTTCTTGGAATTTTGAACCAAATCCTTTATTCAATCTGCAGGGTAGATTGTTCTGATCCTGCTTCCCATGCTTAAGGGATATTTCTCTTCAGTTAATATTCCCCTGACTTCTTCACCTTGGTGCCGTCTTTCCTGTTCTTGCATTGAAGCAGTGTGTATGAATTTTCAGTTCACCAAGTATGATTATGGGTACCAGAAAAGGATCCAGAGGGTATAACGGCCGAAACATTGAGAGTAAGTTGCAGCAGTATTCCTGGTTAGACTACAAGTAATGGTAAACAACCTTTACACATGTGAATGACAGATTGTCTTTACTTGCAGAAGGGAAAGGCAATATTTAAAAGTGTTTTTTTTTATATAGCCAAGGAGATAAAATACACTAATATGCATAAGTGCTTGTGAGAATGTATAATAGGTATCTGAAACAAAATGGAAGAAAGTGAAACAAAATAGAAAAAGTATAAACAGCATGTTTAAATGACAGCATCTGCTCTCCCAACACCAGCTTCTTCATGTTAGAACGAAAGTAAGACAAAACTATATAAGTAAACTGTGTTGTAATCTCTGAGGATTATCCTATCACATCCCATGACCAAACCCCAGAGAGTGTCTGTATGCCTGTTTATATATATATATATATATATATAATGCAGGTTTCATTAAATAATATAGACAGGTTTTGTCTATTTATTTTAAGTTCCTTTCAAATTGTCTGATAAGCTTAATCACAATATCGTTGAAAGACGAAAGGAAAACACCATATTGATACATGTTTAAATCCAATCTAAGCTTTCAGCTTCCATAAGCCATTATCAAAGATGACAATTTCATTAAATCAAACAACACATAGACGAAACTACAATGACAGTCCGCCCTTGCTGCTTGAATAAGCTCAAAGTAAGAACAAACTTGTATATACGAGATGAGGAAGTGAAAAACGCGTCACAGCTCATGAGGGAGTGAAAACAAGAAGTATTAAGTATGAGAAGCCGTTGATTTTTGCTTCCGCATCTTGTATACATGAGAGTATTTTGTTTAATATTGGTAAATATATCGGTTGAAATGAGATGTCAGTGTTGTTTACCTTTCTGCATAATTTAGACGACATTTTATCCATCAGACACTCTCTCTATATATATATAGTCATCCACAGACACTGTTTCACAGCTCATCAGTGTGGCTTGACATCCATCTGCCTCAAGCCAGGATTGAAACCCAACTGATTTGGTATCAGTCAGAGATTTTACCCCTATGCCATTGGCACACAGCAGGGATGAAGGTGAATTTAGACACATTTATTTTTATAGAAACACACCAGTGACTGTTGAACTTGATTCATCTTAATGAAGAGTCTTGCATCATATATATTTTCAATGGTACCCCAACTGCATGAATGTAAGCATGCTACTTTGTTTTGGTCCAACCATTAAATGTAACCACCTCTTCTACTCCAACAGCTTCTTCTTCTCACACTTCCCAACAGTAGAACTCCCTTCCTATTACTTTCTTCCGTGATAATTATAATCTTCAAGAATTTAAATGTAATGTTAATTAACATCTTCTGTGTTGTTTACCTTTCTGCATAGACAACATTTTATCCATCACTCTCTCTCACTCATATATATATATATATATATATATATATATATATATATATATAGTCATCCACAGACATTGTTCCACTGTTCATCAGTGTGGCTTGATTCTCGTTCTTCTTTTTATCCTCCTCCGTTTTTCTTTTCATCTTTTCCTCAATCCCCCTTATATCCAGCCTTTCCCTTACTTAAACTCTTTGTAGCCTGTTGCATACTAGTGGCACTCTTGCCTTGCTTGGGGTGAATTGATTAAAAAGAATATATATATATACAAAGGCAGACATACACTCTCTTGGGTCTGGTCATCAGATGTGATAAGGTAATTTGATTTATGATCCCCACTTATTCTCAGAGATTCCAACACATTTTTCCTTACACTGTCTTGACTTTCTTTCATTCCAACCTGAAGAAGCTGGAGGAAGCAGACACTCTTAATGAAATGCATCATTTATAACTTTTTCCACTTTGGCTCATCTTCTTCACTAATATGCATGTAATAGAAAGAAGACATTAAAATTTAGAGATTGTGTTGGTGATACCCGTCCCTGTGTGGGCGTAACTTCCGTCCCTAAAGGGAAAGATATGTTCATGTCCCTTACAAAGTCCTTGTTGGTGTTACTTCTATTGTATGCGAGAAGGTGAAAAGAGAAAAAAAAAACAGGTGTGTCTTGTTTTTATAGTTCTCTAAGATCGCCACCTGATGTTTCGTTAAAGCAAAATATGTGGTGGGTTAACCCACAAGTATAACAACTAAGATATGCATTCTGGTTTGAATAACGAGGTAAATAATAATAGCAAAATTTATTTACTATGAGATGCAACAATACAAGTTCAGTTTTCTTCTGAAATCTATTCCTTTGTTCCAAAGTTACTTGAAGAATTTATCAACTGTAAAATATTTTGATGCATGAGTTGTATAATTATGAACTTCTATGTTTATAATTATACAAAGTTTGTTGTGTTCTCTTTAACATATATGCCATTGGGAAAGGCATAAATGCATTCCTTCTCCCACTAACTGTGGATTAAATAGCAGGGTAGCCTGGGTTCTGAATGCTTGGGTGACAACCATGGAGATGACAATGGGAACCACTCTATTACCTTTCACAGATACAGAAGGGAACTGTGGTGAACTATGATTACCCATGTTCTGAAAGCACATAGCATTCATTTTTTTTTATATGAAGCTTATGAAAAGATGAAAATATATAGCTTAATATCAAGCTAATGTAATTTCTTAAAAATAAATCCAAATGTGTCATTATTCTAGCAAATCAGAACATGGCACTTGAAAAACTTTTCTTCTTCCTGTTTCATTTATTTTAATAGTAATATTAGTCGTTTCCTTAAGGAAACATTTAACATTCATTGCCTGGGCAGTTTGTATAACTATTGGTTGAAATTTATAAAATATTTCTCTTCAAACAATTCTTCAGGAAAATAGGTTTCTCAAGTCCAGTAGCTGTTATCACTCTATCCAGTATTGATGAGGGCATTTCCTTCCTAACCTTTTATTTAAAGTAGAATGGAACGTCAACTTCTTGATTATTTTCTCTTTGAGTGACATATGCTATCCATTTTAGTTGTCGGTATTCCTCAAGTGATGTGGTTTCTGTTTTTTGATACAGTTCTTTGTAAATCTGTAACACCCGTCCAAAATGCTCAAAGGAGGAGGACCTTTGCTATTACACTCAGGCATTACTTGCTCAAAACTGTTCTAATAAGCATTTGGTTTTGAAAGGAATAATGAGCACAAGGTTTCTTTTGAACAATATGTAATTGTTTAATATATAAGATGTCTCACAGAGTGGCGTCAGATTTACCGAGGTGACGGCATTGTCATTGAGGAAGGGTAGCACCAGGAGCTGACTAATTTTTTCTGTTGGTTTGACTGAGGTCACAGGATATGATCATTCGCACATGTTGATCAATCAAGGTCTAGTTGTTGAGTCGATTTTTGGTGGGTACGTTGGTTGTCAAGGTGAGGAGGGATTGGCATAGCTTGTAGGCCTGTTCTATGAAATGGCGGTAGGTTAAGTGGGTTGCATGCTTGTGGAGTTGGAGTTGCTCCTTGCTGGTAGTCCTGTGTTTCAACAAAATGGTGGTAGCATTAGTGGGTTGCTTGCTTGCACAGTTGGATTTGCTAAGGTGATGGTGTTGGCAGCAAGGAAGGCCTGTAGCTGAGTGTTGTCAATGTTGAGATGTCATCAATTATGATGGTTGGCGTCTGGAGCCTGGCAGTGTCAAAGCTGGATAATCAGCCACTGTAGTGAGTCAGGTTTACTGAGGTGACAGCATAAGCAACAAGGAAGGCTGGGTGGTGCTGATGTTATTCTGCTGGATTTGTTATGCCTGGGAGTGGTAATGGCTCACTTGAAAGAAGAGGTCATGGCAGCAGCAGCACCAGCACCCTGCATGTTGGCTGGTGGCCTAATGTCCTGCAACTGTTTTTGGTTGCTATGGGAGATCTGCTTTTAAGCAGATCTGGCATTCTCCATGGACATTTCCTTTTCCAGTTCAAATGTTCATAATTGGCCAGTGCCGCTTTCATTGCAGGATCTTGCTTCATAGACCAGATGTGGTGCTCAGAGCCTATGTGCAGAAAACGATTTTTCTTTATAATTTCGTTTTCAGCCTTCATATCATTCACATCTAGCTGGAATGCGGAATGAATCGGAAAGAGATCTAATTGCAATGGGGTGTAACAAAGCCTTTTTTTCACCATTGATCCTAGGACGTGTTTAAATATTTCTGAACGCATTTGGTACCATATGTGACATCCATATGAAAGTCTCGGTATAGCAAATGTCATAATAAAACAAAGGAAAGACTTCTGAACTGCTCTGAAATATAAAATTTCCTCTATGGGAGTGAATGCTGGACAATCTTTTCATAGATGTAGAAAAAAAGTGATGGAAGTTTCTACAGACTGAACACGTGAACAGTGAGGAAGCTTTGAGAAAAACAGGAACTATTATACTTAGAATCAGAAATTCACATAATGAAGAAAGATGACCTGGAGAATGTAACACTCTCAGAACATACAAAAGGCAAGAGTAGCATGGAAAAATGCTGAGTAAACTAGTAAGCGAGTTTATCTGAATGGATTGTAGAACAAAGGAAAGTATGATAAAGGATGAAAAGTTATGTAGGGTAAGAAAAGATAGGTAGTTGTGGAGAACCATGATCACCCACCTCTTAAAGGGACCTGACATATAAAAGAACTGAGCACTTAATTTTGTATTACATCAGAAAAACTGGCTCACTTTTATTATATAACCACAAGTAATAAAGAATAAGTTTAGCTTTATTTCTATTCTGACTAATCACGTCATCTATGTTGTTATTACAACATTTCAACCATTTACCCTCTGGCCTTCTTCAGGTGTCAGTTGATTTGGGTAACCTTCAGCTAATTTCAGACTGAACCCTTGACTTAAACTACCGGGGTTGATATTTATTTATTTTTTATTTGCTGTATATGTCTTGGTCTTTATTGCTTGCTCTTTCATCTCTACCACCTAGACCAGGGATTGAACTCAGAATTATTATGTTGCCAAATCCACAAATCAACTCTTTACTAAGCTCATCTGTTGTTTGATAGTAAAATCCTGAATACTGTGTATAGTTGTGTATAAGCCGGTTTCTGCATGGAAATCTATCCAGACAAAATATCTTCATTATGTAAGTTCAAAGTTTTACCCTTTGTAGAAGTTGGTCGGTTTGAGTGAAGATTTTGTTTGCTAAATCTGCCCAAAAGAATGAAGCTTATATCTTCTTTGTTTGTTTGTTGTTGTTTTGTTTTGTGGATTAGTTAAGATCTCCTCTTCTCAGATTACTATGTTTTGTAACCACTGCAAAAATATATTCTCTGTATTGCTTTTCTCAGCTCTGAAGCATAATCTTCTGGCTTTGATTTGTCTGAGAAAGGGTTTTTTTCCTGCTCAATAAATTGTATGGTGCATACTTGCCACCTTCTCTCAAGGGTCAAGACATAGACAACTGTGTGAACTTTCTTTGCAAGGGAAAAAGATTTGACTGCAGCCAATCCTAAATGGTTTATTTTCTCCCTTCTATATGTGTCATGTACTTTCAGGACATGAGGGATCATGGCACTCCACTATTTCCTTCACTTTGTCACACTTTATAAATTTTGTCTTTTTATTACTACTCCTAAACCATTATTCTATTAGTTTATTGTGCTTAAAATAATTATTCACTGGCTTTTTCTTTCTTTCTTTCCAAGTCCTTTCAGGATGTGGGTGATCATGACTCTCCACAATCGCCTCTCCTTTGTAGCTCTTAATAATTTTTTCTTTTAATTATCTCTTGTAAACCCTGTTCTGCCATTCACTTACTGTGAGATTTAAACAAAAATTGAGTGATAGGAAAATAAACTTTCAATCGAATCTGTTCCCGCTGACAGCTGAAGTGGAAACCGGGACAACACTTCACTCGGGACTCTGTTTCCTGCACACTGTAAACAACAGTACTATCGCTCTTTCTCTGAAACACAGGTATAACCTTCACCAGTCTCAAAGAATAAACTGCCCCTCAAACAAAAAGTTAGCTCTTTTTATCCTTCCTTGGTCTCAGGCAAGAAACCAAGATTTCTCGCTTGCGTTAGCCTCGTTTAGCTGTATCATTTCAAGATTGATTTGCCAAAGTTTGCCTTGCAGGTTAATGATGTCTACAAGCTCATGTACAGACAATTTGCCTTCTCCTTGCTTAGGTGAGGTATGTCTCCACCACACTTAGACAGGCTTGTTCTTATTCTGTATGGTATGTCCCATCAGAATGTTGGCAATCATGGCTCTCTACAATTTCATGTCCTTTGTAGTTCTTAAGAAATGTTTTCCATTTTATCACTCATTATTCTGCCATTTATTTACTCAAACTCACTAGGTATGTTATGTATTGTTTTATTCCGTCCAACTTACCTTCAATCTGTTCTGTGAGGATCAAATTTTCCAAGCCCTCTTTCTTCATTATGTGCTCTAAAAATTTCAATGCTTTCTGATGTTAAGTATAAGTGTTTTTTTTGTTTCGATTTCCTCTGAAACATTGTCATTGATCACATGTTAGGTCCATCAGCATTCTTTTGTAAAACTACATTTCTTTTGCTTCAAGTCTCTTCTTTATCTTTGAGATTGAACGGCATTCACCATTATATAGGACGACTGATATCCATAAGTTACATACTATTTTCTTTGTTTCTAATGAAATTTTCCTGTTTCATAATACTCAGCTTTTGGAAGGCATTGTAGGATTTCTGTATCTCATTTTCCATCCTCTGATAAATTTCTCTGTCCTGGGTAAGACGATAAACTACGTCCAGCAGCAAGGCCTCTGATCAGAAGGTTTTGAGGAACGTGGAACCACCTCTTAATTGCTGGTGTTCCCTGTTCCACACTGACCTGTGGTGATAGCACCTGTTAGGGTCCCAGCTATGGGCAATTAGTTAACCCCGAAACTGAGGTAAAAGGCATTATGAAAGTGTAAAAATAGGTTTTAATTCCAGAAATACTTTGTAAAAAATTATTATCAGAAATAAATTTTTCAAGGAAAAAAACTATTACCAGCAATATATTTAAAAAAAATATTACCAGCAATATATTTAAAAAAAAACTATTACCAGCAATATATTTAAAAAAAACTATTACCAGCAATATATTTAAAAAAACTATTACCAGCAATATATTTAAAAAAAACTATTACCAGCAATATATTTAAAAAAACTATTACCAGCAATATATTTAAAAAAACTATTACCAGCAATATATTTAAAAAAACTATTACCAGCAATATATTTAAAAAAAACTATTACCAGCAATATATTTAAAAAAACTATTACCAGCAATATATTTAAAAAAACTATTACCAGCAATATATTTAAAAAACTATTACCAGTAATATATTAAAAAAAACTATTACCAGCAATATATTTAAAAAAAACTTTACCAGCAATATTTTTTTTTTAAATAATATTACTAGCTATACATTTTTAAGGAAAAAACATTACCAGAAACAGATTTTTGACAAAAAAAAATATTAGCAGGAAAAAAAGTTGTCAGCATTAAATGACCAATTGAGGTTGATATGCTGTAAAACAAACCAAACCAATCTGATAAATTTCTAATTGGTAATTTGCATGTTGGGCTGTTCCTTTTGCAAACAAACATGTATTCTGTCTTTTTGCAATTGATGCATAGTACTTTCTTCTAGCTTTCCTTCACTACATTTTGTAGGATTTCTTGTTTCCTTTCTGTGTCTGCTAACAAAAGAGTGTCATCTGCATATCTTATGTTGTTAATATTGTGTCTACTTATAATGAATTCTGGTACGGATACTAATTCTCTCAGAATCAGCTCACTATATATAGGTTGAATAAGTCCAGTAAGAAAACACATCCCTTTTTTTTTCTTTTTTTTTTTTTTCATACCTTCTGTTTTTGGATATTTACTGAATTCATTTCTTATCTGTATGCATGCACTTTGCTACCATTAGGTTCTGAATTACTCTAATACCCTTCCCACATATGTCAAGGTTACCAAGCAGGTGCAACAGATCTTTGTGACTTTATAAAACATTTTACTTCAGTCTAGCTTAATCTTGATATTCTTTCCAGATGTTGAAACCATTTAGGCTCTCTCACTGTGAATCCTAGATCATGGAACTGAGATAAGAATTGGGAAATGTAAGAGAGGAGGAGAGTGATGAAAGAAGGCATAAGAGAGGAAAAGTAGGAGGTGAGAGAAGTTTAAAGGGAACTTGTCAAAGGTAGGGGAAGTAATGGAGCTGGGAGAGAAAGAGGTCTACTGCTTGGGTAACGAGAGACAATGAGCAAAATACTGAATAACAGGTTTGAATAAAAAGGTGCTGATTTCAATATCTGGGAATGACTGCGCAATACACCCCACCCAATTTTGTAGCTAGAAGCTCACAAATGCTGGGATTTTTTCCTAGCCAATAAAATAGGCCGGTTGTTGGTTTCATCTGACTCAGTTCCAGTCTGTCTTGTCTTGAAGTCAGAACATTACGTTCACTTCTCCAAACCTACTTTTGTGTGTCACCTCCAATTTTTAGCTTATGAACTTTCAGCCATATTACTGTTGATTTGATTGTATATATTTGTTTGCTTGCTTTGTATTATTTATTGTCCTGATCCTTTCTTTTTCTTGTTGTTGCTTATTGCAAACTTTGTCACTTCTGTTTGCTGGACAGTTCTGTTACTTATTTTGCATTTGACCATGGCTACTCACTCTACAGAGATAAATGAATGTTTACCTGAATCCAGCCATTCTCAGTTTCCATAGTTTGTACTTTGCCTTCTTACTGTTAATTTACCTTGAATATATTGTTTGCTTGCTTTATATTATTTCTTTTTGCCCTCTTCTTTTCTTTTTCTTCTTATTGCAAACTTTGTCACTTCTCTTTGTTGAACAGCTCTGTTACTTATTTTACATTTGACCCACTCCACAGAAACATAAGTTTTCAGATTTTCAATTTTAAACAATAGCAACAATGAAAATAGATATTACAAAATCAACCTTCCTTAACCTACTGTCATGGACCATATATATGAGTTCCAGTTGAGGTCCATCCTGGGTATGACAATAAACTACATCTGCGCCCTGGGTAAGGCGATAAACTACGTCCACCAGCAGGCCTCTGATCAGGAAGTTTTGAGGAGCGTGGAACCACCTCTTAATTGCTGGTGTTCCCAGGTCCATCCTGACCCGGGGTGGTAGCACCTGTTAGGGTCCCAGCTATGGGCAAATAGTCACCCCCCCCAACCAGTGTCAAAACATGTAAAAATAGGTTTTAATACCAGTAAAACATTTTTGTAAAAAATTATTACCAGCAATACATTTTGAAAAAATATATTACCAGCTATACATTAATTTTTTTTGGAAAAAAAAAAATATTATCAGCTATAAATCTTTTTCAAAAAAAAATATTACCAGATATACATATTTGAAGGAAAATTATTACCAGAAATAGACTTTTGAAGAAAAATATTACCAACAATAAAAATTTTGTCGGCATTAAATAACCCATTGAGGTTGATATGCCGTAAAACAAACCAAACCAAAGCAGTTGAGGTCCAAAGTAAGATTGAGTCCCAGCAGCCATTCAAAGCAGAGAGCCTCAATTGAGAGAACACATATGTTTGCCATGACTGAAGAAAAACAAGTGAAGCATGGAGGTCTTATTGAGGTCTATCCTTCTTCAAACCTTGTGGATTGGCAAAATACAGAATCCCAAAGATCACATCAGTTGAGGACTTTTAACAGCAATAACAATAAAAATAGATATTACATGTAACTAAAAGAGAAAATAATGACAATCAAGATGTAGATATTTGTTGCTTTCAATCCAATTGTAGAAATGACTGCAAAATACTTTCTCCTCCCCAATTTATAGGCAGAAGCATACAAATACATGCTGGGATTTTTCCTAGCCAGTAAAATCGGTCAGTGCTCAGTTTCACCTGACACAGTCCAGTCTGTCTTGTTTTGAAGTCAGAACGCTATTGTCACTCGTCCGAACTTGCTTTTGTGCATCAACTCCAATTCTTAGTTTGTGAAGTTTTTGCCATATTACAGTTGCTTTGCCTTCTTACTGTTAATTTACCTTGAATATATTGTTTGCTTGCTTTATATTATTTCTTTTTGCCCTCTTCTTTTCTTTTTCTTCTTATTGTCGATTCTTTTTGTTGGACAGTTCTGTTACTTATTTTGCATTTGACCATGGCTACTCACTCTACAGAGATAAATGAATGTTTACCTGAGTCCAACAATTCTCAGTTTCCATAGTTTGTACTTTATCTTCTTACTGTTAATTTACCTTGAATATATTGTTTGCTTGCTTTATTATTTCTTTTTGCCCTCTTCTTTTCTTTTCCTATTGTTGCTCATTGCAAACTTTGTAAATTCTGATTGTTGGATAGTTCTCTTACTTATTTTGTATTTGTTCATTGCTACTCACTCCACAAAAGGCATTGCATTTTGCCTGATGATCACACATCAACTACACCTATGTTGTCATTCAGTGTGTTCCTCCTTCGTTTCAGTAGACACTGGTAATTACACCGCTCACTCTAGCGGTAGGTTCGAAGCTAGTGTCCAGCTTTCAGACAAAAATAAACAGTCATAACTTAATACAAAACTCTATAACAGTGCATGTCACCATGGTCCCAGCTGCAAACCCAGCCAATGTCCCAGACCGTTTTTATTGACCAAAAACACGGTCAACACACCAATCATCGCCGTTGGCCTCGTTCTCAATCAGAGTCCCCGGCTCGTCCAATCAGCATGCAGACTGCCACTAGACAAATCATGCCAAGCAGCCTAAAATAAACAAATGTCGGAGAATGTACTTTTCTCGGACCAAACTTACGAGAGAGGAAAGGATGCGGCTGACGAAATGACGAACTGTCTAGCTTAGGTTTATGCACATATCCATCACAAAATGGCAGCCCGACAAGCAAAACATCTTGGACGCTTCGACTCCGGTAAGTGCGAATATTTATCGTCACAATCTAACAAGGAAAAAAAAATTATAGGTTATTGGCAGGAAGTTTTTAACCTTTACTGCTATGCCATTGAGATTTGATCAGAGTTCGTATAATAAAACTAGGGGGAATTAAATTTCTAGGATGCATGAGGAAAGTGGGCCGGACAAAATTAACACCCACAGGATATACTGAAAACAAGCAAGTCAAAGTGTAACAAGTAGGTTTGCTTATAAAGTTCCTGTGAATGGATGGCAGAACAAGAACAAAGAATGGTAAAAAGTCAAAAGTTACTTAGTGCAACAAGAGACAGGAAATTGAGGAGAGAAGTGATTGTCTACGTTTTAAAATGATATGGCACATAAAAGTAAATTCTTAGAAATTCTGAGAAATTAGAAACACCTGTTCTTGAGATATGTCTGAAAAGTTTTTTTTGTTATCAAAAGTTAGTTCTTTATTCCAAAAAACAAAAACAGGTAATCTAAGAAAAATGGGTTGAGGTGAAGAAACTTCAAACAGATAAGGAGGAATTAAAAAATACATGTTAAAGAAAAAAGAATTGAAATAGAAACAAAGAATGCATGTTGTCTGGCTTTTTTCTCCAACTTGAGTCTTAAACACCCAAAATCTTCTGGGTTTTCCTGCAAGCCAATCATTCTATCAATAGCAGACATTTCTTTGTTTCTCTTTATTTCAAGTAATTGCCAATTCTTTAAAGAAACAAACTGGTGGCATCATTGTTCTTAGAAAAGGAAAAAAATATTTGTTTTCATCTGACAATGACTACATTGATTTTATTTGTATTTGCCTTTCAGTACCTACAATTTCCAACTAACTTGACCGTGAAAGAAAATTAGGCAAGTGACTGGGTAATTGAATACATTGACCTTGTTTAGTTTTTTCCTTTCTTGTCAAGATTTCCTACGTCAGGATTTTCCTTTCTTTTCTTTTTCTTGTTTTCTCTTCAAGTTCCTTCTGCACTTTTCTTTCTGCTTTTGCTTTCCCTTTTATCAATG
The DNA here is from genome assembly GCA_964036315.1 of Acanthosepion esculentum. Lineage (NCBI taxonomy): Eukaryota > Metazoa > Mollusca > Cephalopoda > Sepiida > Sepiidae > Acanthosepion > Acanthosepion esculentum. The sequence goes on from OZ038503.1 coordinate 9,560,993, forward strand.
GCATTCCTTCATGGCTTTCATTGCTAAAGTCTATGATTGCATTCTCCTCCTCCTCCTCCTCATTTCTCCTCCTCCCTTTCATTCTTTATTCTCCTCCTCTCCCTTTCATGCTTTATTCTCCTCCTCTCCCTTTCATTCTTTATTCTCCTCCTCCCTTTCATTCTTTATTCTCCTCCTCTCCCTTTCATTCTTTATTCTCCACCTCCCTTTCATTCTTTATTCTCCTCCTCTCCTTTTCATTCTTTATTCTCCTCCTCTCCCTTTCATGCTTTATTCTCCTCCTCCTCTCCCTTTCATGCTTTATTCTCCTCCTCCTCTCCCTTTCATGCTTTATTCTCCTCCTCCTCTCCCTTTCATGCTTTATTCTCCTCCTCCTCTCCCTTTCATGCTTTATTCTCCTCCTCCTCCTCTCCCTTTCATGCTTTATTCTGCTCCTCCTCCTCTCCCTTCATGCTTTATTCTGCTCCTCCTCCTCTCCCTTCATGCTTTATTCTGCTCCTCCTCCTCTCCCTTCATGCTTTATTCTGCTCCTCCTCCTCTCCCTTCATGCTTTATTCTGCTCCTCCTCCTCCTCCTCTCCCTTTCATGCTTTATTCTCCTCCTCCTCCTCCTCTCCCTTTCATGCTTTATTCTCCTCCTCCTCCTCCTCCTCCTCTCCCTTTCATGCTTTATTCTCCTCCTCCTCCTCCTCCTCTCCCTTTCATGCTTTATTCTCCTCCTCCTCCTCCTCTCCCTTTCATGCTTTATTCTCCTCCTCCTCCTCCTCCTCTCCCTTTCATGCTTTATTCTCCTCCTCCTCCTCCCCCTTTCATGCTTTATTCTCCTCCTCCTCCTCTCCCTTTCATGCTTTATTCTCCTCCTGTCTCCTCTCCCCTTCCTCCTTTCTTCTATCTCTTTCATTCCTTCTTCACTTCCTCCTCTTTTCTCCTCATCCTTTCATTCTTTATCCTTGTCCTCCTCTGCAGAGAAGTATGACTCCCCACACCACCACAGAGGCCACCTGTCTTCCATGATAGTGGACCCGTAATGTTTGGGTATGGGATCCTGGTGGTTGGAGACTTCAGGTTCATCTAGACCTCACTGGTCAAGGCAACTGGGTTTTTTTCTCCCCATTGACACATCCCAATGTCGGTCTCCAAAGTGGGTGGGGAGCACAGGCAGTCAATTTTACGACATAAAAATTATGAATAATCAAAATAAAAAATACAAACAATATCTTTCAGACACCTTTCCCCGTTCTTAACTGAAGACGTGCCATTCAGTAGGATTAACAAATTGAGTAACAGCAATTTGCTAGAAGTAGTAGAAAATAGGAAATGAAAAACCTTCCCCATGAAAAACTGAACACATCTAAGGGAGTCACTAGAAGCAGGGAGTTGTCTCTGGCTACACCTGAGGAAATCACATCTGCCTCAAGAACTTAACTCCCAAAAAACAGAACCAGCCAAGCAAAATGTAGAAATTCAGTGACCAAATATCTACTGAAAATCGATTTGACAAACTGGAAGAAATGGAGGTGGAAAGGCAGAACCCACAAATGGCTAAAACCTCCAAATATTAAATTACAACCCCATCAATACAACTACACACATGACACTGGGCTTTGAGTATATGGCGGTATATCCATTCTAGTTAGGAATGATGTACCGCAAAGTAAAATAAATTTAACAACTTTTCAAGTGACTGCTTTTAAAGACACTTTATATCGGCCAATAAATATCTGCTCTGTATATACCTCACCAAATGAACCAGTAAATGATACTGAAATTTATGAAATCATAAGGAAACCCTTTTATTATACTAGGGGACTTTAACTGTCACATTACCATAAAGGGTTGTAAAGACACATACTAAAAGGGAAGAAACCTAGAAACAATAATTAATAACAATTTATGCATTTATAATGATAAAACACCAACTTACATGAATCCATTTACTGACAGCTACTCAGCAATAGACTTATTCCTGTGTGATCCATCAATTTATGTTGATTTCTCTTGGAAGGTACTGGCAAACACATGTGGTAGCAACCATTTGCCAATCATCCTACAAAACTCACAACATAATGATAAAAATCCCCTCCATTGGAAATTACGAGGATCAAACTGGGATGACTTTAAAGACCAATGTTCTGAAAAACTAGTTGATGGCAAAACATTCAAGAACTAAAAACATTTCACGGAAATCTTCATTTCTACAGCTAAAAAATACATTCCAAAAAATTCAGCACCAAAAAACACGACAGACTTTGGTTCAATGATAAATATTAAAAAAGTCATCAGGCTAAGGAGAGCAGCTCTGAGAGAATTCAACAAACAGCCTATAACCTATAATTTGAGTAAAAGCATAGAAAATGTAGTTGTGAAGAAAAGAAAAAAAAAACTGTCAACTTAGAGTAGCAATAAATGTCTGCAATAGATTTTTTCTGTCTCTCAACCGCAACATTTGTAGTCAAATCACAGTTCATACTATAGTCCCTCGTAACAGTCCAACAGGCAACGTAGAAACGACAAAATGGGGTCACAAATCCCACCAGCAAAAACACATGTTCAACCACCAAGCTCAGAAAATCCAAATCTGCCACATAAGGGAAAAACAATGGCTTTTGTTCGCTGAGATCTTTTTGATTGGTCACGCCATTCAGGGGAGGGAAGAACATTAGCATAGATTCTGGTCCTGAAAGTAGATTTTTGCTAACTACTTTTTGGTAATTTTTCTTTGGCAAATCGCACACAAAACATGAAATCTGTTTCAAGGTAGCTGATTATCTCTTTCACTACAGAAAAAAACTAAACTTCAGTAATAATGGCAAAAGCTATGATGTACCATTCACTCTGGAGGAACTAAATGAATCTTTAAAGAAAGCCCACAATATAGCTGAGAGCCCAGATGATATCCAACATGAATTCATAAAACAGTTACTCAACTGTTATATAGAAATAAAGAGTCACTGCCAACACTTGAGTTTGAACATAGATCACCAGAGAGCAAAAACAGGCGATCCCACGTGACCATAGAGTAAATGCATGGTGGTTACTTTTCAAGCAAGTATTATTGAGCAAGTACTATTAGTGCAAGTGCTATTCGAAGGCATCTGACACCAGTATTGTTCAATGGCGTAGTATAGTTGTATCTGCAATTACAAAGTCTCTACTACAACGAGCATTGCAAAAGTGATGAGTATTTGTTGGCATCACAAAACCAGCAAATTATGACAACTGTTATTAAGAATGTATAATAACATATAGACAAATGGCAACGTCCCAGAAATCTGGAGACAGTCATTCATCATCCCTATTCCAAAACCTGGAAAGGATGACAGAGACCCTGTAAACTACAAACCAATAGCATTAACCAGTTGCCTATGTAAAACTATGCAGAGAATGGTCAGCAACAGGTTGACATGGTACTTGGAAACTAAAGGCTTAATCAGCAAATTCCAATGTGCTTTTGGGAAAAATGAAGCACTATGGGCCACTTAACATGCCTAGAAACCATTGTAAGAAGAAACATCTCACGACAGTCTTTTTGACTTACAAAATATGTACAAAACAACATGGAAATGTGTTATCTTAAAAGACTTGCATGAATGGGGGCCTAAAAGGAAGGCTGACTCAATTCATAGAGAATTTCCTGGAAGACCAAAGATTTCAAGTCCATATAGGAACTATGCTATCAGAACTGCAAAATCAAGGAGGAGTTCCACAAGGAAGTATTCTTTTGATGATCATATTCTGTGTTAAAATTAATTCTGTAGTTAAATCCCGAAAACCAGAACCGAGATGATCCCTTTATTTCAACAATTTTCTAATAATGTACAGCTCTCAACATATGCATAGCCTAGAAAGACAACTCCAAAAATGTCTCAATAAAATACAGAAATGGGCCACAGAAAATGGTTTTACCTTGTCCAAAACCAAATGCCTACATTTCTGCAAAATAAGGAAATTGCACATTGACCCACACCGAAAATATTGAAAGATAAAATGTAGTAAAGTCTTTCAATTTCTGCATTTAGGGATGGTCCATATTGAATGAGGCAAAGATTGACAAACATTTAATTAGATTATACACCTAGCTTCAACAACAAGGATGAGGACAATAGTCCAAATGTAAATAGTGTAAATAATGATAACTCCTCATCCCAGAAATTCAGTGATAACAACAACAAAGATGAGGACAATAGTCCAAATGTAAATAGTGTAAATAATGATAACTCTTCATCCCAGAAATTCAGTGATAACAACAACAAAGATGAGGACAATAGTCCAAATGTAAAGAGTGTAAATAATGATAACTGCTCATCCCAGAAATTCAGACAGAAAATGTTTCCCGCAGTATCTTGAAAACAATTCCAAGTCAGTCAATTATTTCAAGCATGGTCCAGCAATTTTCTTTTTCCATTTCCTTGGATTTTTCACCTTGTTATCTGCCTGAACAATCATATTCATGAATCAACAGACTCTAAATCTCACAATTACAGAATATTTTCTTGGAGACTCTCAGGTTTTTACTCAAACCATTTGTTCATATACTAAAAATCATATCCATTGCACAATTCCCAATTTTTATCAAAAAATATATTAATTAATCCTCCTCAGGAGGGACTCTGGAGCAATGGATAGCAGCTCAGATTGAGGAATCAGAGAGCCAAGTTTGAATTCCAGTCGAATCCATTACATTCACTTACATGCTAATACCCTTGGGAAAGGTATGTATCCTCCTCTTCTCCCCCCCCAGCTATCGGTAAATAGCAGGACAGACCGGGTTCTATAGCCTTGGATGGCAACTGGTCTGCTGCAGAAAGAAATGGCAACCTACTGTGGGGAAAAAATCTGCCTCAGAGTTCACCCAATGGCCTTATTGACCTGATTCTTTTCTACCATTGACGCCAGATTGCAGCATCCACTTATGATGTGATTTATTATAATTTGAATTCCCATTCTTATTCATTTCCCTTGAGGCAGTGAGGATTGAATTCTTTTTTCTTCTTGTCATAATTTTAATTTCATATTCTTGATTGTTAAAAACAAAATATTCATTTCTTTGACAATTTTATTTCCATCATCTGGAGCAAAAATAATAAAAGAAGTGTGTAGACTTGAATTTTTCAATTGCGTTGTCAAAAGAAATTTAAAAAAGGTGAAATCATTTTTCCCTTCGAGAAAGAAATATATATATATATATATATATATATATATATATAGTGCAATGGATAAATTGGCATCTGAATTACACAAAAAAGAAAATAACACTGACATCCCATTTTAACAGATATATTTACCAAAATTACACAAAAATATTTTGAAATACGAGAGTAAATTTATTAAATAAAATCGCCACTAGCTTCAACCTCCAGATGACTTTGGAAATTTCCTGCATCACGTCTGAAAGGTTTCCTTTTTAAGTTGGTGAATGCTGCCATAATTCTTGCCTTCGGTTCATCTTTGGTGTTACAAGGAGTTTTGTTGGACTTTCACTCAAATGCGCCCCACATATAATAATCAAGGGGGCTGCCATCTGGGGGAGTTAGTTTGCCAGATGTAAGAGGGGATGTGGTTACAAATTGTCTGACAGTTGTGACTAGGCCCTCCTGCTTGTGTGGCATGGTGCAGAGTCCTGTTACCAGACATAGGTTCTTCCAGCAGCCACCCTCTTGACCTAGGTCAGCACTACCTCCATAAAGCACTTGATGTAGGATTCCATCTTGAGTCTGAGGCCATGTGGGAGGACAAATGGAGACTTAACATCACCATCACTAATTTTCATGATGTTGACTGGATATTTGGTTTTCATTACTCGCGGTACATCTTTTGGGTTACAGCAAGACAATGGTGGTTCTATCTGTTCATCATTTTATCCTTGCAGAAATTATTCTCATCTGAGAAAAAAACCAAAGGATATCCAGACTTAGCTGCAGACTTAGCAATTGATTCAATATGATTTCCCACTTCATATCAACTGAAGACATTAGTCTGTGAATGTCCGAATGAGTCACTCATTTGGGGGTTAGCATCAGCCGGGGGGGTGTAAAAACGATTCTCTCATATGATTAAAAGAGAGCAGTTTCGTTTTTGAGTCATCAAAATTCACAAACCACATCTTGCTCCCATTTAATAACAGAACGTAGGTCATTTTTGAGATCAGCTGTTATATATATATATATATATATATATATATATATATGAAGAGGCTGAGATAAATAGATAGATAAATAAATAGATAGATCATGAATAAACAGAGAAAGATAATGAACAGATTTAGATAAATATGATAGACAGACATATAGATAGATGATGAATAAACTAATATATATATAGAGAGAGAGAGAGAGAGAGAGAGAGACACAGAGATACATCATGAATGCACTGACATAGGTGGATAGATAGATTATGACTACACTAAGACAGATAGGTATGTAGATTATGAATACACTGGCACAGATAGATAGAAAAAAACGCCAGAGGACTACATTACGGAAGGCCGAGATGTCAGTCAGGACCAATAACATTGCAGATTCTTCTTTGAATTTTATCAAGAATCTCTAAACATATAGCAAGAGCACCGGGCTAGATATAGCAGCAATATTCAAAGTAAGGACGAATGGTAGATTTATAAATATATAAGATAGATTACATCAAGAAAAATTTAGTCCGACATAGTGAACCAATCTTCTTAGATGCAGACTTAGCAATTGATTCAATATGATTTTCCACTTCATATCAACTGAAAACATTAGTCTGTGAAGGTCCGAATGAATCACTCATTTGGAGGTTAGCATCAATGATGTAAAATCTATCATATCATATGATTAATCATATGATTAAAACAGAGCAGTTTTGTTTTTAAGGTATTAAAATTCACAAACCACATCTTGCCCCATTTAATAACAGATTGTTTTTGAGATCAGCTGTTATATATAATATTGCTATGAGTACATACTGTTTTTTTTTTTCAGAACAGTTTTCTCATCTTAATCTTTCTTTAAGGCATCACTTGTCCCCTACAATGGCAAGAGAATAACCTTTTCTCACTTCTGGCTGTAATATGTTTTGCTGCCATTGCATGTCAGACCATCTGCGATTATGGCTAGGTTTCACCCCAGGCAAGGCAATAAAGTCACTAAGACGTGAGGGTTACTGGGTGTTAGAGAATATGAAAAAGATTAAGAAAAGAGAACATTAAAAGAACAAGAATTAAGAAAATAGTAGATAGCGATTGACATTGCATTTAAATTTTTGAAGATCAGAGTTGACTGGGAAGTAAGAAGCCGGAAGAGTTTCACAAGTGAGAAGTGGGATAGAAGAGACTGTTAGCATAGAGTTCTTGGATTGCAAAGGAAATATTTTTCGCAGATTACTTCCACAATGAAGAGAACAAATCGCGAGTTCAAACTCGAATATTAGGGCAGAAAGAAATGTCTAAATCTCAATTTGCAGGGACTACATCACAAATCACAATGCACATAACCAGTCAGAAGAATGACTCACTCACTAACGAACATGGTAGCCAAATACATAAATTTTGTCTTTGTTCCCAGATTCGAGAACGGCAACTGCTTTTATTGTCTGAGCATTTTTTTTAATTCATCGACAACTGGGATATTAGCATATCCAAAATACTTTTATGGCGACTCCTGTTTCTAATTTAAATAACCCTTCTTCAGCATATCATGTGGAATATGTGCCCCTTTTTCGTTTTTTGTTTTTGGAAGGTAAGTTTCTTTTTTGACACATTTTCCATCATAGAATACACATGACACACTGGTTTGAGGAGGTAATTCGCAGTTTTCTTCACTACATGGTTACAGCTTGTCATTTCGACTGTAAAATGATGAATATGTTCTCCTTTCTATTGGAGTTTCTGGGATGAGGGTTGACATTATTTACATTCTGATTAAAGGAATATTAAATAAAGGATTTAGTTCAAAATTCCTTGAATGTTAGCCAGATTGAAAGGCACATGATAAGGTCCGAGAGCACAATGAACAAAACATTGTGATAACAAAACAGGTGTGATCAATAGTCCAAATGTAAATAAAGCTCTCTTTTTTTCTGGCTCTGATAACAAAATACATTAGAAAAATCTTCAACAAGAGGCGACAATATGTTCTATATGGGAAAGCTCATTGTTTTTCAGCTTATTCAACCATTACCACATCTCGACAGGGATTTGTTTTTCATTTGTGCCTGTTTTTTTTGTTTTTTTTTGATGGATAGAAGAATCTATCAAAAAAACAGGCACAATTTTTTCCCAGTGAACCATAAGCAGAACAACCATCAACCCACCTCTTATTACCAGGTGTGTGCACTTTTTGGGTCCATTGCATGAAATCCATGACATTGATAATAGACTTAGGTCGGGTTAGGTTTACAGATTATTAAGGGAAAAGACCCCACTTGGCATTCACAGTTTACCTCTGAGTCTTTTTGTCCCTACATTTTCCTTCCACAAAACCTCCTCTCTTGAGAATTTGAAACAAGTTTTTGTCAATTTCCTCATTAGCCATTAAAACATAAAAAGGAAACTTTCTTCATTTGCAGGTAATAAGAGAAAAGCTGATTGGCTATATCAGTTTCGGTAAACCTTCAGAAATTCTATCACAGCCATTTAGACCTCAATCAACCACCAATCATCATGAATGGATTGTTCCTCAAGGAGGCACCATGCCTTGAGAGAATACTGGGCCTCAAACTCATACCTGACCTCAAGTAGGACTCAAACTCATACCTGACCTCAAGTAGGACTCAAACTCATACCTGACCTCATAGTAGGACTCAAACTCATACCTGACCTCAAGTAGGACTCAAACTCATACCTGACCTCAAGTAGGACTCAAACTCATACCTGACCTCAAGTAGGACTCAAACTCATACCTGACCTCAAGTAGGACTCAAACTCATACCTGACCTCAAGTAGGACTCAAACTCATACCTGACCTCAAGTAGGACTCAAACTCATACCTGACCTCAAGTAGGACTCATGCATACGGTCCATCACTAAAGGTGCAGGTAAAGTGATTGACTTCTTGTACCACTCCAGTAAGTACTTGACTCCTCATGATTTCCTCTATCCTTTACAAGAGCCAGATCAGGCCAAAAATGGAGTACAGTTGTCACATGTGGGTGAGAGCTGCCCAGTCCTCAATTTCCAGTCTTGATAACGTTCAAAAGCATGTCCAACTCCTTGTGGGTAAGAAATTATTTTTCACCCTCCAACTTCTCTCTCATGGCAGTATGTAGCAAGCCTCTCACTGCTCTGTTACTACTTTCATGGAAAGTGCTCAGACGAACTACTTTCCTTGGTTGCACCAGTATTAAGCTTCAGAGTTATGGCTCACCATCCTACTTACCACAGTTAGGGCCCGCCATGCCACTTACCACAGTTTGGGCTCGCCATGCCACTTACCACAGTTAGGGCTCACCATGCCACTTACCACAGTTAGGGCCCGGCATGCCACTTACCACAGTTAGGGCTCACCATGCTACTTACCACAGTTAGGGCCCGGCATGCCACTTACCACAGTTAGGGCCTGGCATGCCACTTACCACAGTTAGGGCTCACCATGCCACTTACCACAGTTAGGGCTCACATTGCCACTTACCACAGTTAGGGCTCACATTGCCACTTACCACAGTTAGAGCCCGCCATGCCACTTACCACAGTTAGGGCCCGCTATGCCACTTACCACAGTGTAGTGGTAAAAAAAAAAGAAGAGAGAGAAAAAAAAAAGACTGTCAACTTAAAGTAGCAACAAACATCTGCAATAGATTTCTTCTGTCTCTCAACCACAACATTTGTAGCCAAATCACAGTTCAAACGATAGTCCGACATAACAGTCCAACAAACAACGTAGAAATGACAAAATGGGGTCACACATCCAACCTTGACTTCTCACCAGCAAAAATGCGTGTTCCTCAAGCTCAAAAATTCTTCTCCTTTTATAAGCGAAAAACAACGGCTTCTGTTCACCGAGAGAATTTTCTGATTGGTCACGTCATTCAGGGGAGGGAAGAACATTAGCATAAATTCTAGTCATTGAAGTAGATTTTTGCTAACAACATTTTGGTAATTTTTCTTCGGCAGATCACACACAAAACACAAACTTTTTTTCGGGGTAACTGATTATCTCTTTCCCTACACACAGTTAGGGCCCGCCATGCCACTTACCTAGTAGCACTTCACTCACATTTCTCCCATATTCCATCAGTTAGAAGTCAGTTTCACTCAAACAGTTTCTTCCTGTAAACCACTGCTCTGTGGAACTGACTCCCAAGGGGATGTTTCTCCGATAACTACTATCTTAACCTGTTCAGGTTTAGAGTTAACTGTTATCTTCCCTTCCCCATTCCATATAAACTATCCTTATCTTAACCCCCCTCTAGCACATCTGGCCCCTGGATCTTGTACAGGGTGAACATTACTCTAAAAATAAAATGCAGTAGTCACAAGCAAAGAAATATAGAGAAAATCTCGTACAGTACATTATTATATATGATAAGCCGGGACAGATTTTATTTTAACAAAGATTTGATTCCATAACAACAAAAAGCTTGTTTACAGCAGGACTTAATTATCCACAGGGGATAAAAGGTTGAATATTAGCCATTTCCTTACAAGGAAACATTTGGCATTCATTGACCGAGCAACCAGTGCTACCATTGGTTGAAATTTATCAAATCTTTCTAAGACAACTTTTTCTTTCAGGAAAATAAGTTTATCAGTTCCAATAACTCTTTATAGTATTGATGGGGTTTTCCTTACTAACTTTGGGTTGGAAATAAAGTGGAATGTCAACATTTAATAATGTTATTATTTTCTCTTTGACTTACATGGGCTATCCATTTTAGTTGTTGCTGCTGTTGAAAGTCCTCAAGTGATACAGTTTTTGTTATTTGGTACAGATCTTTGTGATTCTGCAGTGCCTGGTTTGAAAAAAGATGGTTCCCTTTAAGACATAAGCTTGCAGTCATAATTTATCTTGGACATGAGAAAACAGTTTATATAGAGCTGACAGTTTAGATATTTTGTAATACGTTTGAAGCCAGATATATGAAAGTCATAATCTGCCAATATTATTTAAGAACATGACCCAACTTCCATCCTGGGCATGACGATAAACTACATCCGCGTCCTTGGTATGACAATAAACTACATCCAACAGCAAGGCCTCTGATCAGGAGTTTTTGAGAAGCATGGAACCACCTCTTAATTGCTGGTGTTCTCGGGTCCACCTCGACCAAATAGTTAACCCCAAAACTGAGGTAAAAAGCATTGTAAAATATTACCAGCAATATGTTTTTGAAGAAAAAAACTATTACCAGCAATATGTTTTTGAAAAAATAATATTACCAGCTATACATTTTTTTTTTTTTTTAAATATTACCAGCTATACATTTTTGAGGGGAAAAAATATTAACAGAAATAGATTTTTGACAAAAAAATATTACCAGAAAAAAAAAGTTGTCAGCATTAAATGACCCATTGAGGTTGATATGCTGTAAAACAAAACAAACCAAATTATTACCCAACTTTTTGTTATTGCTTTGGTTTAGTGGCAACTGGCAGTGTTAGGCAAAACTACTCTTAGCACAACTGAAAACAATATATACACTTGGTTAAAAAAATTTTAATATCATATTTGTTAATCAAACTGAAAGGTAAAATCAAAATTGTTTTTCCTTTTAGGAGTTGATAACTCAAATTTTGATGACGTTTTAGTTGATGAATTTTCTAAAAATATCTTTAAAATATTATTAGGAAATATTTATGTACAAAAATAGTCTGACTTTAATAAAAGTTTTGGACCTGAAAACATGAGTTTCAAACCACTGTGGATTAGTGAAATCATGTTTCACCATCTTTGTAATCAACATTTCTAAAGATAATAGTCAAATTATGATGACTTTGAATACATTTACATTCACGAATTTTTGAAAAAAATATTTCAAAATACTTGTCTTTTTTAGTTTATATTTTACTCTTTTGAAATATATTTTGTAAACAGTACTTTGTTTAATAAAAGTTTTGAACCCCTGTGGATAAGTGAAGCCATGTTTGGCTATCTACAGTTGGTGAAATATTTACAGTTGGTAATTCCAAAGATACTGTCTTTAACTGCAACCACCTTCATTTCAGGTGAACCAGTATATTTGTCATGTCTATCATAATGACAACTTTAACCTGTGAGTCACCATGCATAGATGTGTGAAAGTGCATTGACTCTGTTGATCTCCTCTTAGCTATGGGCAGTTGAACTGGATCAACCGAAATGAATTTTTGATCAAGTATAGTTAGATGACAGTAAAGAGAATTTGATACACAACTTAAATGCCTCAGGTTAATGCCAACAAGTTTAGCTAAAACTTGTTCACAATATAATGAATAAGTGATAGAATGTTGTTATTCTACATAGTGTCAAATGACAGCAGACTGTATCTATTTTGAAGAGCATCTTTGAATATAGCTTCAGAAAATGTTGACCCGGTAAAAACTATTTCTTATTTCTGTTCTCAATGCAGAATTATTGAAATGAGATTTTCTCTCATATATATATATATATATATATATATATATATATATATATATATATGAAAAGAAAGAACAGTAAGAACAGTCTTGTGTTCTTATTGATATTTTTTATTTTTACAAAATAGTGATCAATGTAAATTTACCGAGCATAAATATTATAAATTAACTGATTTAAAATATGGTTTCTTCGCTACACAGTAATAACCATGTTTCAAAAACTGAAGCTAAAAACTTCAAATTTAATTATATAATTAAATTAAAAGTATTAGTTCTGTTTCATCTTCAAGCGAATTTTGGAATAACTTATTTTTAAATTTACTGAGTTTTAAACGCACATATAAATTCATAATTTCCTGTTTCCAAGGATACAGAGAAATCCAATCATTCAGACAGGGGCGGTAGAGTGTTCATTTTTATTAACTATTGTTGTATCAATTATGAGTTGCATTCGAAAAGGAGGTTATGTTTAGGGAGGGTAGGGGTGTATTTTTCAATGAATTCTGACATCCGTTAAATGGATGTCGTCTGGGTTTTTTTTATTAACAACAAAGTTTTTCGACACTTTTTTTTTTTATTTTGGCATGTTTTTCATACTTGTATACTTAAAGATTCTTTCTAAAAGGGGTGTTTGGGTTAGAATATGTTATATTTAAATACAATTTTAAAATATTTTTACTCTTAATTGCTAATAGACTATATTTCTTTTTAAATCAAGTAAAAGCAATAGAATTACTTAAATTATTTAAAATTATTTTTTCATATCAAATATAAGTATGTATATTACCAGCTCCCATTTTTTTTTTAAATATTATTTAAGGAAAATTTTTGACAATGACGGCAAAGAATAGCTATTTTATTTCTTTGATTCAGTAATTTTTTTATTTTTTTATAAACTTAGTAATATATAGTTTCTCATGTATGCATAAAGGACATGGGTCATTTAATGACCTACATATTCTAGCTTTTCTTATTAATTTCCATTTTACTGTAGGTGTTTTATTGGTTTCTTTTAAGTGCCAGAAATATTTAAAAAAGGGATGTCTGATTTCTGTATCTATTTATCCTAAATGAAGTTTGATGTTGATTGAACCTCTTTTTGCACTCATGACTTGTGCAACCTATATAGATTTTTGTTTTTTGGGATTTTCAATAGATGAGATATTGCATTGGTATACTAATGATTCTATGCAACATTTATTTTGTAGTTATGAGGATTTCTACAGTTACATAATTTTTGTTTATCTTCATCTCTTTTTATTTTTATTTTATATTGTTGAAATTTCTTTGGTTTTGGTCTAAGTGTTTATTGAAGATATTAGCATTATGTTTATCAATAATTTTTTCAAAGTTTTCAGTACAGCTGTAACTTAATTTTAATGTATTTTTATTGAAAACGGTACTTCATTTACTTTCTCTAGGAAAGTGCTTAACAATTAATGCAAGGAATTTTAGTCCTAACACACACATATATATATATATATATATATATATATATATATATATAATATATTTTAAACGTGTTGTGTTGAATGTCAAAGACAACATAGTCCTGCATATTTTCTTTTGAATTTTCTCATATTTTCTAATGAGACTTTTTATTTGAAAATTATGAGAAAATTCAAAAGAAAACATGCAGGACTATGTTGTCTTTAACATTCAACACAACATGTTTAAAAGAAAAGTTGCTGCCAAATTACACACACACACACACACACACACATACATACATACATATATATATATATATATATATATATATATATATATGTATGTATGTATATATATATAATTCTGTGACTTTCATTAGTCTAATCATTACACCTCCTAAAATAGCCATATATTGAGTGATTGAACCCAAATTTTAGAAACCAGTGCAAAGATTTACGAAATGCATAGCTTAGTACAATAAATTTTCATTAATTTTTTGGGAAAAATTAAAAGTTATACTATTTAACACACAAAATACTCCCAATATTTTAACCCTAGAACACTAACCATCATTTAAAATTACACCCCTACTAACCATGGGTATATCATACCTGATTTTGAAAATATCAAAAAAAAATATTAAATATAAATCTTTCTTTGAAATATTTTACATGCAAGCACTTCAAACTTTGTACTTTGAGTTAACATTAATAGGAACTGAAACACACCATATTTAGGGTGATGGTAATACCATCAATTCATATAAATAAGCACAACTTTAATATTCCCCATCATGTGGCTTGGAAGTTAGAATGTTATTTCTGTTGATAGATTGCTTTAAATTAGGGGCGTTTATCTAATAAATGAAATAAGAGGTTAAGGTGGTTCCATATATCAAGACGAGCTTCACTGCAGACTAGATGATTTCCAAAAAGTTTTAAATAAAATAGAAACAAAAAAGGATACTTATATTCAGAATCTGAAAGATACATCTGAAATTTCTCAGATACATAATGAAAAAAGGGGCCTAAAAAATTTGGCACCCATAGGACATATATTGAAGGCATAAACAAATTAATCTTTATAATTCTGCAACGGAGAATAAAAATAAGAAACCAGATAGCAACAAGTAATCTAACTAATGAGCTTGTTTATATGGATGGCAGAAATCGAAGACAGAGATTTTTTTTCTATATTTCTGAGATGAGGTACTATGTACACTATTTACATTATTTGGACTATTGTCCTCATCTTTGTCGCCATATTTATTACAACGTTTTGGCCTTTCAGTATCTGTCTATATTTCTGAGATGAGGTATTATGTACACTATTTACATTATTTGGACTATTGTCCTCATCTTTGTCGCCATATTTGTGACAAATATGGCGACAAAGATGAGGACAATAGTCCGACTAATGTAAATACTGTAGAGATTTTTTTTTTTTTTTAATCAGTATCACCCCAAGCCAGGTAGTATAGCTACTAGCACATAAGAGGTTAAAGGGTGTGAAGGAATTAGGAACATAAATATTTCTTTTCTTTTTTTTTTATGTCCCATGTCCTTTCAGGATGTAGGCAATCATGGCTCTCCACCTCTCTCTATCCCTTGCAGCTCTCAACAAGTTCCTTCCCTTTGTTACCTTCCCCAGACTACATTCTGTCATCCACCTTTTCAAGCCCGCCAGGAATGTCATGCTCTGCTTTCCCTTGCCTCTCTTTCCCTCTATTCGACCTGTGAGTATCAGATTCTCAAGGCCCTCCTTCCTCATTTTGTGTCCCAGAAACTTCCACTGCCTCCTCCTGATGTTAAGCATGTGCTTCCTCCTTGTCTGCATTCTCTCCAAGACCTCCTATGCTCGGTCCATGAAATCTTCAGCATCCTTCTGTAGACCCACATCTCTATCACCTCAAGTCTCTTCTACATCCTTGAGTAAACCGTACAGTATTTGCTACTGTAAAGGACAGATGTCATGTAAAAGCTCAGTATCCTTTTCTTTGTTACCAAAGGAGGGTAGTAGATAGTAATTGGAACAATATAATTTCTCACACATCTTTAGAAGATAAGGAGATAATTGCTTTTCTTTTAAGTCCACTTAGTTATCTGAGTTATGTAGGAATTTTATCTCTAGTCCATCTTTGAGTAAATTTAAGTGTCAGTTGTTTTGGGAGATTAATGACTATAGCTGCCTTTCAATTGGAAAACAAAAAATTTATAAATGATTTTAGATAGTCATAAAAGTAGTCCTTTGAAAATTTGACCAACTGTGTGGCTTGGGGGTGATTCCAAATCTTTCAGAAAAGTGGATAGAGGGGGTGAGACTCCAGGATTATCTATATAAGCAGAGTGAGGCAGGAAGTCAGAAATGTGGGTCTAGGCATGAGAGATGTGGGTAGATAACCAGAGGAATTGGAGCTGCCTAGCAGCCAGTGACGGAAGAACCGGTAGTGAAAAATCAGGAGTTGCCAAGGCCAGTGAAGTTAGGGAGATAGCCAGCTATCTTTCCCTTCAGCTGAACTGCTAAGTGAGAAATTGTTTGTTGCTACTTACCAACCAGAGAGTCTTGAAAAACAAGTGCTTTTTTTAAAGCAAATATGGCTGAGAAGGATGAACCTGTGCACATAGAGATGAGCGTATATGCAAATACACTCAACCTTGGATCTTATCACAGGTGGTATGACCAACTGATGATCGGAGAACGTTGTCACAATTATCCCATGAATGGCGTCACATGACTGACATTGCATTTAAATTTTTGCAGATTAAAATTTGTTGGAAAGCATGGAGTTGGAAGGCAGTTCCACAAGTGAGAAGTATGAGAAAAAAAATTTCTCAGAATAGGAGTTACTGCTTCTTCTATCTAGGTCAACTGCAAATTGATGAGATTTCACCACTAGTCTAGTTTTGTGCTTAAATTCACACAGTTTAGGTACCATAGCGATGAGCTCATCCAAACAATAACAAATAAAGTAATTATAAAAAAGGCAGAGGGTGGTAACCTTATGACAGTGGACAAGTGACAGAAGCTGAGCTGCCAGATTAGGACCAATAATATTGCTGATTCTTCTCTGGATCTTATCAAGGAGCTCAGATAAATAGCAGGGGCACCAGACCATATATGATAGCAATATTCTATGCATGGATGAATGGTAGACTTATAAAGATGCAAGATCGATTCCGGAGAGAAAACTTGTCTTGCCTGACATAGTGAATCAAATTTTAATATAGTCTTTCCACTTCATGTCAGCTGAGAACACAAGCCTGAGAATGCACAATGCATCACTTTCCTGAAGGATAGCATCAGCCATGTTGATGAAAGGCAGAGAGTGCTTTCTCAGATGATTAATGGTTAGCGACAGGTTTGAGGTCATTTGGACATCAGCTGCCATTTTGACCTTGTCGGACTGATCAGCCTTACTATCCAGGCTGGAGTAAATGGTCATTTCATCAACATAGATGCCAAGTTGAGAGCTGATGTTATCAGGAATGTCGTTAATGAAGATTAAAAACAATGCAGGACCAAGAATGGAGCTCTTGGGGCGGGGGGGGGGGCACCTGCATTAGTAAAAAAGGATGTAGATCGGTGACTATTCAGGACAACTTTCATTTCACAGTTAGATAAGATCAACTGGATCAGCTCAAAAATGTGGCCAGAGATACTGTTTACTTTTCAGCTTTAGGAGAATTCTTGAATACTAGACCCTATCAAAGTCCCTTGAGATGTCCAATGCTACAGCTTGGGTTTCACCATTTTTATCTTGAGCATGATAGACTCTTTCCGCAGTTATCATTAATACATCTGCAATTGACATGGAAAAACCAAAGTCGTATTGCTTGTCTGAGAAAAGGCCCTGTGATGAGAGCGATAACAGACAGGAATTTTGTGGAGAGCCAT
This sequence comes from Acanthosepion esculentum, assembly GCA_964036315.1. Taxonomy (NCBI): domain Eukaryota; kingdom Metazoa; phylum Mollusca; class Cephalopoda; order Sepiida; family Sepiidae; genus Acanthosepion; species Acanthosepion esculentum. Next base: position 9,578,846 of record OZ038503.1, read on the forward strand.
GATCGTTCATGTCATGAAGGAACATGGCACATAGAAGACCGTTATCTTAGCTTCCTATAAGTCCTTATGGTGAACAGCCCCATAGAAGCAAGCAAGCCAGAGTGGCTTGTATCTGGTGTATAGGAAAATAAGGGTCTTACCTTAACGTGAGGCACGTGACATCAGCAAGTTTGCTCTGTGAAAATGGCATTACTCTCCCATCCAGCTATTTTAGTAGTACGTGCAGTAATGAGGGTTTTTTGTACATTTTGGTGTGCTTCCACCGATAGCAAGGTGTGTGCTGATTGGTCTAACTGGAGGAGGCAGTTTGCCTGTGTAACTGAGAACAGAAGTGAAGAATGCTGATTGGTTGGCCAACTACAGTGTTGGCCTGATAAAAGAGGGCTGGAGCAGTGAAAACGAGAGGAAGCGACGGCTTTACGGAGTGACGTGTTCAGGAAGCAAGGACGGTGAATTGTACCAGCCGTATTTTGATTTGTACAAGTGACATTGCGGCAATACAGACTCATTTGATTTTCAGTCCTCTTTGTAAACAAATAAAAAAAGAAGAAAAAAACTGTTCGTAGTAGTTACAAATAGATTAAATACTAACCTAAAATAGTACAGTTTTTGTTGTTTGATTATGAGAGACATATTTTTATACAATATAAAGCTGGTCCTTAACACTGTTGAAATCAGGATAAACATGTCATCTCTGCTGAAGATTATCCATTGGTTACATGATTCTGAATTAATTTAAAATCATTTTGTTCTCTTTTTATCTGACGTCTCATCTGGGATACCAGTTGGGAAAAGAATTTCATATCCTGCTTCAACAAGGTTATTTCAAATAGTTCAATCATTGCTGTGACAAAAAATATTGCTTGTCAAATCAGTCACTTTTTGTGGGAATGTATTGAAACATACTTGTAGTTTTGTAATATCAGTGCTTATTTTTAATTATCATTATACATTGTGTCAGATTATGTTGTGCAGATCAGTGTATTACCATATTGATGTTGGCAGAAGTTTCAGAACTGACTTTTACAGGATTACTCAGTTCTTTGAGGACATTTGCATGGATTCAGTAAAAGACACATGTCATGAAAGAAAAGGTTTATTTCAGAAATAATTGGCATGAATAATCTCGAAATTCTTTCTTCATACATCTCCTTAATCAGTCCACCATTAGCATCAATGACTGCTTCAATACCAGTTTTGAAGCATTGACATGCCCAAATCAGATTATATTTATCATTGTGCTAGTTATGGCAGACTTTAGACAGTTTATTATGTTATGAGGGCATTGATGGGAATACCTCTCGACTATGCCTCATAAGTAGTTGTCCAATAGATTCAGATCTGGAGAGCTTGTAGGCCATGATGTTTAAGGCAGGTTGATTTTTCAGGTTTTTCAAAAAATCATCATTGCACTCAGTGTTCAACCTGGGCTTTGATGTGATAAGTACTTCCACCAAGAAAGAGATTCATAGCTTTTACCAGTTTTAAATATCATCTGAAAAAATATACAGAAATACCTAATTACTGCAGGATTTTGCTTGCAAACTGACTTTAAAATGTTACTATTTCAAGAAAACAAATGGTGATTGACATTGCATTTAAATTTTTGAAAATTGTAGTTACCAGGGAAGTAAGAAATCAGAAAAAAGTTTCACAGGTGTGAAATGTGTGAAAAAAACCTGTTAGAGTAGAAATGACAATTATATATAGGTAGTTCAACAGTAAAATGGTGAGACCTAGTTGCCAATCTAGTAGCAGACTTAAATTTATGTAGTTGGAGCACTAGGAGAAAAAGCTTGTGTGAGCAGTTGCCATGAAAATGTGTAAAATTGAGAGAGGGAAGCCATGCCAACTTGATGAGAAAGTGACTGGAGACGAGATGCTGGGTTAGGATTGATTGCATTGCAGACTCTTCTCTAGATTTTGTCAAGAATCTCGTGATGTACAGCAGGACCACCAGACCAGATATGGCAGCTATATTCAATAAGTGAATGAATGGTAGATGGATTCTGACAAGAAAAAATTTTTGGCACAACCCAGTGTACAAACCTTCCTTACAGCAGACGTAGCAATTGATTCGATATCGTCACTTCACTTCATATCAGTGGAAAATGTGAGGCCAAAGAAGGCATGAAATGTTGCTCTTCTGGAGTTTAACCCCAGACATCCTGATGGTAAGCAGAAATGGTTCTCTGCAGTGATAAAATAAAAGCAGTTTTGTTTTGGAGGCACTAAAATTTACATGCCATTTCTTGCCCCAGTTATCCACTGATTGGATGTCCTTTTTCAAGAGTAGTTGCCAGGTTTACTTTGTCAGATCTGTTGGATTTGCGACTAAGGCAGGAGTAAATGGTAATATCCTCTACATAAATACCTAGTTGGAAAATGATGACATCAGGGAAATCATTGATGAAGATCAGAAACAGCATAGGCTCGAGGCATGGCAGGGGAGGCTGCATTAGTATGAAATAACCAGGAATTCAATACAACCTTCATTACTTGATTGGTTAGTAACCAATGTGCTTCCAGAGCCCTCAAGCTTGCATAGAAGGCCAGCATACCAAAACCTGTTGAATGCTTTTGAGATATCTAGAGCCACAGCCCCAGCTTCACCATTCTTATCTGAAACTTGATAGATAACTTCAGTGTATTTTGAGAAAAGTACAAGCATGGGTTGTTAAATACATATTGTGCTTCATATCCATTTTTTCACTCCAAGCAAGGCAATAATGCCACTAAGATGCAAAGGATTACTAAGATATTATTAAGGAGATACAGAGCAATAAAAAAAAACAAGAATTAAAAAGACAAGATAATGTTTGACATTGCATTTAAATTTTTGAAGATCAAAGGCAATAAAGCCACTAGGATGCAAGAGGTTACTGAGTGTTAGAGAATATGAGAAAAACTACTATTAAGGAGAGAGGACAATAAAAGAATAAGAAGACAGAAGATAACAATTGACATTGCATTTAAATTTTTGAAGATCAAAGGCAATAAAGCCACTAGGATGCAAGAGGTTACTGAGTGTTAGAGAATATGAGAAAAACTACTATTAAGGAGAGAGGACAATAAAAGAATAAGAAGACAGAAGATAACAATTGACATTGCATTTAAATTTTTGAAGATCAAAGGCAATAAAGCCACTAGGATGCAAGAGGTTACTGAGTGTTAGAGAATATGAGAAAAACTACTATTAAGGAGAGAGGACAATAAAAGAATAAGAAGACAGAAGATAACAATTGACATTGCATTTAAATTTTTGAAGATCAAAGGCAATAAAGCCACTAGGATGCAAGAGGTTACTGAGTGTTAGAGAATATGAGAAAAACTACTATTAAGGAGAGAGGACAATAAAAGAATAAGAAGACAGAAGATAACAATTGACATTGCATTTAAATTTTTGAAGATCAAAGGCAATAAAGCCACTAGGATGCAAGAGGTTACTGAGTGTTAGAGAATATGAGAAAAACTACTATTAAGGAGAGAGGACAATAAAAGAATAAGAAGACAGAAGATAACAATTGACATTGCATTTAAATTTTTGAAGATCAAAGGCAATAAAGCCACTAGGATGCAAGAGGTTGCTGAGTTTTAGAGAATATAAGAAAAACTACTATTAAGGAGAGAGGACAATAAAAGAATAACAATTAAGAAGACAGAAGATAACAATTGACATTGCATTTAAATTTTTGAAGATCAAAGTTGACTGGAAAGCAAGTACTCTGAAGAGAATTCCATAAGTTAGACCTGACAGAAGAAACTGTTAGCATAGAACTCATGGCTACATCTCAGCATTTCAACTGTAAAATTATCAGACAATGCCGCCAATCTAGTACTGCGCTTAAATTCATAAAGCCTTGGTACCAAAGAGGAAATTTCATTAGAACAGTTACCATGGAAATATTCATAGAAAAGGCAGAGGGAAGCTGAAGTTGAGAAGCCAGATTAGGGCCAATAACATTGCAGATACTTTGTATTTTATCAAAGAAGGATCTACAAAGTTATCAGTCCCGATGTTTTTATCTCTTTTTATGTTTTTATTTTCTTTGTATTTTGTAACTTACAAGAGAAGTTAAGCATTATGGATTTTAAAACTCAAATTGAATTACATTTGTAAGAAAAGAGAATTACTATCAAAATGTCAACATATTGTTAAGTAACTTTGATGTTATTTGCTTCATGATTGATGATTTACATAAAGATTATGATTTGTATTCAGTTGGAATACTAATCACATATGTATGTGAAGAGGTTGTTGTAAATAATGCATGACAATTACTTACCATACAAAACTTTTAGTTGTGATTTTACAACAGTTTTTATTGTTTTCTTAATACTTATTTGATATATATTCATGTTTGTATTTATCCAATGGTTTAAATAATTACATATTTTATTCCATAATTGCCTGAATTACAAGGTAACCAAAAAAGTTCTGTCTGTTTTTACAGGAACAAAAGAAAACGCTTCACAGTATGTGTAACTTATATTTAGTCTTTGAAGTAATCACCATCGGCATCCAGCACCTTCTGCCAACGTGTCTCCAGCTGTTCAATGCCCTTGTGGTAGAACTCAGGGGGTTTGACGCAAAGAAGTCTGTGAGGGCTTTGCGCAAGTCTGCTCCATTGGTGAAGGATTTCCCACGAAGATGATTATCCAGGGAGTGGAAGAGGTGGTAATCGGATGGCACAAAGTCAGGTGAATAAGGTGGATGGCACAAAGTCTCCCACCCAAGTTGCTGTATGGTATCCCTGACCACTCGCGCGACATGCGGCCTGGCATTGTCATGGAGGAAAATCACACCTTTGCGATTCACCAGTGCTGGCTCCTTCTGGCGCAATGCTTGTTGCACACATTTCAATTGCTGCGAGTATATGTCTCCAGTGACCGTTTGGCCCGTTGGTAGCAGTTCATAATGAACCACTTGACGACCTGTCCACCAGACACAAAGCATAAACTTGCGTGGGTGCATAGGCGGTCTTGCGGTGTGAGGGACAGCATCCTGAGGAGAGAACCAATGTCTGGAATGCTTGGGAGTTTCGTACAGAACCCACTTTTCATCACTGGTAAGCACTCGATTGAATAAGGATGTGGTACGGTGGCGAGAAAGCAGCAATATGCAGGCTGCCACTCGTTGTCCCTTGTGGACCTCCAACAGCATTTGCGGAACCCACTTGCTTAGTTTGTATGTCTTACCTAGGCGGTGCAGGTGAAGTCTGTTTCATCGGAAACGTTGAACTGTCTTGCAAGTTCACCACACGTTAGACTGCTGTCCTCTTCAATGGCCGCCTTCAGGACTCTGTCATTCAAGACCTGTGGTCGTCCACTGCGAGGCTCATCATGGAGAGACAAATCTCCCGATTTGAATTTTCGAAACCAACGCCTTGCAGTACGTTCATCCACAGCACTATCCCCAAACGCTTGACATATGCGGCGACTTGATGCAGCTGCTGATAAGCCCACTTTGAAGTCGTAAAGCAAACATCCCCGAACGAGATCTCTAGACACTTCGATCCTTCTCACAGCTGTTCAGCTTATAACTGATGGCCGGGCATGGTGGGCATATTTTTCATAACGTCTGATGTTCCTACTTCCGGCTGTCCGAATTTGAAAACAATTGCTACACGCATTTCGTATATATTTCAACTTCTTTCAATGACTAATCAAAAAACGCACAGAACTTGTTTGGTTACCTTGTATTAACCATTAAGCAAAATAAGCATGTGCTTTGGACATCAAGGGAAATGGGGCAATACAAAAATTGTTATGACACTCTGTTATGACATTGTTATGACACTATTATGACACTGCTTTACACTTCTAAAGAAATAAGCCAAGCACAACATTTGAATTTGCTGCCACCATTACGAATGGGGCAGCAAATGACTTGCAGCAAATCTTTATTGCAATTCTGATTGGTTAATAAGAGAATGGGTTAATAGAGACAATGAGGTTTGTAATTACAGAATACATCCCATCTCCCTTGTTGAATAAGTTAGTATTAGTAATTACTTTTATGGAATTTTATTTTGGGGAATAATTACAGGGTTAGACTATCCTTGTGTTTGTTAGGCATTAGTCTGTTCATATGCTGAAGTGATTTTGTAATGTACTGGTTTGTTGATTGCATAACCACTTCTGGTCATAGTGGCTGCTCAGTTGCAATTGGTTCTTTCTGGCTGGGTTACCAGGGGGTGGGGTTAGGGGTAGGGTTGGTGGTGTGCTTCATTGGAACCGATGTGTGTATGTGCCTTTAGCTCCTTCATATTTATTTCTCGCTGTATGTTTTCCGCCGATGTCTTTTTCTTGCACTATTCACCATGACTCCTTGCTAGCATGCTTGCAGATGTATGGGGGCACCAAGATCTTTTAAGTGATGGGGCAAGGGGAGGCTATGAATCTTAATCTGGCTCTGTCTTCAAACACTGATAAAGAACAGACTTTTGCTTTTGAATCTTGACATATTGGGACCATTTAACAAAACAAGATCCCTTTTGGGCTGGATAATTATTTTATTATAATTATTTTATTGACACTGTAATCAATTTTTCTATATTTATTTTTTATGTATAAGAGACAGCCCAATCAAGGCAATAAAGTCACTAAGATGCAGGAGGTGTTACTGAGTGTTAATTAATATAAGAGAAAGAATAACATAATTAAGGAGTGAGAACAATAAGAGAATTTAGTGTTCTTGGAGAATAGTGCAATTCATTAAATGGACAAAGAACCATGTCCCCCCCCCACCTAAAAAGCGCAAAAACAAAAAAATTTCTTCAGTAATTCAGGCAATAACGCAGTGTGTTTACTGTGTCATGAGATGTTTGTCACATTCAAGGAATACAATTTGAAACGGAACCACCAAACAAAGCATGCCAAGTTTGGTAGCAATATGTCCCAGGAAGAATGCAGGAAAAAAGCTGCAGTGTGTGTTACGAAGCTGAAGAAACAAGAGATCATATTTACGAAGCAATCAGCACTTCAGAATAGTGCTACAGAGGCAAGTTTCAAGGTAGCATACAACGTTGCTGAAAAGAACAAGCCATTTTCTGATGGCAAGTTTGTTAAGCAGTACTTGGTAGATTGTGCAAACGTCTCGTGCCCTGATGTGAGAAGCAAATTTGAAACCATTTCATTATCAAGGAGTATAGTGTGGTGCACAGACTTAATCAGTGATGAACCGACGGACGAGCTGAATTTTGTGAGCAAAGATTTTGTTTGGTTTTCTTTAGCACTGGCTGAGAGCACCAATAATCAAGACGCTGCACAGTTACCTATCTTTATCAATGGAATTGATAAAAATTTTGTTGTCACAGAGGAACTACTTGGTTTGGAATCGATGAAAATACAAGCACTGGTTAGGACTTTTCTGAGTGTGTTGTGGATTGGGCAGAGAAATGTGCCTTGTCATGGAATAGAATGGCAAGCATTTTTACAGATGGTGCCAGAGCATTTACTAGAAAAAATGTGGGTATGATTAAACTTTTACAGAACAAGTTAAAGTAGAACACCCAGACAGTTTGTCACTTCTCTTCTACTGTAGGAAACATTTAATTAGCTCCTCTCTTTCATATTGTTTTAAATGTCACTTAGATGGCTTGGGGCATTTTGTTTGGTGAAGGTAAATGTGCATTATTCATCATTCACTATCTCTTCAAGGACAAATTTCTTAATGATTAAATTTTGAAGAATTTAGCCCAATTTTTTTTTTTAATTCTCAATTAAAACTGACACATTCTGATATATTAAATTGTTAAAGATATGACCAACCTCAACACTCTGCAGTTTTTTCAATGAAAAGGATAAAATTACCATTTAATATATTTATTTTCATTCTGGCATCAGTCCAAGAAATCCTGTAAATCTTTCCTTGAAAAATAAAACTTGCAGATGCACCTTTTGCGATTTACAAGCTAATGGTTCCGTTATTTTATGGTTATTAATTTATTTAATGTTATTTCTTTTTCATTGACTTTTTCCCCAAAATTTTGCAAATCAAATCTTTGAGGTCAGTAAATGCAATATTATTTTTTATTTTATTTGATATTTTGGGGAAGGAGGATGCAATTGGTCTTTGTCTCAAAAAAACAAAATGGCTATATCTAAGTGGTGTACTCTGAATGAAATACCCAAGCTGGAAAGATGGAATTTCAATTTTACCAGATGATTTTCCAATAGAGTAATTATAAAAGATAGACTTGATACATGCGTACAGAATATTTGGCAAGTATGCTATCAAATCAGATGACATTTTGACATTTTAATTTACTGCTTTTGGTCAATAAATCAATTTTCAATCTACATTGAGGAGAATATAAATTGAAACTCTTTAATAGTTAAGTTAAGAAGTCCAATTTATTTTAAACCAAGTGAATAGCCAAAGGGATCTGAAACAGATTGCATATTTTAGAAGCAGATAAACCATGTCAGATTTTATTATTCAAGACAATGGTATCAACTGAACAATGCTGTAAAAATTTTCAAGATATAGTTATATTAATTATCTATGTATCTATCTATCTATCTATATATAAAATTCTGTGACTTTCATTAGTCTGTCTATCACACCCTCTAAAATAGCCAAGATAGCACACAATGCATCTATTTTGAAGAGCAACTTTGAATATAGTTTCTGAAAACATTGACCCAGTAAAAATTTTCTTATTTCTGTCATCAATGCAGAATTATGGAAATGAATTTATATCACTCTCTCTCTATATATATATAAAATTTGTTTTCAGAGATTAAAACAAAAAACTGTTAAAAATCATTGCACAATAGCAATTGTGTTTCAACACTACAAATGTGTCTCTTCAGGCAATGGTAAATTACTGGCTCACCAATAATTTACTATCATGATTGCTATGGTGTAGCAATTGTTAACATGTTTTTGATTTAATCTCCAATAATAAATAATATTTAGCTCTACTCTGTATTGAGCCCTCTTTTAAATTAAATGTTACGGACAGTGGAATTATACTCCATTTGTTCTTACCTGACCTGTGATACATATATATATATATATATATATATATATATATATATATATATATATATATATATATAAAAAAATTCTGTGACTTTAGTTAGTCCATCCATCACACCCTCTAATAAAGCCATACCAATCAAACTCAAATTTTGAGAAGTGCAAATAATTAAGGAGGTACAAAGTACTCTTAGTTTTACTAAGATGTGTAGCTTAGTACAATAAATTTTAATTAATGATATTGGAAAAATTAAGTTTTAATACTGATCTGCCACCCAAATTAATATACTGTCAGATTTTATTATGCAACTCAATGATTTCATAATGAAATTAGTATTAAGCAACTGATAATAGTATAATTTTCAAGATATATTTACATTAAATATTCATATGAATCTCTACTGGACATAAAGTGAAGGATCTTTTTATTTTCTCATTAAGTAATACTAATGAATTGTTTTACTACTAAAAATTAGAAGATGTCTGATTTTAAGGTGCAAGTCAATATTTTCACAATAAAATAGGTATTAAACAATGTTGGGAAAATTTTTCAGATCTATTTACGTTGAATATTGATTTAATTTTTCTACAACAATTTTCTACTCCCTCATGTCACTTAAGATTTGCCAGGAGCAAAATAGATTTGCATGTCAACTAACCTACAATACCACATTGTCCAGTGGAGAGGTTTTTTTTTTCTTATTTTCAGAAAAACAGCATGTAACATGGGAATATTTTGGCTAATGAGGTAAGTTGTCATTATCTTCTGTCAAGACAAGCACCTGAGAGACGCCAGATAGAGTGACAGCCAAAACATTGTGATGTAAATAAAGATGAGGATGATTGCTGACATCTAAATAATAATTCATCATTCCAGAAATTCAGCTTAGCTGTTTTTACAACTTATTTAATGTGATATTTTATTATACAGTCTGTCACATTATGAATAAATATAATTATACAGTTATTGATATTTATTTTTCAATTTCAGAAACATAAAGGTTTTGTTGGTTCATAAAAGAGACATAATATTTCATTTTAATTGGTATCAACCCGAGCAAGGCAATAAAGCCACTAAGACACAAGGGATTACAGTGTGTGGAAGAATTAAGAACAGAAACATTAATGAGCTGTAAGAGAAAAGATTTATCAAGAGGACAGTAGATAGTTGTTGTGACAGACTTAACAAAACAAGTAGAAAACCAGAATTGGTTTAACAATAAGTGTATTACCTTGTGATACAGGGAAACATAATGTAGAATAGAAACTAGAGAATAGCATGTTTAGCCGTGAATGACTGTTTTCAGCAAATGCTACTACTGCTACTCCTTTTGATGTAGGAGTATTTTTATGTCTTTCGTCCAACAGCTGAGTTCAAACTTGTAGGGAAATATTGTCACTCACAATAATAGCTATTGACATTGCATTTAAATTTTTGCAGATTAACGTTGGTTGAAAAGCATGGAGCCAGAAGAAAGTTCCATAAGCAAGAAATGTGAGAAAAGAAACTGTTAGCAAAGAATTTAGACCTATATCTAGCCAGCTCGGTTATAAATTGATGAGATCTTGACACCAGTCTAGTATTGCGCTTAAATTCAAAAACTCTAGGTACCATAGCGAAAAGATCATCTGAACAATTACCACAAAAGTATTTATAAAATGGCACAGAGAGCCACTGTTACATTGGTGAGCAAGTGACAGAAGCCATGCCACCAGATCAGGACCAATAATAATCAAATTCAAATCTTTTATACTAAACTTATTATAAATGATCCATTAATGCTGTATTTGGAGTGTTTAGTATCTACTAATTCCATATTTTGAATTTTTATGATGTATTCAGTGTAGATGCTATCATTGTTTTCATTCCAATTCCAGATCATTTTTTCTGTTTTGGGAAAGCTTTATTTTGAGTCCTATTTCTTGGAACACTTGATAGACAATGTTTTCATTTTGGTGGTGGATCCAGGTTTAGATGACATCTCTGATTTCATTCCAATTCCAAATCATTGTTTCTGTTTTGAAAAGCTTTATCTTGAGGCCTATTTCTTGGAACACTTGATAGTGGATGTTTTCATTTTGGTGATGGATCCAGGTTTAGATGCCATCACTACTTTCATTCCAATTTCAGCTCATATTTATATAAAAAAAAAAGATGCCATGTCAGGCCACCTGGCGTCAAGCCTGACGATTACATCTAGCATGAAACAGACTGTCGCCTCTAAGTGTTGACTTCTATGTTTACTTTTAAATTGAACATTTTCTTTATTTGGACTGTTGTCCTCATCATTGTTATTGTTATCACATTTTGATCATTTTGCCCTTTGGTTTTCCTCGGGTTGATATCAATCTGGGTATGCTGCAGGAAATTCTGAACTGAACACTTTATTTAATCTACAGGAGATGACTGTTCTCTTTCTACTTCCTATATCTAGTGATTTCATTTATTTTTTATTTTTGGGACTGCTCAGTTACTACTGAATCCAAGTATGCACTACCAGGGATTGAACTCATAAACATCATGTCAACAAATTCACAAACCCTTGTCCTATGGAACTCAGAAGAATGAATTATAGTGGAGAGAATTTAAATTCTGTGTTTCTGTTTTCACTGGTTGTGTAGATGTCAGATGTATATCTTATTGCATTTGTTTTTTGAATATGTATCAGGTTTTAAAGTTCTGTGATTTTGGTTTCACTGGTTGTCACATGTATATCTTAGGGCATTTGTGTTTTGTATATGTATCAGGTTTTAAAGATCTGTGTTTTTGTTTCACTGGTTGTCACATGTATATCTTAGGGCATTTGTGTTTTGTATATGTATCAGGTTTTAAAGATCTGTGATTTTGGTTTCACTGGTTGTCACATGTATATCTTAGGGCATTTGTGTTTTGTATATGTATCAGGTTTTAAAGATCTGTGTTTTTGTTTCACTGGTTGTCACATGTATATCTTAGGGCATTTGTGTTTTGTATATGTATCAGGTTTTAAAGATCTGTGATTTTGGTTTCACTGGTTGTCACATGTATATCTTAGGGCATTTGTGTTTTGTATATGTATCAGGTTTTAAAGATCTGTGTTTTTGTTTCACTGGTTGTCACATGTATATCTTAGGGCATTTGTGTTTTGTATATGTATCAGGTTTTAAAGTTCTGTGATTTTGGTTTCACTGGTTGTCACATGTATATCTTAGGGCATTTGTGTTTTGTATATGTATCAGGTTTTAAAGATCTGTGTTTTTGTTTCACTGGTTGTCACATGTATATCTTAGGGCATTTGTGTTTTGTATATGTATCAGGTTTTAAAGATCTGTGTTTTTGTTTCACTGGTTGTCACATGTATATCTTAGGGCATTTGTGTTTTGTATATGTATCAGGTTTTAAAGATCTGTGTTTTTGTTTCACTGGTTGTCACATGTATATCTTAGGGCATTTGTGTTTTGTATATGTATCAGGTTTTAAAGATCTGTGATTTTGGTTTCACTGGTTGTCACATGTATATCTTAGGGCATTTGTGTTTTGTATATGTATCAGGTTTTAAAGATCTGTGTTTTTGTTTCACTGGTTGTCACATGTATATCTTAGGGCATTTGTGTTTTGTATATGTATCAGGTTTTAAAGATCTGTGTTTTTGTTTCACTGGTTGTCACATGTATATCTTAGGGCATTTGTGTTTTGTATATGTATCAGGTTTTAAAGATCTGTGTTTTTGTTTCACTGGTTGTCACATGTATATCTTAGGGCATTTGTGTTTTGTATATGTATCAGGTTTTAAAGATCTGTGTTTTTGTTTCACTGGTTGTCACATGTATATCTTAGGGCATTTGTGTTTTGTATATGTATCAGGTTTTAAAGATCTGTGATTTTGGTTTCACTGGTTGTCACATGTATATCTTAGGGCATTTGTGTTTTGTATATGTATCAGGTTTTAAAGATCTGTGTTTTTGTTTCACTGGTTGTCACATGTATATCTTAGGGCATTTGTGTTTTGTATATGTATCAGGTTTTAAAGTTCTGTGATTTTGGTTTCACTGGTTGTCACATGTATATCTTAGGGCATTTGTGTTTTGTATATGTATCAGGTTTTAAAGATCTGTGTTTTTGTTTCACTGGTTGTCACATGTATATCTTAGGGCATTTGTGTTTTGTATATGTATCAGGTTTTAAAGATCTGTGATTTTGGTTTCACTGGTTGTCACATGTATATCTTAGGGCATTTGTGTTTTGTATATGTATCAGGTTTTAAAGATCTGTGTTTTTGTTTCACTGGTTGTCACATGTATATCTTAGGGCATTTGTGTTTTGTATATGTATCAGGTTTTAAAGATCTGTGTTTTTGTTTCACTGGTTGTCACATGTATATCTTAGGGCATTTGTGTTTTGTATATGTATCAGGTTTTAAAGATCTGTGTTTTTGTTTCACTGGTTGCGTGGATGTCAGATGTAAATCTTATGGCATTTGATTTTTGTAAATGTATCAGGATTTAAAGTTTTGTGTTTTTGCTTTTACTGGTTGTGTAGATGTCACATATTATATCTTATGGATTTGCTTTTTCTATATGAATCAGGTTTTAAAGTTCTGTGTTTTTATTTTCATTGTGTAGACATCACAACCGTATCCTATAGCATTTGTATTTATTTTTTATTCTTAAAATTCTCGCATAATTTGGGTGTTTCATTTCTGTCTGAGATTAGTAATTGTATTATTCTTGTATATATATATATATATATATATATATATATATATATATATGAGATGTCTATTGATTATTGTGATATTTTGTCCCTTGTTGTTTGGTTATTTCATTATTGTTTGTTGCTGCTGAATTAGTGCCTCACTAGCTGTTCCATGGATTGAACTCCTGACCACAAGGTGACAGTAACACATGTGTAACCAACTTCTATATCCACTATACCACTACTGATAGGAGTATTTATAAATATTTTTGGAATTCTCCACTCTCTTTTCTTTCTTTTTACGTGTCATGTCCTTTCAGGAAGTAGGCAATCATGGCTCACCACCTCCTTCTATCCCTTGCAGATCTCAGCAAGCTTCTTCCCTCTACTTCATCCACCAGACCACATTCTGTCATCCACCTGCTCAAGCTTGTCAGGTATGTTACATGCTGCTTCCCCTTGACACTCTTTCCTTCTATTCAACTCATGAGTATCAGATTCTCCAGGCCCTCCTTCTTCATTATGTACCACTGAAACTTCATCTGCCACATTCTGATGTTCAGTATAAGCTTTCTCCTTGTTTGCATCCTCTCTAAGATCTCATCGTTGCTCACATGCTCGGTCCAAGACATCCTTACAAAAACAAACTGTTAACTCAAAATTAACATTTATTAAGTGGATTCAAGTGCACCATCACTTTAGTCAATCAGAACTTATCACAGATTAAAAATGTCTTTGCCTAGCTTCTTATTCAAAGCTTTTAGACTTCTTTTGAAACATTCATAAAACCATATCTCCATCAGCAGACATCAAGACAGCCTTTTTTACATTTTTACAATGCATTTTTCTGTAATGCTATGTTGTGGTGAAATAAAAAGAAAACAGCAACCAGCGAGTAAATGCAAGCTCTCCCAACTAGTATTCCAACTGGTCGTTCCTTCTTGAGTTCTATCTCAAAATCGCACTAACAGAATTTTCCAGCCGCCAACCGTGAACGTCACTCCAAGAACCCCGCACTGGGAAAAATTAGTTGCTTTTATATTTGTCCATATACCCATAATCCCTTGCGTCTTCATGCGATCCCATAATTCATTGTGTCCCTGTCCCATAATGCATTGCATCTTCATTGCATAAAAATTCTATTATTCTATTACGTTATCTGGCGAAGGACGGATTACGGCAGAGCGGTAAGTGCTTTTTTTCTCCTTCATTTCAACTGCAGTAGCTTTACATGCTAAGCAAATATGGGCTCTTTTTTGGTGGGGACAAAGCAAGTCGCAACAAGTTGTGCTCGTCCCAGGTTCTGCCTCATCATGTCTGCCACATATGTTAATAATGTCTGATAAGAATGCAAAGATTTTTCATATATAAAATTATTTTCATATATAAAATTATTTTTTTTATTCCCTTCTGGACTCTATCAATTAACATCAGCCAAGTCAAGGGTATGTGGTTTTGGGTATTTCTTCAAATGTTTAATCTTCTTACCATAATGCGAGTGTCTCTACCTTCCCCCTTCTTGGTTAGGCATTTATATATTCCTATCATTTATATAACTTCCTACCATTTGGTTGTTTTATGTATCTATATATAGTTCAGCTGAGTTGACTTCATGTTGGTGCAATCATTGGGATCCAATTCTGCACTTGGTAGATATGAGGGTATCTTCATTGAGTCATCTAATTCTTTTGATGGTCTCATTTTGAGGGAACCCAGTACATATTGCTGTCACCATAGATCAAATCCTCTTCTTGATTGACATTAAATTCCATTTCGATCTCTGTTTTTTCCAGGCATGAATCACCTACTACACTTCCATTAAAATCTCAGCTTAGGACCATATCATGTCGAGACACCAGTTCTCATACAATTACTGAAGTTAAACAATGTCAAACTTGGTTAGTACCTAGATGAGAATACCATGAACTGCAGGCTTAGATGTGTGGGTGATTTAATGGATGATAGCTTTTAATTGTAAATCAGGGCCAAGTTCCAATTCCAGCCAGGTTTGTTATATTTGGTTTGGTTTGTTTTCCGACATATCAACCTCAACGGGTTATTTAATGCTGACAAGATTACAACAAACTGGAAAACTATTACATATCAACCAAAGCCCTAACCTGTCCAACACTGTCTTACTCTGGTCACATGATGAAACAGTCAAACTTGATGAAAAGGGAACAGACAGGACAGTAATCATGTAATTAAATCTAAACATTACATAACATTTTAACCTTTGAAGATTGGCAAATTTTCTAACCTTAAACTTTATTCAAAATAACAATCTTAAATCATGAGCGATGATTGATGAAGTTTATTGTTTACACAAAACAGATAATGAAATTGTTATGTTTTCGTATTCCCCTGTCAAACCTGTTTACACATTTACAGTAGGTAATTTAATGCCAAAACTTCTTCCTTCAAGCTTTCCTGACTGCAAACTCATCAATGATTTCATCAAAATCAATAAGTCACAGTTTATCATTCTCTATACCGAGAATACTCAGACCAAACAGCTGCTCTTGTGATATTGTTGAACGGAGGTCACTTTTGATCCTTTTCAGTCTGGAAAATGATCTCTCTCCAGTTGCCATCAAACACAGCAAAAATCTGAAAATTGTTTCCACATTTAAAAAAGCAGCCTGGATTTTTTTCTGTTTTCTTATCTGGTACATGTCTTGGTCGCTGAAACTTTCTTATCCAATACATGTCTTGACGGCTGAAACTTTCTTATCCAATACATGTCTTGGCGGCTGAAACTTTCTTATCCAATACATGTCTTGGCGGCTGAAACTTTCTTATCCAATACATGTCTTGGCGGCTGAAACTTTCTTATCCAATACATGTCTTGGCGGCTGAAACTTTCTTATCCAATACATGTCTTGGCGGCTGAAACTTTCTTATCCAATACATGTCTTGGCGGCTGAAACTTTCTTATCCAATACATGTCTTGGCGGCTGAAACTTTCTTATCCAATACATGTCTTGACGGCTGAAACTTTCTTATCCAATACATGTCTTGACGGCTGAAACTTTCTTATCCAATACATGTCTTGGCGGCTGAAACTTTCTTATCCAATACATGTCTCGACGGCTGAAACTTTCTTCTTTTTCTGCATAAGCCTGTCTGACATAAAAGTGAAATGTCAAGAGTTCATCAACAATATTGAGATCAACATCCTTTGGATATTCTTATTCTAGTCTCTTGAGATCATGGAGAATTTGTTCTCTTATTGCTTGCAGATCAGTTAAAAATGCACCTGTACACAGCAGCTCTTCTCTTCAAATTTGAGTGAAGATCATCAATTACAGGGATAAATGAATATATCCTAAACTTATCTCTTAAAGGAATTTCATCCAAGGCTTCAGCTGCACTGCCATCATTGTGTTGTTGTTTTCAAACTCCACATCTTCATTGGAAAGTTTTGTACTCTACTACACAAGATAAAATAGATTTTGCTTGCTCCTCAATCTCATCAAAATTTTCCTGTATGTGGGAAACAAATTGTAGAAGTGAACTGTATAGGTTTGCACATATGGTCAATGAAATCTGCACACTTTACTTACTTTGTGAAACTGCTTGAGCAAACCTGTCCATAGATGAAGCATGAACACAAATTCAAATTCTTCCATTTTCTGCAAAAGATTTTGAGCTTGTAGTCTGGTATCACCCTTTTCAGTGTCATCATCATGGATGTGACTGAGTGCTTTGACAATGTGTACATAACTTTCACTGATGGCTGTTGTAATTCAGGAATGGGCCTCCTATCTTGTGTCAGATGAGTGTTGCAGAATTTTGATTCTAGTGACAAGAAGTTTTTCAGCATTGCCCACCATCTTGAGAAAATGCAATAAAGTCCATTTACCACATCAAAGAAATTCACTGCATTCAGGCAAGTGTCAACTGCAGCTCTTCCAACCAGTTTTTAAGGAATGTCTAGCAGAGGGAATAAATTTATTCTTTTCTAGAATTTTCTGTCAAACACCATTATACCTTCCAGCCATGTCAGCTGTAATGTCATTGCATTTACTAAAATCAATTTCAAGTTCTTCAAAGAAGTTCAGTATCACTTCAGCCATTCCTTGACTCCTGTGATTCTTCAGTTCAATAAATTCCCCAAATCATTCAACTGGTATTCTATCAAAGAGAGAAACATATCTCTTCAGTTGATCGACATTGGAAACATCAGGTGTTGAATCAAGTGATACACTAAAATACCCTCTGCTTCTTTGATATCTTTCACTATTTCATCAAGAACATTTTTAACCATTAGCTGCGTAACTTCTTCACATATGGTCTTGGATAGGCATGATGGATGGCCAGATCCTTTATTTCCATACTGGTTTGTGTGGGTATGTAAGAAGGAATCATATTGGTCAATCAATTCCAGCAAACTGAGAAAGATTCTATTGTTTGGAGAGTCGATGGTTTCATCAACTTCTCTAAAAGCCAATCTACCTTCTGCGAACAGACAAATCCCTACATCCTGGGTATGACAATAAACTACATCCGCATCCTGGGTATGACAATAAACTACGTCCGCGTCCTGGGTATGACAATAAACTACATCCGCGTCCTGGGTATGACGATAAACTACATCCAGGTCCTGGGTATGACGATAAACTACATCCACGTCCTGGGTATGACGATAAGCTACATCCGCGTCCTGGGTATGACGATAAACTACATCCGCGTCCTGGGTATGACGATAAACTACATCCGCGTCCTGGGTATGACGATAAACTACATCCACGTCCTGGGTATGACGATAAACTACATCCAGGTCCTGGGTATGACGATAAACTACATCCGCGTCCTGGGTATGATGATAAACTACATCCGCGTCCTGGGTATGACAATAAACTACGTCCAACCAAAAGGCCGTCGATCCGATCAATCGGCTGGTTATGTCATGCCTCATCACATCTAACCCATCCCAAAACAACTACAACTTACAATTAACTTTCCCTCCCAAACCCTACACTAAATATACTAACACCTTACCCCTAAAATGTGATGGAAAGCGGTGGCTTAGGGTCAATCAGTAGAAAAAAATTTAAACAATGATGTTGCCAGCTATGTTTTTTGAAACAATGATGTTGCCAGTCATACGTTTTTTGAAACAATGATGTTGCCAGCTATACGTTTTTGAAACAATGATGTTGCCAGCTATATGTTTTTGATATATCTAGTAAATACTGGATCTGGCATTAAATAACCCATAGTGGCTGATATGCCATAAAACCCCAAACAAACAAACAAATCCCTATCATCACTTGTAGAAGTACATGCCTCTAGAATTCCTGTTCTGCTTTGATTTGCTTATCAAGATTTGTTATTAACAACTGACATTCTCTTGTTAAGTATATTATTAAATCCTGAAGAAGATAGAGCTGTAGTCGAAGAAACATTCTTAGAGAATTTTCAGAAACGTTTGCACAAAAAACAGTAGACTTCTCCTCTTGTTGGAGAATATACTAGCTATCCCCAAGGGTAGCTTTCTCCATTTATTTTAGTGGAGAAACTTGAGCAAGAATGAGTTTGGCTTTCGTAGGTTCTCTTCAAAGTTGTGAAAGGTCCATCCCAGTGTTGACATTCCAAAGGGCCATTTTTTATCCAGTATGAAATGTCTTCATCACTCAATGTGGTCCATAAACCTACATCATTCTTGACAATGAAATCAGTAGAAGAGCAAACACTTGCTTCTGTACATTTGGTGGAGAAAAACTAAAGCTTCTGTGTTTGTGGATCTACTGCTACTTGGAGTTACTGACAAATGCTCCTGGGTAGCACTAGTACTTGGATTTACAGATAAAGGTTCTGGGGTGCCACTGATACTTGGAATTACTAAAAGAAAATGATCCTGGGTGTCACTGGTACTAAGTGTTACTGACAAATGTTTCTGGGTGCCAAGTAATGCATCCGAATCTTCTGCATCTGCTGTTGAACTTGTTTGCTTCAAATATGCAAAGACAAATGATGTGATTGGCTTTAAATATTTGCCTATATCTTGTTTGTTTTAACATTTTCTTTTACTTGCACCACTTTTATATTGTCTACTCATTGTTCAGATTAAAAAGATGGAGCAGTAATATCAATTGTCTGGATTCGATTCTGGAAAGAGAGAGTTGGCATTTAACACCTCATCAGAACCTAAGAGGGTTATTGTTGTAACCTAGGGAAGGTTACTGAATAGAATAATCACACAAAGGTTGGTAATGAGTGATAATACTTAGGACAAGAACAACACATATAAGATTCGCCAGCTGTGCATAGAAGAAGTAGTCAACTGCTAGAAGTGAGTCAAGTGAATTCCACAATGAATCTCCAACTGCAGACCAACATACAGTATTTACTACTGTATTTATGTGAATGGGGACATAGCCATTATCGTCCGTAGGTATGCTACAACAGTTATATAAACGTGTGTGTGTGTGTGCATATATATATATATATATATATATATATATATATATAAGCTCTA
>OZ038503.1:9603993-9618993 GCA_964036315.1 Acanthosepion esculentum
TTCTAAAATTGCAGTTTAATAATTAATCCAACTTTATGAGCTCAGTTACAAATATTTCCCAAATCTAAGAGACGTCACTCTATCAAACCTTCAGCTTATTTGCATGTAAATCAAAACAAATAAATTCAAATGTTATGTTTTGAACCATTACGTTCTGTCTTGTATTTTATACTATGTGCTATTTTATGTCAAATATAAATTACATTGTGACCACCACATTGGATAGCGACCTCCAGCGCCTTTGCATGTTCTTTTCCATGACTTTCCTAGTCAAACTTAAATAATTGTGGTGGAGTCCGTTACATCTGATTGGTCATCCTTCACATTCATATTGCTGACCTGTCATTCGTCTCTGTAGTGAAAGAGATAATCAGTTACCTCGGAAAAAAGTTTGTGTTTTGTGTGCGATCTGCCAAAGAAGAATTACCAAATAGTAGTTAGCAAAAATCTACTTCAATGACTAGAATCTATGCTAATTTTCTTCCCTCCTCTGAATGGCGTGACCAATCAGAAAAAATCTCTTGGTGAACAGAAGCCGTTGTTTTTCGCTTATAAAAGCAGAATATTTTCTGAGCTAGTGAGAGGAACACGCGTTTTTGCTAGTGAGAAGTGAAGGTTGGACGTGTAACCCAATTTTGTTGTTTCTACTTTGCTTGTTGGACTGTTACGACGAACTATCGTTTGAACTGTGATTTGGCTACAAGTGTTGCGGTCGAGAGACAGAAGAAATCTATTGCAGACATTTGTTGCTGCTTTAAGTTGGTAGTTTTATTTTATTTTCTCTCACTACTACAGTCTCAGACTCCGCTACAAGTTATTACAGCAAACATTATTTTTACTGGGTGCTCATGGTTAAATTTCTATCTCTGATTTTTTTTTCTTAACAGATAATTAATAATAACAATCAGCTGATTACTCCTCCTACTCCTCACTTCTGACTGCCTATGTCCAACCATTCCTGATGCACAACTTCTTCTCTACTTCTCCAGCAATGAATGCTAAATCTCACAAGTCTGATACAAGGCCACAAATATAGAGGACCAAATGAAAATCAAACTCACTAAACAAGTATTTTGTTAACCACAAAAAGTCAAAGACTAAAACATCTATGGGTGTGGGATAATGAATATTAGCACAGAAAATAGAATCAATGGGAAAAGTTTAATTTCTGACCTTGTCTCTTGCATTCACTTTCGCACTAGTTTCTTTTTGGGAAAGGCATGAATCTCTTCTTCTATCTATAATTGAAATAGCAGGGTAGACTGCAATCCCTAGCTTTGAGTTACAACCAAACAAAGAGAAGGAATCCTAAAAAAATTTTAACTGTGAAAAATGCAATGAAAAACCATTCCATTATATTTTCTAAGAAACCTTTATTTTTTATCGTGGATAAAAGTGTTGGTTGTGAGTAATCCAAAGAGTTGACCAGAGAGTTCAATTTCTGGCCCCAGCAGAGGGAACAAAAATTTGTAGAGTTATCAAGGGGAATTAACTAAAAAAAAACATTGATATCCAAAGGCATATTACCTGAAATTAGAATAATCAAAACCCGTGCACTAAATGAAGGGTTTGGTTGAAAAATTCCAACATATATCACCTGAAGAAGGCCGAAACGTTATGAATATGATAATAAGGATGAGGACAAGAGTCTGAATGATATAAATAGTTACAATAACTCATCTCAGAAATATAGACAGATGCCTCGACATAATGAATTATTTAAAATAATGGAAGCAAGTTTCCTCCTTCTAGAGTAAAAAATATGTCTTTAATTCAAATTGAGGTTATAGCAGACATTAGCAGTCTTTAAAGGTGTGTATATATATATATATATATATATATATATATATATATATATATATATACACATATATATATATATATATAAACACAGAGAGAGAGGGTGTCCATAAAGTTCATGTGCACTTTAAAAAATTTATAACTTTATTTGTATTTGCGATAGAAATAATCTGTAAAAAATGTCAAAGTTTAATGTACCTAGTTTTAAGTATAGCTAAAATAACTAATGTGATTTCAGGCATTACTGTAAATCAGTTGGCAAATGTTTTCCGTGAACTGCAAAATCGTATTACCCTTTGTATTGCTAATGATGGAGGACATGTGGAAACTTAAATAAAATTTCAATAAAATCTTTAAAAATATAGATTTACTTCTTTCTAATCCTTTTTACAAATTATTTCTATCGCAAATACAAATAAAGTTATAAATATTTTAAAGTGTACACAAACTTTATGGACACCCAGTGTATGTATATATATATATATATATATATATTGATGAGATGTATTAGTTGATAGAACTGTGTACTCTTTGGAGTTCCTTAAAAAACATTTAAAATAAAACAGACAATTATATACATTGGGCAAAAAATATAATTTATTGCCTGAGTATACAAAGAGAGTTAAATAAAGATGTCTGCATGTCAGTACACTCATACAACACTGCAGAGTAATCCTCTACCTTGAGTGGCACTTGGGATTTGTATTGAAGGAACATTAGGGCAGGTTGATTTTTCACTTTCTTTAGAATATCAACATTGCACTCAGTATGATCGCTGGGCTTTAGTAGTGACACTACCCTCGTGGCCTTCAGTGACTTTTAAGGTCTGCTTGAAACCAACATAACATTCCACATAAAGACAATGAACAGCATCCCTTTTGAAGGCTGCAGGGATGTTTGTAGTGTTGAGTGTTCTATGCAGATATTCAATGTGTAATCTCTCAAACATTCTAAAGTCTTTTATGCACACACTCCTCAGGCTGCCACAATCAGACACCACTTCCTCAAAGGATGACAGAAAGATGTCAGTATTGTGTTGTGTGTATGTGCGCACATGCGTGTTTAATCTAGGCAAAAAGGACAGATGTAAGAGTGATAGTTAATGATGCAATTAATCCAGATTAAGAGGGATTAATTTAATCCACCACCAGCTGCCTGCCTCCTTGCCTTCTCTGTTAAAATGTTGTTTCAAGTCCTGAACACTTTTAAGTTATTGGATTATTTATCATAAGTGAACCTTTTCTTTGTCACTTTGAATATTACTCTATTTTCTTGATTACAACATATTGGCATAACTAAAAGGCAGAGCAGGTGACTGAAACCTCAAGGTTTACAAACATCAATACCAGATTGGGTAAAACATTCAAAATTTACTTCTGAATATCAAATATCAAACTCCTAAAATATTTATCAACATTAAATCGATTTTTTTTTTATAATAGGTACCATATACATCAGGATAATGAAATTAACAATATATAAAGTTTTACACCTGTGCAGAAGAAATCCACTTACTGTAAAAAAAAAAGCTGAGGGCATGCACCTGTCGATGCCATTGGCTTCATGATTACAAAGCAAAACTGGGGCAGATTCATTCTGTCATTTATAACAGAAAACGTTTGATGGAATATGCTGCCTACAGGGTTAATGGAATAACCCAGATGTACAGCCTAGAGATGTGCATACCTGCTTTCAAATGCTTATAAAATCAGTGGCCCTAAACATTTGGGGAGGTGAAGAAAGCCAATTGAAGGAAGAGTGGATTTATGACTATTTGAATATGTAGCTTTCTGAGACAACTACAAATTCTACCAGCATTCATCATTGGTGGCCACAATCTTAACAATATAAGATACGCAGATGACACAATGCTGATAGCAGACATGGAAAGGAAATTACAAAACCTCCTACAGAAGGTAGCAAAGGAGAGTAAGAAGAAAGGACTAAGCATAAATTACATGAGAGAATCCATGGCCCTCAGTAAAAAGATGAGCTGAAAATACAATTTACTGGTTAGGGACACTAAAATCAAGGAGGTGTAGAAATTTAAATATCTGGGAAGTGTTCTGACTGAGGATGGTAAGTGCAACACTGAGATCCGAAGACATATTAGAATGGCCAAAGATACATTACAAAATTCTAAAGAGATAGGAGGATTTCATTGCTAACAAAGAAAAGAGTACTGAACTGCTACATAATCTGCGCTCTCTTATGGCATTTAATATTGGGCAGTCTCTTCAGAGATGAAGAAGAGACACGAGGCAGTGGAGGTATGGTCTACAGAAGGATGCTAAGAATATCATGGTCTGAACATGTGAGCAATGATGAGGTTTTGGAGAGGACGCAAACAAGGAGGAAGCTTATAATTCAGGAAGAGGCAGCTGAAATTTCTGGGAAACACAATGATAAAGGAGGGCTTGGAAAATCTGATACTCACAAGGCAGATAAAGGGAAAGCGAGACAAAGGAAAACAACGTTTAAGTTAGCTTAGAGTTGATTTACTGAGAATCTGCATTTTGCAAAGATTTTGAGGAGAGACCTTTTGGAATATAAAAGATGGAGGCAAACATGATTGGGAGTGCTCAGAACTTTTGAATTTAGAACAGAAACATATGTTGGAATCACACCATTGCCAACCAAGAATTCACTGTTCTGTGGTTGAACCAAATGTTTATTAAATAATAAATACTCAGCAAGAGAGTAAAATATTAATACTTGAAATCTTATTATTGGGGACACGTTGCATTCAAAATAGATGCCCCATTAAAAAGTGCATATGACCTCCATTGGCCTGTGCATTTAGCAAAGATGTGTTCACCTCTTTGTAAAAAGGAAAAATAGGTGTTCACTATAACAATAGTTAAAGTAATATATATATATATATATATATATATATATATATATATATATATATATATATAATTCAACATAGAAAATCTAAGTTTCTAGGAAGGGAATAGGTGAATAGTTTTAATCATTAATCATTTAGCATTAAGAGAAACTCGTGAAAAAGGCATCATAGACATTGCTTTTTGACAGCTCAAAATTCCCTGAATGATACCACTACTCCTGTTTGGAAGACAGGGAAGGAGAGTCATCCGGACAGCAAGCAAACCTATTTACACCTATGTTTATTTTAAGACATTTTTATGTTTATACATTCTTTTTTATTTATTAAATTTTATTTATTAAATAATTGTCAGACTTTGTCCATTTCGTAATGTGTGACATCATTCGTTTACATTTGGATATGCATCAAGCAGATATGAATGTACGAGAGAAAATCACGGAGAATTGTAAGTTTAAAAACAGTAAAATCCACCTTGCTAACTGAAACGCACCTCTGTGGCGAAATCAGTAAAAGCACGTCAAGTTATATGACGGTTCCGTATGGGATACAGGTTCAATTCTTGTCGGAGGACACATATTTTCTATGATAATTTCTCGGACATTCAGGCCAGTAAATGTTGTTAATACTGTTTATGATAAACAGAGCATTTACTTAAATATTTGTATCTATAAAAAAATGTATAAAGA
Source organism: Acanthosepion esculentum (assembly GCA_964036315.1). Taxonomy (NCBI): domain Eukaryota; kingdom Metazoa; phylum Mollusca; class Cephalopoda; order Sepiida; family Sepiidae; genus Acanthosepion; species Acanthosepion esculentum. The sequence goes on from OZ038503.1 coordinate 9,609,331, forward strand.
TAAAAATGTCTTAAAATAATTGTTGGACTTTGTCTATTTCATACCTATGTTTTATATATATATATATATATATATATATATATATATATATATATATATATATGAAGAATTAATCCAACCTTTTATTGCTTCAAACCTTATTATAGTGGACATTTCATATTTGAAATACCCCCCCCCCATTTTTATTTATTAAACTCTGTGCATTATTTTTATCAGCCTGTGCATTCAGGAAATCCTAATAAAGAAAATGTGTTCACTGGAAGGGATCAAACCCATTTGATCTGGTGTGTAGTGGTCCGTGGGTTGAAGATGTGAAGACATATCAGAAGGTTAAAATTTCCTGCTAGCGGGTCCAAGTACGTGAGAATTTTGGACTTTAATTAAGTCCAAAGAAGACAAAGAAAACAAACGAGACTGATATATAAATGTAAACAAATATATATTAATAACAGGTTAAACAAAGACATGAACAGTTACATAAAGTTTGTATGGAGAAATTATGTGTGTGTGTTGTGAGTGTTCGTACGTACGTGTATTGTTCTTAGCGTGTTCCCCGAATTTGGGAAATGCTGTATCTGTGAGAGTTCACATATTTGTGTTAGTTGAAAAGAGAGATTTACCTCACCTTCGCACGAGGTGGTGGCCCAAGGCCTAAGTGGAAACGAGAGATATTTTACCTCACCCCCATGCGAGGTGGCGGCCCTAGTCGAAAAGAGAGATTGAGGCGAAGGGTCAGCCAGTATATATAACCAGGGAAGAGAGACCGCTGTTGAAAGATTAAGGAACTGAGGAGCAGCTAACTCAGACAGGTGTGCTTTTACTGCTCGACTATGGAGAGAACAGTAGTTTCCTTTACAAAGAGGGATACGAGTTCAATCCTGGTCACGGAACATATTTCCTTTACTAGTATTTCTCAAATTCCCCTTAATAATTTGCTTTCTCTTTTAATTAAGTCAGTATTTTTTAAATCAAAATCATGATAAGATAATTATATCTAAAATTACATATACAGGTATACCTCACTCTACTTTGTTAATTGCTTCCAGAGGTCACAACTTAGGTTAAAAATGACTCAGGTCAAAATAACCACACTTTAAACTGCAAATAAGCACTCCCCATTGCATATTACACTATTTATGATATATACGTAAAGTATTCTGAATAAGATAATTTATTAGCGATATAACCTTATGCTTAGCATTAGCAATGTAAAAACAGTTTGGCAATTTTTTCCAATATAATCCAGTTTTGTCAACATTAAAAATCTGTTTATGAAGAAACTCATTTTCTTCAAAAATTTTAGCCAATGCTTAAGGAAAACTGGCTGCTTCTTATTCGTCAGCTGATGCACTTTCACCTTGCTTCTTAATAGAGTGATAAACTTTTCATTCTTTAAATTTCATAAACCAGCCTTGACTTGCTTTAAACTCTACATCTTTCTCATCTGGGTATTTTTGTTCAGGTCCTCAAACAGAAACAACGCTTTCACTTAAATGATTTATTGACTAATAGCAGCACGCTGAGGATTCAACTTATCAATTCAAAAAGTTAGAAGTTGTGCAATCTCTTCAAAGATTTTTCATCTTTTCTTATTGATAACAGAGTATTCTTCATTGCTAGGGGAACAGAAAAATTTTCTCCTTAGTGTGAACAATCATCAATACAGTTGTTGTAGGGAAGTAAAAAGAAAACAGCAACCAGCGAGTAAATTCAAGCTCTCCCAACTGGTATTCCAACCTCGAGTCGTTCCTTCTTAAGTTCTGTCTCAAAATCACACTAACAGACTTTTCCAGCCGCCAACCGTGAACATCACTCCAAGAACCCCGCACTGTGAAAAATCAGTTGTTTTTATATTTGTCCATATGCCCATAATCTCTTGCATCTTCATGCGATCCCATAATTCATTGCGTCCCTGTCCCATAATGCATTGCATCTTTATTCCATAAAAATGCAATGCAATCCCCCCCCCCTATTCTTTTACGTTATCTCGCCGAGGACGGATTACGGCAGAGCGGTAAGTGCTTTTTTTTCTCCTTCATTTCAACTGCAGTAGCTTTACATGCTAAGCAAATACCGGCTCTTTTTTGGCGGGGACAAGGCAAGTCGCAACCAGTTGTGCTCGTCCCAGGTTCTGCCTCATCACGTCTGCCACATTTGTCCAACTCTTTCCAAAAGATCGAGCAATTGCTATAACTTTTTCACCTTTTTCATAGCATTTTACCATAGTAAGTTTATTGTCCAGTGTTACAGCATAACACTTAGCACTTGTACTTGGAATTTTCTAAGGAGCCATTGGGGCAAAATATAAAGTCACAAATGAATGAAAATGCAAGAGTAGGTGAGAAGCAGATGTATACCGTGAATATACCTAAACTAAACTGGAACAAGTGGTGCTGACAATGACGCCAAACAGTAGATATTGGAACTACAGTGAAAAATGCCAATATATATTTCATATTTCATTCTCTAGGATTTATGATGATTATATTAACATTTATTGTAAATGTACGTATTTTAATATGATTTTATATACTTTTATTCTTATTTATTGTACAGTAACACGATTTCATGCGCTTTTAACGCTTTTCTAGTGAGATTACGACTTCAATATTAGCAGACATGTATACTCAAATAAAATGACTTAAACTTGATTTTTATTTTTCAATATATTTTTTTTGACAAACGATGTATAATTGAGAATGACTTAACTCGAAATGATGTAACCTCAGGTGTGTGTGTGTGTGTGTGTGTGTGTGTGTAAGTGTGTGTAAGACAATATATTAATCTATATATCAGACTACTAGTGGATAACAAAATGGAAAAAAGAAAGCACCTGAATAACACATTTCATCTTCGGAAGGAACTTCTTCAGACTAATATATGTGGTGAGCTGGGGGGGTGCACCAAACACCAGTTATAATTTTACATCCAAAATGATACAGGGATGCTTAACTTGATTTTTGTGTGTATGTATGTTTGTGCATGTGTGCATGTTTTTTAATTTGTAAAACGCAGTATATAAAAAAGATTCTGAATTCTAAGTCCATAAGTAAAAGGATTCTAGGTACAAAACATGTCACTTTGATAATCCATTTCTTTATTATTTTACCCTCTACTACTCTGATATAGTCTCTCTCTCTCTCTATATATATATATATATATATATATATATATATATATATATATAATATATGTCCAGGTACGACCCTAATCTGCCTAAGTGAAACCTTGGTAGGTTTGTCTGGCTCATTAGGTTTGACTATATATATATATATATATACATAAGGTGTATTGGTATATTTTGATCATAATGATAAAACTGTGAAACAAGTGTTCAGATGAACCACACTCCATAGTTCCACCAGTCCTAACCTTCACAGCTAAGATTTGCCATGACGCACCCATTGTAGCACCCCCCTCCACCTCCTTCTCTTCGTATTCCATTGGTGAGATATAAGCTCCACTCAAGCAGCTTCTTCCTACAAATTGCTGCTTTGTGGATCTGACTCCCAAGAAGATGCTTCCCCAATCACTACAATCTTAACCTGTTCAAGTGTAGGCTCAACCATTATCTTACCCACATATCCCCATAAACTGTGCTTCATACTCTCTCTACCTCAAGCGTCTCTTGACCTTTGTAATAGGTGAACATCATTGCAAAAAAATATATTAAGGTTGAAAAAGAAACAAACTTGTAATCATTTTAATGGATCAAAATATCTGCATTTACCTAAATTAAATCAATTAGTTTTCTAAATACTTTAGCATTCCAAATACCAAACGAAACACATAAAAAATGAGTATTGGACAATACAGTTTAAATTAAAGCTTTGCTGTATTTAAAATAAATTAATGATTCCTTTCCTGATTTCATATTTTGTGTTGCTTTTAGAAAAATAAGAAGACTAAATGAAAAAAAAATATTCACAAGCTACAAAAGATTAGTAAGTTTAATAAACCGGCATATATATGACGGGTCCCTCGTTTTTGAGTCTGCTTATCTGCTAGGGAGACTAGCTTGCCTGCTCATGCACATTTGGAATTGGTCAGCTCCCGGAGTCAATCTTTATTTTATATGGCAACTATGCTGATCAGAGGATGCATAATCTGACACGATTTTCACCAGTTTGAACAACTCCAGCACACTCACACCCTCAATCAAAATGACTTATGACTTCATGCAAGCAGAACCCCCAACAGTTTCCTAGCCTGAATTTCACTCACAAGGATTGGATCAACCTGTAAGGGTCTTTTCAGGCACTTCTCAACAGTACTGTACAGTAGGATCATCTCCCAAGGCTGTTATCACTAACATTCCAGCTATACACTTACATGTCTGAATATAAACATACACACACACACACCCATATACATATGTGTAAATTATTTTCAAATAAAGGAAGAAATAAAAAGAGACAAGAGGGAAAAACTATTCTTAGCTGATGCATTTTGTCCTCTGAGGGACTTTATCAAGTCAAATGTAAAGATTTTATTTTGTTGCACGTGCTTATATACAAAAACGTGCCACTTAGATCTTCCATTTCTTTATTTCTTTCAGCCACCCGATGAACAGCCATGAATTTTTCTCAAATTTAAAAGCCTTGATAAACCAATTTCATCCTCACTTTTGTATATAAACACGTGCAAGAAAATAAATCCTACATTGCCTTGATAAAGTCTCTCAGGATGGAATGCATTGGCTAAGAGTTTTTTCTCTTGTTTCTTTTTATTCACATATATATGAAATGTGTCACAATAAATTTTCCAGTTTGTCATATTTTTCTAAATGTTGATATATAAAAATTATACATACATACATATATATATATATATATATATATATATATATATATATAAACATTGAAGTCAACGCTCAAAGGCGACAGGCTGTTGTTTCATGCCTCATCCAGCATGAAACAGCTGCTCAACTCTGAGTGTTGACTTCAATATTCACATTTATATTTACATACACTCTATCTCTGATGTTGAACACTTTATCCCATAAATATAGCACACCTTAAAACTATATTTCTTCATATATATATATATATATATATATATTTTCTTCATATATATATATATATATATATATATGTATGTATGTATATATATATATATATATATATATATGTATGTATGTATATATATATATATATATATATATATATATATATGTATATATATATATGTATATATATATATGTATATATTGTCATCCACAGACAGACTGTTTTGCTGTATCACAGCTCATCAGTGTGGCTAGACATCCGATTTCTTCAAGCTGTGTTCAAAACCTGACTGATTTGGCATCTGTTGGAGATTTTACCCCTGAGCTATCAGCGCCCAGCAAAGAGGAAAGTGGATTTTTACATACCTATTCTTCGAATAAACATGCCAATGACCAAGAGGGCTCAATTAATGGAAGAGCTTTGCCAACATGATGAAGTGTTGGTGAAAGGTGCCTAGGTTTAATACAAAAAAAAGAAATCAACACTAAATCGTGTTTGTTCAAATCAATTTTTGTGTGTGTGTTTAAGCATGTGGTGGTAGAACAAAAAAGAAACAATAAAATTTTAAAGAAATAAATAATTGTATTAACGTAAAAACACAACTGAAAAAAAGGAGATAAGTGGAGTTGTAAAAGGCATCTAAAGAGGCGTATGGAAGGAGAGGGCGGATGAGTTGTGGGGTGAAGGCCTTTGACAAGCTGTCTCTTTGAGATGGGAGGTCACTTTTCAGCAAATTCTGTGAACCTGGGCCAAGATGCTGTCCAACTGCTGAAAATGTCCCTTTGATGGACTTTTCATAGGCTCAAATTATCTCCGGTTTTTATATTTTGTTTCTTCAGGTGGTTTTATACAGTTTGAAAGACAGGAAGGAGAAAAGGCTTACTGGAGTTGAGGTGAGATGTTTTAAGCTGTGAAAAGGAGACTAAGACATGTGATAGAATAGTTATCAACTACTCGTATGTGCTGTTAGCCACATCTTTATTTCTTATTTTCCTTTTCTGGAAGTCCTGCCCGGTAGGTCATTTTACTCCAAGGGAGTTAATTATATAAACATTGTTTATAGAGTCAAAGAGAGCTGACTATGCAAATAGTGACTACTTAATATTATATGTATGCAATATATATATATATATATATATATATATATATATATATATATATATATATATATATATATATATATATATAAAACAGGAAGGAGTGGATGCTACTGGATGAAAATTCTGGATTGTATTGCACATTTTTTTTTTCTTCGAGTGTGCAAGTAAGAACAGAAGGTATGTGCAGAGCCTTTGCGCAGTTGACAGAATTTTAGTTCCGTTTTGGGAGTTGCAAGAACTGCAAAAACAGCAACAGGAATTGTTGGATATAATTCTGAAGAAAAAACAAATTCTTCAACATCACGTCAGCTACTGTCCAAAACACCATATCAGAATTTATATACAATCCTAATAAAGGACTGACTTTTCCTGTATATTTTTGTAAATATGAAACTATACAGTCAGGAATGTAGTGAAATAGTATGAAAAATACTACAATTACATTTTACCAACAAAACCATGTGAAATCAGGTTTGAAGACAAAGTACACATTCTGACAAAAATCATTAGTGACAAGAGCTCTCTGTTTAATGCTCTTTGGATGTGCGTGAATCTAACCAAAAAATCAAAGACATTGTCATGTATGCTGGTATTGTCAATAAAGAATTTGAAAGGTTTAGAATAAACAAAATGACTCCAGATTTGTTCAAAAGATTAATTTTCATGCGAGGTTCAACAGCTAAAAAATATGCTGAAATACGATTGAAAAATTTAACTAATTGAGCCAAACAATAAAATATTACGCTGTAAAAAATAGTGGATGACTACCAATGCTCAGTCTGAAAGATGATCCTGAAGAAATTCAGAAAAAAAGATTGCGCATTGGTACAAGCAAAGGACAAATGTAGAAAAGGAGAATAAATCTTTGTTTCAGATGTGGCAAATTGCATCTTGGAAATGGCTGTCCATTTAAAAATGGAGAATGTTACAAGTCTGGTAAATGAGAACATATAAAGTCACACTGTAAAACCAAATGAAGAAAAAATTCTCACAGGAACAAATTTGTACACATTATTGTGATAGAAAAAATGATCACAGAAAACAAAAGAAAATTTGTCAATTTGATAATAATGTGGATTTGAAAATGCTACAGAATTTCCAAAGTCACTGTTTCAGTTTCTGGTGAGAACATTTTTTTTTTTTTTGAGAAATAATTTGCAATGTCTTTTTTTGTAATAGGCATGTAAAAACAAAAGCTCATGTATTTAAAAATGCTGCAAATTTATGATGGCTAGAACTATTTGAACTTTGATAATAAACATTTATTGTAAAAATGTCAGTGGACAAGCAACCAATTTAAAAAGTCAGGATGAAAATCTTAAGGAAGAATTAAAAATATCTTTTCCAGATGTTCTCCCAAATGAACTGGGTCAGTATTCAAAATTCAATGTGGATTTTCAAGTAAAAAGTCCAACCCCAGTATTTAAGCCAAATACCATATACAGCATTAGAACAAGTTAATGAAGATTTGGATAAACTCAGAAGAATTGGTGTAATAGAAAAAATGAACCATTCAAAATGGCCTGCACCAGTGATATATGTTAATAAAATTTTTGAACTGGATTAAACAGTATTTTTTAAGACACGTGATTGTCCATTACCAAGTCCAGAAGAAATCTTATCAAAGTTGAATGACAGAAGAAGATTTTCAAAGCCGGATCTCTTTGAAGTGTATTTACAAATTCGGATTGAAAATGAATGTTCAGAATTACTGACTGTAAATAAGCAAAGAGGATTGTAAGTTTAACTGATTTCCTTTTGGTATGAAGGTGGCACCAGCTATTTTTCAACAAGCCATGGATACTATACTTGCAGATTTTGACTTCTGGACAACATCAAAAACGTATCAAAAGAACAACATTTTGATCAAAAACGTATCAAAAAAACAACATTTTGGGCATGTTAAAATAATTTGGGAAAAAACTAAGAGAATATGGATTCAACCATAGTGAAGAAAAATGTGAAATGTTTTTGCAGAAGATTAAAAACCTTTTGGTCAAATTATGATAAAGATGGTAGGCAACTGCAATTAAAAATATGCCTACACCAAAAAATGTGACAACATTACAAGTTTTTTTTAGGACTGACTAATTACTATCAAATTTATGTATATAATATGCATAAGTTAAGGGCTCCATTTAATGATCTACTTAAAAAAGAGTAATAAAATAGAATTGGAATAATAATTTCAAATGATGAAATAAAAAAAAAAAGACTTACATATGATTTATCATTAGCACACTACGACCCAAAAGCAGAAATTGTAGTGACATCAGATGCTAGCGAGTACAATATTGGAGCGGTGATTTTACAGAAATATGATGACAGTAAAATGAAAGCCTTCACTCAGGCTTCACAATCACTTCTACCAGTAGAGGAAAATTATAACCTGATAGATAATTATATTCACTGTAAAGGAATTTGATGTTGCAAACAGACCACAAACCATTATTAACAATATATGGTTCAAAGAAAGGAATACCTATTTATACAGATAACAGAATACAATGCTGGGGTACCATCCTGTTAAATTAGGATTTTACAATGATGTGCCAACCATTCAAAAAATTAGGACATGCGGATGGATTATCTAGATTAATACCTAAAAATGCAGAACCATTAGCGGATACAGTCATTGGAACACTAAAAAGCAAAATGAAAATAAAAAAAAACATTTTGTACAATGAAGTACAAGAGTTACCAAATATGAAATAAAAGAAAAAGTAGAAAATGATGTCTTTATTGTGAAAGTAAAAAAACAATTGAAAGAATGTAACAAAGAATGAAATCCAAACTTAAACGTGTACTCAACATGTGATGGTGTAGTAATACAGTGTTGTAATACCAAGTGTGTTACAGAATCGAATATTAAAGGATTTTCATTACAAACATCCTGGTATTTCCAGAATGAAATCTATGTTGAAAAGTTTTGTATATGGACCAAGATATTGAATAGAATAGTGAAACCATGTAAAGGTAGTGGTCTAGCAGCAAAACTATCCATCACAATCATAGAACCTTGTCAAGACTCCATATAGATTTTGCAGGTTCTATCAGTGGATCATATTATCTTGTTATAGTTGATATTTTCACAAAATGGTCGGAAATTTCTAAGTGCAAATATCCAGCATCCTCAACAGTGAATTTCTTGCATGAACAGTTTGTGAGATACCACAGTATCTGATAATGGAATGCAATTCATAGGTAAAGAATTCCAAGGTTTTCGTAAGGAGATTTACTTGAATACCCCCCACCCGCGAGTCAGGTTGTGACACAAGGTCATTTTTTAACGTGGGGACCCGAGTGTTTTCACTGGTCCAAGCTGGTCTTAGCTGGTCATAGCTTGTGCAAGCTAGTCATAGCTGATCTTGGCTTGTCCAAGCTGGTCAGAGCTGGTCCAAGCTAGTCGTATCCATGATACTACAAGCACAGGGATGGATCAGGTAAGTATGCCCAAGGTTTTTGTAAGATGGTCTCCACTGAGTATATTACAACCCCAGCATATCACTCAGGGTCTAACTGACAAGCTGAATGGTTTGCGGGAACTTTTAAAA
>OZ038503.1:9626493-9631493 GCA_964036315.1 Acanthosepion esculentum
TCATGTATACACTTGTATTTGTAAATGTCTATATATATATTTAGTGTATATACATATATGCATGCGTGCTTATGTATGTACATCTAGATGTGTATGTATGTATGTGTGTGCTTGTATATGGTTGCATCTTTATATGTATTTCTTCACTTGCCTTATTTACTTTTCTGCGTCGACGTATGGGCCATTATATTTATATGTGCTTATCTATGTGTATGTTTATGTACGTAGGTCTGTGTATGCGTACCTATTATCCTTATATGTGCCTATGCGGGTGCATGTATTAATTTATATGCGGATGTGCGAGTGTTCAATTATATGTGGAGGTAGTTATTTACTTTTGTCTGTAAATGTGTCGAAAACTATATGTTTTCAAAAATGTATATATGTATATATATGTGTATGTGTGTGTATGTGTATATATATATATATATATATATATATATATATATATATATATATATATTTATATATGGTTATTTGTTTAAATTTTTCAAGTTTAAATTCGTTTAATAACATATTAAGCCACGAATAGCTTCGACATTTGACCGTCTGGATCATATTGAATGTAGATGTGTGTGCCTGTGTGTATCGATGTGTGTGTGTAGGTGTAGTGCATTTGCCTATGTGTGGTTTGCTTTTTTGTATGTGTGTGTATATATCTAGATGCGTCCGAGCGTTTGGCATGCCGTTGTTCGAGTGATTTCACGTGAGAGGCGACTAACATGCTGAAATGTAACGAAAAATGTATACATCTATGTCTGGGACTCTAAATACAACTTTCAACTTAATTTCAATGAAAATATAAATTAAATAGCATATATATCTTTTATTTTTATTTTTAGATTTATTTATTTATTTTTTTTTTTTTTTTTTCTCCTTAGTAATTCTACAATTTAAAACTTAATAGAGATCTGATTTAGATTTCTAAATAGGTAATTTTAATTTTTTACTTTTAATTTTAATTTCAAATTTTATAAATCTTTTAATATCTAGATAGCCTTGCTTAGTTGTCAAATTTTTCGAATCATCCTATACTTGTTTTTTGATTGGCCACTCTGGCTTACGTAACAGCGTTTACTCTTAGCTAAGGATCGTTGATTAATTTGAAACTTTTAAAACCATTTATTCTATATTCTATATTATCACTTGACAAGACACAAGAAGTGTTGAAACAAAATGGCTACTTTTGTCGTGATTTTATAACATATTTATGTTGTAATATTCAAATAAATAATTATATCTGCTCTACTCTGTATTGAGCACTCTTTAAAGAATATTGATTGTTGGTTATTGGATTTCATTCCGTATATACCAATCCTAAACTTGGATATATATATATATATATACTCACAGACAGACTGTTTTGCTATTTTACAGCTCATCAGTGTGGCAATACGTCCGATTGCCTTAAGTCGGGATTGAAATCCAACTGATTTGGTATCAATTGGAGAATCTACCACTAAGCTATTAGGGCATGGCAGGGATGAAGGTGACTTTAAACACATTTATTTTTAGATAAACATGCCAGTGCCTGTAGATCTTGACTCATTTTATCGAAGAGTAACATACATATATGACATATATATATATAACATGTATATATATATATTTATAACTTTAAACTTGCTTAAATGTTTGTAATATTTTTCAGCCCCCCCCCCCATCTACACCCTTTTTTCTTTATTTACACTCCAATATTATATTTGACTTATTTTAAATTTGAGCTGTGAATCTGTGTTTAATTTAGCGTTTCTTCCATGCGGGCCAGTATATTATTTATTTTTAAATAATAAGTAATATTTCGTGCCTGATGAGTTGATAAACAATGGAACTTAAGTTGCAACCAAAACGTAGGTATATGTATATTAATATATATTTCTTAGCTCTGCCTGACCACATTGAGCACCTGTTATGTATACACCTTAAAGTAAATTTGCTAAATATTTATTTGCTTACCTGTGTATGCATGTGCTAGTGAGCATATACACTTGCTGATATCTAGTTATTTGATTTACCCACCTCTATACGTATATATATATATATAGGAGGCACGGTGGAGTAATGGATAACGGCTTGTAGCGAGGAATCGGAGAGCCGAGTTCGAATTCCAGTCGAATCCATTACATTCACTTACGTGCTAATACCCTTGGGAAAGGTGTGAATCCTCTTCTTCTCCCTCCAACTAGCAGGACAGACTGGGTTCTATAGCCTTGGATGGCAACTGGTCTAGGAGAAGGACAACTCTGAATTCAAAACCTGCGGAGGTTCGTTTGGGGACCTTGTGGCATTCTTTGCACCAGGTCCCTGTATTCGTCCCTCCAAAAAGTGTGGATGGCCCTGCACAAGGCCTTCACCACTATAATCAAATCCTGTGTGGACGTCGGGCTTTCGGTTTCTGGGAACTGATCTGTCTGGCCCTCATACATCGAGTTCGACGGGAGAGTCAAAAAAAAAATATATATATATATATATATATATATATATATATATATATATATATATATATGTATATATTAAACAGGTTGTGTTGAATGTTAAAGACAACATCGTCCTGCATATTTTCTTTTGAATTTTCAAACTTTCAGGGTCAAACTGAAGATGAACAATGATGTTCAAAAGTACTAGGTTATCGTACGGACAATATTTATTTCGATATCATTTGCAAATAAAAAGTTTCATTAGAAAATATGAGAAAATTCCAAAGAAAATATGCAGGACTATGTTGTCTTTAACATTCAACACAACATGTTTAAAAGAAAAGTTGCTGCCAAATTACACATATATATATATATATATATATATATATTTGTTCTCTTAGCTGTTGAATGTCTCTCATCTTAGCTTCACAGAGTCACACCCACTGTTCAGGAAAGAATGGTGAAGTTCGCTATCAATTCTCTTAAAGAATGGATGTCATTCTATGAAATTCTGATGAGATGTTCAACAGGTAAGTCAAGAAATTCAATTCATTCATCAATATTATTATTATTATTATTTCTGCTCTTTCTTTATATTGGGTAATATATTTACAAAGACTGTCATAAGATAGGCAAATGACGTGTTAATGGCAGGTACAGAATGAAAAGTGTAGGAACTCCAAGATAAGGTAGCAAAGGAAAGCAGAAAGAATGGATTAACCATTAATTGAAAGAAGGCAGAATGGATTGTTGTTGGCAAAAGGGACTGCTGCAAATTGGGGATGTCTTAAATGAAGCAATCTGTGGTTGACAAACAAAATGAATGACTAAAAAGTGCAAACCATGAATTGAAGATATCAAAATTAAGCGAGTAAAAGAACTGAAATATCTGGGAACTCTTTTAACAGATGATGGAATATGCGGCACTGAAAGTTAAAGTTGGGTTAGTATAATGAAAGCAGCCTCACAAAAGCTAAATGGAAAAGTATTATAAAACAAGACAATTTTGCTAGAAACAAAGTAAAGAGTGTTGAACTGCTATGTAACATCAGCCTTCCTGTACAAAAATGAATGCCGAACAATTTCCTCAAAGATGAAAAGGAGACATGATGTAACAAATTTTGTTCTGTAGAAGAATGCCAAAAATACAATGGACTGAACATATGAGCAATGAGGAAGTTTTAAGAAAAATTGAAAAGGAAAATGAATTTACATTTAGAAACAGAAAAAAGTCAATTTTTGGAACACAAAATGAGGAAAGAAGTCTTGGAGGATTTGATTCTTAGCAAACATATTGAAAGGACTGAGGTGGGGAAAAAGATGAAAGAGCAGAGAATGGGAGTGGCAGTAAAAAAGAAAAAGAATTTTTAAAAATAAACAATATTAAAAACTACGAAGGATAGTGTTGTATCCTTAAAGAAGTTACAGACAGACAAAGGTGGTACTCGAGTGGAAGGAACAACAACACATGCATAGATGAAAGAAAGAGATTTATTGTAAAATAGAATACACTACTGAAAAAAAGGGAATCGGTTAGCAAGCTAGTAATTCCTGAAGCAAGTCCACAAGGTATATCCTGTGCACACACACACACACACACACACACACACACACACACACACACACACACATACATATATATATATATATATATATATATATATGTGTGTGTACTGATATAATCAGTCCATAATAGATGATAGGGAGAGTGGGACATTCCTTTACAACAGATAGAACAGTAAGCAGAGCCATGATTGCCTATGTCCCGAGGGTACACTGCATATAAAATGGTTGTTTACATTAGGATACAAAACTTAAAGACAACATTCAACTTTGCTTTCTGGCTGAGAGGTTTGAAACACATTGGATTTAACAACAATTTTTCTCTGACCAGATGGACACACGTTTGAATCTTGCAAGAGAGCAAATATTTTTTGGATATAATTTCTCAAATATTCAGGCCACTAGAAAAAATATACTGTTTACTCAAGTATGGGCATCCATATATATATATATATATATATATATATATATATATATATATAAGTTCATTTTCTCCATCAAGAAATTCATTTCTGTAGTTTACTGCCACCAGCAAGCAGAAACATTTTTTTCTCTCCCGATGATGGCTATGTTGGCCGAAACTAGTCGAAGAATCTAAATGAAATAATAATAATAAAAACATAAGAATATTAATCTACAACCCACTATGTCTGAAGATTTTAATTGATTTTTCTAATAATTTTTATCGTTCAAGTTATATATATATATATATATATATATATATATATATAATGGAAGTTTCAGGTGGATATATTTACTTCAATTATATATATATATATAATGGAAGTTTCAGGTGGATATATTTACTTCAATTATATATATATATATATAATGGAAGATTCAGGTGGATATATTTACTTCTGTTTATATATATATATATATATATATACACATATATATATAATGGAAGTTTCAGGTGGTATATTTACTTCAATTATATATATATATATATAAAATGGAAGTTTCAGGATAATATATTTACTTCAGTTATATATATATATATATATATATATATATATA
>OZ038503.1:9636493-9681493 GCA_964036315.1 Acanthosepion esculentum
ACATGCCTTCTCCCATCAGGATGTTGGGGATCACAATTCTTGTCCCTTGCAGCTCTTAATAACTTTAGTCTTTTTTCCATCTTGCCTGTTCCCTGCTCTGCTGTCCATTCACTCAAACTATTCCTTGTACGTTGCACATTGCTCTTGCCTGTCCTTCTTGCCTTCCATCTGTCCTGTTTATAAACCTTCCCCCCTCATCATATGTTCGATAAATTTCAACTATCTTCCCCCCTGGTGTTTATAAGTGTCCTTTTTGTTATCAATCTTAAAAACTTGAGTTACTCGCATATTCAGTCCTTGGTATTCTCAGCATCCTTCTGTAGAACAACATTTCTGTTGCTTCAAGTTTCCTCTCCATCTGTGAGTAGATTGCCCAGTATTCACTGCCATATAGGATGACCAATGTTACATAAGATTTAAGTACTCCTTTCTTTGTTTCTATCAAGATTTTCCTATTTCTTAATACTTTTCTCAGTTTGCTTACATTATTTAGAGTGTTGTCTTCATCTTCACTGTCATATTCACAATGTTTTGGCCGTTTTATGCTCTGGCCTTCTTTAGGTGATTGGAATTCTTCTTCAATATCTGTCTATATCGCTGAGATGAGGTATTATAATTACTTGCATTACTTATATTATTCAGACCGTTAACCTCATATTCATTTCCATATTCACCACGTTTCAGCTGTTATATGCTCCAACATTCTTCAGTTGATTGTAATTTTGAACCAAACCCTTTATTTCATCCACCGTAGTAGATTGTTCTAGTTCCACATGCCATGTCTCTTCGGGATGTCTCAGTTAATTCCCTTTAACTCAACTCTCAAAGTTTTGGTTCACCACTGCTGTAACCTGGTATTGATCTCAGAACTCTTTGGGTCTAGTCAACCAACGTCTTTATCCACTTGGCTATGTGTCCTTTCTTCAGCTTATGAAAGGCAACTTTCGTTATACCAATGCACCCTTTGGATTTTCGTATGACACTTTCTGTCCTCTGTTAATAAGCTTCCCAGATATTAAATTTGTTGCCCCTGTTTCATTTTCTGTACTAGCCAGCTCATTTCATAACTACATCTTTCCACATAATAAGGAAAGAATTTGACATTCACAGGAAATACTGAAGGCAAGACAAGTAGAAACAGTGACTAACATACATAATAAGCATGTGTAAAAGCACGACAGAACAGAGACTGAGATTGATAAGAAACATTGCTTTGAACTACAAAAGATAGGGATAGGTGGAGAGGCCTGAACATT
This sequence comes from Acanthosepion esculentum, assembly GCA_964036315.1. Classification (NCBI taxonomy): domain Eukaryota; kingdom Metazoa; phylum Mollusca; class Cephalopoda; order Sepiida; family Sepiidae; genus Acanthosepion; species Acanthosepion esculentum. The sequence goes on from OZ038503.1 coordinate 9,637,750, forward strand.
AACGTCCTGAAGGGACACAACTTAAAAGAAGTTAATAATTTTTAGGATAAAATGTTATACATTATGAAATGGATAAAGTCCAACAATTGTTTTAAGACATTTTTAAAATTTTTTATACATTTCTATAAAAAGAATGTATAAACATAAAAATGTTTTAACATAATTGTCGGACTTTGTCCATTTCATAATGTGTGACATCATTTGTTTACATTTGGATACACTTTGAGCAGATATGAATGTATGTGAGATTCATGGAAGATTGTAGTTTAAAGACAATAAAATCGACCTTGCTAACCAAACATTTCTCTGTGGCCCAATCGGTTAAAGGCATGTCAGGCTATATGACTGTTCCGTATAAAATACAGGTTTGATTCCTGTCAAAGGACGAATATTTTCTATGAAAATTTCTTGGACATTCAGGCTGGTAAATGTTGTTTAATACTGTTTATTATAAAACAGAGCATTTACTTAAATATTTGTATCTATAAAAAGAATGTATAAACATAAAAATGTCTTAAATGTCTTATGTTAAAAATGGAGTAAAAATTTAAAAAGAAAAATCCACAAACATTGACTCATATAATTGTGAAAGTAAATAGACAATGTCTTATTTCTTCTACATGCCATGTCCCATTCAGAACGTCGGTGATCATGGCTCATCACAATTTCCCTTACTTTGGTTCTCTTAGCAAATTTTGTCTTTTTGTTATCACTTCTAAACCCTATTCTGCCATCCATAGGCAAATATATTGTCTTCATTCTATAAAATGACTTAGTACTTAAGTTAAAACTACAGGACTAATATAAATTTCAATTTTGATGCAATAACAAATCAGAGAAACCTTGTTTCTTCTGTTTAATTAAACTTGTTTGTTTGTATATATATATATATATATATATATATATATATATATATATATATATATATATATATATATATAAGTGGCAAGATATACTATTAGTATAACTTATAAAAGGATTCCTTTACCCTAAGTAAAATATATAATTTTTAAAAATCTCTGTGCATGAAATTAAAAAAAAAAATTTGCTATTTTAATATTAATTGTAATAATTCTATAAAAATAAACATTTATGTTTTAAAATTTTCTGAGACATGTAAAACATGTTTAACTATCCCGAGTTTGTGTTTGTGTATATGTTTATGTGTTAGTTTGTTTATGTATATTTCTGTCTGTCTATTTTTAGTTTAATTTATTGTTCTTTTATGATTAGTACTGCTTACTGATGTCATATTTCCTCAACACAACTGCAGTCACACTCCTCACTCCACGTTCTGCGTAAAATGATAAACTACAGCCAACAGCAAGGCCTCTGTTCAGGAAGTTTTGAGGAGCATGGAACCACCTCTTAATTGCTGACCTGGGGTGGTAGCACCGGTTAGGGTCCTAGCTATGGGCAAATAGTTAACCCACAAACTGGGCTCAAAACACTATGAAAGTGTAAAAATAGGTTTTAATACTTTGTACTAAAATAGGTTTTAATGCTTTGTAAAAAAAATTATTGCCAGCAATAAATTTTTGAAGCAAAAATGAAAACTAACAATGCATTATAACCATATTTGGAAAAAAAATAACCAAAAATAAATAAATAAATGAAATAAATATTACCAGCAATACATTTTTGAAGAAAAAATATTAACAGGAATAAATTTTTTGAAGGAAAAAGATATTACCAGCAATAAAATTTTGTCAGCACTAATTAACCCATTGAGGTTGATATGCTGTAAAACAAACCAAACTAAACCTTTTCTAGGTTATTTAAAGCCTGAAAATATTTTTTAGATTGTAATAATTTTTGGTGATAGTAATGCTTTAGTGATACAATGTTACTAATTAACCCATAGTTGGGGGGAGAAGAGGTGGATTCATACCTTCCGTAAGGGTATTTGCATATAAGTGAATATAAAGAACCTAAGTGAAATTGAAAATCAACTCTCCAATATCCAATACCAGGCCATTATACCCAACACACATCTAAGTTTACAGTAGCTGGTATTCCCAAGTAGTCACCCATATAGGTACTGACCAGGCTTGACATTGCTAAACATTGATGATCTTGCAAGAACTGGTGTTTCAACATGATATGGCCATAAGCCAAGAGTTTCTGAGAGAGAAAGAATCTGAGAAATCTTATTCAGGAAAGACAATAAAAGAACTGCCACCCGAAATCCTAAGATTATGATTGATGTTGCATTTAAATTTTTGAAGATTGTAGTCGACAGTAAAGCAAGAGACTGTAAGAATGGTCCACAAGTGAGTAGTGTGTGAGAAGAAACAACATAAGACTTAAAGTTACATCTATCAATTTCAACTGTAAAATGATGAGACCTAGCTGCCAATCTAGTACTGTGCTTAAATTCATGAGGTCAAGATACCAAAGAGGAAAGCTTGTCCAAATAATTACCATGAAAATATTATAGAAAAGGCATAGGGAAGCTTTCTTACAGCAGTGTGAAAGTGACTGAAGTCAAGATGTCAGGTCTGTTAACATTTCAAATTATTTTTAAAACCATAGGAACACCACCAGACCAGATGTGGCAGCAACATTCAATGCATGTACGATTGGTATACTTATGAGCTGTTAAATCTATTTTTCTTGCCATAGCCTAACATGATAAAGTGAACGAACTTTTCGAGCATTAGACCTAGGGATTGATTCAATATAAACTTTCCATTTCATATCAGTGGAAAATATTTTACCAAGAAGGTGCAATTAATTATATTCCGAGAGGTTAGCATCAGCCATACTGACAGAAGTTAAAATAGGCTCTGTAAGTCAAAGGAGAGCAGTTTTTGTTTTGTTTTTTTTGGAGGTGTTAAAAATATTAACAAGCCATTTCTTGCCCCAGTTAACAATAGTTGTATAATATGCATTCAGTTCTTAGTTTTCAAACACCCACTATACATAATTGTGCCTTATATCTTTTTCTGTAGTTCTTATGTTTACTTTCACTCAGTCAGATTTTTTTTAAAAATGAAAAAGAAATCTTCTCTCATTGTTTTTATTTGCTTACCTCTTTCAGTTTTACCTACTTTTCCTTGGATTATTACTTACAAGCTTCTATCCAGAATTATTCACTCAAGGTAAGAGCTTTTTATGTTCAGTGTATTGACTTCATCCTCATCGTCTCTTCTTTAGTTTATATAAATGCTTTCGTTCATTAAAAGTGCAACAAAAATGCAAAAATGTATTGCAAAAGACTTACAAGGTCACCAAATGATAAATTTTAAAACACTTATACTTACAATCAGACAGAAAAAAGGCTTGGAAAATTTAACACACACAGGATGTATTGAGTGAAGAAGTACAGAGAAACAGCAAACATCTTATAAAATGAGTTTATATGAATGCATATGGTGAAGATTGAAATGCTGCAAAGAGATACAAGAGGTAGGAAATAGTGAAGAGTCATAACCATCCAATATCTGTCTATATTTCTGAGGTGAGGTATTATGTACACTATTTACATTATTCGGACTATTGTCCTCATCTTTGTCACCATGTTTATTACAACATTTCGGCCTTTCAGTATCTGTCTATATTTCTCAGATGAGGTATTATGTACCTTATTTACATTATTCGGACTATTGTCCTCATCTTTGTCGCCATATTTATTACAACGTTTCGGCTGTTGTACGCTCCGGCCTTCTTCAGGTGGTTGGACACATGGCACAGTGGATAAAGGCGTTAGTTAGATCCAGTGACAGGACCCAAAGAGTGTGAGTTCAATACCCGGCTAAGGCAGTGGAGAACTTGCAGAGGGGAATTAACAGGAGATAACTGATAACTGACATCCATTAAATATGGCACGTGGAACTAGAACAGTCTACCCTAGTGAGTGAAATAAAGGGTTCAGTTTGACATTCCAACCACCTGAAGACGGCCGGAGCATACAACGACCGAAACGTTGTAATAAATATGGCGACAAAGATGAGGACAATAGTCCGAATAATGTAAATAGTCATGACCATCCTTATCCTGAAAGACTCTTCAGGTTATCTGCTCATGTTAAACTAAAAATGCGTAGCAAAGCATAAGAAAACAACTTTTTTACACTTGTCTCAGGATATCTTCAATTCGGTGTCTCCATGTCATTTAATGATAATATTGTCCTCATCATTGTCGCTATATTTATTACGACTTTTCGGCTGTTGTACGCTTCGGCCTTCTTCAGATGGTTGGAATGTAAAACTGAACCCTTTATTTTGCTCACTGTGGTAGACTGTTCTAGTGCCACATGCCATGTCTAATGGATGTCAGTTATCAGTTATCTCCTGTTAATTCCCCTCTCCAAGTTCTCCACTGTCTTAACCAGGTATTGAACTCACACTCTTTGGGTCCTGTCACTGGATCTAACTAACACCCTTTTCCACCATCTAAGTAACACTTTTATCCACTGTGTCACAGTGGATAAAGGCATCAGTTAGATCCAGTGACAGGATCCAAAGAGTGTGAGTTCAATATATATATATATATATATATATATGATGTTTATGTTGAAAAGGGGAATCTACTTCTGTATTTGTTTGCTTGTGGTGACACTGATATGCATAGTCACATATACATACAGCTGTATGCATTTTAGTTTGCACAAACACATCCATATAAACAATCTGAGGCTATGTGCCAGTACATATCTATGCAGTTGTAATTCTATTTCGGTGTCGAGACCTTAGCTATTATATATGTAGCAAAGTTCCTTTCAACAAAGAGTGGGTAGGGGTGTTCTTGACACTTTTCAGATCTACTGCCTGTGCCATCAGAGAAACCTACACTTCCTCATACTTCGTCAAACAAGCAGAAATAGATCCAATTTAAAAAAATAAACCAGTTTGTCTGATGATCGCAAAAGTGTGAAACCCAGAGTCACAAACTCATATCCATATAACTGAATATGTTAGCTCTATCACTGGTATTGAATGCTTTCCACTAAGTACTGCACATATAAAATAAAATATATATATATATATATATATATATATATATATAGGCATACAACTAAATATATATATATATAGGCATACAACTAAATATATATAGGCATACAACTGAATAAATATATATATAGGCATACAACTGAATAAATATATATATAGGCATACAACTGAATAAATATATATATATATATATAGGCATACAACTGAATAAATATATATATATAGGCATACAACTGAATAAATATATATATATATATATATATATATATATATATATATATAGGCATACAACTGAATAAATATATATATATATATAGGCATACAACTGAATAAATATATATATATATATAGGCATACAACTGAATAAATATATATATATATATATATATATATATATATATATATATATATATATATAGGCATACAACTGAATAAATATATATATATATATAGGCATACAACTGAATAAATATATATATATATATATAGGCATACAACTGAATAAATATATATATATATATATAGGCATACAACTGAATAAATATATATATATATATATAGGCATACAACTGAATAAATATATATAAATATATATATATATATATATATAGCCATACAACTGAATAAATATATATATATATATATATATAGCCATACAACTGAATAAATATATATATAGAGAGAGAGAGAGAGTATTTAGGAAGCAATCCTTCTTTTATACAATTTCCATTAAAGACAACTGACAAGGTAGTGTAATTAAGATTTTTATTAAATTTTCTTGCATTCATACAAGTATTTTCTTTTCTAGACTTAATGTGTAAAACCTGTCCAAATGTTTTATATATATATATATATATATATATATATAAAAAGTGAACATTTAGGTCAACACTTAGAGGTGACAGGCTGTTTCATGCTAGACGCAATCGTCAAGACACTTTATGCTTTCATATTTACACATGCTCTATCTCTGATATTGAGCACTTTATCCCATAAATATAGCACACCTTAAGACTATATTTCTTCACACATATATATATATATATATATAAGCATTTTTAGTTATTCTGTTAGCCATTATCAAGGATTTTTTAATTTTTAACTGAATATGTAAACTTATATAAATTCTACCAGAAAGAATAACGCTGAAAAATCATTTACTGATCTTTTGATAAAGAAAGTTGCATTGTTTTATTCTGTTCTGATGATGCTGTAAACAAATATTGAAATATTAATGAAATCCTTCGACACTTAAATTTTTTCATGCACACTATTAGGAGCATCAGATTTTTTACTGGTTAAATTGTTTGAAACAATTTATAATAACAACAACAAAAAGGTCTTTAATTTTCATTCCAGATATATTACTTTTAACGCAAGACTGAACCCCATTTTGAAAAGGCCGTTATAGAAAGACTTAATCTGATTTTTCTGTTTTCTAACAGTTTAAACATTAAAAGCCAATTATCATTAATTTAATGTTGCACATTTAATTACATTTATCTGCGTAATCTTTTGAAAAAAATAATTAACTTCTTTGTTTGGATAATTTGCGTTATCTATCTTAATTGTATTCTTTCCTAAAAGCATTTTGTATAATTATTTTAATTTTGGAGTTAAATAATTAACAACAATACAGACCATTCTCTTTGTATCAGAAGCTTATATTTAAGTAAGAAATTTAATCATCTCTGAATTTAACTTTTACAATGCTTGTTACTAAATCCAGTATAATTGCAAGGCGTTAGTCCTGATGCTGCTTACTCATACAAAGGATTAATGAGAGAAACATTCTGAATTTTGTTATTTTGAGGGCTTTCTAAATTTTCTCAGGGGTTTGTCCCATCCATGTTAATATTAAACAGTTTGTTGTAAGGAAACATTTAGTTCCATTGTCAGTTGAAATTTATAAATTGCATACATATACACAAACTGTAGCCTTATATATATATATATATATATATATATATATATATATATATATATAGGATTGGTGTATACGGATTAAATTCCAATAACCAACAAATACTATTCTTAAAAGAGTGCTTAATGCAGAGTAGAGCAAATACAATTATTTATTTATTCGAAAATTATAACATAAATATGCTATAAAATCACTAAATATAGACATTTTGTTTCAACACTTCTGGTGTCTTATCAAGTGATGATGTTGAATGTCAACACCATCACTTGATAAGACACCAGAAGTGTTGAAACAAAATGTCTATTTTTTAGTGATTTTATAACATATCTATGTTATAATTTTATAAATAAATAATTATATATATATATATATATATATATATATATATATTTATTAAAATAAAGAGAAAGAACAGTAAGATTTATAATCCGGTGTTCTTATTAATTATTTTTATTTTTAAAAAACTGAGCTCACTACAATACTGCAAAGAATAAATATTATAAATTTACTAATTTCAAAATATAGTTCTATCGCTACAAAGGAATTACCATGTTTCAAATACAGAAACTAAAAACTTCAAATTTAATTATAGAATTAAATTAAAAATTCTAGTACTATTTCATTTTCATGCAGATTTTGGAATAACTTATTTTGAAATTTACTGAGTTTTATAAGCACATACATTCTTAATATTAGTTTCTAAGGATACAGGGAAATTCAATCATTTTGACAAGGAGTGGTAGGGTATTCATTTTCACTGACAACTATTGTATCAAAATATGAGATACTTTCGAAATGAGGTTAAGGTAGGGTAGGGGTGCCTGTTCAACAAATGATGACCTATATATTGTGTATTTCGGCAGCAATCCCTCTTTTATACAAGTTTCATTAAAAATGACTGACAAGGTACTGTGATTAAGTTTTTTTATTTCATTTTTTCTAGTTCTTGTAATTTTATTCTTTTCTGGATATAAATTCGGTAGAAATTGTCCAGATGAGGAGTTTGAAGGTTTTGAGGAGCATGGCCCGACCTCTTAATTGATGTTGTTCCATGGTCCACCCTGACCCAAGGTGGTAGCACCTGTTAGGTTTCCAGCTATGCCAAATAGTGAGCCCCACAAACAAAAACACTATCAAAATATAAAAATACATTTTAATAGTAAAAATACCAGCAATAGATAACCAGTATTGCATTTTATCCGTAGTCGATGGCATACAATTGCATTCAAAATATATTTAGTTAAAGCCATAAAATTGCGTTCAGTTATTTTGATTTAGGCATTAAATGACCCATAGAGGTGTTGATATGCCGCTGATAAAATCAACGAAACAAACATGAACTTTGGTGACATTAATCCATATAATATCCTAAAATTTCTTAAATCAAAAATGTATTCCAAAAAGCAACATGAAATGCATATATTACTGCCTCTAGTAATTGTCCATACAAACTTATATATACAGAAAAGCTGAGTATCATCTACCATGTATTCAACTGTGAAAGCAGAATAACATATCATATTTTTATTACTTCAAAGCTCCCATGAAAATTAAATTTCAACATTAAATGATCTATAAGGATTTGATATGCTGTTAAACAAATCAACTAACTTAGTAATTTTTGTATTTTGAAGAGACAGTTGAAATTTCTAGGGCACATAATGAGGAAGGAGGGCTTGGAGAATATGATACTCATGGGACAGATTGAAGGCAGGAGGGAAAGAGGATAGCAACACATAACCTATGCTTGAGTAAATGGATGGTGGAACAGGGTTAAGGAAAAATAACAAAAAGACAAGATTTATTAAGAGCTGTGAAGGACAGGAAGTTCTGGAGAACTATGATTCTTAAGGGACACAGCACATAAAAGAACAATTCAGTCTTTGTGTTGCTATCTGGAATACTGTCAAATCTTATTCTGGGAATACATGTTCAACACCCCTTGTACAATTAAAAAAAAATGAGGAAAATTGTCCATCAAAGATCCATTTTGTTGATGCAGTTGTAAGGATACAGCAGGTGCTCATCTCCCTTTCGTGGAGATAAGTCCAGTGGGTCACATGACAGCCACTTCATGATGTCACTCCATACAGTGACAAAAGTGACAGTCAATTTCAGTTCATTTACAGAAAACAAATGATAAGGTTGCTTTCTTTTGCCTGGAACCCTATAGCTCAAGCTGAGTCTAAATCTGCCTCCCCAGTCCATGGTGCCATTTCATTTTGGGAATATATCTTTCCTAGATACAGAATGAAACTCCAGCTCACAGTCCTCAATTTGGGAAAAACACAAAACTCGCTGTTTCCTATTCATGAAATATTTCCTCACCTGAATCCATCCCCTTTGAATATAGTCTTAAAAAGTCCTCTCCATGTACAGGAGTATCTCCATATTATATGTAAGACCCTTCCTTTTTGTTTCTCCTTACTCTCTGCTTTGCTCTGTAGATATATGTGATATATTATTCTCCGCATGGGATACGTGTATATATGTATATATAGTTTTGTGTATGTCTTAGTGATATAAAAGTTTTTTCTGAGAACAAAGCATGTTTGCCGTTCCTTTTCCTTTCAGCCATTCTGTTCCACCTCTGAAATATTGATATTATATCATAGATATATTTCTAACCTAACTATGTAACCTAACTCAATTGTTTGAATGGATGGCAGAAAAGAGATAAAGAGAGATGGTAAAGATTCAAAAGTTGCTTAGAACAGTAAAAGAATGTGGAAAGCCATTATTGCCAAATATCCTGAAGAGAAATGGTATATAAAAGTGGTGTAATATAGAATTATTATCACATGGTGCTTGACGGTTTGACAAAAAGAATAATCCATAACTGATCATTGAATAAAGAGGAATATGGTATCAGATCCAATCTCAATTCATCCTGGTACTATACAAACCACCAGAGTCCATGCTATGTTCAGCATTCACTCTATTGTGCAATGTGTTGACTTACCACCAAGCTGTACATCCCTTATCAAACCCCAGAATAATAGTTTTATTAGTTCAAAGTCACTAGTATTGAACCAAATGTTAAGGTATTGCACTGCATGTTTGTTCCCTTGAAACAAGCACCAAAAGGACTACAATGATTCCAAATACAAAGGAAAGCAACTCAGTCCAGTGATCTTCCAAATAAGTCTTGTACAGATACTCAGACTGCACACTGAGCCTCAACTCAAGTTCACCAAAGTTCAAGAAAAAACCACACTCAGTGCAGGCTAAATATCACTTAGTTTTTATGAAGTGTACATTCAATATGGCAAATTATGGAAAGCTTTTGAGACAATTATCAAAGATTGTAATATGGGAATTATTTGTTGAAGATTCTACCATTCATAATGGTTTAACTAAAAGGATGTAGATAATAGGTGATTGATGGATAATCTGTTTATAGAAGCAAGCAGGTCACAAAATTGGTTTCATATCATTTCTAAAATATATATCCTTAAATATACATCCTTGTGCAAATTAAGTGAAACAAAATAGTTAATTCCCTTATTGTTTACTTTTTTTCATATTTTTCCAATGAAATATGACCCAGTGCACATGTTAGTACTTCATATGTCCATTCCACAAAGTCATTCCTTGCAGTTTGACAACAGGTTCTCAATTGGATTTAAATCAGGAGAGTTTCCAGGCCAGTCTATAGTACTTTGATTTGCTCACTGGTAAGGCTTGCCAGTGTGTTTGTGCAGCATTACAATTTTCATTTGCTTCCTTGGAGTAATGTCCATTGCAGAAAATGGCTACAGGAAAACTAATCGACTGTTGAGACAATAGTGTGTGGGCATGATAAAAATCTGATGCAATCTTTATCATTCATGCGGAAAACAGATTCATATTACTGCACACCACTGCAAATGACCTAACCCAAGGCAAAAATAGAAATCAGTTCCACCCTGTCACAATCTAAAACTAACCGTATGGTGAAAGGAAGAAAACTAAAGTGGTTGTTTCAATTAATTTCCACACAAGTGTAATTTCAGTCATTATTGTTCTTAGTATTATTAGTTTTCTGCTGATTTCTTATTTCCATGATTGGCTTTTTTGGAGCATATTCTATCAATAGCAAAAAATGACGCTTACGGTGGGTTTTCTATTAACTTAGTTTGCTTTGCCTGACCAGATTAAGAAACTACATAAATTAAATATTATTCACAATTCATTCCAACAGATACAAGATGGTGTCCTTAAAGCTACATCACATTGAAACACCAAAGTTAAGCAATTTCAAGCCTGGTCAGTACATAGATGGGTGACCACTTGGGAATACCAGGTGATGTAAACATGGATATGCATGTGGTGTAAGTTAAGCAATTTCAAGCCTGGTCAGTACATAGATGGGTGACCACTTGGGTATACCAGGAGATGTAAACATGGATATGCATGTGGTGTAAGTTAAGCAATTTCAAGCCCTGGTCAGTACATAGATGGGTGACCACTTGGGTATACCAGGTGATGTAAACATGGATATGCATGTGGTGTAAGTTAAGCAATTTCAAGCCTGGTCAGTACATAGATGGGTGACCACTTGGGTATACCAGGTGATGTAACCATGGATATGCATGTGGTATAATGGATAATGTCTCAGAATCATGGATTGGGGAGTCGAGTTCTAATTCCCATTAGGTTTGTTATATTCACTTATGCATAAATACCTTTGCAAAAGGTTTGAATCCACCTTTTCTCTCCCAGCTATGGGTTAATTACTAAGACTTACATCACTAAACCATTATTATTTTTTTTTAAATTCTTACAGTCTAAAAATATTTCTGACTTTAAATAACCTGCAAAAGGTTGATAAGTCACGGAAAATGAATCAGTTGATCCATCAATCATGGGGGATATCATAAATTAATTATGACAACCCATTGAGATATCAAGTATTTTATTATGAGTAAAAATTTTACTTAGTCTAATTTTACTAACAGTCCTAATTCTTTAAAGTGTGAGATCTGTATAATTAAAGAGTCTGGAATATATTCTTGAATTATTATCATGTAATTGGTGAGCTATGGAAGAAAGGTTTATTCTTCCATTGGCATTTCCTCTATTATGGGCATTATCATATTCATGATATAATAAAATTTTATTTCATGCACAGAACTGAGTGGCTGGAAGGAAAAGGAACGACAGACATGCTTGGTTCTCAGAGAGAGTTTTATACCCCTACGTCATTCACAAATTATATATACATATTTACACGTGTCCCATGCAGAAAAAAATATATGTACGCAACAACAAGCAGAGTGAAATGAGATATGAACAGATAGTGTCATAGATAGAATATGGAGATTCTTCTCTGTTTCTGGAGAAACCATATTTAGAATTCCAGATACAAGCAGGCTGGATTTATCTGCTATGTCCCTATTGAACATATAGTCCACAAATAGGGAAACAGCAAGTCTTGTGTTTTCCCAAATGAAGGACTGCTAGCCAGAGATAATTTCTTTCTATGTCTGGGAAAGATATATTTTCAAAGGAAAATGACACCATGGGCTTGTCAACGGCACCCTGTAGGAGCTTGCTGGAGGTAGAGGGAGGCAGATTAAGCCACTATCCAGAGGAGTTAAGGGCCTTGCCCATGTTTAAAAAAAGAAACTGCTTGGTTGAACTCTTTGAAGCTGACTGAAGGACTTGCCGCATTCATCCCTGTGCAGTTGTCATGTTACCCATGTACATTATCTTGACCAAAGGGAGATAATCCTTACTCATATGACACAGTATTAACCACCCAACAAAACAGAACATTGCATCAAGTCATATCCCAATATATATATAAACTCTGATGTGACTCAACCCAGTGTACTTACCTCAAAGTGTACATCCCTTAAATAAATGTCCACAAAATTTTAAAAAAATATCTATCACAGGCATTTCAAAAAGAACCAAAGGTAGAGAAAATTTGTGATGTACCTGTATTTTCCAATTAGTCATCTTTTGATGAACTGAGTAACGTCTACAATTCACTTCCTACTTATTTTAAAGTGAGCCGAAACTGATATTGCGTTAATTGTTTCTTCTGAGAGTAACACAATCATAGATGTCTGTGAACACTCTTTGGTACTGATTAACCTGCAAATTAAATTTATGTAACCACCTGGGACCACAGACTTCCAAATTAACCTTTTGACCTTCCATCACGATGACCTGTCAGTGACAAGTGTAGATAATAAAGGAACTTATGAAAAATTTCTCAGAGTTAACCTGTAGAAAAAGACAATATTTATTAATGTAAAAGACAATAGGAAAACTGTAATAGTTGCTGACGCGTTTCGTCCGATGTGGACATTTTCAAGAAATGAATTTATTGAAACAAATTGACTAATAATAACAAAACAAAATAGAAAATAACTCACTCAGAAGGAAAATCTCGAGAGTGCCGCCATTGAATATTATCCGAATATTAATCTACGCCCAGCCTTTTTTCCTATTTCATCTTTCTTAACCAAATTACTACTCTCCCAAACAAATATACAGAACAGTATCAAGAAATCAAAAGAAAATAGTTGAATCCGTCAACACAGCAATAAAAACAATATCTCCACACGTGACAGTAATTGATGTAATTTCAGTTAACAGTATGAATATAATAGCATTCTCTAAATTCTTCCAGTTGCTAAGGACATTTTGTTTTGTTATTATTGGTTACTTTGTTTAATAAATTCATTTTGTTTTGCCTTGAAAAAGTCCACATAGGACGAAATGTGTTGGCAACTATTACAGTTTTCCTATTGTCTTTTACATTTATAAAAAAGAAACTTATATTTTATTATTTCTAATATTTTTTTTCATTCTTCCTGAAGTTTCAAACTGTTACTTAACTGCAGAAATTTCATTGGCTGGCACCTCAGCATGTGTGTAATGGTTAATGAGTTATTCTGTTTAACTATTGTTACTGACAATCTATTCATTTATTCATTAACACCCAATACAAGGTCCAAGAGTCACTCAAGTTACATCAAAGGTCACCTTAGATAAATGAAAGGCTTTGACAAGATGTGGCATCTCGGATTGCTGCACAAATTCTCCAGCTGTGGTTTCTTTGGAAGGGTTTTTCAATTATCAAGTCCTTCTTAACGGTCCATGAAGATCATTGTCAAAGGCCAGACATCAGAAACCTATGAGATCAATGTCAGCATTCCCTAAGGTTCTTGTCTTGATCCTACCTTTTTCTGTTTATGGTTTATGGCCACATCAACTTGAAACACCAGTTCTCATGTACTGACCAAAGTTAAGCAACATCTAGCCTGGTCATTACCTAAATGGGTGACTGCTTGGGAATATCAGGCACTTTAAGCCTGGATCTGCAGGCAGTGTAGTAGATAAAGGCACAGTATTTTTAATTGGAAAGCAGAGTTCCAATTCCCATTGGGTTTGTTATATTTGTGCAAATACCCTTGGTAAAGGTATGAAGCCACCTCTTCTCCTCCCATCTATGGGTTAATTAGTAATACTTGTATCACTAAAACCATTATTATCTAAAAAAAATTCTTACAATCTAAAAATATTTTCTGGCTTTAAATAACCTGCAAAGAAAATGAATCAATCAGTACAAAGTGAGGGATCAATTTATATATTGATTATAATATAGAATTGATCCCCCACTTTATATCCATTTATAATTATTTTGGTTGTTGATAAGCTGTAGAAAACGAATCAGTCAATCAATGAAATACTGATTAGCTACACAGGCATGTCTTTTAGATTTATTTACATTCTCTGGAATAGAAATGTATAGAAACTGCCGTGACCAAAAAGTGAGGGATCAGTGTATATGTTGATTATAATATAGAATCGATCCCCCACTTTATATCCACTTTATAATTTCTTGTTTGTTGATAAGCCATAGAAAACGAATCAATTAATCAATGAAATACTGATTAGCTACACAAGCATGTCTTTTAGATTTATTTACATTCTCTGGAATATAAATGCATAGAAACTATTGTGGTCACAAAGTGAGGGATTAGTTTATATATTGATTGTAATATAGAATACACATTATAATTTCTTCTTTGCTTATCAAATTCTGATTAGATATGAATCCACCTGTTCTCACCCCCAGCTATGGGTTAATTAGTAATAATTGTATCACTAAAACCATTATTATCTAAAACAAAAAAATTCTTACAGTTTAAAAATATTTTCTGGCTTTAAATAACCATCAAAGGGATGATACGACAAAGAAAATGAATCAATCACTCTTTCTGCTTTATATTATTGATCTGCTTAAGAACAAACGTAAATCTTTAGTGAATATCTATACAGATGATATAAGGGTTTATCGATACACTTTCAAATATCTGGATGACCAGAACCTGGCATATTTGAAAAGTAAGACTCTATGCATCTTTATCTTCATGTCACAACACAAACACTTGACATTTGTAGATACTCTTTCTGATGAAACATTTTCACAATTGATATTACAAGGTGCAATCGATAAATTGTCATCTTAATTTATGCAATAACAACATTTTAACTAATATACAGGGTGTCCATAAAGTTTGTGTGAACTTTAAAAAATTTATAACTTTATTTGTATTTGCGATAGAAATAATTTGTAAAAAGGATTAGAAAGAAGTAAATCTATATTTTTTAAGGTTTTATTGAAATTTTATTTAAGTTTCCACATGTCCTCCATCATTAGCAATACAAAGGATAATACGATTTTGCAGTTCACGGAAAACATTTGCCAACTGATTTACAGTAATGCCTGAAATCACATTAGTTATTTTAGCTATACTTAAAACTAGGTACATTAAACTTTATAACAGTTTTTACAGATTTAGATTATTTCTATCGCAAATACAAATAAAGTTATAAATTTTTTAAAGTGCACATGAACTTTATGGACACCTTGTATTTACCAAAATGACACAAAAATACCTTGAAATACTAAAGACTAAATTTATTCAATAAAATCACCAATGACTTCAACCATGGCCTCCAGATGACTTTGGAATTTCCTGCAACTCTTCTGGACAGTCTTCTTGTTTAAGCTGGTGAATGCTGCCATAATCCTTGCCTTCAGTTCATCTAGGTGTTATGAGGAGTTTGGTTGGTTGCTTGCTCAACTGTGTCCGACACATAATAATCAAGGGGGTTGCAGTCTGGGAAGTTAGGTGACCAGTTGTAAGGGGTGATGTGGTAGCAGAAATCGTCTGGCAGCCATGACTGGGTTCTCCTGCAAGTATGGAATGGTGCAGAGTCATGTTGCCAGACATAGGATCTCCCCAGAGCCACCCTCTTGGCTCAGGGCAGCACTACCACCTCCAAGACACATGCAGGCCTCTGTGTTGACTCAGAAGATGAACTGTGGCATGACGTTGACATATCTGCTGATCACTCCAAACCCCTTTTTTAATCACCATTAGACTTGTCCAACTCTTTCCGAATCCTCTGCACTGTCCTCAGATTGACAACCAAACACTCTGAAATGTTTGTATTAGAGCTTCCGTTGTGAATGCCAAGCAGTACAACATGCCATTTATATATTTCTTGCAGAGTGAATTGCATCATGGTGCTCTTTTTCTCACAGACGGTGACCAACTGACCCTACTATAGTGTGCAGTCAACAAAATCAAAAACAATGCACATACACAGAATTAAAAGTATAAAATGGTGACAAATTAACTATTGTACCCTGTAATTGTGAGTTTTACTCATTGTTGCTTTTGATTTCAACAGTTTGGGTCTATGTACTTTTAGTGATTACTAATTTTTTATTTACCAGTTATTATTGTGTTGTATCACAGTGCTCTAAGTCAATACATGGGTGACTGACTGCTTTGGAATACCAGGTGCTGTAAGCCTGGATGTGCGGGTGGTGTAATAGATAATGGCTTACACTTATTAATCAGAGAGCAGATTTCCAATTTTATTTGTGGTCGTTATATTCACTTACTTACAAATACCCTTGGGAAACATATGAATCCACGTCTCCTCCCACACAGCTACAGGTTAATTAGTAAGACTTGTAGTACTAATCCATTATCTACCTCCAAAAAAAAAAAAATCCTAGAATCTAAAAATATTTCCCGGCTTTAAATAACCTGCAAAGGGTTGATAAGCCATAAAAAAAACAATCAATCAATGAAATACTGATTAGCTACACAGGCACGTCTTTTGGATTTATTTCCATTCTCTGGAAAATAAATATCTAGAAACTACGGTGGTTACAAAATGAGGGATCAGTTCATATATTGTTTATAATAAGAAATTGATCTCCCACTTTATAGCCACATAAAAATTTCTAGTTTGTTTACCAAATTCTGATTAGGTATAAATCCACCACTTTTCCCCCACCTGTTATGGATTAATTAGTAAGGCTTTAAACCATTATTATCTCAAAAAAAATAAACTTAAAATCTGAAAATATTTTCTGGCTTTAAATAACCTGCAAAGGGTTGAAAATGAATCAGTCGAATCTAGCCCAATACAGTTTTCATTATTACTGCTATTATTTTTGCATTTTACCATAACACACTTTTTGTTATTATTATCGTTATTATTAGACTTAGTCCTTCTTATTTTAAAGGATGTGCCAGTGTTTCTATGTAACAGAATGAGAAATCGAACAGCTGAGTACAGATTCAATTCGAGTTCATTAGATTCACTTACAAAGTATGAATCCCATTCTTCTCCTCCTAGCTATGGGTTAAATAGCAGGATGTGCATCCGGAAAATCATTCAAAAAAACTGTTAGTGCAATTAGTGAACTCTAGTTCAAAACACACATAATTATTAATCTTATTCCATTACTAGTTATACTCCAATGTAACACTAACTCAATAATATAATGGCTATACCTCATATTCGAGTATGCTTGGCTGCAAGGGCAGCTAACCAATTTTGACTCAGGCATATTTGTTTTTGTTCAACACCCACAGAGCCCACCTGCAGGTTATACTGCAACTATGCCGAGTTGATCTTAGTTACTATTTCTGGGTGAGAGTTTGTTATCTAGCATGAACAAGGCCAGCATACTCAAACCCTCGGTCATAATGACTTGTGACAATCATCAACGGCTTCAAAAGAGTTTCACTCACAAGGCTCAGGTCAAATTGTGGTATAGTTTTCAGGCACTTTCCAAAGACACCACATGCTGCATTCACCTCTACAGGCCAATAACGTCAAAGAACTCCCCAGATCCTCTAAATCAGAAAGTCAATGTTCTAACCACTCAGCTAGGTCCACTCTTTATTATTAACATGATTTTACCATAACTGAATATTAACATCCTACAAGCATTGTCAATTGGCAAATGCTTTGACACTTTTTTTCTGTCCATAACAATTATTCAGTATTTTTTTTTATTACTACAGTATTCAGTGCATCTGCCTGAAGATTCAGTGCCTTGAAAGTATTTTTATTTGTGGTTCAAATATAAGACTTTAGGTTGTGGCCTTGAAGAAAACTAATGAAAACATTAGAAATGGTTAATCTCTTATGCTAAGTGGATCACTTTTTTCATCTGGTACCGATCCATAGAATTATGAAACCATTAGAAATGGTTAATCTCTTATGCTAAGTGGATCACTTTTTCATCTGGTACTGATCCATAGAAATATGAAAACATTAGAAATGGTTAATCTCTTATGCTAAGTGGATCCCTTTTTCATCTGGTACTGATCCATAGAAATATGAAAACATTACAAATGGTTAATCTCTTATGCTAAGTGGATCCCTTTTTCATCTGGTACTGATCCATAGAAATATGAAAACATTACAAATGGT
This sequence comes from Acanthosepion esculentum, assembly GCA_964036315.1. Lineage (NCBI taxonomy): Eukaryota > Metazoa > Mollusca > Cephalopoda > Sepiida > Sepiidae > Acanthosepion > Acanthosepion esculentum. Next base: position 9,656,383 of record OZ038503.1, read on the forward strand.
TAATCTCTTATGCTAAGTGGATCCCTTTTTTCATCTGGTACTGATCCATAGAAATATGAAAACATTAGAAATGGTTAATCTCTTATGCTAAGTGCATCCCTTTTTTCATCTGGTACCGATCCATAGAAATATGAAACCATTAGAAATGGTTAATCTCTTATGATAAGTGGATCCCTTTTTTCATCTGGTACCGATCCATAGAAATATGAAAACATTACAAATGGTTAATCTCTTATGCTAAGTGGATCCCTTTTTCATCTGGTACCGATCCATAGAAAAATGAAAACATTACAAATGGTTAATCTCTTATGCTAAATGGATCCCTTTTTCATCTGGTACCGATCCATAGAAATATGAAAACATTACAAATGGTTAATCTCTTATGCTAAGTGGATCCCTTTTTCATCTGGTACCGATCCATAGAAATATGAAAACATTAGAAATGGTTAATCTCTTATGCTAAGTGGATCCCTTTTTCATCTGGTACCGATCCATAGAAATATGAAAACATTACAAATGGTTAATCTCTTATGCTAAGTGGATCGCTTTTTCATCTGGTACCGATCCATAGAAATATGAAAACATTAGAAATGGTTAATCTCTCATGCTAAGTGCATCCCTTTTTCATCTGGTACCGATCCATAGAAATATGAAAACATTAGAAATGGTTAATCTCTCATGCTAAGTGCATCCCTTTTTCATCTGGTACCGATCCATAGAAATATGAAAACATTAGAAATGGTTAATCTCTCATGCTAAGTGGATCCCTTTTTCATCTGGTACCGATCCATAGAAATATGAAAACATTACAAATGGTTAATCTCTCATGCTAAGTGGATCCCTTTTTCATCTGGTACCGATCCATAGAAATATGAAAACATTACAAATGGTTAATCTCTCATGCTAAGTGGATCCCTTTTTCATCTGGTACCGATCCATAGAAATATGAAAACATTACAAATGGTTAATCTCTCATGCTAAGTGGATCCCTTTTTCATCTGGTACCGATCCATAGAAATATGAAAACATTACAAATGGTTAATCTCTCATGCTAAGTGGATCCCTTTTTCATCTGGTACCGATCCATAGAAATATGAAAACATTACAAATGGTTAATCTCTCATGCTAAGTGGATCCCTTTTTCATCTGGTACCGATCCATAGAAATATGAAAACATTAGAAATGGTTAATCTCTCATGCTAAGTGGATCCCTTTTTCATCTGGTACCGATCCATAGAAATATGAAAACATTAGAAATGGTTAATCTCTCATGCTAAGTGGATCCCTTTTTCATCTGGTACCGATCCATAGAAATATGAAAACATTAGAAATGGTTAATCTCTTATGCTAAGTGGATCCCTTTTTCATCTGGTACCGATCCATAGAAATATGAAAACATTACAAATGGTTAATCTCTTATGCTAAGTGGATCCCTTTTTCATCTGGTACCGATCCATAGAAATATGAAAACATTACAAATGGTTAATCTCTCATGCTAAGTGGATCCCTTTTTCATCTGGTACCGATCCATAGAAATATGAAAACATTACAAATGGTTAATCTCTCATGCTAAGTGGATCCCTTTTTCATCTGGTACCGATCCATAGAAATATGAAAACATTACAAATGGTTAATCTCTCATGCTAAGTGGATCCCTTTTTCATCTGGTACCGATCCATAGAAATATGAAAACGTTACAAATGGTTAATCTCTCATGCTAAGTGGATCCCTTTTTCATCTGGTACCGATCCATAGAAATATGAAAAGATTACAAATGGTTAATCTCTTATGCTAAGTGGATCCCTTTTTCATCTGGTACCGATCCATAGAAATATGAAAACATTAGAAATGGTTAATCTCTCATGCTAAGTGGATCCCTTTTTCATCTGGTACCGATCCATAGAAATATGAAAACATTAGAAATGGTTAATCTCTCATGCTAAGTGGATCCCTTTTTCATCTGGTACCGATCCATAGAAATATGAAAACATTACAAATGGTTAATCTCTCATGCTAAGTGGATCCCTTTTTCATCTGGTACCGATCCATAGAAATATGAAAACATTACAAATGGTTAATCTCTCATGCTAAGTGGATCCCTTTTTCATCTGGTACCGATCCATAGAAATATGAAAACATTACAAATGGTTAATCTCTCATGCTAAGTGGATCCCTTTTTCATCTGGTACCGATCCATAGAAATATGAAAACATTACAAATGGTTAATCTCTCATGCTAAGTGGATCCCTTTTTCATCTGGTACTGATCCATAGAAATATGAAAACATTACAAATGGTTAATCTCTCATGCTAAGTGGATCCCTTTTTCATCTGGTACCGATCCATAGAAATATGAAAACATTACAAATGGTTAATCTCTTATGCTAAGTGGATCCCTTTTTCATCTGGTACCGATCCATAGAAATATGAAAACATTACAAATGGTTAATCTCTTATGCTAAGTGGATCCCTTTTTCATCTGGTACCGATCCATAGAAATATGAAAACATTAGAAATGGTTAATCTCTCATGCTAAGTGGATCCCTTTTTCATCTGGTACCGATCCATAGAAATATGAAAACATTAGAAATGGTTAATCTCTCATGCTAAGTGGATCACTTTTTCATCTGGTACCGATCCATGGAAATATGAAAACATTACAAATGGTTAATCTCTCATGCTAAGTGGATCCCTTTTTCATCTGGTACCGATCCATAGAAATATGAAAACATTACAAATGGTTAATCTCTCATGCTAAGTGGATCCCTTTTTCATCTGGTACCGATCCATAGAAATATGAAAACATTAGAAATGGTTAATCTCTCATGCTAAGTGGATCCCTTTTTCATCTGGTACCGATCCATAGAAATATGAAAACATTAGAAATGGTTAATCTCTCATGCTAAGTGGATCCCTTTTTCATCTGGTACCGATCCATAGAAATATGAAAACATTACAAATGGTTAATCTCTCATGCTAAGTGGATCCCTTTTTCATCTGGTACCGATCCATAGAAATATGAAAACATTACAAATGGTTAATCTCTCATGCTAAGTGGATCCCTTTTTCATCTGGTACCGATCCATAGAAATATGAAAACATTAGAAATGGTTAATCTCTCATGCTAAGTGGATCCCTTTTTCATCTGGTACCGATCCATAGAAATATGAAAACATTAGAAATGGTTAATCTCTTATGCTAAGTGGATCCCTTTTTCATCTGGTACCGATCCATAGAAATATGAAAACATTACAAATGGTTAATCTCTTATGCTAAGTGGATCCCTTTTTCATCTGGTACCGATCCATAGAAATATGAAAACATTACAAATGGTTAATCTCTTATGCTAAGTGGATCCCTTTTTCATCTGGTACCGATCCATAGAAATATGAAAACATTAGAAATGGTTAATCTCTTATGCTAAGTGGATCCCTTTTTCATCTGGTACCGATCCATAGAAATATGAAAACATTACAAATGGTTAATCTCTTATGCTAAGTGGATCCCTTTTTCATCTGGTACCGATCCATAGAAATATGAAAACATTAGAAATGGTTAATCTCTTATGCTAAGTGGATCCCTTTTTCATCTGGTACCGATCCATAGAAATATGAAAACATTAGAAATGGTTAATCTCTTATGCTAAGTGGATCCCTTTTTCATCTGGTACCGATCCATAGAAATATGAAAACATTACAAATGGTTAATCTCTTATGCTAAGTGGATCCCTTTTTCATCTGGTACCGATCCATAGAAATATGAAAACATAACAAATGGTTAATCTCTTATGCTAAGTGGATCCCTTTTTCATCTGGTACCGATCCATAGAAATATGAAAACATTAGAAATGGTTAATCTCTTATGCTAAGTGGATCCCTTTTTCATCTGGTACCGATCCATAGAAATATGAAAACATTACAAATGGTTAATCTCTCATGCTAAGTGGATCCCTTTTTCATCTGGTACCGATCCATAGAAATATGAAAACATTAGAAATGGTTAATCTCTTATGCTAAGTGGATCCCTTTTTCATCTGGTACCGATCCATAGAAATATGAAAACATTACAAATGGTTAATCTCTTATGCTAAGTGGATCCCTTTTTCATCTGGTACCGATCCATAGAAATATGAAAACATTACAAATGGTTAATCTCTTATGCTAAGTGGATCCCTTTTTCATCTGGTACCGATCCATAGAAATATGAAAACATTAGAAATGGTTAATCTCTTATGCTAAGTGGATCCCTTTTTCATCTGGTACCGATCCATAGAAATATGAAAACATTAGAAATGGTTAATCTCTTATGCTAAGTGGATCCCTTTTTCATCTGGTACCGATCCATAGAAATATGAAAACATTAGAAATGGTTAATCTCTTATGCTAAGTGGATCCCTTTTTCATCTGGTACCGATCCATAGAAATATGAAAACATTACAAATGGTTAATCTCTTATGCTAAGTGGATCCCTTTTTCATCTGGTACCGATCCATAGAAATATGAAAACATTACAAATGGTTAATCTCTTATGCTAAGTGGATCCCTTTTTCATCTGGTACCGATCCATAGAAATATGAAAACATTACAAATGGTTAATCTCTTATGCTAAGTGGATCCCTTTTTCATCTGGTACCGATCCATAGAAATATGAAAACATTAGAAATGGTTAATCTCTTATGCTAAGTGGATCCCTTTTTCATCTGGTACCGATCCATAGAAATATGAAAACATTACAAATGGTTAATCTCTTATGCTAAGTGGATCCCTTTTTCATCTGGTACCGATCCATAGAAATATGAAAACATTACAAATGGTTAATCTCTTATGCTAAGTGGATCCCTTTTTCATCTGGTACCGATCCATAGAAATATGAAAACATAACAAATGGTTAATCTCTTATGCTAAGTGGATCCCTTTTTCATCTGGTACCGATCCATAGAAATATGAAAACATTAGAAATGGTTAATCTCTTATGCTAAGTGGATCCCTTTTTCATCTGGTACCGATCCATAGAAATATGAAAACATTACAAATGGTTAATCTCTCATGCTAAGTGCATCCCTTTTTCATCTGGTACTGATCCATAGAAATATGAAAACATTACAAATGGTTAATCTCTCATGCTAAGTGGATCCCTTTTTCATCTGGTACCGATCCATAGAAATATGAAAACATTACAAGTGGTTAATCTCTCATGCTAAGTGGATCCCTTTTTCATCTGGTACCGATCCATAGAAATATGAAAACATTACAAATGGTTAATATCTCATGCTAAGTGGATCCCTTTTTCATCTGGTACCGATCCATAGAAATATGAAAACATTACAAATGGTTAATCTCTCATGCTAAGTGGATCCCTTTTTTCATCTGGTACCGATCCATAGAAATATGAAAACATTACAAATGGTTAATCTCTCATGCTAAGTGGATCCCTTTTTTCATCTGGTACCGATCCATAGAAATATGAAAACATTAGAAATGGTTAATCTCTTATGCTAAATGGATCCCTTTTTCATCTGGTACCGATCCATAGAAATATGAAAACATTACAAATGGTTAATCTCTTATGCTAAGTGGATCCCTTTTTCATCTGGTACCGATCCATAGAAAGATGAAAACATTACAAATGGTTAATCTCTTATGCTAAGTGGATCCCTTTTTCATCTGGTACCGATCCATAGAAATATGAAAACATTACAAATGGTTAATCTCTTATGCTAAGTGGATCCCTTTTTCATCTGGTACCGATCCATAGAAATATGAAAACATTAGAAATGGTTAATCTCTCATGCTAAGTGGATCCCTTTTTCATCTGGTACCGATCCATAGAAATATGAAAACATTACAAATGGTTAATCTCTTATGCTAAGTGGATCCCTTTTTCATCTGGTACCGATCCATAGAAATATGAAAACATTACAAATGGTTAATCTCTTATGCTAAGTGGATCCCTTTTTCATCTGGTACCGATCCATAGAAATATGAAAACATTATAAATGGTTAATCTCTTACGCTAAGTGGATCCCTTTTTCATCTGGTACCGATCCATAGAAATATGAAAACATTAGAAATGGTTAATCTCTCATGCTAAGTGGATCCCTTTTTCATCTGGTACCGATCCATAGAAATATGAAAACATTACAAATGGTTAATCTCTCATGCTAAGTGGATCCCTTTTTCATCTGGTACCGATCCATAGAAATATGAAAACATTACAAATGGTTAATCTCTCATGCTAAGTGGATCCCTTTTTCATCTGGTACCGATCCATAGAAATATGAAAACATTACAAATGGTTAATCTCTCATGCTAAGTGGATCCCTTTTTCATCTGGTACCGATCCATAGAAATATGAAAACATTACAAATGGTTAATCTCTCATGCTAAGTGGATCCCTTTTTCATCTGGTACCGATCCATAGAAATATGAAAACATTACAAATGGTTAATCTCTTATGCTAAGTGGATCCCTTTTTCATCTGGTACCGATCCATAGAAATATGAAAACATTAGAAATGGTTAAACTCTTATGCTAAGTGGATCCCTTTTTCATCTGGTACCGATCCATAGAAATATGAAAACATTACAAATGGTTAATCTCTTATGCTAAGTGGATCCCTTTTTCTTCTGGTACCGATCCATAGAAATATGAAAACATTAGAAATGGTTAATCTCTTATGCTAAGTGGATCCCTTTTTCTTCTGGTACCGATCCATAGAAATATGAAACCATTAGAAATGGTTAATCTCTTATGCTAAGTGGATCCCTTTTTCATCTGGTACCGATCCATAGAAATATGAAAACATTACAAATGGTTAATCTCTTATGCTAAGTGGATCCCTTTTTTCATCTGGTACCGATCCATAGAAATATGAAAACATTAGAAATGGTTAATCTCTTATGCTAAGTGGATCCCTTTTTCATCTGGTACCGATCCATAGAAATATGAAACTATTACAAATGGTTAATCTCTTATGCTAAGTGGATCCCTTTTTTCATCTGGTACCGATCCATAGAAATATGAAAACATTACAAATGGTTAATCTCTTATGCTAAGTGGATCCCTTTTTTCATCTGCTACCGATCCATAGAAATATGAAAACATTACAAATGGTTAATCTCTTATGCTAAGTGGATCCCTTTTTTCATCTGGTACCGATCCATAGAAATATGAAACCATTAGAAATGGTTAATCTCTTATGCTAAGTGGATCCCTTTTTCATCTGGTACTGATCCATAGAAATATGAAAACATTACAAATGGTTAATCTCTTATGCTAAGTGGATCCCTTTTTTCATCTGGTACCGATCCATAGAAATATGAAAACATTACAAATGGTTAATCTCTTATGCTAAGTGGATCCCTTTTTCATCTGGTACTGATCCATAGAAATATGAAAACATTACAAATGGTTAATCTCTTATGCTAAGTGGATCCCTTTTTTCATCTGGTACCAATCCATAGAAATATGAAACCATTAGAAATGGTTAATCTCTTATGCTAAGTGGATCCCTTTTTCATCTGGTACTGATCCACAGAAATATGAAAATAATTTGTGAAATTACATAATGTTTCAATTGATATATAGCAACAAGTAAAAATAATTTAGAGTCAGTGAAGATGTAATGCCTGTCAGCTATATACAACGACATTGTCAGATCTCAGTGGTTTAAAATGGCTTCAAGGGAAGGAAGCCTGTAGGTCATAGCAACGGCCCTCCTTCTTCGATACTAGCGGACAGGCAATAACGAATCAAAAACAATGAACTGTATCAAATAACAGAAACCCCATCACTTGGAAACTTCCAACAGCAGCAACAACAAAAATGGATTCCACTTATAACTCAAAAAGAAAATAATCAAGATGTTAAGATTCCACACTACTTCAAACAAAAGGTTAGGAAGAACGTCCCCCACTCCTATCATCGATATTGAATAGAGTAATAAAAGCTAGTGGAATTGTGAAACCTATATTCCTGAAAAAAAATTTTAATAGAAAGATTTTATAAATTTCATCCAAAATTACCACTGGCTACTCAGTCAATATATGTGGAAAATCTTCTTATAAGAAATGGCTAATTTTACCATTGCCATTAGAGATGAAGAGAACAGATACTACCCTCTGATTCCAACCTCATGACCAGGGAATTAAGAAAAGCCTAACTTGAGTAGCACTGGCTGAATAAATGCCAAATGTTGCCTTATAAGGAAAGAGTTAATGTTACAATTAGAGATGAGGACAACAGAATTTAGAATTCCTTGGGAATGTTTAGCTATAAACCTTCTCTTTATCCAGCATTTATTGATTTTTAAAATGCCTGCCATTCTGGATACACATAGAAAGCAGATCTGTCATAGAATTTCTGTTTTCGTAAGGAGAAAGTGCTTCAAACATTCAAAGAAGGTAAGTGAATGCTTATAAAAAGGTTGCAGTTGATACAATTAAAGCAACGAGATGGGTGAGTAGAACCAATAACAATATTAGATAGAAAAGAGAAATGGACCTTAGTGACCGAGATTATTTTGGTAGAGCTGTTACTGTTTTAAATTAGGATAATAGCAAGCAGTCTGATGCTTTCAAGGGAGAAGAATCATCCCTGAAAAACTCTGTGAAAGCCTTCAACTGAGTCAATAATAATTCTTGTAATTCAGTGGAGTCACTCTTGTCTAGTTAAATGTTTGTGCAAAATAGATTAACAGATTGTTAACTGACTCCATAAAGGTATCCTAACCTGGTACTCTCAGACTTTTATGTGAAGGGGGAACTCACAGGACAGTAGTAGTTCAATGATGATGTGAAATTGGTAATTCATATATGAAAGCAGACAAGAAATCCTCATTCAAACATGGAATACAATGATTGAGAAGGAAGGCGATTATGTTACTAGTCATGAAATCCTGAGATATTTGTATTAATTTTGGTATACTTTGTATATTTTTACATTTACACCTGTTTTAATTTCTTTTTTGACTGACCATTGTACGACAACTGAGACGGCAGGACACTAAATGTGGATGCCTCAGATCTTTGTATTTCTTTGACATGCTTTCTGTGTGTTAAATCTGTCAGAATTAGAGAAGAACCAGTTTTACTTTTTAACGGACCTTCATAATATGAAAGCTTTGATTATCAGGAATTAAAATATGGGAAATAAGATGAACAGAAATTATTACATTTCACTAACGATAATTAGAAATTAATTAATAAAAATTAGCATAAATTTTCAGGGTTAATTAAAATAGTTCATTAACTATTTTTGGTTATGGTGAAAAATGATCGTTATTTTTTAGAATGCCTTCTTTCCTAAAGAAATTTTTAAATTACTTGTAATTTGTATTTTTTTGAGTAATGAAGATTTCAGTTAGAGGAGATATTTTCATGAATGAAATGCTCTTGTCAAATGATGACAATGATGTTGCAAATTATTAACACCAGATCAATTAATCAATTAGTAATTATTTCAGTGCATTTAATAATGATTTCCTCTTGATCTTGTGTCCTTGACATGATGGGATTAATTCTATAAATTATACAAAATACTGTGTTAATTATATTTTTGGATATTTATTCCCCAAACAGTAGTCGAGTCACAGATTGCCAACAGACTGATCAAAGGTTCTTAATATAAACGCCATCTTTCATTTGGTTTCTTATTGTCAGTTCATCAGAGAAAGAAGTCTCTTGTTTTAAATTTTATTCAAGGACTTTTTCTAATTAGCATTTTATCAATTAGATCACACTTCAACAGAACTTATAGAATGTTCTCAATGGTATATTTTAATCTTAAGAATTTTAAAGCAAATTTCTCTCTTTCCTAAACCAGTGAATCCATAGTGACATAGAAAATATGTATATCTCAGCAGCCAGCTTTCTTTTAGACATGTTCCATTGAATATGACAGATAAGGAAAATTTAATTTTTTTATTTATTTTTTTCAGCACTCTTACATTTCTTCATTTGGCGGGAGTAAGAGATTGCAAGACTTGTCCATATTGTTCATATCCTAAGTACTTTCACCCACTTCTTTAGCCATTTTCAAGGGGCCTTGTTTTTGGGGTTAGGGTTAATATCTCTTCATATTTGACTCCATGTGTTTTTGTATTGTTTTGAATATTAGTACGAGTGTTTATTCCGAGCTTTGCATAACTGGAATTTAAGTGGGCACCTTTCTATTTTCTTTAAAAAAAAAACTTTCAACACACCATTCCTACTGGTGAATAAGGTGAGGTTGATAGTGGGAGTGAGATGTTTTATATTCAAGCCCTTTCTCAGAACAAAATGTTTCCTGTAAGGTGATTTATATAGAACTTTATTGTTTTCAACCAGAATTTTCCTCAAGGGTTCTTGTAAATTGAGGATAGCTAGATGTTTTTTTTTTTATATTACATTGATCAGATGACACATGAGGTATCTACTCAAGGAGTTGGTAGTATGTCTGATATAGGAAATATATATATATATATTTGTGTATTTAGGCAGCAAATTCTCTTTTAGGCATGTCTGATTAAATAAATTACAGACATTATCTGCAAATTTTTAACAAAATCAGTTCATACTCACAAATAAGCTTCCATGTATTGATGTTAAGGGATGAGAGAAATGTGCTATAGCTGTTTTAATTTCTTTTATTTTCATTTCCTAAGTACTTTTGATCGTCTTCCAAGATCATCTTCAGGGGTGCAAGTAGTACAAAACTATATGTTGTTTTGTGCATTGTTATCCATTAACGTAACATTACAGATCCTAGAAGCGATTTACATTAAAAAATTAAAGCTGGCACTGAACAGAATCAACTATGAATACTGCAGTAATGTTCTGAAATGCCTTCTGAAAGGAACAGTTTTTAAACATTTTAATGCATGCATGACCATAACATTATAACATGAAAAAATTACAAAATGGATAATTTTTTCATGAATGCTCAGCACATTGTCAACCATTTTGCATTTAAAAGTATAATAAAAAAATTACGGTAATGGATAACAACACACAACTTTGTATAAATACTTGTACTAATGAACAACATAGTTTGTACTACTTGCACCCCTGAAGATGATCTTGGAAGAAGATCAAAAGTTCTTGGGAAATGAAAATAAAAGAAATTTAAACAGCTATAGCACATTTCTCTCATCCTTTAATATTGGTACAAGGATGGTTATTTATGAGTATGAATGGATTTTGTTAAAAATTTACAGACATAATGTCTGTAATTTATTTAATCATATATATATGTATATAAACAAAATGCAATTGTAGTTGCAAAATTCTAACTTTGATAAAGTCTGTAATTACAAGAGCTCAACATAAAGCAGAGCCTATAAAATGTAAGATACATGAGGAATAAATAATAAAACTGGTTTTATTTTTTATTCTTCGTTAATTTTATATTTTATATGTTAAACAAGCAAGACAGTATAATTTTGCTTAAAAAGGTAACCTTTTTCCAGCCAACACCTCATCAGAAGAACCATTGACAAACGGTGTAATATGGTAGTCATGGGACATAGCCTAACTAAGAAGAGATGTGGAACCACGATTAAAATACAATTTAATATTATAAAGAGTGAAGAGAAAAAAGTGAGGAATGGTAAAAAAACAATCTTTCTGCTTTAGTAGAAAGAGCTATACACTTATTTTCTTTAAGGCAAATGTTATTAAAAACAACAGCCATTTTGTGTCAATTAATTTTATTCATTGACTTTTACCAAATTAGGAATAATCGTTCTCTGATAAGGAGGAAATTCTAATAGAAACTATTCAAAGTTCATCCTGGGAAGAAATATCCTTGGAAATTATCATAAGGGTAGAAAGAGACAAATGGTAAGTTTCATAAAACTGATTTTCTCTGTAAATAAAAAAACATAAAATGTCTTACTTAGGAGATACCATGACCATACTCTCACAGAGACTCACCTGCCACCTATTGGACTAAAGTGCCATGAGCATAAGGAACATAGGAACATTAGATACCTACACACAATTCCAATCAAATAGTAAAAACAGACTTATTATCAATGAAACCATACTCATAAAACAACAAAAACAACCATCAATATGTAAAACCAATTATAATTTAAGAGCCCAAATCTTCAAATATATATTTTAAAAAATGCACATGAACATATTACACTTTGCTAATGTCACAACACACTTATTTCCAAGCATCCTTGGTGTATGACGATAAACTACATCTGGCAGCAGGGCATCTGATTGGGAAATTGCAGGTTTTGAGGACCGTGGAACCACCTCTTAACAGCTGTTGTTCACAGGTCCACCCAGACCCGGGGTGGTAACACCTGGTTTGGCATCAGCTATGGGAAAATAGTGAACCCCCAAAGACTATGAAAATATAAAAATACATTTTTATATAAATAAAAAATAACAAACACCACATATTTATAGCATTTTACTATAAATATGTAGCATTTATTATTCAACAATATATTTCGCTATAAATGTGTAGCGTTTATTATTCGACAATATATTTCGCTATAAATGTGCAGCGTTTATTATTCGACAATATATTTCGCTATAAATGTGTAGCGTTTATTATTCAACAATATATTTTGCTATAAATGTGTAGCGTTTATTATTCGACAATATATTTTGCTATAAATGTGTAGCGTTTATTACTCGACAATATATTTTGCTATAAATGTGTAGCGTTTATTACTCAACAATATATTTTGCTATAAATGTGTAGCGTTTATTATTCAACCATATATTTCGCTATAAATGTGTAGTGTTTATTATTCGACAATATATTTCGCTATAAATGTGTAGCGTTTATTATTTGACAATATATTTCGCTATAAATGTGTAGCGTTTATTATTCGACAATATATTTCGCTATAAATGTGTAGCGTTTATTATTCGACAATATATTTCGCTATAAATGTGTAGCGTTTATTATTCGACAATATATTTCGCTATAAATGTGCAGCGTTTATTATTCGACAATATATTTCGCTATAAATGTGTAGCGTTTATTATTCGACAATATATTTTGCTATAAATGTGTAGCGTTTATTATTCGACAATATATTTTGCTATAAATGTGTAGCATTTATTACTCAACAATATATTTTGCTATAAATGTGTAGCGTTTATTACTCAACAATATATTTTGCTATAAATGTGTAGCGTTTATTATTCAACAATATATTTTATCTGTAGTTGAAGCTATAAAACTATATTCAAAATATTTAGATTCCAGTCTTAAATAACCCATAGAGGTGTTGATATGCCACTAAGCAAAATCAAACACCCAACATAAAAGACCTCTTTCATGGCACTAAACCATATAATATCCTACAATTTCTTAATCAAACTGTATTCCAAAATAAAACATAAACAAAGCTACAACATAAAAGACACATATCACTGCTTCTAGTAATTATGTCCACACGGACATGTGTATGGACAAAAGCTGAGTATCATCTACCATGTATTCAACTGTGAAAACAGAATAAAGTTTATGAAATTTTTATTACTTCAAAGCTCCCAAGAAAATTAAATTTCAGCATGAAATGACCCATAAGGAATCACTTTGCCATTAAAAAAAATCAATCAACAAATGAATCAGCACCCTTGGTTGCACAATCATACTGATTATCCATTTTGCCAAACCAAATGAGGTGACATGATAATAATTCAATAATACATCTCAGACCTGCTAATCATTCACTTTTCGTGCCTTGAGTGCATTTAGACTCTGACAGCTAAAATTAAATAAACATTTCTCACATTAAATCTCTAACTATAAAAGGCAGAATGTGTGTGTGTGTGTGTGTGTGTGTGTGTGTGTGTGTGTGTAACGAATGCACGGCTGCAATTTTCGACGGATTTGCACCAAAATTTACATGCACATGCTCTAAGTTAGTGTAAAGACCAAGACCAACTTTGCATTTCCTAACTCGCATCGATAGTAGAAATAATCGATTTTTTTCATGCTTCACGGCAGTTTTCATGTAGTGTACAGCTATTTTCTACTGGCCCTGAGTGAGAGCCAATAGCTGGCTGCCATGAATAGGCAGGAAGATTCTATTGGCCAGCGTGAGAGCCAACAGCTGACTGACACGAATGTTAACTAGCATGCCAAAAAAATCGATAGCTGCATTCGTCACAAGTGGGAAAAATTTAAATCTGCATGGCACTTTACTCCATTTGCCTCATTCACTTGCTTAAACTCAACGTTGATTCTGATTCCGCAGAACTGGGTTGGGTGTGAAAAAGTATTTGTTGTTAACATTCTTTTTTCATTCAGTTTTTCCAGTTATGAGTCCTTTTTTTAAAGCTGATCGTTTTGTGTTCATTTTGTTTAGTTATTTTTTAGTAACAGATTTAATGTTTAGTATAGAGCTTAGAAAAAATTTGCAGTGTGAGATAGGCAAGAAGTAAGGCAAGTAGCAACATCAGCATGGCAAAGGGCACTCCTTTAAAGGCAAGGAAGGGCGAAAATATTTTAAGTCAAGTGATAGCGATTGCTGTATGAGTTGTACAATTTTTTAATCAAGCACGGGCAACGGCGGGACATGCTGCTAGTTCTTTGATAAATATCTTGATAAGCTTACCAGAATTTACTATATATACACTTTATAATATGCATTGGTCACGGAGTTGCATGTGAAGTCTGGTTGTTAGTAGACTTAACCAATTGTTCTACTCTTAAATGAGCTGAAAATTTGTCCAGAATATAAAGCTGTCTTCCAGTTGGCTGACAGATTTGCAGTCTGCTTGTAATTTCATCTGGATTAAATCTGCCAGAAAACTGGCAACCTGCTTGTACTAAATATATAAGTGAAATACTTTGAAACAATTATACTTACTTTATATATCATTTTTATAACATTGTAAATGCTTAAATGAACTCTAATTTTGTTCAAAAACATAAAATATTGAATGTATAGATTATATTTTTTACATTATTGTAAAAACAATTATCGTTGCCCATCAGAAAAATATCTCGGTATGACAAGATTCTCTTTTGCAGGACATGGGTGATCATGACTCTCCACAAATTCCTGTCTTTGTAGCTCTTAATAAGTTTTCTTTTCACCAGCCCTCCTAGTCTCTGTTCTGCCAGCCATTTATAAAAGTTTGTTAGATAGGTTACTTGTGTTTCCCTCTGTCCCCCTCTTACTTTCAATATCCTTTGAGTGTCAAATTCTTCAAGCCTTCTTTCCTCATTATGTGTCCCAGAAATTTAAATGTCTCTTACTGATTCTAATGAAAAATTCTCATTGAAAGATGTCTCATCCAGTCGAGCATGTCAAAATCATCCCAATTATCTTTATGACTTCAGATGACTGACATCATCATCTTTATTACAGAGATGAAAGCCAAAAGAAACCCACTTATTAAACCAATCAACATTTAAAGAAGAAAGCACTAATGTTTTTTGTCTAAATTTCTGGAATGAGAAGATATCATTTACATTAAGACAATGACACAGAGGATTAAAACATTGGCTTGTGGCTGAGTAGTTGTGAGTTCAATCCCTGGGCCTGGTAGTATGAATATACTCAGAATCAAGACTGACAATAACTAAACTGTACTAAAATATTCAATTTACTAAAATGAGAAAATCCCTAGACATGATCAGTAGAAAGAGAACAGCCTGGGTAGATTGAATAAAAGGTTCCATTTGAAATTCCCTGAAGATTACCTGGATTGATAGCTGGAGAAGGCAAGAAGGTAAAATTGCCAAAACATTATCATAACAACAACAAAGATGAGTCTATAAATCCGGCTCTAAATCCTCAGACTCAGTGGAAATAAAAAAAAAATCAATAACTGAGTAGTACAAAAAGGACAATGAACTAAGATACAACATTCCCAAACAAACTACCTATGTAGATTGAATAAAAGCTTCAGGTCAAAAGGTTACCAGTAGAAGGTCAGAGAGCACAATGGATAAAATTTTGTGAAGATAATAAGAAAGATGTGGATATTAGTCTAAGATAGATATGGACAGACTTAGATAGGGAGATAGATAGCTATGGACAGACCAAAATAGGTAGATAGATAGATGAGGATAGACAAAGATTGATAGACAGACAGACAGATAGATAGGAACAGACCAAGATTGATAGATAGGAACACACCGAGATAGATAGATAGGAACACACCGAGATAGATAGATTGTGACAAGCCCATATAGACAGAGAGATAGGGACAGACTGAAGTTGATAGACAGACAGACCAAAGTAGATAGAGATAGACTGATGTAGATAGATAGATAGATAGAGACAGACCAAAGTAGACAGATAGACAGACCAAAGTAGACAGATAGATAGATAGATAGATAGATAGATAGAGACAGACCAAAGTAGATAGATAGATAGATAGAGACAGACCAAAGTAGATAGATAGATAGAGACAGACCAAAGTAGATAGATAGATAGATAGAGAGAGAGACAGACCAAAGTAGATAGATAGATAGAGAGACAGACCAAAGTAGATAGATAGATAGAGAGACAGACCAAAGTCAATAGATAGATAGAGAGAGACAGACCAAAGTCAATAGATAGATAGATAGAGACAGACCAAAGTCAATAGATAGAGAGACAGACCAAAGTTGATAGATAGATAGAGAGAGACAGACCAAGTAGATAGATAGATAGATAGAGACAGACCAAGTAGATAGATAGATAGAGAGAGAGAGACCAAGTAGATAGATAGATAGATAGAGAGAGACAGACCAAGTAGATAGATAGATAGATAGATAGAGAGAGACAGAACAAAGTAGATAGATAGATAGAGACAGACCAAAGTAGATAGATAGAGAGAGAGACAGACCAAAGTAGATAGATAGATAGAGAGACAGACCAAAGTCAATAGATAGATAGAGAGAGACAGACCAAAGTCAATAGATAGATAGATAGAGACAGACCAAAGTCGATAGATAGAGAGACAGACCAAAGTCGATAGATAGATAGAGAGAGACAGACCAAGTAGATAGATAGATAGATAGAGAGAGACAGACCAAGTAGATAGATAGATAGATAGAGAGAGACAGACCAAAGTAGATAGATAGGTAGATAGATAGATAGAGACAGACCAAAGTAGATAGATAGATAGAGACAGACCAAAGTAGATAGATAGATAGATAGAGAGAGACAGACGAAAGTAGATAGATAGAGAGAGACAGACGAAAGTAGATAGATAGAGAGAGACAGACCAAAGTAGATAGATAGATAGAGAGACAGACCAAAGTAGATAGATAGATAGATAGAGAGAGACAGACCAAAGTAGATAGATAGATAGATAGAGAGAGACAGACCAAAGTAGATAGATAGATAGAGAGAGACAGACCAAAGTAGATAGATAGATAGAGAGAGACAGACCAAAGTAGATAGATAGATAGAGAGAGACAGACCAAAGTAGATAGATAGATAGAGAGAGACAGACCAAAGTAGATAGATAGATAGAGAGAGACAGACCAAAGTAGATAGATAGATAGAGAGAGACAGACCAAAGTAGATAGATAGGTAGATAGAGACAGACCGAGATAGATAGGTATGGAAAAACCAAGAGCGAGAAAGAGACAGAGAAAGAAAAAGTGAGATATGGACAGAACAATATGGATAGATATGGATAGACTGAGATAGATAGATAGATAGATACAGACCAAGATAGATAGAAAAATATAACTTCTGGTAATTATTTTCTGTTTTTATTTATTTAACTAATTAGTCCCAAATTTCCTAGAGTCTTTTTTTTTTATTTTCTTCTAACAAAATTAAGTATTTCAGTTTAAATCTTATAGTTTGTATACCTTTGTAAATAGCACCATATTGAAGTTGCTACCAGTTGAAAGTACTTCCTTGTTGAAAGAATCTACATAAAATGAACATCAATAGCCCGCTGACAGGATAAGATAGGAATATAATTGGATATGAATAAGATAGAAAAAGAATAGTAATCCTAATTTTAAATCTCCTCTTGCACTTGGAACTACTTCTTTGGTAAGACAATTGGATTCTCTCATGCATGTATAAAAAGTAATAGAATCCAAAATTATTAACCCTGAATGCATGGCCGTATATGAACCCTCCCCCCCCAACTCTGCCATATCTCAATTTTCATAAGGTAGTATTCATATAAAATACAATTCTTATTATAACCTAACAATGTACGATATTGGATCATATTCAATATACTTGAATAATTCAACTCGAAAAATTTCAAATAAAAATCCAATGTATCTAAATACAAATTAGAGACATATGATAATAGATCATTCCATCTCAAATAAATCAACAATTTTTTGCGACAATTTTTTCTTGTTGAAATGTTGAAGAATTTTAACATTCACCATTATGGATAAAAATAGTGTTTTTCGAGACTTAGCAGGAGCAAAACAAATTCATGGATTTGGATAAAAAAAATATAGACGCCCTCCCACCCAAAAATGATGTCAAAATCCGCAAAATCTTTTTTTGTTTAGTCTTATTTTTGACATATATAAATGTAGGTAGAAAAAGGAAAATGTTAATAAGATAGTGTCACAAAGCATCGCCCATGGGCTCTCAATCAGGCTTGACCCCACTCTGGTTTGGGATGGGGGTAGGTGATAATATGCACCGGATCTGCCTAAACAGAATGTAAGTAGGACTTTGTTTGAAAAGTAATATTATATTTTGGGGGGAAGAATTGAAATGTAACAAGTATAATTTAATTCTTTGTTGAAAGGATTCTGCATTAAAATCCAGAGATGGATATGAAATGTAATTAGCCCTGATCTGGCATCTCGTCTGCAGTCATTCTCTCACAGACGTGCCATTCTTCTGTCTTTTTTACGAATACCTTCATGGTAATTGTTCCGATGAGCTGCTCTCGTTGGTTCCCAGACTTCATGAACTTAAGCGTTCAACTAGGCTGGCATCTCGCTCTCACCCTTTCACTGTCAAAACTGTTAAATGAAGCCGTCTCTTCTACTCCAATAGCTTCATGTCTTGCACTTCTCGCCTGTGGAACTCCCTCCCCATTTCTTGTTTTCCTGATAGCTGCAATCTCCAACTATTCAAATGTAATGCCATCCTATCCATCTCTTCATCCTTTCCTCTATCACTCCTGTTTGCCCTTGCTCCAACTCTCTGTAACCCCTTGCGTGTTAGTGGCTTTGTGCCTTGCTTGGGGTGAAATGCTTCAAAAAATTTTTTTTTAAATTGTAGGATTGTTTCCCTGATAGCTATAATCTCCAACTATTCAAATGTAATGTCAATCGATGTCTCCAGATGCCCTGATCTATCCCGTATCCTCTCTTCATCCTTCCCTCTATCACTCCTATTTGCTCTCGCTCCAACTCTCTGTAACCCCTTGCGTGCTAGTGGCTTCTCACCTTGCTTGGGGTGAATTGCTTAAAAAAAAATTGTAGGATTCTGTTTGCCTGATAGCTATAATCTCCAACTATTCAAATGTAATGTCAATTGACGTCTCCAGATGCCTTGATCTATCCCCTATCCTCTCTTCATCCTTTCTTCTATCACTCCTCTTTGCTCTCACTCCAACTCTCTGTAACCTCTTGTGTGCTAGTTCCTTCACGCCTTACTTGGAATGAAATGCTTAAAAAAAAAATTGTAGGATTCTGCATATAATGAATTGATGGGTGAATTGATCGCTCTTCTCTACTCTTGAAGGTTTTGCTACTGGGCAAGTGTCTCATTGATCTGAATAAATAAAGATTTGAAGCTGTTAAATCTATTGAATGCAGAGGCAGAAGTAAATTGTCCCAACCTAATGATTTGAGCTTCCCTTGAGTTTATTTTATAAAGTGTTGGCTCAAATTGTCATTCTGAAGAATAAAACATTTTCTGCCAACTGTCACTTTTCAGTTTCTCAATAGTTTCTTTTCTCACACTTCTTGCCTGTAGAACTCCTTTCCAATTTCTTGCTTCCCTGGCAAGAACAATGTTAAAAAATTTAAATGCAACATCAATTTCCATCTTCTGTCTTCCTGACATCTGGTCTCTCACTTCTCCTCATTAAAGTCAACTTTCAGTCCCTTTAAACCCCTGCATCATAATGGCATCATTGCCTTGCTTGGGGTGAAATGGTTAAAATAAAAACTTCAAGGCAGTTCATTTTCTTAAGCTTTTTCATTTTTTTGCATATATCTTTACTTTTCTATATTTATTTATTTATATATATATATATATATATATATAGAGAGAGAGAGGGTGCAATGGATAAATTTTCATCTAAATTACACAAAAAGGAAAATTACACTGGCATCTCATTTTAACAGGTATATTTACCAAAATTACTCAAAAATATCTTGAAATAGGAAAGAGTAAACTTATTCAATAAAACTACGGCCTCCAGATGGCTTTTTTGGGATGGTCTCCTTGTTTAAGTTGGTGAATGCTGCCAAAATCTTTGCCTTCAGTTCATTTTTAGTATTACAAGGAGTTTTCTTGGTCTCTCACTCAACTGTGCCCCACACATAATAATCAAGGGGGTTGCAGTCTGGGAAGTTAGGTGGCCAGATGTAAAGTGTGATGTGGTTGCAGAAATTGTCTGACTGCCATGACTGAGATCTTCTGCTTGTGTGGCATGGTGTAGCGTCCTGTTGCCATAGGGTCTTTCAGCAGCCACCCTCTTGACCCACGGCAGCACTACCTCTTCAAGGAACTTGATGTAGGCCTCCATGTTGAATCTGAGGCCGTCACCAACAAATTCAGGACTTCTTTTATTAGCAGTACGATCAACGTAAGTTTTCCAAACTGCCATACCCTCGTAATCAGCATTAGACTCATCCAACTCTTTCTGAATCCTCTTCACTCTTCTCAGATTGGCACCCAAACATACTGAAATGTTTGGATTGAAGCTTCCAGCATGAATGTCTAGCAGTATGGCATGTCGTTTCTAAATTTCTGGCAGAATTGTGTCATGGTGCTATTTTTCTCACAGATGGTGCCCAACTGACCCAAAATAAAAAAAAAAAACAATGCACACACATGAAATTAAAAATATAAAATGGCGACAATTTACCCATCGCACCCTGTATTAAAATGGCGACAATTTACCCATCGCGCCCTGTATTGAATTGCGACAATTTACCCATCGCACCCTGTATTAAATGGCAACAATTTACTTAATTAATAATTCTAAAAACCATGTGGAGGCATGCAATACAACTGAAATTCTAATTAAGTACAAATATTGCAACAAAGAACACGAAAAAACAAAAATAAATGTCTAGCTCTTAGGAAATTATGTTTAAGCTGTAAAAGAAAAGACCTTTTCCAATATATGTGCGGATGCAAAAAGAGAATAAAAAGGGTAAAAAATATAAACCCTCGTACTGAAAATACAAAAGTATATTCGATAAGAACACCTGAAAAAAGTAGATAGACAGTCAAATTGTATGACATAATTTTTCCCATGCAGGTTGACACAGGGAGCGATGTTACCTTGATCCCAAGGAATTTCTGGGAAAAAAATGAGTAAACCCAAATTAAGAAAAATTTAAAACAATTTGATGGATCTGTCATCAAAATTCTAGGCTCCTTTGAAGGAACATTTTAGGAAAAAAACATTTTGAGATTATTCCGATCACTGTTGTAGAATGTACAAAAAAACATGGACTGCTGTGAATAGACATTTTAAAAGTAGATACACTGAAGTTAATAAACTGTATAAAGTCAGAAGAACCTGATATAGGACCGTTAAAAGGATATAAAGTGAGTATTTATCTAAAAGAAAATATTCACCTGATGTATTTTGAATCTCAAAAAAATACCTATTCACATTCTACCAGTGGTAGTTGCAAAACTAACGAAAATGTTAGAACAAGGCATATTTTGGAGAAAGTAACCCAAGGTGGCAGTTGGGCTTCACCAATTATTGCAATATGAAAACCCAATGGCGATTTGAAGATATTCAGGGATTACAAAGTGTGAATCATTAGATATGCTCTGATTCATTTCCTTAACCTAACATAGAAATGGCAAGTCATGAAATTAGCATATAACCAAATAGAAATTGATGAAAAATTTAAAGAAGTCACTACAATTAATACCCCAATAGGTTTACTAAGATGGACTTGTCTTCCATTTTGAGTTATGACTTCAAGCCATATTTTTCAAAAGGCAATTGAAAAAGTTCTATTGGAGGGGGTAAAATAATATAATCAGATATCAAGATGATATAGGTGTAGACGCTTGCAGTAAAGAGGAATTAAAAGAAAACAGAACAAGTTTTAAACAAATTTAAAAAATGCTGGTATGACAATAAATAGTGACAAATGTGAGTTAATCAAGGACACATGGCACAGTAGATAAAGGCATTGGTTAGATCCAGTGACAGGACCCAAAGAGTGTGAGTTCAATACCCGGTTAAGGCAGTGGAGAACTTTCAGAGGGAAATTAACAGGGGATAACTGATAACTGACACCCATTAAACATGGCACATGGAAGTAGAATAACCCCAGTGAGCGAAATAAAGGGTTCAGTTTGACATTCCAACTACCTGAAGAAGGCCGGAGTGTAAAACGGCCGAAAGGTTGTAATAAATATGGCGACAAAGATGAGTCCGAATAATGTAAAGTGTTGTATTGTTTTATTTTTAATTTTTTCATCTTTTTTATAAAATATTTATGCCACAGGAAAAGTCCTATGTTCCTTGTTTTTTTATAAGTTGTACTATGGTCTAGATACAGTCATATACAAATATTTCATTACCAGTTGTACTATGGTTTTTCTACATATACATTAGTATGTCACAATTTTATTACCAGTTATAGTGTAACTTTTATCTTATATGTTGTATTAATTTAATGGATATCAGTTATCTCCTGTTAATTCCCGGTTAAGGCAGTAGTGAAATTCAAGAGGGGAATTAACAGGGTATAACTGACAGCCATTAAACATATCTAGCACTTTCAATCATGACCCCACACCAAGTTAGGTGGGTTGATTTTACAGTATGGCAAGTAATCTTTGTTCGGTTATTTATTGTTGAATTTTCTCTGCAGCACCTAGTGAGGATCAAGGAAACTAGTCCAAAACAAGCAATATGTAATAGTAATAAAGCCCCATCACAAAAATTCAAACAAAATTTGTTTTCTGTCTATATTTCTGAGATGAGGTATTATGTACACTATTTACATTATTCGAACTATTTTGCTCATCTTTGTCGCCATATTTATTACAATGTTTCGGCCCTTCAGTATCTGTCTATATTTCTGAGATGAGGTATTATGTACACTATTTACATTATTCGGACTATTGTCCTCATCTTTGTCGCCATATTTATTACAACGTTTCGGCCTTTCAGTATCTGTCTATATTTCTGAGATGAGGTATTATGTACACTATTTACATTATTCGAACTATTTTCCTCATCTTTGTCGCCATATTTATTACAACGTTTCGGCCTTTCAGTATCTGTCCATATTTTTGAGATGAGGTATTATGTACACTATTTACATTATTCAGACTATTGCCCTCATCTTTGTCGCCATATTCATTACAACGTTTTGGCCGTTGTACACTCCGGCATTCTTCAGGTGGTTGGAATGTTGAACTGAACCCTTTATTTCGCTCACTGGGGTAGATTGTTTTAGTTCCACATGCCATGTTTTTAATAGATGTCAAGGACACATGGCACAGTGGATAAAGGCATTGGCTAGATCCAGTAACAGGCTCCAATGAGTGTGAGTTCAATACCTGGTTAAGGCAGTGGAGAACTTGGAGAGGGGAATTAACAGGAGATAACTGATAACTGACATCCATTAAACATGGCACATGGAACTAGAATAACCCCAGTGAGCAAAATAAAGGGTTCAGTTTGACATTCCAACTACCTGAAGGAAGCCGGAGTGTACAACAGCCGAAACGTTGTAATAAATATGGCGACAAAGATGAGGACAATAGTCCAAATAATGTAAATAGTGTAAAATTTGTTTTATTAATTTTTTTCTCCACTATTATTCTCCAAATTAAAAAAGGAATATAATTTATTTTAAATTGCATTTGGCATCACTAATTTTGTTGAAGAGGGAAAATTTCAAAGCTGACTGGTCTTTTTACAATAAAATATCTGTCTGAGAAACGTTCTTTCTGATTTCAGAGGAGTAAAGAATTTATGATACACTTAAAGAAAAAAAAAACACAATATGGCCAACAGATATTGGAAAATTGTCTGCTACTTTTTTGGAGAGTAAAAACATTCTGGGAAAGAATATTTACAATATAAAACAAGTTATATCTATATTTCTGAGATGAGGTATCGTAATAATTGAGAATATTACAAATGTCGTAAACATGACAATAAACATGAGGACCACAGTCTGAACAATGTAAATAATGTAAAGAAAACAAGCTATCTTACCGGACTACATTTTAAGGAATATAATATGCATATATTTTTTATTAATATTGAAGAATATTATCTTCTCTCATTCATGATAAGAAATAATGAAGTAAATATTACAAATAAAAAAAAAAAAAAGAATCAATGAGCATGTACTAGCTAGTATTTGTAAGGTTAAAGTTGTTATTTTGCATAACTGCACAAATGCAACAGGTTCAGCAATAGCTAAACATTTACTAAAACTCGCAATGATTCTGGTATTATAACAAATACGTACCAGAATTGAGGAAAAATAATTCTGAATTGTGTTGGAATCTATTTGTATTAAGTCCTACCACCCATTTCTCTGTAGCTGAAGTAGTTGTCTATATTTCTCAGATGAGGTATTATGTACACTATTTACATTATTCAGACTATTGTCCTCATCTTTGTTGCCATATTTGTTACATTTTGGCCTTTCAGTATCTGTCTATATTTCTAAGATGAGGTATTATGTACACTATTTACATTATTTGGACTATTGTCCTCATCTTTGTCGCCATATTTATTACAATGTTTCCATATATATATATATATATATACACACATATACATATATATATATAGGTGACTATACTCGTGTCGAAAAAACTTCGAATTCTATATATATATGTATATATACATGTATATACATGTATATGTATATTTTTGGAATTTCGAACCGAACCCTTTATTTCGATCACTGGGTTAGACTGTTCTAGTTCCACGAGCCATGTTTGATGGATGTCAGTTATCAGTTATCTCCTGGAAGTTC
>OZ038503.1:9686493-9741493 GCA_964036315.1 Acanthosepion esculentum
TGTCACCTCATTATTACAGAAACTTTCTAAGAGGCTTCAATTGTTCCAGTATAACACGCTTACATCAGAACGAACATATAAACTTATATCTGATAGGATGAGTAACAAATAGGAAATGTTTATCGATTTAACATGTTGCGCTTTTATTTAATCTTCTCAAATAAAACATGGAGGAGAAATGAAAATTCTGATATTTTTTATATTGGTATTGTTTCTTATCCTATCATTTCGTCAGATTTGAATCCATATTTGATACAAATTCACACTTATATATTCGTCTTCTATGTGTTGTGTTCATTTAGAATGTGGGCGATTATGTCTCTCCACAACTTCTTATCCCTTGTAGCACTTAGTAAATTTTGTCTTTTTATTACACTACACTTCAAAAATTTGAGGAAACCCTTATTTTTTTTAAATTGGCCCCAAAACTAGTTGTTTTGTACTTTAAATAAGAGAAAATTATTATACATGGTTAAAAAAATGAGATTTTATTATGACAAAAAGAAGCATTTTATGAATAATTTTGCTCTTGTCAAAATATCCTCCTTTAGCCTTGATTACTGCAGCACAAATTTTTGGCATTCATTGTAAAAGTTTCTCTTTTTTCAATGACTCTAAGAGCACTTTTTTATTTACACACATATATATATATATATATATATATATATATATAGGATAGAAATTATTAGGAGAATTTGATAATTATATTTAAGTAATTCATCGAGTCTGAAACCTCAACAGAATGCAGAAAGCACTGGACGGACGTTTCGTCCTATATTTGGGACTCATCAGCAGTGCGCATCCACTACCGAGAATTGAAGCCCTGACAGATTGTCAAGCAAACATCATACCAACTGTTCCAACAGGTCTTGGTGATGAAGAGATAGAAAACCAGACTCAATATAGAGCAGCTCACTATCTCTTCGTCACCAAGGTCCGTTGGAACAGTTGGTATGATGTTTGCTTGACAACCTAACTGTCAGGGTTTCAATTCTCAGTAGTGGATGCACACAGCTGATGCGTTCCAAATATAGGACGAAACGGCCATCCAGTGCTTTGTGCATTCTGTTGAGGTTTCAGACTCGATGAATTACTTAAATATAATTATCAAATCCTCCTAATAATTTCTATCATGTGTATATCATTGCTTGAACCGGGTTCTAATGCTCTGGAGCGAGCGGCTTGGTGATAGTAGTCGTGGCTCCGGGGGGCACAGTCCCATGGTTAGAGTGAATCTAAGTAGAATTCCACCATGGAATACTCCCCAGTTATTTCAGCTGTTTGATTTGGCATTTCCAATGTAATTTGCATGTTCGGCTGTTCCTTTTGCTGAAACTTGAGCATTCTGTCTTCTTACAGTTCTTCTCGCTTTCCTTCTGTACGTGTTCCTGTCATTTCTTTCTAACATCTTCTAACAACATCTTCATATCTCGTGTTGTTGATAATGAATCTTGTTGGAAATTCTAATTCTCTCAGAATCACCCCAATGTCAAGGTTGAATAAGTCTGGTGAGACGACCCATCCTTGTTTTACACCCCTTTCAATTTCAGTGTAGCTGCTCAATTCATTTTCTAACTGTATGCAAGCAGTTTTTGCCCAGGATAAATTCTAGATTATTCTAATATCCTTCGCAAATATGTCAAGCTTGCAAGAAAATAGAATATATGGTTGTCAGCAAATGAAACAACCGAACATGCGAATAACTTTCCTAGAACTTCCAACAGATTTTTGTGATGTGTTTTATCAAATTCTAACACTTTCGCCCCAGCTCCTCAACCTCCGGCGTCTTACTCTCCAGGTTGAGGTGTCTACTCGGTCCTAACCGAACTTAAGGGAGTGGCCATAGGTCCCCTGAGCATCTGTAGATTATTCGACCAGTTTAATCCTGCTTCCTGCCCATGTTGTGATTTGTTTGATCCAGAAAGCAGAAGTGATGTCCGTCCATTCACAGTCGACTGAAGATGTAGACATGGCTGGGGTGTCTGCACTAAGAAATTTAGAATGCAGCAAAAAAAAAAAATTAATATCTGCAGAAAGCCGGACAAACAACTATTCAATGGTTGAATTGTTAATGTCTTTTACATAGCAGAAAAGAATAGTATAGAAAAGAAGTGGGTTACAGAAGAGAAAAGTATTTGACGTAAAAACTCAGACACTGGATTCTAGACAGACAGAGTGTATTGTGATTAACTTGTTAAATCATCTCAGAATGATATATGACTCTTGCAATAGAGGGATAAAGATTTCTGTGTGGGGCTTAAAGTTATAGTGGCATTCCTCCTCCCAATGCTTGCCCGGGCCAATTCTCTCTTCTCTCTTCAAGAATTTTCTCCAATCTGCCTTTTTCAGCATAACTACGTGTTTATATAGAAAAACCCGGCTGGTTATAACTGACCTTCGGCCCTACTATTTTGCACACGATTATCATGGGGTTCTTGCTGCTTCAACCAAAATCATGTGAATTCCAAAGTTCCTTCTAGCTTACTCAGCTCTATTTCAATTTTTAATCGATAAAAATTATTTCGACCATTTTTCATTGTCTTCTGATGACCCAGATTCAATGGGTACAACTTCTGCCCTAGATCAGATTTCCCCATCAGTAAACAAAATGCTCTGATTTAATTTCACTATTCAAATCTACTCCAATATCACTAAAAAAAAATACTTGTGTGTGTGTGTGTGTGTGTGTTTCCCAGACTCTCTCTCTGTCACAAAATAAAATTGCAATATGAGCAGTGGTAAAAACGGTTGCTGATGACATCAGGTTTATAATACCTAGAAATTCATACACAGATGTCCTCAAGGACACATGGCACAGTGGATAAAGGTGTTAGTTAGATCCAGTGACAGGACCCAAAGCCTGTTAGTTCAATACCTGGTAAAGGTGCTGGAGAATTTGGAGAGGGGAATTAACAGGAGATAACTGACATCCATTCAACATGGCACGTGGAATAGAACCGTCTACCCCAGGGAGCAAAATAAAGGGTTCAGTTCAACATTCCAACCACTTGAAGAAGGCCAGAGCGTACAACGGCCGAAACATAATAAATATGGTGACATAGTCCGAATAATGTAAATAGTGTACATGATACCTCATCTCAGAAATATAGACAGATAATTTATCAGATACTTTTGAATTATCTGTAAAGTACAGTTACAAGTCCTTCTGCATTTGTATTGCTCCTCCTTTTATCATTCTGAGCATAAATATTGCATTCCTTGTTCCAGTGTCTTTAATGAACTTGCAATCTTCTCGCCCTATTTTCCAGTCTAATTTTTGCTGTGCACTATTCATCAGAATTCAAGTGATAAGTTTTGTTATACAGCACATTAGGCTGATTTTCCAAGGGAGTTAACATTTCTTAGGAAATGCTTTGAAAATAGTCTCTTCTTTTTCTATGAGATTATCTAGCATTTACTGTTTTGTGACAGATGTTGTCCATTAATAATTAAGTATAACTCAAAACTTCAATCTTAAGATAAAACAATATTTAATTACTGTTGTAGCATTCCTACGGACGATAATGGGTATGTCCCCATTCACATAATATAGTGAAGAAAACTTCGACTTACCTCGTCAAATCAAGCGACAGCGCGTCGCATGTATCCTACAATGGAAAATGTGGTGAAAAAGAAAAATTACTTACCAAAAAAAAGGGCACATATTCCACATGACATGCTGAAGATGGAATATTTAAATTTAAAAAAAAGTCCATCACAGGAGTCACTATAAATGTATTTTGATGTGCAAAAATTGGGCGTCCTCTCCCAGTTGTTGGAAAAATGCTCAGCCAATAGAAAGCAGTTGGTCTTCTCAAATCAGGATGAATTCGTGTATTTTGGCTACCGCGTTTCTCGGAGAGTGAGTTATTTTTCTGACTGGTTGCGTGCATCGTGATTTGTGAGATAGTACCTGTGACTCGAGTTTTCGGCATTTCTTTCTGCCCCTGATGTTCGAGTCTGAACTTAGTGATTTATTCTCTGCGTTGTGGAAGTAATCTACAACAAATATTTCCTTTGCAATCCCAGATTGCTTGCACATAAATACAGTAGTAAATACTGTATGTTGGTCTGCAGTTGGAGATTCATTGTGGAATTCGCTTGACTCACTTCTAGCAGTTGACTACTTCTTCTACATGCCACTGGCGAATCATATGTGTTGTTCTTGTCCTAAGTATTATCATTCATTACCAATCGTCGTGTGATTATTCTATTCAGTAACCTCCCCTAGGTTACAACAATTACAACAGCAAATACTTAATAAGAACAAATAAGTAAAATTAAACCAAAAATAATTAACCATTTCTGCGCTTACCTTATCAGTAGCGTGGCACAGCTTAATGTCCAGTAAATTCTAAATCAAATCCCAAATCATCAACGCACAATAATTCACACTAATTCAACTGGATAGTTCCACTCAAGTCACTGTAGTCAGTAGCCTGACACTGCTGTTTATACACCTGGCGGAAAACATATATTCATAAGTCCAGTGTGTCACACTCAAACCTCTGTTCGTAGTTACTCATTTTCTTCTTATATGACACACTGCCGTATAAGAGGACTGATATTAACAGTTCAACACTTTTTTCTTTGTTTCCAATTAAATTTTTCTACTTCTTAATGCTTTGCTTAGTTTTTGGATGTCACCTTTAGCTATCTTAGGTAGTACTCTGAAAATGGATCTACTTCTGTTTTCTGGCATGGCACCAATGTTGTATAAAGGTTAAAAACTATGTAATATTATCATTATCACTGCTACTGATAATACAAGACCACTTCAACTTCCATTAATTACAAGTAAGTTTTAAGCAAAATGAAAACAAAAAGGAAACTTGTACTTAGAAAAAACAGATACAATTTCTGGGACACATTAATGGAAAGACAGCTTCAAGAATTTGATACTCACAGGACATTGAAAGCAAGAGGTGCAGAAGGAAATATTGAGTAAGCTACGTAATAAACTTACGTAAATGAATGGCAGAACAGAGCTGGGAGGAATAGCAAGGTTACAAATATTGTTTGTAGTTATGAAGGATAGGAAGTTGTGGAGAGCATTGATCACCCACATCATGAAGTTACATCTCATTTAAAACAGGTAATATCAAAAAGTGTTGTATTCATTTTCCAGATAGGAAGTATATTCCAAATGTTGGCCTTTACAGACTCAGGCCATAACCATTGGTATTGATGGCAATATGTGACTACCTTAGCAACCAGACTGCATTATTTAGAAGAACCAAATCTTGCCACTTCCACTTTGGTGATTGGCTGCACAAGATTTTGTCCTCACTCTGTTTTCTCCTATTTTACTTTGTGCTCTCATAATGTAATCTGGAAAGAACAAATTGAAGACATTACCGTATAATGTATAAAACACTTTTATGGCCAATTACCAACAATAGAGAAGAAATGATCTTTTAGTCTTTCCTTTATTAAAAAAGATTAAGTGTTGCTTTTATACTCTTTTTATTTGGACGTGTTTAACAATTTTTTTAGAGTTTATCCCATGTTTTTCTTCTTTTATACACTTAGGTTTCCTCTTGATCAATACAAATATTTTGTCTGTTGACCCATAGCCAAATCCCAAATCCCAGACCTTGTAATTGTGGTGCATGTCATTGTAGATACGATTTTCATGAATAAATATTGTGATTTCTTACATTTGATTTACAAATAAAACTTATTCATTTTCCTTAATCAGACTAAGTTTATGTTTAATCCAATTACACATGTACATGAATGAGAGATGTTGGAAATATGCTTTAATTTAAAGATGATTTTTTGTATATGTTTCGGTTGTATAAGCTTGCCAATTTCATTTTGATTCTTTTTCTGATCATAGAAGATCTGCCAAGAATGGTGAAATGTTGTAAGAACCTGGATGCAAATTTACTGTGCATGATTCTTGTGACTAAAGCAATTTCTAAATATTTTCTTCTCAGTGAATTGCTTTCCCTTTTAATTATAGTAGCATCATTTTGTATATCAAAATTGTGATCAGTCTCATTATGGTCAGCAACTGAGGCATTCATTGTCTGTAGAAGATCCATTTCGTATTCATATAATCTAAATTTAAATTCTCTGAAGTCTCTCAGATGTATTCTTTGTGGCAATTTTTACTAGAATTCCTCCAGGTTTTAGCTTATTGTTTTGTCTTATATTAATTAAGTCTCTTATTGTTTTAGATGTAGTTGTGACAAATTTTATACTGAGTTTAGATAAATTCTTTTCAGTTATAGTTGTGATAGACTTAGTGGGTAGAACAATATATATTTTTGAATTGTTGGGATTTTCAGGAGTGGACATTTTTCTCTTTAGGAATATTTTATGAGACTTTTGTTTCACATTGAATATGAAATAGGGTATTGGAGGAGGTTGAAAGAATTTTCAGTGTATTTCTTCCCTTCAGATAAATTGATGGCTACAAATTCTGAGTGCTCTTAAATAGAATTATATATCATTATCCCATACACACACACACACACACACACACACACACGCACATATATATATATATATATTTTAAAGGAATTTAAAGGACAATATATATGTATATATATTTTAAAGGAATTTAAAGGACAATATATATGTATATATATTTTAAAGGAATTTAAAGGACAATATATATGTATATATATTTTAAAGGAATTTAAATTATTAGCTCTGGATTTACATTGAGCTCTCAGGATTTCATCCTTTTTGGGACTACCTATACGGATTACCAAATTCTTCTTAGCATATATATATATATATATATATATATACACTACAGTTCAAAAGTTTGAGGGAACCTTTGTAATTTTTTAAATTGTCCCAAAAAGTAGTTGTTTTGTACTTTAAATAAGAGAAAATTATTACACATTGTTAAAAAATGAGAACTTTTAATGAGAAATTTTATTATGAAAAAAAGGAAGCATTTTATGATTAAATTTTGCTCTTGTCAAAATATCCTCCTCTAGCCTTGATTACTGCAGCACAAATTTTTGGCATTTATTGCAAAAGTTTCTCAAAGTTTGATAATTGATTCCATTCTTTTTTCAATGAATCTAAGAGCTCTTTTTCATTTTTTTTTCACTATTCTATCATGTTCAAACTTTCAAACTGTATTGGGTGTGTATATATATATATATATATATATATATATATATAGTCTTAAAGTGTGCTATATTTATGGGATAAAGTGCTCAATATCAGAGATAATGCGTGTGTAAATATAAAAGTGAACATAGAAGTCAACACTTAGAGACAACAGTCTGTTTCATGCTAGATGCAATCGTCAGTTGCCTGACGATTGCACCTAGCATGAAAGCAGACTGTCGCCTCTAAGTGCTGACTTCTATGTTCACTTTTACATTATATATATATATATATATATATATATTATGTATTATTTTAGTACCTATACTCTGGTGGTGAAAAAACCGGGATAATACAATTTGTAAATATTTGAACAAACAATATCAGGAAAAAAAAATTCAGAAAAAAAAAGACTAAAATAATCAATCAGCAAAGCAATGCCTAGTCAAAAGAAAAAAACACTGACAGAGTAAATTAAGTAAAAGTGCTCTCTCTCTCTCTTGTGCGCAGTGCTTTCCTATAGCAAAATTATTTGGCAGTGCATTCTTCTAATAAAAATCACTTCCAATGCAATTGTATCTGAATTGCATCACTATTTCTCTCCTGTTTTGAAGCCATTATCAATGCACATCTCTTGATTTCAGTTTAAACTATCTTTTTTCCATTTATCTAAACTGTAACCATAAACTATGAGATTGGAAGTTTTCCAAAGTCTTTATCTGAAATCAAGAAAATATTAACACTAAACAAAATGGCTACATATATGGTGGGTGGAGAGAAAGTATCATTTGAAACTGAGTCCAGAAGGATATAGTTTTAGTAAATCTCACAAATTCTTTTATGTTCATAGTTGATAACTGGCAACTGAAGTTATAGAAAGTAAAACTTTATATAAAGTAGAAAAACATTGCAACAAACAATGGAGAAAGTAAAGTAGTGGCTTGTGTTGCAAAATTTGTAAATTTGTATCCATCTGAAATTTTAGTATTGACTGCAAGAGATATATATTATTAAATATTATGACTTGGGTTTACAAATGAAGATTTACGAGGACGCAAATATTTTCAGCAGAAAATGTTTTTTGACTGTATATTGACTCTTGAGTTTTTAGCTATCATAAGACAGACTTTCCATGGAGAAAGGGGGAGGGTGAGTTATACTAAAAACTGATACTTTCATTCCAAGCTGCACTGATTTTCTAACATCATCTGACTCGTAGTAAGAAAAAAAAACAACTGAAATTAAGATGAAATAAATACTTGTCAAAAATTAATAATGCTTGACAATGGTTTGTCTAATAATAACATCACTGTTAATACTATGACATGAAAAGCAAGTGGAATCAATATGAAAGAATTACTTGTCAAATTTTAATAAAACTATGCACCATATATTTCCGCATATAAGGCGACCTTTAAATATTAAACATCACTTGTAGGAATCATTATAATAGGCATAACTGCTACTAGTGGCATACGCTGGGATACCATACATAGTTACCGGTCCTCTTATACTATGGATATTAGATAAAATCACAAAAATTTACCTAGATTTGGGGTTTTGCTTTATCTATAAGTCACCTTATACATGGAAATATATGGTATATATATATATGTTATAGATTATATATATATATATATGGTATATAAATATTATAAATAATTATATTATATTATAGATTATAATATTATATTATATTATAATATTATATATTATAATATTATATATTATAATATATATATATATTATATATTATATATATATATTATATATTATAATATAATACAACATTTAAACAACATTTAAGACACTATCATCAGTCTTCCGCCAAAAATTCAAACACAGTCGCATTCCACATCACGTGACATCCACGCTTCACGACAAACGCTGTAAGCAAACACACAAACACAGTATCTCATTTGATTTCTGAGGAAAGACCTAGGTGGTCTGAAATATTAAATATATACAAAAACACAGAAATAAATACTTTCAAAAAACACCCAATTTTGTTTCATTTATTTTATCCAGATATTATATATAATATAATATATAATATATTATATATAATATATAATATATTATATATAATATATTATATATAATATATAATATATTATATATAATATATTATATATAATATATTATATATAATATATTATATATAATATATTATATATAATATATATATATAATATATAATATATAATATAATATATATATATATATATAACATATAATATTATATTATAATATATTATATTATATTATAGATTATAATATATTATATTATTATATAGATTATAAATAAATATATGATATATAATATATGTTATAGATTTTTTCATCAGTTCTGAAAATAGCTTTCATGCCTTTTCATCAGAAATTTTAAAATCATCTGCTAATATTCAATAATTATCTTGGATTGTTACCCTCAGTATTCATAACATTTCGACCAGTTCATTCTCCTTCTTCAGTTGGCGTTAACAGAGTTGCATTCTTTCATATCAAAAATATCTGTGTAACCATTCAGGATTAATATCTCTTTTAGTTTGATAATTTTCATGTTTATTTAAAGAAATTGCTTATCTTTGGAGTCAATTTCTCTGTTTCGCTTATTAATGAGTTTCTTTTTAATAATTGTCCACGTTCCTTTATTTCCTCATAAGATTCATTGCTAGAATTCGCACCTAAGTTTTTCTCACTTTTTAAGACAAATCTTCTTGTAGAATATTAATATCTTATAGTCAGATACTGTGATCTGTACAGACACATATCCCTACACAAGAATTGCTAAATGACAGAAGACAGTGCAAACAATTAGCAGTCATTCAGAACTTTAAAAAATAGACAAAACTCTTGGACCTGGTGTCTAGAAGAAAAAGAAAATTAGCCTCACTTTTGCCAGTTTGATTTTGGCAGACATAATAGAGAACATAGCATGTTTAATAAGAGAGACTTCCATTTGATTGGTTGATTAGACAGACTAATCAACCAATCAACTGGTTCCATTTAATTTTCAAAGTACTCAGCTTAGTAGTCATTAGTTAATGCAAAAACAAGCTTAAAGCAAACCAACAATGAAACATCATCATCAGAAAAAGATTTGCTTGCATCAAAAGAACTAGCTTGGTACTGCGGCAACATCAAAGAAACTTGACTGAATATTATTTGAAAAACACAATCTACAGATGTAGAGACTGTCTTCCCTCATTTCCTTCTGAATATATGTACATGAAGGAACCTCCTTTTTTTTTTGTTAGTATATAATCTCTTTGAAGCACAAATAACCCTTTTAATTGGCCGAAAGTCAAACCTTAAACTGTGAATATTAAATGACATTTCTCCAGGATATTTTTTGTAAACATCCATTTATTTATGGCCTTTTTTTGTTTGATTATTGATATGAAAAAGGTTTGTTATTTACCAAATACACAAGTTTATTTTCTCATTCATTTTTAGTATTGTTGGAAACTAAAAATTTTCTTCTAAATTCTCTTAGCCAACTCATACTTAATAGAATATTTGCCATCACCCTGAATATTAATCTTATGTCTACTAAAATACTCATGAATTGTTGTTGTTGTTGTTTTTTATTCATTCAAAACATTTTTCATTCATTACCCAACATTCTTCGAGTAAATATTTTATCAAGTTCTGATTTTTGTTATTTTTTCGACAGGCTGGTTTTCATTTTTTTTATATTTGTCTGGTTTTGTATCTGTCTATATTTCTGAGATGAGGTATTATGTACACTATTTATATTATTCAGACTAATATCCTCATCTTTGTCGCCATATTTATTACAAAGTTTCGGCCTTTCAGTATCTGTCTATATTTCTGAAATGAGGTATTATGTACACTATTTATATTATTCAAACTAATGTCCTCATCTTTGTCGCCATATTTATTACAACGTTTCGGCCTTTCAGTATCTGTCTATGTTTCTGAAATGAGGTATTATGTACACTATTTATATTATTAAGACTAATGTCCTCATCTTTGTCGCCATATTTATTACAACGTTTCGGCCTTTCAGTATCTGACTATATTTCTGAGATGAGGTATTATGTACACTATTTATATTATTTGGACTAATGTCCTCATCTTTGTCGCCATATTTATTACAACGTTTCGGCCTTTCAGTATCTGTCTATATTTCTGAAATGAGGTATTATGTACATTATTTATATTATTCAGACTAATGTCCTCATCTTTGTCGCCATATTTATTACAACTTTTCAGCCCTTCAGTATCTGTCTATATTTCTGAAATGAGGTATTATGTACATTATTTATATTATTCAGACTAATGTCCTCATCTTTGTCACCATATTTATTACAACTTTTCAGCCCTTCAGTATCTGTCTATATTTCTGACATGAGGTATTATGTACACTATATACATTATTTGGACTATTGTCCTCATCTTTGTCGCCATATTTATTACAACCTTTCGGCCATTGTACACTCCGGCCTTCTTCAGTAATAAGGACTGCCAGAGAAAAGTGATAATAACAACAAAAATAGCAATATGAGCTTTGGTAAAAACATGAACTAATAACAGCAAAATATTACAATATGAGCACTGGTAAAAAACGGTTGCTGAGACATTAAGTTTATAATACCCAGAAATACGAAATACCAAATGAGCAGAGATCATTTAATATGAGGTCTACAATATTTAATTTCTCTATATCTGTGACTTTGCAACATGTTTCATTTGGTAGTTTGGCTCCAAGTTTATATTTTTTCTGTCATAAGTGCGGGGGTCATATTGAATATTCACTTCTTTGATTGTTTCATATTTATAAAAACATTCAAAATGCTTTGAGTTTACTTATGTAAAATATTTTGCTGGAAATTTCTTGTATCCAGCAAAATGCAAATTTTAGATAGCAAAGGGAAGAGGACTGTAGTGGAAGATATGTCAACCTGCTTATAAAATCAGTAATTATGATGTCTATGTATTATTATAACACCAGATATTATAATTACTAATGAATTTGTCTATATTTCTGAGATGAGGTATTATGTACACTATTTACATTGTTCGGACTATAGTCCTCCTCAAGGGCACATGGCACAGTGGATAAAATTAACTTTGAAAAAGAAAATTAAAATGGTAATTATTAATGAAAGATAATTATAGTCTAACATTTTATTAAGAATAATAATTTAAAAAGGAGGCATGATGGAGTAATGGATAGTGGCTCAGATTGAGGAAATGGAGAGCAGAGTTCGAATTCCAGTCGAATCCATTACATTAACTTGTGTGTTAATACCCTTGGGAAAGGTATGAATCCTCTTTTTCTCCCCACAAATATGGGTAACTAGCTGGACAGACCGGGTTCTACAGCCTTAGATGGCAACTGGTCTACCACAGAAAGAAATGACAACCTACAGCAGGAAAAAATCTGCCTCATTAGTCATGTATTGAAAGATACATGATCATCAAAGCATGTATCACGCATGGCACATAGCTGACTGAATTTAAAAATAAATTTGATATGAGACAGATGGAGAACAAATGTCATATTTGAGTAAATCAGTGGATCCAAATTATTTGTTTTAACCTGTGACACTAAAACAAAATAGGTTTTATAATAACATCTATGCTTTTTTGATAAATTGATGCCCTTATG
Organism: Acanthosepion esculentum; assembly: GCA_964036315.1. NCBI lineage: Eukaryota > Metazoa > Mollusca > Cephalopoda > Sepiida > Sepiidae > Acanthosepion > Acanthosepion esculentum. The sequence goes on from OZ038503.1 coordinate 9,699,212, forward strand.
AAACTCAGATTGTTTAAGTTACAGCAACTGATGTACTTAAGCTAAATAATCCCACTTTCTTTTGAATAGTCCAGTGCATTAGATACATTTATCAAAATCAGTTTTGCAGCAATGTTTTGGCATTGACAGAAAATCAATAACAAGTGAAAACACATGTATTTTGGTATAGATTGCAGAAGAAGAATCTCTGAAACATTGGGTGAAATTAACAATAGTTAAAAATGTTATGTTGACAACTGCACAGTGAAAGTGACCAACAGGATTAAGTCTTTCCAATGTCTGTTCTCTGCAAGTCATTTCCAGTGCATTTGTACAGAACATGATTTGATTTTTGCATTAAAGTATCTCTGATGCTTTTTCTATAATGCAGAAGTCTCAGTATATTTTTGCTGCAGAGCATATAATGCATTTCTAATGTAAACTGATTTAACGTTTTCTGAGTAAATCATTTCCAATGCATTTCTTTCTGAATTGTTTTCAATACATTTTCAAACTTAGTCAGTCTAAATTTCTACTTTAAGACATTTCCAATTTATTTTCATTGTTGCATTGTGAAGCATTTTCCGTGCGCACTCCACGAATAAATCAGACAATAAAAAACATTCCTTAAAAATGATTCTGAAGAAAGGCTTTTTACATTACGATAACATTTGAAAGTTTTCTTAGATTTTTAAAATTTTAACTTAGTGGTCAGATAATTAAGTCATAGAAAATTAAATACTGGAAAATTCTGTCTCAAAATTTGATTATCAAATATACATCTATTTTAAATAACATATAAAATCCAATTAAGATTCCATTTTTGAAACCAAAGTTTCTGAATTTTTCTTTGACCAAACTTATTTTTAAATTTTCTTAATAAAATGTTAGATTATAATTATCTTTCATTAGTAATTACCATTTTAATTTTCTTTTTTCAAAGTTAATATTTCTATAATTTTGGGACCAAAATTTCAATAAGCTTCTTCAGACTATGGACCTGATAAAAGAGAACAGGATGTTGGTGACCATGGCTCTCCACAACTTCCTATCATTCCGAGTTGAGAATTTCTTACATGGGCAGCCTTCCCTCTTTCAAGATATATTTATTTATTTATTTATTATTAATCATTTCACCCCAAGCAAGAGAATGAAGCAAAATGCAAGAGGTTACTGAGTGCGAGTAAATATAAGAAGAAAAAAAGAAAAGATATTTAAAAAGAGAGGACAATAAAAGAATAATAATTAAGAAAACAAAAGATAATGATTGACATTGCATTTAAATTTTTGAAGATCGAAGATAATAAAGCCACTAGGATGCAAGAGGTTACTGAGTGTCAGAGAATATGAGAAAAACTACTATTAAGGAGAGAGGACAATAAAAGAATAAGAAGACAGAAGACAGAAGATGGCAATTGACATTGCATTTAAATTTTTGAAGATCAAAGGCAATAAAGCCACTAGGATGCAAGAGGTTACTGAGTGTTAGAGAATATGAGAAAAACTACTATTAAGGAGAGAGGACAATAAAAGAATAAGAATTAAGAAGACAGAAGATAACAATTGACATTGCATTTAAATTTTTGAAGATCAAAGGCAATAAAGCCACTAGGATGCAAGAGGTTACTGAGTGTCAGAGAATATGAGAAAAACTACTATTAAGGAGAGAGGACAATAAAAGAATAAGAAGACAGAAGACAGAAGATGGCAATTGACATTGCATTTAAATTTTTGAAGATCAAAGGCAATAAAGCCACTAGGATGCAAGAGGTTACTGAGTGTTAGAGAATATGAGAAAAACTACTATTAGGGAGAGAGGACAATAAAAGAATAAGAAGACAGAAGACAGAAGATGGCAATTGACATTGCATTTAAATTTTTGAAGATCAAAGGCAATAAAGCCACTAGGATGCAAGAGGTTACTGAGTGTTAGAGAATATGAGAAAAACTACTATTAAGGAGAGAGGACAATAAAAGAATAAGAATTAAGAAGACAGAAGATGGCAATTGACATTGCATTTAAATTTTTGAAGATCAAAGGCAATAAAGCCACTAGGATGCAAGAGGTTACTGAGTGTTAGTGAATATGAGAAAAACTACTATTAAGGAGAGAGGACAATAAAAGAATAAGAAGACAGAAGACAGAAGATAACAATTGACATTGCATTTAAATTTTTGAAGATCAAAGGCAATAAAGCCACTAGGATGCAAGAGGTTACTGAGTGTTAGAGAATATGAGAAAAACTACTATTAAGGAGAGAGGACAATAAAAGAATAAGAAGACAGAAGATAACAATTGACATTGCATTTAAATTTTTGAAGATCAAAGGCAATAAAGCCACTAGGATGCAAGAGGTTACTGAGTGTTAGAGAATATGAGAAAAACTACTATTAAGGAGAGAGGACAATAAAAGAATAAGAAGACAGAAGACAGAAGATAACAATTGACATTGCATTTAAATTTTTGAAGATCAAAGGCAATAAAGCCACTAGGATGCAAGAGGTTACTGAGTGTCAGAGAATATGAGAAAAACTACTATTAAGGAGAGAGGACAATAAAAGAATAAGAAGACAGAAGACAGAAGATGGCAATTGACATCGCATTTAAATTTTTGAAGATCAAAATTGGCTGGGAAGCAAGGAACTGGAAAAGAGTTCATGAGCATAGAAATTATGAGAAGATCTGGCATACTTCAAGACAACCAGATAAACACCTGTGATGTATTTTACCTTTTCTACACCAACAGGATGTTGACCACTTAGCAACTCAAAGCTGACTGCGTAAATACATTTCTTGCACATTGGCTCCATGCATACATCCACTGTAACTAAAATAAAATAAACAATATATTATGACCAGTCAGAGCCACTCCCAGTCAAAAACCAAAACCTTAATCTTGAGCTGGTTGACAGCTATATATATTCAAATTCAAACAAACCTGAAATAGGGGTTGATGTCAATACCAGCATGCTGAAAGAGAGACATGACACAGATCAGTATTTGATGTCAACACCGACATGGTGAAAGAGAAAAAGCACTATGACAGCCATCACCAATATCCATTTCACTTCTAATTTCACCATTCTCTCTCCCTGTTGCCTGTGCATCAGCAATAGATAGAAGTTACTAGTTTTGTATATGTAAATAAATTACACATTTGTTTCCCCATGCTCTATGCCTTCTTTTGTTTGAGGCTTGGATTTACACTTGTGAAGGAATTAATTTTCACAACAGTAACAAGAAGAAGGTGGTTCTGTCTTCCAGGTTACCTTTTTTTTCCGCCTCCATAACACACCTTATGGTAATTAAGACCCTGAAGACGAAGTCTTTTTCAACAGCAGGTTTATTAAAAGCCAAAAGGGTAAAACTAAAACAGGAAGTGAATACACATATAAGACTGAATAACAAAAAAGGGGCAAAAAGACGTGTGACAAAAGCAGCTGAAGGGTTGGACATAGAAGCAGGACCGTTTGTCTAAATGGATAACGGAGGGTAGTGAATACTTTGCTTACATGAATTTTTTTTTTTTTTTTTTTTTTTTTTTTTAAGCGTATCACCCCAAGCAAGGCCGGTGGCCACTATCACGCATGGGGTTACAGAAGGGTTGGAGGAAGAGCAGATAGGAGTGGTAAAGGAAGGGATGTGGGGAAAGAGAAGGACGGAGGGTCGATCGAGGCAGGGGGGTTACGGGAGATATAGAGCGAGAGCAGATAGGAATGAAAGATGTCAGGAAGTGGATAGATCAGGGCAATTGGAGATGACGATTGACGCTACACTTAAACCGTTGGAGATTGTATTTGTCAGGGAAACAGTAGTAGGGAAGGGAGTTCCATAGGCGAGATGTGCGAGACATGAAGCTATTGGAGTAGAAAAGACGTCTACATCTAACAGTTTCAACGGTGAAGGGGTGGGAACGGGATGCCAGCCTCGTAGGACGCTTAAATTCACGAGGCTTAGGGACAAGCGAAAGCAACTCCTCAGAGCAATTACCGTGGAAGTACTTGTAGAATATGTATAAAGTTTGCTTTAACAACTTCCCAGAAAGGAAGAACGTTAGTGTTTGAGAAAAGGATTCTATATAGAGAGATACAAGCATAAAATGGATACAAAGCTACCTGAAATAAATGTTCAAATAATATAATACTAAAGGAGACCAATGCAGAGGGAAAAGGTTTTTAAAGGTTACATACTGGTGGTGCTATCGTTGGAGGCAAGATTTAGAGGATGAGAAAGATATGAACCACATGCTTCAGCCCATTATTTATTTTATCATCTCCTGTGATACCTAAGAACCAACAAGAAGTGATAAAAACAGCAAATACCCTAAAAAGTAACTAAACTAAAAAGTGAACAATGGGGAAATAAAACAATACAGGTTTGTACTGTGATAACAGAACAATGTTTATTAAAACTTATACTCTTTAATTCCTCTTATATGGCAGTGAAGGCTGGATAATTTTCTAACAGATGAAGAATGGAACCAAGAGAAATGTAGTTCTACAGAAAGATGCTAAGACTACCTTGGACAGTGTGTGTAAGCAACAAAAATGTCTTAAGGAAAAGGCAAACAAAAACAAACATTTCTACTAAGAATCACAAAGATATGGCTGAAATTTCTTGGACACACAATTAGGAAGGAGGGCCATTGTACACCCTGGCCTTCTTCAGGTGATTGGAGTTTAAAAAGGGTTTGAAATTCCAATCACCTGAAGAAGGCCAGAGCGTACAGTGGCTGAAAGGTTGTGAATATGGTAATGAAGATGAGGATAACAGTCTAAATAATGTAAATAATGCAAGTAATCATAATACCTCATCTCAGAGATATAGACAGATATTGAAGGTCATTTTCAAGATTAGCTGCCAATTTGACTTTATCAAACAGGAGAAAATGAAACCTTCATCTATTAAATATATAAATAAATAAAGGGAGATAATTTAAAATAAAAGTCATATTCTTCTTCTATGTGCCTTGTTATTTCAAGATGTTGGTGATCATGCCTCTACACAATTTCCTGTTGAAATAGCAAAAGGCAACAGTTTCTTTTCTCGCACTTTCTGCTTGTGGAACTCCCTTCTGATTTGTTGCTTCCCTGATAAATACAATCTTCAAAATTTTAAATCCAACATCTTCTATCTTCTTGAATACCATTCATCTTTTTTCTTTCTCTCAATCCTCCCTATATTCAGTCTTTTCTCTCACCTTCACTTCCTGTAAACCCATGCGTACTAGTGACATTCCCACCTTGCTAGGAGTAAAATGATTAAAAACAATCTCTCTTTAAGAAAAGTTATCTTTTTGTTATCCATTTACTCAAGCTTGATAGTTAATTTAGGTACTGTTTTCTTCTGTCTCTCTTGTTTCAATCTGTTCTGTGAGTATCAAATTTCCCAAACCTTCTTTCCTCATTATGCGTCAGAGAAATTTCAACTCTCTCTTCCTGATTTTAAGTATAGCTATCCTTTTTGTTTCCATTTTCTCTAAAATTTTATTGCTGCTCACATATTTGATCCATTGTATGCTCAGCATCCTTCTGTAGAAGCACATTTCTGTCACATCAAGTCGCTTCTTCATCTGTGAGCAGATTGTCCATCATTGACTGCCATATGACTGCTGATAAGTCAAGGGAGATAACTTTATTTAATTTTAATAGAAAATTATATTTAAAATAATATTAAAAAACAAATTAATCAGACATATGTATTAAGCTTAGCTAAGTGTGACATAAGGTAACAACAAAGAAGAAACTCTTGATAGAGTTCAAAAGCGTCTCAGAGTTCTTTTGGGTGATGAATTACTTTCCACCTGCCAAACACTCTCCCACAGGCTGAACGTGGCAAGCCTCTCACTGCTCAGTCACTACTACCATGGAAAGTGCTCAGACGAACTGCATCTCCTGGTTTCACCAGGCCTGACCTTCATGGCTAGGACCCACCATACCACTTACATAGTAGCAAACCACCCACATTCCCTCTGTATTTCATCGGTGAGAAGTAAGTTCCTCTCAAACAGCTTCTTCTTGCGAATCACTGCCCTATAGAATAAACTCCCCAGAGGATGCTTCCCTAATCACTACAATCTTAACCTAGAGTCAATGATTATCTTCCCATCTTAACCATATACGCTACTCCTTAGGGTAACCTCTAACTTGAGTGGTCCTTGGGCCTTGTGCAGGATGAACCTTACTGTAAAAAATTAGATAAATAAAATCCTGGTTTCAAAATCATATTACTTTTCAAACAATGACTTTGGAAAGAATTCGTCTCTGTTTACATATATAAAATAATCGAAATTATATTAAAAGTCCTCATCTTTGTCGCCATATTTATTTATTACGTTTCGGCCATTATATACGCTCTGGCCTTCTTCAGGTGGTTGGAATGTTGTTGCAATAAATATGGTGACAAAGATGAGGACAATAGTCCGAATAATGTAAATAATGAACATAATACCTCATCTCAGAAATATAGACAGATACTGAAGGCTGGAAATATTGTGATAAATATGGTGACAAAGATGAGGACAATAGTCTGAATAATGTAAATAATGTGCATAATACCTCATCTCAGAAATATAGACAGATGCTGAAAGGCCAAAACATTGTAATAAATATGGCAAGAAAGATGAGGACAATAGTCTGAATAATGTAAATAATGTACATAATACCTCATCTCAGAAATATAGACAGATGCTGAAAGGCCAAAACATTGTAATAAATATGGTGAGAAAGATGAGGACAATAGTCCGAATATTGTAAAAAATGTACATAATACCTCATCTCAGAAATATAGGCAGATGCTGAAAGGCCAAAACATTGTAATAAATATGGCAAGAAAGATGAGGACAATAGTCCAAATAATGTAAATAATGTACATAGTACCTCATCTCAAAAATATAGACAGATAATGAAAGGCCGAAACATTATAAATATGGCGACAAAGATGAGGACAATAGTCTGAATAATGTAAATAATGTACATAATACCTCATCTCAGAAATATAGAAAGTTATTTTAAAAGATATTCTCTCATAACAAATCATTTAAAACTCTGAGGTCTGCTTCACTTCATTTTATTTCGCAACCAAAATTACTGTTGGTCAATATCCAGCCAAATCTCAAATGACCAACATATCCAATTGTCTGGACCTTAAATCTCAGCATTCTGACCACCTGCCAAGAAAAGAGCCTGTTATGATTCTCACAATGAAACTAAGTCTCAGTTTTAAGTTCTTCTTACAACTACCGCCAGCACATTACATTCAACAGATGCCATTTTCCACTCACAAAACTATAACAAGTAATATGTACTTATAAATTACGCATGGGAAGAGTTTCTTTGGTTTTGGTCATTCTGTCAACGTTCAGAAAGATTTCCGAGTCAGCAATCTGAAATTATTTTACTTTTTGGAAAGATTTACTCAATAGGAGTAGATAGGCTTGCTTATCGTCCACTTCACATTCCTCCTTGGTCTTTTGAACAGGAGTAGAGGTTTATCCCTTGCTTTCTGTTTAGGATTATGTTTCTGACTCCTTCTAAAGTCTATTTTTATTCTATATTTCTAACATCTCCACCTAAACACTGAAATTTTATTTACTATTTATTTACACAATAGGAGTAGATAGGCTTGCTTATCGTCCACTTCACACTCCTCCTTGGTCTTTTGAACAGGAGTAGAGGTTTATCCCTCTTTCTGTTTAGGATTATGTTTCTGACTCCTTGTAAAGTCTATTTTTATTCTATATTTCTAACATCTCCACCTAAACACTGAAATTTTATTTACTATTTATTTACACAATAGGAGTAGATAGGCTTGCTTATCGTCCACTTCACGTTCCTCCTTGGTCTTTTGAACAGGAGTAGAGGTTTATCCCTTGCTTTCTGTTTAGGATTATGTTTCTGACTCCTTCTAAAGTCTATTCTATAAGTCTAACATTTAGTCATTTAATAGAATGATCAAGTAAGTAATATCATATATTTATTGTATATTAGGCAATCTAGGTCCAAGTGCAAGTGGTGGACTTTTGTACATAAAAAAACATCATGATAGTGAAAAATTAACTGTCCACTCATTAATGATAGAATCTGATTAGTTTCGTTTATGAGGCATTGAATGTGATCAGCCAGTTTTCCCGTCACTGAGCTGTTAAGACGAGCTCAAACGAGAGATCAACTGTCAAGCTCTGGTCATCTAGAGTTTTGGGGGTGCATTTTTATACTGTTGTATCATCAGCATAGATATTCACAAATGATTGAAGCATACTCTTAGGCAGATTATTTACGTGAAGTTGAAAAATAGCTGGACTGAGAAGTAAGACTTGGGGGGCACCAGCATTGATCACTTGGCCTTTGGAGAACTAGTGTAAGAAAATGGTGAAAAGTTCTCAAATTAAACAATAAGCAATTCCCTACCATAAATCTCAGGTTTGGACATCTGGTCTTATTTTGGGAAGTATATTGGACCAAGATACCTTTTGTATATATATATATATATATATATATATATATATATATATATATAATTAGGTGATCAGCTGATTGTGATAACTTGGTTTACTGAAAGGTTGGAACCAAGTTAGTGAAATCGGCTGATCTCCTAATTTTTTATACTTAAAAGCTCTACATGTTATTTTTTATACATGTATTGAGCACTTTTAATACTAGTTTCCTTGTCTAATTCAGCTTTGACTATTAATTTTCTTATTATTCTCTCTATCATTATATATATATATATATATATATATATATAGTTTTAATCAATTCACCCCAAGCAAGGTGATAATACAATTAAGATGCAAGAGGCTACTAGGAGTGAAAGAAAATGAAAAGACTTTAGAAGGAATCAGAAACCCAATCCTAAACAAGGGATAAACCTCTACTCCTGTTCAAAAGACCAAGGAGAAATGTGAATGGACGATAAGCAAGCCTATCTACTCCTATTGAGTAAATAAATAGTAAATAAAATTTCAGTGTTTAGGTGGAGATGTTAGAAGTATAGAATAAAAATAGACTTTAGAAGGAGTCAGAAACATAATCCTAAACAGGAAACAAGAGATAAACCTCTACTCCTGTTCAAAAGATCAAGGTGTAGTTTTTGTGTTTTCATATTTCATATAGAACATAGATAATAAATATGCTGATTCTTAAGTTTTCAGAGATGTCGCCCTCCTCAACGACACTTGACCAATTACATGTTGTTGAGGCTATGTGACCCACTGTTGGAGTGGACAACTGTTGATTGTGAGGAATTTATGGACACTAACAGCTCTTGTTTTTTGTGCTGCTGGGGTTTCACTCACCAGACCCTGTTCTGGTGTGGAGCAGGGAGCTGGTTTAGTCACCAACCGCTCAACCACTTAGTTCTTCTCCTAGGTCAGTTATCTCCCAGGACTATAGGGTAGTTGTGATTCAAAAAATAAAAAAAAATTCTCCCCGGATCTCTCTCATCCTCTTCCTTACTCTCAAATCTCCTTCTTCATCAATTGCGACTTTTCTTGTATGAAACGATTAAAATTCAGTTGAGCTTTTATAACTTTACTTCCTTTCTATAATTTATCTCTTTCTGCCGTCTGCCACAATATCTTTCTATAAAAGAAATCACCTGTCGCTGAATCTTCTTCTCCTCCACTATAAGGTAAACAACATTCCATTTTCTCTTCTTCCTTCATTCAAACTACATGAATGCAATGAACTTGACTGGAAATTGAACTTGGCTCTCTGAACCAAACCTGCTATTCATTAACCCACCATGAATTCACTAAGGATATTCAGAACCTGGTAAAAATCTCTCTTTATGATCTGTTCACCTTTGAAAATTTGTTTTTTTTGTTTTTTTTTCATTGGTAACAAACATAAAATAAGGACATTAATTTATGAAGTCTCCCTAATAATAATATTAATAAAAAAAACATATCAATCTCTAAAAATGTCCAGCCATTGCATTTACACCCTTGCATTAATGAAGAATTGTTGCCTGGCAGTGCTGACCCATTTTGGAAAGAATACAAAATTCCCCGAGTTTTTGGAATGATTGGGATGTTATGTTTTTCTGCTTTTGTTGTCAAAAGTTTTGATAAGTACCTTAGTTTGGGTTAATGATTAGTATGAGTGATCATAAGTGCGTTTGATCCTAGGCACTAGGCACCTCATACATTAAATAACACGAGAAGAACTGACAAGTAAAATCAACTTGCCAGGCTGGTTAATGGTTACTGAGGCTAGACTGTTTGACTATTACTATTCAGTAGTAAGTTTGAGCCTCACTTGGTGCCCGATACAAGAGTCAACATTAATTAAATAAGATAATAAAAGTTGTTATCTTGTACTCACCCACCCCTACCAATTTGACATAGGTGATAGTGAGGCTAGTATAGCAAACAATTACTATTGGGTAGTGACTCATTGGGTACCACAATTAAAATTCAACATTAAATAACCCCAAAAAGGTTGAAATGCCATAAAATCAACCAATGTTTCAGGCAGATTCATAGTTCTGGGATGTTTCTTAGGTGGCTGATCTGATCATGGCTCTCCACAACCTCATATTCTTTGTAGGTTTTTAGAATTGTTTGTCACTTTGCCAAGCCTCCTCTCCTACCAAGTTTCTGCCATCCATTTATACAATTTTATCATAAGTCAGTGATTGGCAAACACTAAGAAGGATTTGATATAACACAATATTGGCTAGAAAAAAGTCATGTTGTGATTCATCAGCATACAAAAAAACAGATCAATAAAATTGGAATAAAGGAGATGAAATATAAATGTGAAATAAACATTGAACTAAATTATTTCCATTTTTGCAAATCACGTTTCACTGATTGCCTTGAGTCTGATGAAATTGGAGTAAGAAAGGCTTATTCATAATGTGTTGGTTGATTCATTTTCTTCAGCTTAACTCTTTGTAGGTTATTTAAAGCCAGAAAATATTTTTAGATTGTAAGAATTTGGTTTTCTTTGTGATAATAATGATTTAGTGATAAATGTATTACTGATTAACCCATAGCTGGAGAAGAAGTTGTGGATTAATACCTTTCCCAAGGGTATTTGCGCATATTGAATATAACGAACCCAGCTCTATGATTAATAATTCTGAGCCATTATCCATTACACCACCTGCACATCCAAGCTTACAACACCTGGTATTCCCAAGGGTTCACCCATGTAAGTACTGACCAGGCTCAACATTGCTTGACTGTGTGTCAGTGTGTATATGGAGGATGAGGATAAATATAATAAATTTCCTTATTTTTTCAATAAGGCTGTAAAATATTTTGTGGGCAACGTTTTTAGTCATGCACAGCATATTGTCTGTAGTGGGTTGAACGTGCCACTTCAGTGAGTAAAAATCAACAGTTTTTTTATAGCTTTTTCTTTCTTTTTTTTTTATAGGTTTTTTTTTTTATAGCTTTTTCTTTTTTTTTTAGCTTTGGGAGATTCCGAAAGCTTCATGAAAAGTATTGCTTCTGATTAGTCAAAAACTGTTACTTGAGATCATGTGGTGTGTTCTCTGTTATGTCTCTCCCTACAAATACATGACTTGTGAATTTGGGATGTTCATTCTCTATGAAGTTTTGGCGCCTTTGCCATGATTTTCTTTTTTTGGGGGGATAACATTTTGGTTAACACAAACTAAGCCAATTCTTAACTACCATTATTTTTAATGGATGCCTTACGTTAACAGTTGAAAATGTCATTCTTTGTGTGATAGGCATGACTCAGGTTGTAGAGAGAGACAGATGAAACCTCCTGATGAGTGGACCACACAATTACAGCTAAGTGACAAATTTTATATCACAAAATGTAATAATACAGTAGGATAAGGTGAAAGTTTGTAGAGGACCATTAGGTTTTGGGTGTTGTTGGATTAGGAACACATGCTGTTTCTTTCCTGCTAGAAGAAGGTCCAACTACAAGAACATGGTGGACTCAAGTTGAGTCCAACCAAAGAGGTAAAGAAAACAAACAAGACCGAAATATTTATATGTCAACAAATATATGTATTAAACAACAAATTTACAAGTGACAAAGATATCAACATTTGTGTGTGAACGTAAAGAGTTTGTATTTTGTTGAATGTTTGTATGTATGTATGTATGTGTGTATGTATGTATGTATGTGTGTATGTATGTATGTATGTGTGTGTGTGTATATAATGTTCACAGTAGTGTCTTCTACAAATGGGAAGACGCTTATCTTTTGCAAGAGCTTACATTGTAGATGTGCTCGCTGAAATGAAGAAATAAAAAGAGAATGAGGCAAAAAGTCACCCAGTATTTATAATGTCAGGAGAGCGTGCCCAAGTGACAATTAGGCAATTAAGGAGGAGCTAACTCCAACAAGTTTCTTCAGTTCAAAATAGTTTCTTTTAATTCCAAAATGCAGACATACTTAGTAAATATATCGTGTTATCTATTATGGATGCGTTTTTGCCTATATCTTCGAGATGAGATATTATGATTACTTATATTATTTACATTATTCAAACTGTTATCCTCATTTTCATTGTCATATTCACAACGTTTCAAACGTTGTACACTCTGTCCTTCTTCAGGTGATTGGATTTTGAACAGAATCCTTTATTTCATCCACTGGGGTAGATTGTTCTAGTTCCACGTTCCATGTCTCTTCTGGATGTCTTAGTTATTTCCCAACTCAACTCTCCAAGTTTGGTTCACCACTACTGTGCCCTGGTATTGAACACACAACTCTTTGAGTCTAGTCACTAGATCTAACCAACGTCTTTATCTTTGAGGACACATGGCTCTGTGGATATGGTTTACAGACACTTTCCAAAGGGGTTGCATGCTGGGATTGCCTCTGCAGGCTGACAACATAAAGAAGGCACCTTCCTGACAAATTGACCATGGTGAGATTAGAACCCGGGTCTCATGGTCAGAAAGCAAATGTTCTAACCACTTGGCTATACACTGATATAGCTTCTCTAAGATAGAAAAAATTGTAATATTTGTTATACTATATTTTATGCCTAAGTAATAAATGTTGTTCCTTTCAAATTTAACATAGTAATTTCAAGCCTTGCTTGTTTTTGTAATTGTATTTTTTTTTTTATAAAAGATATAAGACAGATGACTTTCTATTTTTTCACCATTCCCTTGAAGTGAAAAAAAATCCTTTTGCAATTTAAAATGTTTTCATATTAAGTGATAATTAGTAATCCATTTCATAAAAAAACTGCCAGTTTGGAATTTATTTTGAGCATTTGAGTTCATTTTTTAATTTTAATTTGTTTTTTGATTTCCTTTTTTTTCTATTTTGTTTGCAACTTTGATTAAAAATGATTATTTTAAAATCCTGTTTGCTAGCACCTGAAATTTTTAAATAAATTATCAAATGTCTCTGAAATATCTTGAAACTATTATGATATTAATATATTAAAATTACCATATTTTCCAGCTTACAAGACACTCTTTTTTCCCTAAAAAATGTGTGCGTCTTCCAAAAAGAATGTAAGGCAACGCCTAGGCTCAAGTAAGCTTGGATGATCACCTAATTGGCTTCTATCTAATTTAGTTTTTTATATGATGTAACCTCAGTACTTAGCTGTTACAAGTATTTCCAAGACTATAAACCTTCCTGGAGCCGAGTCACAAGCTTAAACATGCTCTGTTTACTAGCAGCGGCAGGAGCCTTTCTGCTCTTTGCTAGTATGTCATTGCCATACAAACAAAATCAAATGAGTGATTAATGTAAACAATATGTGGCATCATTATGTGAAGGACGTATGGTGAATGTGTTGTTGTATGAGAATGACTTCTTTTTTTCTTAGAAATTTCTTTCCAATATTAAGGTGCATCTTCCAAGCCAGAAAATATGGTGTCTGTGTGTATGTATAATGTTAGCTATCTATCTAATTCAGCCTTTTATATGATGTAACCTCAAGACCTAGCTGTTACAAGTATTTCCAAGACTAAACCTTCCTGGAGCCAAGCCACAAGTTTAAATATGCTCTGTTTACTAGCAGCAGCGGGAGCCTTTCTGCTTTTGACTAGTATGCCATTGCCATACAAACAAAATTTGACAAGTGATTAATATAAACAATACGTGGCACCAGTATGTGAGGGACCTATGGTGAATTTGTTGTTGCATGAGAATGACTTTTTTTTTCTTTGAAATTTCTTTCTAATATTCGGGTGTGTCTTCCAAGCTGCAGCACCTTGTAAGCCAGGGAAAATATGGTAAATATTTCAAGACATCATTGTGTTAACAACAGAATGCTTTCGATACTGACACACGTATGAGAATTTTCGGATGGATTGATAAATGCTTGTGTATTGTATTTGTGTGTCATTTAGGTATATATAGACAAGCCTAGTGTACTAAAGTAGCAGTCACATTTTTCTTTCATTTTGAGTTTTTGACCAATATTTACCATTCAGGTTGCTTAATTTTATACAAGAATTAGTAACCAGTAAGTACTTAAATTTTTTATACTTGGGTTTAATAAATAAAAAAGAAAGGCATTTCAATATAGCTAATAAGTCGAGGTACCTAAGCTAAACTAGTAGAATTGGTACTTGAATACAGTATAAAATAATGTATTTAATAACTCTTTGTTGTTTTTTTTTTAATAAAACCACTCAGATGCAAAGGGTTGCTTAGTGTGAGGGAATATGAGAAAAAAGAAAAAATATTAAGGAGAGAGAACAATAAAAGAACAGGAATTAAGAAGACAAGATAATGATTGACATTGCATTTAAATTTTTGAAGATCAAAACTTAACTGGAAAGCAAGCAGCTGGAAAAAAGTTCAACAAGCAAGAAATATGAGAAAAGAAACTATTAGAACTTATAGATACATCTTGCCATTTCAACTGTTAATTGGTGAAACCTAACTGCCAATCTTGTACTGTATTTAAATTCTTAAAGTCAAGGTACTGAACATTTACCCTGAATGTATTTATAGAAAAGGTATGGCAAAGGTATGTTAAAGATAACATTACAGATTCTTTGAATTTTATCAAGAATCTTTAAATACATAACAGAAGCACCAGACCAAATGTGGCAGCAATTTTCAATGCATGGTAGACAAAAATATGTAAGATAGGTTCTGGGAAGAAAAATTGTCTCACTGGGAATTGTTTGGTTGTTTTGGTTTATGGCATATTAACCTCTGTGGGTCATCTAATGCCAACAAAAATTTTGAAATAGATTCATAGCGATAGTTTGGTAAAAAAAGGTGTGTATCTACACATATATATTTGAACCATTTTTCAATTACTCATATTTTTTAGTACAATCTTGGATGGTTTTATTTTTGTAAAAATGTT
This sequence comes from Acanthosepion esculentum, assembly GCA_964036315.1. Taxonomy (NCBI): domain Eukaryota; kingdom Metazoa; phylum Mollusca; class Cephalopoda; order Sepiida; family Sepiidae; genus Acanthosepion; species Acanthosepion esculentum. The sequence goes on from OZ038503.1 coordinate 9,714,477, forward strand.
TTTTTAAATTTCTCACTTAGTAGATAATAAATTTTCCTTCAAAAATTATTGTTGGTAATTATTTTTTTTATTACATAGTATTTATGGTATTAAAACCTATTTTTACAAAAGTTCGGGTGTTAACTACTTGCCCATAGGTTGGACCCTAACAGGTGCTACCACCCCGGGTTAGGGTGGACCTGGTAACACCAGAAATTAAGAGGTAGTTCCACACTCCTCAAAACCTCCTGATCAGAGGCCTTGCTGTTGGACGTAGTTTATCGTCGTACCCAGGATGCTGGAAAATTGTACTTTTTTCCCCACTTGCTTTCCATAGTAACAACAGATTTAATTAACTTTGAGTACAGCTGCTTATAAAAAAATTTTCATTGAAATAAATTGTGTAATTTATTATAACAGAATTGAGATAACTCAGAAGACAACATATTTGTTGATACCATTTATACTTGTCAGGGTACATTTTGGGAGGGGCAAATGAATAAGCAGCACATATCGATTTGGTGTTCAGGTGCACAAGTCAGCCTCGTGCTGATTTTAACACCAAATAGTTTTCTTTGCTGAACATAGTAGGTGTTGGGGAACTCTGTTGTGCATCTTGGAATTGATTCAGTATTTGGGTGATAGTATGGCAGTTCTATCACTTGGACCACTCATGCCAGTGTGTTAATAACCACATCTCTTTCTTTTTTTGTATTCTCTCACCATGAGCCTCACTTTCAAAATCGATTGTGTGTGAATTCCAACTTAGTAAAGAAGGGAAAAGGTATACTTTTTTCTTCAAAAAGAAAACAGTACCACCACAGAACCCCACGACAGGGTGGTGTTGACTGGGGGCCCCTGATTATTAAAGGATGAAAAATCTTCAGCAAAAATTGCCGCAAAATATTGTTGATTTATTTCAGATAGAATGACATGTCTTTAATTTATATTAGATACATTGTATTTATTTTCACTTTTTCTAATTGAATTTAGTCCTCAGTATGATGATAAACTACATCTGGCAGCAAGGCTTCTGATCAGGAGATTGGAGGTTTTAATTTATATTAGATACATTTTATTTATTTTCAATTTTTCTAATTGAATTTAGTCCTCTGTCTGATGATAAACTACATCTGGCAGCAAGGCTTCTGATCAGGAGATTGGAGGTTTTAATTTATATTAGATACATTGTATTTATTTTCAATTTTTCTAATTGAATTTAGTCCTCTGTCTGATGATAAACTACATCTGGCAGCAAGGCTTCTGATCAGGAGATTGGAGGTTTTAATTTATATTAGATACATTGTATTTATTTTCAATTTTTCTAATTGAATTTAGTCCTCTGTCTGATGATAAACTACATCTGGCAGCAAGGCTTCTGATCAGGAGATTGGAGGTTTAAAGGAGCATGGCACTGCCATTTAATTACTGCTGTTCCCAGATCCACTCTGATCTGGGGTGGTACAATCTGCTAGGGTCCCAGCTATGGAAAAATAGTGAACCCCAAAACAAACAAAACACTATGAAAATATAAAAATACTTTTTTATCGTAAAAATACCAGCAATACTTTTTTATATAAAAAATTTAACAACACTAAATATTTATAATAAAATGACCAAAAATACATTTTATAGCAAAATGACCAACAATACATTTTATAGCAAAATGACCAACAATACTTTTTATAGCAAAATGACCAACAATCTATTTTATCTGTAGTTGAAGACATACAATTGCGTTCAAAATATATTCAGTTAAAGCCATGAAGTTGTGTTCAAAATATTTACATTAAATAACCCATATAGGTGTTGATATGCCACAAAACAAAATCAACCAACCAACATGAAAGAACTCTTTTATGACATTAAACCATATAATATCCCATAATTTCTTAAATCAAAATGTATTCCAAAATACAGCTTCAACAAAACTACAATATAAAACGCACATATCCCCACTTCCAATAATTACGTCTACACAAATACGTATATTCACAAAAGCTAAGTATCATCTACTATGTATTCATATAAGAAAACAGAATAGTGTATATCATATTTTTATTACTTCAAAGTTCCAAAGAAAATTAAATTTCAGCATTAAATGACCCATAATATGTTGATGTGCGATTAAACAAATGGATCAACATAATTGAATTGTTCACCTATATTGCATATGATCCATTATTGTACATAATTAGGTTACAATAAAATTTGTATTTTATATGAATACTACCCTATGAAAATTGAAATGTAGTAGAGTGATGCCCCCACCCATATCATACATTCGATGGAGAGGGGGGACAAGCCACTTGGACTGGCCCTGAAAGAAAGGGTATCTTTTTTTTTTTTTTTAATAATGTCCACATGAAACGGAATGAAAACTGGGTCAGTCAAAATATTTTTGAGAAGACAAGAGGGATACAATGAACTGGACAATTTCTGGAACATTTGAAAGGAATCACATTCCCACCTCCATAACATAGACCCCCCCCCCCGATGCCTGTTCTATAAATATTTTCATGGGAATTGTTCTGATAAGCTTTCCTCTTTGGTAATTTGACTGCATGAATTTAAGCATGAGATTGCCTGTGAGGTCTCATTTCACTGCTGAAATTTCTAGATGTAATGATAAGTTCTCTTCTGACAGTTTCTCCCTTGTACTTTGAGCTTGTTGCTTTCCTGTTAACTACAACCTTCAAAATTTTATTTCCCTCTCAGTAACCCCTTGCATCTTATTGGCTTTATCGCCTTGCTTGGGGTGAAATGATTAAAGAAAATATTTGATTAATGAACACAAATTTACAAAGACAATGAAAACATCAAAATATTAATGGGACTATCATAGCAACATGCTACTCTGTTATTTTAATTTCAGCAAACACATTCTTTCAATATCTGTCTATATTTCTGAGGTGAGGTATTATGTACACTATTTACATTATTCGGACTATTGTCCTCATCTTTGTTGTCATATTTATTATGTTTCGGCCCTTCAGTATCTGTCTATATTTCTGAGATGAGGTATTATGTACACTATTTACATTATTAGGACTATTGTCCTCATCTTTGTCGCCATATTTCTTACGTTTCAGCCTTTCAGTATCTGTCTATATTTCTGAGATGAGGTATTATGTACACTATTTTCGGACTATTGTCCTCATCTTTGTCGCCATATTTATTACAATGTTTCAGCTGTTGTACACGCCGGCCTTCTTCTCAAGGACACATGGCACAGTGGATAAAGGTGTTGGTTAGATCCAGCAACAAGTTCCAAAGAGTGTGAGTTCAATACCTGGTTAAGGCAGTGGAGAACTTGGAGAGGGGAATTAACAGGAAACAACTGAGAACTGACATCCATTAAACATAGCATGTGGAACTAAAGCAGTCTAACCCAGTGAGCGAAATAAAGGGTTGAGTTCGACATTCCAACCACCTGAAGAAGGCCGTAGCATACAATGGCTGAAACGTTGTAATAAATATGGTGGCAAAGATGAGGACAATAGCCCGAATAATGTAAATAGTGAGACTCTTTCAATTTAACCTTGAACAGTTTGTTAAGTTTATTAATTCTGTACATTTTTTGGGAGACATTTTACACTGGTTATCCAAAACAATTAATATTTCTTTCATGTTTGTAGTTTTATTATGACCAATTACATTATATTTCATAACCTAGTGTTATTTTTATGACTTTCACTTGTAACCAGAAGTAGTGTCAAAACCCTCCATTGTTGTAACACTCCTACACTATAAAACCAGCACACTGAATTGAGACCAAGGCACTCTGGGCAACTTTTTGTCCCTGCCAAAATTTCCAGTTAAGATCAGTTTTGAGCCTGATCCTGCTTGTGCAGTGTCTAGGCAAATTTTGACCAGTGGCCTGAGCATTTGTGCTTAGTTCCCCACATTAATTCTGATCTTGTGTCATATCGCTCCTCAGCAGGACAGGCTGCATTCTATAGCCTTGGTTGGCAACCAGTCTACCACAAAAAGAAATGGTAACCTACTGCAGGAAAATCTTCTGCCCAGTCAGTCATGAATCATAAGAGACACGGTAATCTAACTGGTGTATCACCTGTGGCACTTGACTGAGTACCAATGAAAAATTAATGGTTTAATTGGTTTCTTCTGGCTTGTAATAAATCTCCCTAATCTGCTTCCTTCAACCAACAGAGTAACACAAGGTATACAATGTAACAAGAGTAACACAAGGTATACAATGTAACAAGAGTAACACAAGGCATACAAGGTAACAGCAGAGTAACACAAGGTAACAGCAGAGTAACACAAGGTATATGATGTAACAATAGAGTAACACAAGGTAACAATAGAGTAACAAGGTAACAATAGTAACACAAGGTATACAAGGTAACAACAGAGTAACACAAGGTAACAATAGAGTAATACAGGGTATACAAGGTAACAGCAAAGTAACACTAGGTATACAAGGTAACAACATTGTAACACAAGGTATACAAGATAAAAAATACCCTTGGGAATGGTATGAATCCATCTCTTCCCCCGCCCAAGTTATGAATTGAATAGCAGGACAGGCTGCATTCTATAGCCTTGGTTGGCAACCAGTCTACAACAGAGAGAAATGGTAACCTACTGCAGGAAAATCTTCTGCCCTGTCAGTCATGAATCATAAGAGACATAGTAACCTAACTGGTGTATCACCTGTGGCACTTGACTGAGTACCAATGAAAAATTAATGGTTTAATTGGTTTCTTCTGGCTTGTAATAAATCTCCCTAAGCTGCTTCCTTCAACCAACAGAGTAATGTAAATCAAGCAATCCAACAACATGTGTCTCCTGTTCACTACCATAATCACACTACTCTGTCACCTCTTTAAGCACTGTTTATAGATTGAGTGACAGTTCAAATTTGCATAGTTTAAAAGAGATTCTTACGAAAGTCTGTCCGACTTCAAACTCTATCTGTTTTTTTTTGGGGGGGGGGGGGAATGTTGTACATGTGAGACATGTCTGAATCTGCAATGTAAATAGTGTAAAGAAATGCCATTTGAAAACTTAAGAAACCAGCAAAGTGGTATTTTGGGCCTAGATTATTGAAATCCGTTTGTCCCTCAGGTGGTTGTTTCTTTTAAGATCGTTCATAACCTTGTTGATAATAGACTCGAGTATTTTTGACGATGCTTAGGAGGCTCATTGTGATATTGCAATAGAGATGAATACTCACCCACATTCTTGTGAAAAGGGAATATGGATGACAGCAAAAACCCAGAAAACATTTCTCCTTTAGACAAATAACTTTGAAATGATTGTGGTTACATGGGTGGATCCAAGGGGGGGTGCATAGAGGATGCACACACCCCTAAAATTTCAGAGAAAATATTTTCTGTTGCAATGTGGATAAGGCAAGCTATAATGATTGAAGACAGACTTAACAAGCTTGTTCTTTTGTATATTCAAAAAGACATTCAGTTAGACCATGATAAAATTGTGAACTTCTGTGCAAATAAGAATCCACAAAAACTGACTTTAGTAAGTCCTCTTTCGTAAGTGCTAAATGATCACACTTTCAATATAAAAGTTTGAATTTACGATTTTACATATCAAATAAATAAAAGATAATGTAAATTTACATATATATATATATATATATATATAAATCAAAGTGTAGGAGAATGAACAGTAGGATTACAGCATTCAAAACATTAATTTAAAAATAGTGCTCAATGCATAAAGTAGGGCTGTAAATATGTATTTATCTTATGCAGTGTTACATTAGAACATGCACATATCCACTACAAAATTGCACATTTTTGTTTCAATGTCAAAAAAAAGGAAAACCCTTTTCAGACGTCTTATCAGGTGAGTAACACCATAATTCCCCACCTGATGAGATGTCTAAAAAAGATTTTCCCTTTTTTCGACGTTGAAACAAAAATGTACAATTTTGTAGTGGATATGTGCATGTTCTAATATAACACTGCATAAGATATATACATACATATATATATATATATATATATATATATATATATATATATATATATATATATATATAAGGGTCAAATGAATAACTGATTTTTAAAGTTATATATATATATATATATATATATATATAGCTTTAAAAATCAGTTATTCATTTGACCCTTATGGTATCTTCAGCTGATTTTTATAAAAAACTAATGATCACTGTATTATTATTTTCCAAAAATAAATAAACAAATGCATAATGTAATAGAAAGGAAGAAGAAGAAGGAGGAAGAGAAGAAAAGCCAGGGTATTGTAAATGTATCGTTAGGGGGGGTAATTGAAATGTACATTACGTTTCTTCTTTTTTTCCTTTTTTTTTATCCAGCCTCATGTGTGCTTAAGAGGATTTTTCTAATATCTGAGCAAGGACTTAAGACTGGATTTCTGGTTTAAAAGGTTCTTTGGATCTGGAAATGTCATAATCACTAATTTTTCCTGTTGTCAGAGGTTGCCAATATTGTTGTGATTGTTGTAACATTTTTGCTTTTTTAAAATTTCCCACCTTACACTGGGATCACTGTTGTTTTTTTTTTCTTTTTAATTCCACACATGGTCAGCTAGTTTGGTAGAGTAACTAAGATTTACTAGCTTAAATGACAACCTATAATTGTACATCAATTTTGTTTTCTTGTATGAGAAGCAAATTATTTTGCCTTAAAAGTAAATTTAGTTAACATAAAGACAAAATGTGATAAACATGTTTTTTTTGTTTGTTTTTGTTTGTTTGTTTTTGTTTGTTTTTTTACATGATCAACTCTATGGTATATTTTAAAACAGGCCTGGATTCATTCACGTGTCAAACTTGGAAATTATTTCCTCTTTAGCCCCAATTTTCATTAAAGTTAAACTAAAAGTTTACAGAAAACGGTGCATTGTTTTTTGTTTTTTTTTACATAGAATGTCACATTTTTTATATTTTCTGTTTTGGAAAAGAAAAGTGAAAAAAAAAAATTAACAAATAACACTGGAAACAAACAAACAATCAGGCTTAGAAAAATTCACCCTGAAAAGAGAAAGCGAGAACTGTGTTCTCTCTCAACCAATCAAATGTTCTTTAGGTCTCATAGCAACAAAAGAGAATACTTATAGATTCTGCATGATTGATAATTTCTCTCAGGTCTTGGAGATGTGTTTACTGGGTTCTGCGGGAACGTTTTCTTAAAACTTCAGTAAGAATAAGATTTTGTTTGGTTTGGTTTGTTTTACAGCATATCAACCTCAAAGAGTTATTTAATGCTGACAAGATTTTTATTGCTAGTAATATTTATTTCATAAAGTATTTCTGGTAACATTTTTCCAGAAAAGTATTGCTGGTAATAAGTTTTTCTTCGAAAATTTATTGCTGGTAGTATTTTTTTTTACAAAAATGTATTGATGGTATTAAAACCTATTTTTACATATTTTGACCCCAGTTTGGGGGTTAACTATTTGCCCATAGCTAGGACCCTAACAGATGCTACCACTCAGGCTCAGGGTGAACCCGAAAAACCCAGCAATTAAGAAGTGGTTCCATCAAAACCTACTGATCTGATGCCTTGATGTAGTTTATCATCATACCCAGGATGCAGAATATGAAGAAATACTTTTAAATATTAACTATGATAAGTCTGGCACAATGTCACAATATTGAAGAAATCTGACCATAATCTCTAATCACCTGAGGAAGGCCCGAGAGCACAATGGCCAAAACACTGTGATAACAACAACAAAGATGAGGACAATAGTCTGAATGTAAATAGTGTAAATAACGATAACTGCTCATCCCCAAAATTCAGTGATAACAACAAGAAAGATGAGGACAATAGTCCAAATGTAAATAGTGTAAATAATGATAACTCCTCATCCCAGAAATTCAGTGATAACAACAACAAAGATGAGGACAATAGTCCAAATGTAAATAGTGTAAATAATGATAACACCTCATCCCAGAAATTCAGTGATAACAACAAAGATGAGGACAATAGTCCAAATGTAAATAGTGTAAATAATGATAACTCCTCATCCCAGAAATTCAGTGATAACAACAACAAAGATGAGGACAATAGTCCAAATGTAAATAGTGTAAATAATGATAACACCTCATCCCAGAAATTCAGTGATAACAACAACAAAAATGAAGACAATAGTCCAAATGTAAATAGTGTAAATAATGATAACTCCTCATCCCAGAAATTCAGTGATAACAACAACAAAGATGAGGACAATAGTCCAAATGTAAATAGTGTAAATAATGATAACTCCTCATCCCAGAAATTCAGTGATAACAACAACAAAGATGAGGACAATAGTCCAAATGTAAATAGTGTAAATAATGATAACACCTCATCCCAGAAATTCAGTGATAACAACAACAAAGATGAAGACAATAGTCCAAATGTAAATAATGATAACTCCTCATCCCAGAAATTCAGTGATAACAACAACAAAGATGTGGACAATAGTCCAAATGTAAATAATGTAAATAATGATAACTCCTCATCCCAGAAATTCAGTGATAACAACAACAAAGATGAGGACAATAGTCCAAATGTAAATAATGTAAATAATGATAACACCTCATCCCAGAAATTCAGTGATAACAACAACAAAGATGTGGACAATAGTCCAAATGTAAATAATGTAAATAATGATAACACCTCATCCCAGAAATTCAGTGATAACAACAACAAAGATGAGGACAATAGTCCAAATGTAAATAGTGTAAATAATGATAACTGCTCGTCCCAGAAATTAAGACAGAAATTGGTAATTTCAAGTTCCTGAAAACTATTTTAAGAAAAGCATTGTTTAACTTTCAACCGACACTATAGATGCTGAATAATTTCACCCTAATGATTTACTTAGCAGTTAAGTAGTAGGATAAACAAAAGGTGAGTGAATATTCACATGAATTTTGTGGGGTTCCGCTATAGAAGTTTGAGATGAGTATACGCTTTATAATTGAAGAAGAGACTTGAGGCAGCAGGGGTATGGTTCTACAGAAGGATGCTAAGAATATCATGGGCCGAGTGCATGAGCAATGATGAGGTTTTGGAAAGGATGCAAACAAGGACGAAGCTTATACTTAACATCAAGAAGAGGCAGCTAAAATTTCAGGTACCCATAACGAGAAAGGAGGGCTGGGAGAAATTGATATTCACAGGTCGAATAGAAGGAAAGAGAGAAAAGGGAAAGCAATGCATGACATACCTAGCGGACTTAAGCAAATCAATGACAGAACATGGTCTGGGGGATGTGGCAGAAGGACAAAACTTATTGAGAGCTACAAGAGATAAGGAGAAGTGGAGAGCCATGATCGCCTACATCCTAAAGGGGCATGGCACATAAAGGTCGAATAGAGGGAAAGAGAGGCAAGGGAAAGCCAACGCATGACATACCTAGCGGGCTTAAGCAAGTGGATGACAGAATGTGGTCTGGGGGAGGTGGCAGAGTCACCAGAAAAGAAAAGACTTTCAAAGGCAGTGGAAGACTAATCCGAATCTGGAAAGGCAGGATAAACCTCTTCTCTTTTTTACACTATTTGTTTGGACAATTGTCCTCATCTTTACTGTCACATTTATGATTTTTCAGCTGTTCTACACTCCGGCCTTCTTCAGGTGATATTTGTAGGAATTTTGAACCAAAACAAACGCTCTATTTAGTCCACAGGGGTAGAATGTTCTAATTCCATATGCCATGCCTTTTGATAATGCGATGTACCATTCAAGTTTTTGTCCTCTCCAGTGAGGCCAGGGATTGAACTCACAACACTTTATGTCAAGTTTTGGATCAATCAATCAATCAACACTTTTATCCAATGGACTATGTCTTCTTGGGGGTCACATAAAGATGAGGACAACAGTCTGAACAATGTAAATAATGTAAATAGTTACAATACCTCATCTCAGAAAAATAGACAAACCTCTAACCCTGTTCAAAAGACTTGAGAGGAGTGTGAACCGGACGATAGGCAAATTTGTCTACTCTTACAGAGGAAAAAAAATGAATAAATAGTAAAGGAAAGTTCAGAATTGTGGAAAGCTGAATTTCATGAATGTAGAAAACTTAAGGATCAGTGAAAAGCATACTGGTAAAAACTGAGTTTCTTCTTCTGTATACCATGTCCCTTCATGACGTGGGTGGTCATGGCTCTCCATAACTTCCTATCTTTAGTAAGGTTTGTCTTTTTGTTATCTCTTCCAATCTCCGTTCTGCCATCCATTTACACAAGCTTCTTAGATAGGTTACTCGCTACTTTCTTCTGTTCCTCTTGATTTCAATCTGTCTTGAGAGTATCATATTCTCCAAGCTCTCTTTCCTCATTAAGTGTCCCAGAAATTTTAACTATCTCAATCTGATTATAAGTACAAGTGCCTTTTTGTTTCCATTCTCAAACCTTCTTTGTTGCTCATATCTTTTGTCCATGGTATTCTTAGCAGCCTCCTGTAGAACCACACTACTATTGCGTCAATTCTCTTCATCTGTGAGGAGATTGTCCAACATTCACTTCCATGTATGCATGTATAACTGGCCACTCATATTCAAGGATACCCATCTACTAGGGCGGCTAGCCAATCCTAGTTGCAGAGGCTTGCTCAGGCGCATTTGTGTTTATTCAACACCTACAGAGCCCACCTGTGGTTTATGTTGCAACTATGCTTAGTTTCTGGGAAAGAGCATGTTATCTAGCGTGATCAACATTTTGAACGAGGCCAGCACACTCAAGCCCTCGGTCATGATGACTTATGGCTTTGTGCTAGCACAGCTATCAATGAGCCCAAGGATTCCGTCTACCCAATTTCACTCACAAGGCTTGGGCCAACCCATGGTATGGTTTTCAGGCACTTTCCAAAGGTGCCACATGCTGGGATCAACCTCAATCCATTCCGATAAATTGAGCATGGTGAGATTTGAACCCGGGTCTCATGGCCAGAATAAATACATTCAAACCACTCAGCTATGTGCCCATAATTCACTGCCATAGAGGAGTACTGATAACACTTTAATACTCTTTTTTGTTTATTTTTCTAAGAAAAAGAGTTTTAGCTTTTTTAATATTTTTTTTTAATTATGTGTTATCTAAAATCCTTTAAAAAATTCAAAGGAATTTGTATTCTTTTAGTCCTTTGAAAATGGCTCCATTGTGGAGAATGGATTTTCTTTTTCATTTATATTTATTTTTTTTTTTTTTTTTAGTATTTATTCACTTTCTTAGGGGAACCAGATCAGATAATTTTTTATTAGACAAGAACGGATCAGATAGGCTTTTTACTTGCATGATAAAACACAACCCAGAAAGATATGACCGGCTCAGAAAGAGATATACTCTTTTGTCTGGGATTTTCACTAAGATAATCTGAAGTCACTGGTTCGTGGGTGATGATAGGATCTTTTATTATTCAGCTAAGTGTTGTTGGAGCTAATGAGAATCCTTCTTCACAGGCCCTCTTAGAAAACCGCTTGATTTTGAGAGAGACAGAGCATTCAGGGGAACAAAAGTTCAACAGTTTGCACCCACATTGATATTCCAATTGATGTAATTACACACGTACTAGATATTATGTTACACTATACTGACAATAACCTAAAACTACTTGTCCATCACAAATCAACTAATAAAAATGATCTTATTATAAATCATAAAGACAAAATAAAAATTTGGAATAATTATCTAAAGATTTGTAGCCCTCAATGAAGAGAAGTGCATTGAAAATGCTTTTAAGCTCTGTCACTACCTTAATTATTTCATATTCAATGTGAAACAAAAATGCTTGTAAAATACTTCAAAATAGGGGAGTGGACCATTTGAACAAATCCAATGAAACAAAATATATTATTGTACCCACCAACTCAATCAAAGAATTTCTTATCTTCTGTCTTTATTTCTGAGATGAGGTATTATGTACACTATTTACATTATTCGGACTATTGTCCGCATCTTTGTTGCCATATTTATCACAATGTTTCCAATCTTCAGTATCTGTCTATATTTCTGAGATGAGGTATTATGTACACTATTTACATTATTCGAACTATTGTCCTCGTCTTTGTCGCCATATTTATTACAACGGTTCGGCCTTTCAGTATCTGTCTTTATTTCTGAGATGAGGTATTATGTACATTATTTACATTATTCAGACTATTGTCCACATCTTTGTTGCCATATTTATCATAACATTTCGACCGTTGTATGCTCCAGCCTTCTTCAGGTGGTTGGAATGTCAAACTGAAACCTTTATTTTGCTCGTTGGGGTAGACTGTTCTAGTTCCACATGCCATGTCTGATGGATGTCAGTTATCAGTTATCTCCTGTTAATTCACCTCTCCAAGTTCTCCACTGCCTTAACCACTGTGCCATGCATCCTTAGGACACATGACACAGTGGATAAAGGCATTGGTTAGATCCAGTAACAGGATCCAACAAGTTGTGAGTTCAATACATGTGAGTTACATATTTATAAGTCTACCATTCATCCTTGCTTTGAATGTTGCTGCTACATATGGTTTGTTTGATTCTTCTATATATTTTGAGATGCTTGAAAAAATCTGAAGAATCTGCAATTTTATTCATCCTGACCTGGCATCTTGGCTTCATTCACTTGCCCACCAGTATAACATAGCTTTCCTGTAACTTTTCTATAAATATTTTCATGCCAATTGTTCTAACAAATTTTCATGAATTTAAACGCTAAGCGCAGTACTAGATTGGTGGCAAGATCTCATCAATTTACAGTTGAAATGACTAGATGTAACTGTAAGGTCTTTGCTAACAATTTCTTCTATCACACTTCTCCCTTGTGGAACTCTCTTCCAGATTCTTTCTTCTCAGTCAACTTTGATCTTCAAAAATTTGAATGCAATCTCAATCATTATCTTCTGTCTTCTAAGTTTCTGTTCTTTTATTATTCTCTTTTTTAATAGTGTTTTTCTTTCTCGTGGCTTTATTACCTTGCTTGGGGTCAAATGATTAAAATATATATAATATATAATTATATAAAACTATCCAGGTAAAATGAGAACAAATGGAGTATAATTCAACTGTCCCTAACAGAAAAAAAGAGTAAGTATTCGTTTTTTGAAATTAAAATAATCATTCATTCGCTAGTAGTTTGCCATCGTCCGAGGAGACACATTTATAATGTTGAAAAATAACTGTAATTATCTAGCGATTTTTAACATGTTCTTGTTTTAATATCCTAATATAAATAATTATATAAAATTATATCTGTGTGTGTGTGAATTGAGATTAAATACAAATGACAGAATAACAGGATAAAAAAAATAAATGTTTATCAATGTAAATCAGTAAATATACCAAGAGCATATATAAGAAAATATATAGGAAAACAGATATGGAGGAAAGACATATATAGGAAAACAGATATGGAGGAAAGACATATATAGGAAAACAGATATGGAGGAAAGACATATATAGGAAAACAGATATGGAGGAAAGACATATATAGGAAAACAGATATGGAGGAAATACATATATAGGAAAACAGATATGGAGGAAATACATATATAGGAAAACAGATATAAGAAATACATATATACAAAAACAGATATAAGAAATACATATATACAAAAACAGATATATGGGATATATGTATAGAGGAAATACATATATAGGAAAATAGATATAGAGGAAATACATACATAGAAAAACAGGTATTTGAGAAATACATATAGAGGAAAACAGATATAGATGAAATACATATATAGGAAAACAGAGATAAGAAATACATATATACAAAAACAGATATATAGGAAAACAGATATGGAGGAAATACATATATAGGAAAACAGATGTGGAGGAAATACATATGTAGGAAAACAGATATAGATGAAATGCATACATAGAAAAACAGATATTTGGAAAATACATATAGAAGAAATACATATATAGGACAACAGATATGGAGGAAATACAGATATAGGAAAAATGATATAAAAGAAATACATATGGAAAAAATACATATATAGGAAATAGATATGGAGGAAATACGTATATAGTAAAACAGATATATTTGTAGAGGAAAACAGCTATAGGAAATATATATAAAGGACAACGGATATATAGGGAAACACTATTGTCAGTAGTGTCCAAAATTGTCCATTTGAACAATATTGTACATTGCGAATATAAATAATTAAAAAGCTTTATCATTGACTTCTTATCTTCTGGAAAACTTCTCCAAATATCTATCGTAAGATATTACATGTGAGATTTATTAATATTTAATATAATGTAAGAATCTCATCATAGTCATCCTTTATCTGTGGTGATATGTTACAGCAAATATCTGAAAGTGAACATTGTATTGAAACTTATATATACTATTTTCTTCTCCTATATATATATACCAATGATAAAGTTCAAATTCATAAATTTGACACTATAAGAAAAAGAGCTAACAACAGAATAGAACAATGATAACTTATAATAATCATATACAGGGTGCAATGGATAAATTCTCAGCTAAATTACACATAACTGAGAAAAATACTGACATTTTATTTTTAAGATATATTTACCAAAATTACACAAAAATATCTTGAAGTACTAAATATTAAATTTATTCAATAAAATCGCCATTGACTACAACCACAGCCTTCAGATGACTTTGGAGTCTCTTGCATCTCTTCTAGACAGTTTCCCTATTTAAGTTGGTGAATGCTGTCGTAATCCTTGCCTTCATTTCATCTTTGCTGTTACAAAGAGTTTTGTTAGTCTGTCTCTCAACTGCACCCCATATATAATAATCAAGGAGGTCGCAGTCTGGGGAGATAAGGGGCCAGATGTATTGGGTGATGCAGTCGCAGAAATTGTCTGGCAGCCATGACTGGGCTCTCCTGCTTGTGTAGCATTGTGCAGAGTCCTGTTAGCAGATACAGGGTCTTCCAGCAGCCACCCTCTTGACCCAGAGCAGCACTATCTCCTCAAGCTAATTGATGTAGGCCTGCATGTTGAGTCTGATGTGAACACTTCAAACACCTTCGTAATCACCATTAGACTCATCTAACTCTTTCTGAATCCTCTGCACTGTCCTCAGATTGACACCCAAACACTCTGAAATGTTTGTATTGGAGCTTCTGGCATGAATGCCAAGCAGTACAGCATGCCATTTCTAAATTTCTGATGGAGTAAATTACATCATGGTGCTCTTTTTTTCACAGCTGTTGCCCAACTGACCCTACTATACTGTGCAGTCAACAAAATCAAAAATTAGCATGCGCAAAACTAAAAACATAAATGGCAAAAATTTACCCATCGCACCCTGTAGGGTCATAAAAGTAATGAATAGATTTCTTCATACTGTTGGATTACCAACCCCTACCCACCAACAATAATCACAGACAGTATGAGATTTGGAAGCCTGCTCTGCTTTCTCATGATGTGCAGAGGTTTGGTAATACCTGGGGCTAACTCCTTAATTGTATACCCCAAAGACTCGAGTGTGGGAGGCAGTAGGGCATGTACTTAGAAATGTGAGAAAGGAAGACATTTTAAATATATAAAAACAGATGAAACATGAAATAATCACTTTATTCAAATTAAATATAAATTAAATTTTTTATTTCACTCTTTGATTGGATGCCCTCCTGATAAGGATGCCTTGGGCCATCGCACCCTCTGACTCCTACCCCTATACACTGCTGCTTATTTCCCTTTTGGTTTTGGCAGTGACAAGACATACTCTTCTTGCTCCGTCAGTATGTAAATACCTCAGAGATGTATACTGAAGGTTGCTTTGAACTCTCCACAATTTTTTCATTTCTCATTTTTCTTTTAGTAACATGACCTTTTAATACATTTATCAATACTTGTCTGTTTAAATGCCATAATAATTTGGTTATGTTTTTGCCCGGACTCACATGAGTCTGCTAATGTTGTTTACATTACAAATGTACCATAATCCATTAAATATTACTGAAAAAAACATCCACACCCGGCAATGTATGTGGTGATTCTCACAACAATATTAAGAGTATGGACATAGAAATCAACACTGCATGGCGACTGACAGTTACATGCTTTAAGCAATCATCAGATCGTATTGTAGTTGACATTGTATCCAGTCCACTAGTGGCTTATAAGAAGTGAGAAAAACTAGTTTTGGTTAATTAGTATTTCATTTCTGTGATAAGTAATTGTCAATGGTCTTGTATTATTTTGAACCTTTCTTCTCATTATTTGCATTATTCAGACTGTTATCCTCATCTTCATTGCCATATTCACAACTCTTTGGCCGTTGTATGGTTCGGCCTTCTTCAGGTGATTGTACAGGCCAATAGATAGAATGCACACTGTTTAAAATGCAAACAGGTTATCTATCTCAAATACAAGTATCCTCTAAAAATAACATTTAAAGTTATATATATATATATGTGAGTGTGTGTGTAATTTTAGTGATTAAAATTTGCTGTGTTTAATGGGGAAGAATGATCAACCTGAGGAATAGATTGGGTAGATATTGTTGGATTAACACTCCCTGACGAGAGCCACAGGCAGCACAAGATTTGAAAGCCTCTTCCTCTTTCATTTTTGACTTTGGCAGTAACAAGACATTCTCTTGTTCTTTTGGTATGTAAAATCCATGGGGAAATCTACTGAAGGTTGCTTTGAACTCTTCACAACTTTTTCATTTCTCGTTTTCCTTTTAGTAACATGTTCGTTAAATACATTTATTAATACTTGTTTGTTTAAATTCCATTCTTTTGGGACATATTTTTGCCCAGACTCTCATCAGTCTGCCAAATATTACTTTCAGTACAAATGTAGCAGGCACGATTAAATATTTACTGAAAAAAAATCCACACCTCATAAAAAAAATGGTGATATCTGCAACAATGCTAACCTAAACATAAATTTTTGTTCTTTCCTTATCAAATTAAGACCTTTCATCTTTTCACTTAAAGGAAAAACTTTGTTTTTTTTTCCTTGGCATATTTGAATTTCTGATGTCACTATTGAAGCACTTTGTGTCCATTATTAAATAAAACATAGAAATTGTCATTTTCTGGTTCTCATTGTAAGCAACTGAAACTGGAAAATGAAGGCTGATTGTGGAAAACTACTGGGCTTGTAAGGTAGTTAAGAGAGAATGGATTTCCTAATTACTCATTTTATGCCTCTCTTCTTAGTCATAAAACATCTTGTCATCACATCTGGTAATGTAGCAGTGGGTTCATGCCTTTCCTAACAACATAAAGTATAGCTTTAGAAATTCCTGATTTTTCAAGCACAAAAGACTCAATTTATCTGTGCTTTTACTGAGTACCTAACTTGATTTTTTTGTAGCCTTTCCTGCATGAGATGGTGTTGAGTGGACAGACATAATATAGTCAAGCAGATATTTGTGTTTTTAAACCTCTTGAATGATTTCAGTTCAGTTATAAAACTGCATTAATGTTATTTGTACATAAGAGGAAGATTAAAAGAAAACTTTCATATTTCTAATTAAAAAATAGGGCTTTAGAATGAGAAAACCTGGTCGAGAATGAAGACCCAAAATTCCTGAAAAGACCTACATTTTGCATTTAACCCATTTAGACTTCTTTTGGGGGGATTTTCAGTGGCAAAAATAGACTGAACAACCAAAAAAGCATAAGAAAAGAGGTCTAGATCATTATTTTCTGATAAGTACAAGGAAAGTTATACTGAAAATTGAGATAGAGGAAGTCAAGCATATGGTGCCAAAAACAGATAATTATCAGTTTAATATACAGAAGGAACTGAGCAATTCTTAAATACATTCCCAAGAATATTTTTCTTAAATGTTGCAGATTTCTTCCAATATTTAGGCACTTACAGGAAAAAAAGGAGAACAAATTTTGTCTCGGACATTTTTTGCTAACATTATTCAAAGTTGCGGGATCAAAGTTGAGAAGAAAGCAGGCAAAATATGACCAAAAGATTTTTCTAATTTGACTGAATTTTGTGTTGTAGGGTCTTCAAATCTACTTAATATTAGTTATTTTTTTTAAAAAGAGCACCAAGTTAAACTCATCTATCACTTATAACATTCATTTCAACAAGATGACTTTACAAGCAAAAAGTGGCTAAAAACGCTACTATCCTGATGATTAAATGTGTGACTTTTGATTAACTTCAAATGATCATAACTTGACAAATATGTGGAATCAGGACAAACTTAGACTGGTTCTGATGTCCTGAGACTGTCTATTTACTGATTAGATGTAGAATGTATCACTTGGGAAATGGTCATAACTTGATGAATCTTTGGAGTCAGGATAAACTTAGACCAGTTCTGATGTCCCGAGACTGTTGATTTACAGACTAAATATACCAAATATCACTATCTTCTATCGTCTTGAACCCCGTACATCATTTTGCCTTTCCTCAACCTCTGTTCTTTGTTTTCTTTTTAACTTTCACTGTAACCCCCCTGCGTCCTAGTGGTATTCCTACCTTGCTTGGGGTGAAATGATTAAAAAAAATTTTTAAATGCATTCAAAATATATTTATTTGAAGCTATATTGTTCAAAATATTTAGATTTCACCATTAAATAACCCATAGAGCTTAACCTCTTTCCTGGTATAGACACATATATACATTTTTACCAAAAGTGTCTTTTTCAGACATGGATGAATAAACACGTGTAAAACATAAAGTTCAAAAAGCATCTACAGATATGTTTATAGGTTGATCTTGATTATTTTTATGCCCTTCTGAACTTGAAACAAATCCAACTCATATGTCTGGTAAAGGTAATACCTACTGCTCAGGTGCTTCAAGGTCCCTCAGTTTCTTAGTTACTATATTAAAAATAAATCCAACTCATATGTCTGGTAAAGGTAATACCTACTGCTCAGGTGTTTCAAGGTCCCTCAGTTTCTTAGTTACTATATTAAAAACAAATCCAATACATATGTCCGGTAAAGGTGTTACCTACTGCTCAGGTGTTTCAAGGTCCCTCAGTTTCTTAGTTACTATATTAAAAATAAATCCAACACATATGTCCGGTAAAGGTGTTACCTACTGCTCAGGTGCTTCAAGGTCCCTCAGTTTCTTAGTTACTATATTAAAAACAAATTCAACTCATATGTCTGGTAAAGGTGTTACCTACTGCTCAGGTGAATCTAGGTCCGTCAGTTTCTTAGTTACTTAGTTACTATATTAAAAACAAATTCAACTCATATGTCTGGTAAAGGTGTTACCTACTGCTCAGGTGATTCTAGGTCCGTCAGTTTCTTAGTTACTATAGTAAAAACAAATCCAACTCATATGTCTGTTAAAGGTGTTACCTACTGCTCAGGTGATTCTAGGTCCCTCAGTTTCTTAGTTACTATATTAAAAACAAATCCATCACATATGTCTGGTAAAGGTGTTACCTACTGCTCAGGTGCTTCAAGGTCCCTCAGTTTCTTAGTTACTATAGTAAAAACAAATTGCAGAATTGGTGATCCGAGTTCAAATTCCAGTTGAATCCATTACATACGCTTGGGAAAGATACGAATCCTCTTCTTCTCACCCCAGCTATGGCTAAATAGCAGGACAGACCGGGTTTTATAGCCTTGGATGACAACTAGTCTATCACAGAAAAAAATGGCAACCTACTACGGGAAAAAATCTGCCTCGTCAGTCATGTATTGAAAGATACATGATCGCCTAAGCATGTATCATGCATGGCACATAACCAACTGTCTTGATAAATCATTAATATATTCAAAAAAAAAAAAAAATTTTAAATCTAAAAAAAATATTTTCTGGCTTTCAATAAACTGCAAAGAGTTGATAAGCCATAGAAAACAAATCAGTCACTCCATTTTCATTGGATTCATTAGATTCACTTACATGCAAAATACACTTAGAAAAGTTATGAATCCACATCTTCTCCTCCTCTCAGCTCTGAGTTAACGACTTACTGATAAAGTCCTACTCATTATATCAAAAAAATAAAGATCAATTCTTACAACCTAAAAATATTTTCTGGCTTTAAATAACCTGCAAAGGGTTGATAAGCCATAGAAAACAAATCAGTCACTCCATTTTCATTGGATTCATTAGATTCAGTTACATGCAAAATACACTTAGAAAAGTTATGAATCCACATCTCCTCCTCCTCTCAGCTATGAGTTAACGAGTTACTGATAAAGTCCTACTCATTATATCAAAAAAATAAAGATCAATTCTTACAACCTAAAAATATTTTCTGGCTTTAAATAGCCTGCAAAGGGTGGATAAGCCATAGAAAACAAATCAGTCACTCCATTTTCATTGGATTCATTAGATTCACGTACATGCAAAATACACTTAGAAAAGTTATGAATCCACATCTCCTCCTCCTCTCAGCTATGAGTTAACGAGTTACTGATAAAGTCCTACTCATTATATCAAAAAAATAAAGATCAATTCTTACAACCTAAAAATATTTTCTGGTTTTAAATAACCCGCAAAGGGTTGATAAGCCATAGAAAACAAATCAGTCACTCCATTTTCATTGGATTCATTAGATTCACTTACATGCAAAATACACTTAGAAAAGTTATGAATCCACATCTTCTCCTCCTCTCAGCTCTGAGTTAACGACTTACTGATAAAGTCCTACTCATTATATCAAAAAAATAAAGATCAATTCTTACAAGCTAAAAATATTTTCTATCTTTAAATAACCTGCAAAGGGTTGATAAGCCATAGAAAACAAATCAGTCACTCCATTTTCATTGAATTCATTAGATTCACGTACATGCAAAATACACTTAGAAAAGTTATGAATCCACATCATCTCCTCCTCTCAGCTCTGAGTTAACGACTTACTGATAAAGTCCTACTCATTATATCAAAAAAATAAAGATCAATTCTTACAACCTAACAATATTTTCTGTCTTTAAATAACCTGCAATGGGTTGATAAGCCATAGAAAACAAATCAGTCACTCCATTTTCATTGAATTCATTAGATTCACGTACATGCAAAATACACTTAGAAAATTTATGAATCCACATCTTCTCCTCCTCTCAGCTCTGAGTTAACGACTTACTGATAAAGTCCTACTCATTATATCAAAAAAATAAAGATCAATTCTTACAACCTAAAAATATTTTCTGGCTTTAAATAACCTGCAAAGGGTTGATAAGCCATAGAAAACAAATCAGTCACTCCATTTTCATTGGATTCATTAGATTCACGTACATGCAAAATACACTTAGAAAAGTTATGAATCCACATCTTCTCCTCCTCTCAGCTCTGAGTTAACGACTTACTGATAAAGTCCTACTCATTATATCAAAAAAATAAAGATCAATTCTTACAAGCTAAAAATATTTTCTGGCTTTAAATAACCTGCAAAGGGTTGATAAGCCATAGAAAACAAATCAGTCACTCCATTTTCATTGGATTCATTAGATTCACGTACATGCAAAATACACTTAGAAAAGTTATGAATCCACATCTTCTCCTTCTCTCAGCTCTGAGTTAACGACTTACTGATAAAGTCCTACTCATTATATCAAAAAAATAAAGATCAATTCTTACAACCTAACAATATTTTCTGTCTTTAAATAACCTGCAAAGGGTTGATAAGCCATAGAAAACAAATCAGTCACTCCATTTTCATTGGATTCATTAGATTCACGTACATGCAAAATACACTTAGAAAAGTTATGAATCCACATCTTCTCCTCCTCTCAGCTCTGAGTTAACGACTTACTGATAAAGTCTTACTTATTATATCAAAAAAATAAAGATCAATTCTTACAACCAAACAATATTTTCTGGCTTTAAATAACCTGCAAAGTGTTGATAAGCCATAGAAAACAAATCAGTCACTCCATTTTCATTGGATTCATTACATTCACGTACATGCAAAATACACTTAGAAAAGTTATGAATCCACATCTTCTCCTCCTCTCAGCTCTGAGTTAACGAGTTACTGATAAAGTCCTACTCATTATATCAAAAAAATAAAGATCAATTCTTACAAGCTAAAAATATTTTCTGGCTTTAAATAACCTGCAAAGGGTTGATAAGCCATAGAAAACAAATCAGTCACTCCATTTTCATTGGATTCATTAGATTCACGTACATGCAAAATACACTTAGAAAAGTTATGAATCCACATCTTCTCCTTCTCTCAGCTCTGAGTTAACGACTTACTGATAAAGTCCTACTCATTATATCAAAAAAATAAAGATCAATTCTTACAACCTAACAATATTTTCTGTCTTTAAATAACCTGCAAAGGGTTGATAAGCCATAGAAAACAAATCAGTCACTCCATTTTCATTGGATTCATTAGATTCACGTACATGCAAAATACACTTAGAAAAGTTATGAATCCACATCTTCTCCTCCTCTCAGCTCTGAGTTAACGACTTACTGATAAAGTCTTACTTATTATATCAAAAAAATAA
This sequence comes from Acanthosepion esculentum, assembly GCA_964036315.1. Taxonomy (NCBI): domain Eukaryota; kingdom Metazoa; phylum Mollusca; class Cephalopoda; order Sepiida; family Sepiidae; genus Acanthosepion; species Acanthosepion esculentum. Next base: position 9,736,822 of record OZ038503.1, read on the forward strand.
AGATCAATTCTTACAACCAAACAATATTTTCTGGCTTTAAATAACCTGCAAAGTGTTGATAAGCCATAGAAAACAAATCAGTCACTCCATTTTCATTGGATTCATTACATTCACGTACATGCAAAATACACTTAGAAAAGTTATGAATCCACATCTTCTCCTCCTCTCAGCTCTGAGTTAACGAGTTACTGATAAAGTCCTACTCATTATATCAAAAAAATAAAGATCAATTCTTACAAGCTAAAAATATTTTCTGGCTTTAAATAACCTGCAAAGGGTTGATAAGCCATAGAAAACAAATCAGTCACTCCATTTTCATTGGATTCATTAGATTCACGTACATGCAAAATACACTTAGAAAAGTTATGAATCCACATCTTCTCCTCCTCTCAGCTCTGAGTTAACGACTTACTGATAAAGTCCTACTCATTATATAAAAAAAATAAAGATCAATTCTTACAAGCTAAAAATATTTTCTGGCTTTAAATAACCTGCAAAGGGTTGATAAGCCATAGAAAACAAATCAGTCACTCCATTTTCATTGGATTCATTACATTCACGTACATGCAAAATACACTTAGAAAAGTTATGAATCCACATCTTCTCCTCCTCTCAGCTCTGAGTTAACGACTTACTGATAACGTCCTACTCATTATATCAAAAAAATAAAGATCAATTCTTACAACCTAACAATATTTTCTGTCTTTAAATAACCTGCAAAGGGTTGATAAGCCATAGAAAACAAATCAGTCACTCCATTTTCATTGAATTCATTAGATTCACGTACATGCAAAATACACTTAGAAAATTTATGAATCCACATCTTCTCCTCCTCTCAGCTCTGAGTTAACGACTTACTGATAAAGTCCTACTCATTATATCAAAAAAATAAAGATCAATTCTTACAAGCTAAAAATATTTTCTGTCTTTAAATAACCTGCAAAGGGTTGATAAGCCATAGAAAACAAATCAGTCACTCCATTTTCATTGGATTCATTAGATTCACGTACATGCAAAATACACTTAGAAAAGTTATGAATCCACATCTTCTCCTCCTCTCAGCTCTGAGTTACCGACTTACTGATAAAGTCCTACTCATTATATCAAAAAAATAAAGATCAATTCTTACAAGCTAAAAATATTTTCTGGCTTTAAATAACCTGCAAAGGGTTGATAAGCCATAGAAAACAAATCAGTCACTCCATTTTCATTGGATTCATTACATTCACGTACATGCAAAATACACTTAGAAAAGTTATGAATCCACATCTTCTCCTCCTCTCAGCTCTGAGTTAACGAGTTACTGATAAAGTCCTACTCATTATATCAAAAAAATAAAGATCAATTCTTGCAACCTAAAAATATTTTCTGCCTTTAAATAACCTGCAAAGGGTTGATAAGCCATAGAAAACAAATCAAACTTTCTTCATCCCATGTATATTTTTGATCAAGTTATTCTATTACCTTTAAGACATGGGAGACGATGGCTCTCCACAATTTCCCATCCTTTGTCGCTCGTACAAAAGTTTATCTTTTTGCTCTCTCTCCTAATCCCTGTTTGCCCAACCATTTACACCAACTTGTTAGGTAGGTTACATGCTGTTTGCCTCTTGCTGTCACTATGTCCTGTGAGTGTTAAATTTTCCAACCCCTCTCTTCTCATTATATGTCCTAGAAATTTCAATTATGTCTTTGTGGTACAAAATATGTCATTTTTGTTTCTATTTTTCTCTAAAACATCACTGTGGCTCACATGTTCAGTTCATGGTATCCCCAGCATCCTTCTGTAGAACCACATTTCTGTCGCCTCAAGTCTTTTCATCATCTATGAGGAGATTGTCCATCATTCACTGACATATAGGAGGACTGGTATTACATGAGAGTTTAGAACTCTCTTGTTTCTAATGCAAATTTTCCCGTTTCTTAATACTTTGCTTAGCTTTTGGAAGGCATCTTTTACTATTCGAATGTGCCTTTTGATTACAGTGTCTCATTTTCTGTCCTCTGTCAAAACTCTTCCCAGATATTTAAACTGTTGTAATTTTTTGATTTTGGCATTTCCAATTTATAATTTGTATGTTTGATTGTTTCTTTAGCTGACAACAATACATTCTGTTTTCTTACACTTGATGCTTTAACCGTTCTTCTCGCTTTCTTTAACTACCATTTGAATGAGATCCTGTAGTTTCCTTTCTATATCTTCTATCAACATTGTTTTATTTTCATATCTAATATTGTGGCCACCAATAATTAATCCTGGTAGAACTCCTAATTCTCTCTGGATAGCTTCACTGTAAAAGTTGACTACGTCTGATGAAAAGACACACCCTTGTCTTACAGTCCCTTTCTAGTTTTGTGAATTACTTTTCATATGCAGGCAGTTTGCTGCTAGTATAAATTGTGGATAATTCTAATATCTTTTCTAAATATATCAAGTTTTCCTTTCATTTTCCTTAGTTCGTTCTGATATACTTCATCAAATGCTTTTGCATTATCTATGAAACATATAAATGCTTGTGCAAATTGTTTGAAACAACAGCTTTAGTCTCCTTTCTTTCACCATACGGTCAGTTTTAGACCCACTGGTGTGACAGGGTGTAATCAGTTTCTATTTTTTTCCTCAGATTAGGTCATTTGCGGAGGTGTGCAGTAATATGAATCTATTTTCAGGGTGTATGATGAAATTTGTTTGGCCTTGAAAAATATTGCATCGTCAGTGATTGAATCAGATTTTTATCATGCCTAGATACTATTGTCTCGACTGTCGATTAGTTGTCCTATGACCATTGTCTGCGATGGACATTACTCTCAGGAAACATAAAAGTTTTAATGCTGCATGAACACATTGGCAAGCAAATTAAAGTACTATAGATTGGCCCAGAATCTCTCCTGATTTAAATCCAATCGAGAATCTATGGTCAGTCTGCAAGGAATGACTTCATGGAATGGACATAGGAAGTACCAACATGTGCATTGGGTCATGTTTCATTGGAGAAATATGAAAAAAAAGTAAATAATAACAGAATTATTCATTTTGTTTCAATTAATTTGCAGAAAGGTGTATATATATCTCTATCTATAAAAGGTAGGATGTGTGTGTGTGTGTGTGTGTGTGTGTGTGTAACGAATGCACGGCCGCAATTTTCGACAAAATTTACATGCACATGCTCCAAGTTAGTGAAAAGGCCAAGCCCGACTTTGCATTTCCCAACTCCCATCGACAGTGGAAATAATCGATTTTTTCATGCTTCTACAGCAGTTTTCATGTAGTTTGCGGCCATTTTCTACTGGCCAGAGTGAGAGCCTATAGCTGGCTGCCTCGAATAGGCAGGAAGATCCTATTGGCCAGAGTGAGAGCCGACAGCTGACTGACACAAATGTTAACTAGCATGCTAGCATGCCAAAAAATTGATAGCTGCATTCGTCACAAGTGGGAAAAATTTAAATCTGCATGGCACTTTACTCCAGTTGGCTCATTTGCTTGCTTAAACTCAACGTTGATTCTGATTCCGCAGTATCGGGTTGGGTGTGAAAAAGTTTTTGTTGTTAAGATTCTTTTTTCGTTTGGTTTTTCCAGTTACGAGTCCTTTTTTTACAGCTGATCGTTTTGGGTTCATTTTTTTTAGTTCTTTTTTCGTAACAGATTTAATGTTGAGTATAGAAAAAATTCACAGTGGGAGATAGGCAAGAAGTAAGGCATGTAGCAACATCAGCATGGCAAAGGGCACTCGTTTAAAGGCAAAGAAGGGCAAAAATATTTTAAGTCAAGTGATAGCGATTGCTGTATGAGTCATACTAGTTTTGAATCAAGCACAGGCAACACCGGGCCATGCTGCTAGTATATATATATAATCATGCAATTATATATATATATACATATATATATATATATATATATATATATATATATATATATATATATATATATATATGTATATAATCATTCAATTATATATATGTATATAATCATTCAATTATATATATGTATATAATCATTCAGTTATATATATATATATATATATATATATATATATATATATATATATATATACATATAATCATTCAGTTATATATATATATATATATATATATATACATATAATCATTCAGTTATATATATATATATATATATATATATATATATATATATATACATATAATCATTCAGTTATATATATATATATATATATATATATATACATATAATCATTCAGTTATATATATATATATATATATATATATATATATATATACATATAATCATTCAGTTATATATATATATATATATATATATACATATAATCATTCAGTTATATATATATATATATATATATACATATAATCATTCAGTTATATATATATATATATATACATATAATCATTCAGTTATATATATATATATATATATATATATATATTTGAATGATTATATATATATATATATATATATATATAATCATTCAAATATATATATATGTGTGTGTGTGTATAATCATTCAATTATATGTGTATCAAATGTAAACAAATGACGTCAGACATTATGAAATGGACAAAGTCCGACAATTATTTAAAGACATTTTTATTATAAACAGAGCATTTACTTAAATACTTGTATTCATAAAAAACAATGTTAAACATAAAAATGTCTTTATATATATATATATATATATAT
>OZ038503.1:9746493-9906493 GCA_964036315.1 Acanthosepion esculentum
AACAGAGGGACCATTGGTGGCAGGGGGACTCACAAACAAAATAGCCAATAATAAATAAAATAAGTATTTTGTGTAATTCTTACTAAATGCTGCTCAAATTATAAGACTATCCTAGAAATAGTTTAAAAAATGTATTTTTTATTTGCATTATTTACATCATTCGGACTGTTATCCTCATATTCATTGCCATATTCATAACACTTCGGCCGTTGTACACGCCAGCCATCTTCAAGTGATTGGAATTGTTCTTCAATATCTGTCTATATCTCTGAGATGAGGTATTATGATTATTTGCATTATTTACATTATTCAGACTGTTATTCTCATATACATTGTCATATTCCTAACACTTTGGCCGTTGTACGCTCCAGCCTTCTTTAAGTGATTGGAATTGTTCTTCAATATCTGTCTATATCTCTGAGATGAGGTATTATGATTATTTGCATTATTTACATTATTCAGACTGTTATCCTCATCTTCATTGCCATATTCACAACATTTCAGCCACAAAAAATTCCTGAGCCGACCAAGCATGGAAATGAATGCAATATGGGAACCAGTAATGACGAATGCTAGTGAGAAGCAATGAATAAAAAAAAAAAATTGCAATATAAGCTCTGGTAAAAAAATTCAATAATAGTTACTGAAATTGGAATATGAGCAGTGGTAAAAAAAATGGTTGCTGTGACATCAGTTTTATAAGTCTCGAAAATTCATACACAGATGTTTGCAAGGACAGATGGCTCAGTGGATAAAGACGTTGGTTAGATCCAGTGACTAGACCCAAAGAGTTGCGAGTTCAAAACTTTGAACTGAACTTTAAATGGGCATATTTCGGAACAATACATTTTTCAAATGATTAAAATATGGGAACAGACAATGTCTTTTTTGTATACAGTTACATTCTGAGTATTTGTTTAATCTATCACAGTACCCATATCAAAAAAGGGCTGAATTGTTAAAAAATTTGGCTCCAATATTGACATCTAACTTGTCATAATCATTCAGTCAGTCAGTCAGTCAGTCAAGTGTCATATGTGGTGTACGATTGGGCAATCATGTCTTTTTCGGTTCATGACTGATTAGACAAAAGTTTTCCCAAAGCAGGTTGCCATTTCTTTTTGTGGTAGACTGTTTGCCAACCAAGGCTATATAATTCAGTCTGTCCTGCTATATAGTCTGGAGCCCCTTCTGTTTGCCTTGGAGTTCTTGATAAGATCCAGAGACGGATATGCAATGTAACTGGCCCTGATCTGGCATCTCGTCTACAGTTGCTCTCTCACAGACATGCTGTCGCCTCTCTCTGTCTTCTTTACAAATAGTTTCATGGTAATTGCTCCGATGGGCTGCTTTTGCTTTTGGTTCCCAGACTTCATGAATTCAAGCATCCTATGAGGCTGGCATCCCGCTCTCACCCTTTCACTGTTGAAACTGTTAAATGTAGCCATCTCTTCTACTCCAATAGCTTCATATCTCACACTTCTCGCCTGTGGAACTCCCTCCCTTTTTCCTGTTTCCCTGATAGCTATAATCTCCAACTATTCAAATGTAATGTCAATCGACGTCTCCAGTTGCCTTGATCTATCCCCTATCCTTATCTTCATCCTTTCCTCTATCACTCCTATTTGCTCTTGCTCCAACTCTCTGTAACCCTTTGTGTGCTAGTGGCTTCCCGCCTTGCTTGGGGTGAAATGCTTAAAAAAACAATTCAGCCCATAGTTGGAAGGAGAAGAGATAGATTCATACCTTTCCCAAGGGTATTTTCACATAAGTGAATGTAACAAACCTGATGGGAATTCAAACACTTTCATTTTTCATTCCAAGCCAATATCTATTCCATCACAGCAGTATAAAAAATAAATTGAAAAAACAAATGGTTAAATCCAAAATGTCTGGTGAAAATGGAAACTGTATTGGATATATCAAACGGCATGTTTTTACAAGAAATTGTTCACAAATAGACCAGTTTTAATATTTTGGGGTTTGGCCTCAATTTATTTAACCTGATTGACCACATGATCAGAATATCATTGACTTTATTGGCCATATGATCAAAATATCATTAATCTGATTGGATATATGATCAAAATATCATTAATCTGATTGGCCATGTGATCAAAATATCATTAATCTGATTGGCCATATGATCAAAATATCATTAATCTGATTGGACATATGATCAAAATATGATTGACTTGATTGGTTATATGATCAAAATATCATTAATCTGATTGGCTATATGATCAAAATATGATTGTCTTGATTGGTTATATGATCAAAATATCATTAATCTGATTGGCTATATGATCAAAATAGGATTGTCTTGATTGGCTATATGATCAAAATATCATTAATCTGATTGGCCATATGATCAAAATATGATTGACTTGATTGGTTATATGATCAAAATATCATTAATCTGATTGGCTATATGATCAAAATATGATTGTCTTGATTGGCTATATGATCAAAATATCATTAATCTGATTGGCCATATGATCAAAATATCCCACCTCATTAATGAAATGACTTAAAGATTTTTTTGTTTTTAGAATTAAATTTCTTTCCAGAAAGAATTAGAACTCCTGGCATGACTTGTCCTGTAAACAATATCTTCCAAACTGAAGGAAGTCTGAGTAATAAAAGAACAAGACATGGAATTTAAACAAAGATTTAATAAATATAATCACAATGTGTAAACAGAAAAGTAAGGAAATAAATGACATTTATAATTACATTTCTTATTTATTAATATTTCATTCCTCTCCTTTTATATGCAGTGTCTCTTCAGGACATAGGCCATCATGGTTCTCCACAACTTCCCGTTCTTTTTGATTTTTAATGAATTCTGTCTTTTTGTTGTCTCTCTTAAACCTTGTTCCATCATCCATTTCTTCAAGCTCGCTAAGTAGATTATGCATTGTTTTCTTGTCGCTCTTGCCTTCACTATGTTTTGTGAGTATCAAATTTTCCAAGCCCTCTTTCCTCATTATGTGCCCTAGAAATTTCAACTCTCGATTTCTGATGTTAAGTGTCTGTTATGTTTGCCTTTTCTCTAAAACATTGTTGTTGCTCACACGTTCAGTCCATGGTATCTTCAGTATCCTTCTGTAGAACTACATTGATGCTGCTTCAAGTCTCTTCTTCATCTGTGAGGAGATTGTCCATCATTCACTGCCCTATAAAACAACTGATATTATGTAACAGTTCAGTATTCTTCTCATTGTTTCTAGTGAAATTTTCCTCTGTTAAAACACTTCCTAAATATTTAGATTGCTGTACTTGCTTGACTTTGGTATCTCCAATTTGTAATTTGTATATTAGGTTGCCCCTTTTGCTGACCACCATGGATTCTATCTTCTTGCAATTGATGTTTAGTCCTTACTTCTGAATTTCCTTCACTACCTTTTAGTTTCTTTTCTATGTCTATAAGTATCCTTTTTGTTTCCATTTTCTCTAAAACTTCATCATTGCTCATATGTTCAGTCTATGGTATTCTCAGTATCCTTCTGTAGAGCCACATTTCTGTTACCTCAAGTCTCTTCTTCCTCTGTAAGGAGATTGTCCAGCATTCACTGCTTTATAGAACAACTGATATTATTTAAGTTCAATATTCTTTTCATTGTTTCTAGTGAAATTTTCATGTTTCCTCATACTTTTCTTAGCTTTTGGAAGGCATCATTTGCTTATCCTATGCACGTTTGGATGTCATTGTCACTCTTTCCATCCTCAGTTAAAACATTTTCTAGATATTTAAATTGTTGTACTTGCTTGACTTTGGTATCTCCAATTTGTAAATTGTATCTTACGTTGCCCCTTTTGCTGACAACCATGGATTCTATCTTCTTACAATTGATGTTTAGTCCTTACTTCTCAATTTCCTTCACTACCTTTTAGTTTCCTTTCTATAACTGACTCCAACCTCTCTCATACAGGCAGGATGTAGCAAGTCTCTCACTACTCTATCACTACGACCAGGAAAGTACTCAGACAGCATCACTTTGTTCCACTAGGTCTGACCTTCATGGATAGGACTTGCCATGCCACTTACATAGTAGAAAACCACCCACATTCCCTCTGTATTCCATTGACAAGAAGTAAGTTCCACTCAAACAGCTTCTTCCCGTGAACCACTGCTCTGTGGAACAGACACCCAAAAAGATGTTTTCCTGAATACTATAATCTTAACCTGTTTAAGTCTAGAGTTAACTGTTATCTTCTCCTGTTCATATAAACAGCCCCTTAATGTAACTCTCTATTTCAAGTTCCCCCCAGACCTTGTACAGGGTGAACCTTACTGTAAAAAAAGCAAAAAAGAAGCACTGTGTCATCTGCATATCTTATGTTATTAAGATGATGGCCATCAATAATGATGATTCTCTTAGAATCACCTCCCTGTGTTGGTTGAATAAATCCCGTGAGAAAACACATCTTTCATTTACACACTTTCTATTTTTGTATATTTACTGAATTCATTTCCAGTCCATATGCAGGTGGTTCGTTGGCAGTGTTGGTCCTTATTCTAATATCCTTCTCAAATATGTCACGGTTTCCAAGCAATTCCAACGGTTCTTTGTGGTGTACTTTGTCTCATCCGTTACTGGCAGTCTAATTGCATATGAGTGAAATACGAATTGGAAAATTTTCCTTTTTCGTTCTTATACTTTATTGCCACATTAAATATACATAAAATATTTAAAACAATCACCAAATAATGTTGAAAATATCTGACATACGGATGATGCTCTGTTTCAAAAATAATGCAAGATTAAACAACCAATGTTTGGAAATCTTTCATGATATATTTACATTAAATATTAATAAGTTTCTACTGGACATAAAGTCGGGAATCTTTTTTTCTATTGTTATTGTTGTAGCATACCTACAGAGAATAATCGGTACGTCCCCATTCACATAAATACACTAGTAAATACTATATGTTGGTCTGCAGCTGGAGATTCATTGTGGAATTCACTTGACTCACTTCTAGCAGTTGACTACTTCTTCTACGTGCTGCCAGCAAATCTTATATGTGTTGTTCTTGTCCTAAGTATTATCATTCATTACCAACCTTCATTTGATTATTCTATTAATTAACCTTCCCTAGGTTACAACAGTTAAGTATTAATCAGATCCATCCATGAATAATAATATTATGCCAAACTGAATTATGCAAGTCAATGCTTTCACAATAAAATTAGTATTAATTTTTCCATTGAAGAAAATGGTTGATATTACCATTAAAGATGAAGAGAACAGATACTGCACTTTGATCCCAGCCTGATTTTCAGGGTGTGAACAAAAGTATAACTCAAGGAGCATTTTCTGCTCGGTCAGTGAATACTGATTCTTTCCTCATAAGGAAATGGCTAGTATTACCATTGGAGATGAGAACAGATACTACACTTTGATTCCAATTCAATGGCCATAGAATGAAGAAAATCATAACTCTAGCAGCACTATATGCTCGGTCAATGAATGCTAAACATTTCTATATAATGAAATGTCTAATATAACATTACCATTGGAGATGAAGAGAACAGCTACTACACTTGGTATCTACTTGACCCCCCACTGAGTCAGGTTGTGACACAAGGTCGGTTTTTAATGTGGGGAGGGAGGGGTTTGACCCAAGTGTTTCCACCCGGGCCGCTGGACTTTGCTGGTCAGAGCTGGTCATAGCTGGTCTTGGCTGGTCTTAGCTGGTCCTAGCTTGTCCAAGCTGGTCAGAGCTGGTCATAGCTAGACGTAGCCGCGATACTTCCAGCGCAGGGATGAATCCCTGTGCCAGGCATGTATCAGTGATTGAATCTCAGCCAAAAGGCGATCATTAAGCGAGCGATCTGAGAACAGATACTCCACTTTGATCCTAATACAATGGCCAGAGAGTGAAGTAAATCATAACTCAAGTATCACTTGCTGCTCGGTCAATATATATAATGAAATGTCTAATATAACATTACCATTGGAGATGAAGAGAACAGATACTACACTTTGATCCTAATCCAATGGTCAGAGAAGGAAGTAAATCATAACTTGAGTAACACTTGCTGCTTGGTCAATCAATGCCAGACATTTCGATATAATGAAGTGTCTAATATAACATTACCATTGGAGATGAAGAGAACAGATACTACACGGGATTTACTTGACCTCCCACACGGTCAGGTTGTGACACAAGGTCGAGTTTAACGTGGGAAGGGAGGGGGAATGGACCCGAGTTTTCACCCGGGTCGCAGTGCTTTGGCTTTAGCTAGTCATAGCTGGTCATAGCTGGTCCAAGCTGGTCATAGCTAGTCAGACGTAGCCACAATACCACCAGCGCAGGGACGAATCCCCGCCGCCGGCCCGTATCGGAGAGGGAATCCTGGCCCCATAGGCGATCATTCAGTGAGTAATCTGCGAACAGATACTACACGGGATTTACTTGACCTCCCACACGGTCAGGTTGTGACACAAGGTCGGAGTTTAACGTGGGAAGGGAGGGGGAATGGACCCGAGTTTTCACCCGGGTCGCAGTGCTTTGGCTTTAGCTAGTCATAGCTGGTCTTGGCTGGTCTTAGCTGGTCATAGCTTGTCCAAGCTGGTCAGAGCTGGTCATAGCTAGTCAGACGCAGCCACGACACCACCAGCGCAGGGACGAATCCCCGCCGCCGGCCCGCATCGGAGAAGGAATCCCGGCCCCATAGGCGATCATTCAGTGAGCAATCCGCGAACAGATACTACACTTTGATCCTAATCAAATGGCCAGAGAGGGAAGTAAATCATAACTCGAGTAACACTTGCTGCTCGGTCAATCAGTGCCAAATGTTTCTATATAATATTACCATTATATCAAGCCTCTCTTTCTTACATAAAATTGAGGACTTACACAATCAACTGTATTACTCTCCTCCATCCTTACATGCACACACATTTATAACATAACAGAAGTACTTTACATTCTCAATTTTGTAAACGCCAAGTTAGAAAATGTACTTTTTATAGGAAAATGTCTTGTATTTTGTCAAAATATTAATTTTTTGGGTTTGTTATAATTTGGTTAATACTTTTTTCTTTTCCATTAGAAGTGATGATATTTCTCATTTTAGAAACAACCCAATAAGCTTTCATTTACAATTTTTGACTTTTAGATGTAAAAAATATGTCAGCAACAATTCAATGCTTCAGGGATAAATATTTGTTAATAGGGACTGCGTAGTTGTGTGTTTAGATGATATTCTTGTATTTAGTGATGATAAAAAATGCATGATATACATAGAATGTTTAAAATTTTCGACAAATGCAATTTGAAAATTTGTCAAAATGTACCTTTAATATTTCTTATTTAGCTTTGTTATGTTATATTGTAAATGATGAAGGACTTTTAACCACTGATTAAAAAGGTTAATGAATTTAAATGTTTTCTCCATCTCTGAGATTCTAAGATTGGACATAGATTAAGGGATACACTGTATTTTTTAAAATAAACTTATCATCAATGATGCTGTCTACATTTCCCAGTTGTCTTTATAATTACCCAGTATTGGAAAAGACACCTTTTAATTATATTCTGCAACAACTTTCTAAGGTAAATGTCCTAACTCACAGACAATTTGAAGTCTGTGATTATCAGTTGGTCACTAACAATAGTCAACACATATTTGGTACAGCATTATATCAATAATTGCAATATATATTCCTATTGGTTTCTTTTTCAAAAAGGTGACACAAACTCTGACAAACTTGTTTAATTTTCACAGAGAATTGCAAACAACCGATTTGTTAGTACTTCACTTTCATCATCTTGCTGAAGTTCACCAGACTATAAAACACAATGCTGGTTTACTGGCAGACTATAAACTACTATGTGATTTTATTAGAAGCCTATAATTTACTATACCATTTTACTGGCAGACTATAAAATACAATACTCTTTTACTGGCAGACTATGAACTGCTCTGTGTTTTTTTTGCCAACTATAAATTACTATACTGTTTTACTGGCAGACTATAAAATACAACACTATTCTGTTGGCAGACTATAAACCACTATGCAGTTTCACCAACAAACTATAGACTACTAAATAGTTTTACTGACAAACTATAAACCACTATGCAGCTCCTTTCAGAATTTACATTCATCAAAATGTTGTCTTCAAAACTTATTTCAAGGATGGCACTTGTAAAAAAGGTTGTCAAAATAAAGCAGAATGCATTGCTCCTAAATTCTCTTCCAATTCTACTTTTGACTCAACAGAAGTATCTTTGTATAACTTTCCACTGAGAAGTGAGTCTTTTCTTTATGGGTTCACCCCACTTGGCTTTGCCATAAACACTTATTTCAAGGATGGCACTTGTAAAAAAGGTTGTCAAAATAAAGCAGAATGCATTGCTGCTAAATTCTCTTCCAATTCTACTTTTGACTCAACAGAAGTATCTTTGTATAACTTTCCACTGAGAAGTGAGTCTTTTCTTTATGGGTTCACCCCACTTGGCTTTGCCATAAACACTTATTTCAAGGATGGCACTTGTAAAAAAGGTTGTCAAAATAAAGCAGAATGCATTGCTCCTAAATTCTCTTCCAATTCTACTTTTGACTCAACAGAAGTATCTTTGTATAACTTTCCACTGAGAAGTGAGTCTTTTCTTTATGGGTTCACCCCACTTGGCTTTGCCATAAACACTTATTTCAAGGATGGCACTTGTAAAAAAGGTTGTCAAAATAAAGCAGAATGCATTGCTCCTAAATTCTCTTCCAATTCTACTTTTGACTCAACAGAAGTATCTTTGTATAACTTTCCACTGAGAAGTGAGTCTTTTCTTTATGGGTTTACCCCACTTGGCTTTGCCATAAACACTTATTTAAAGGATGGCACTTGTAAAAAAGGTTGTCAAAATAAAGCAGAATGCATTGCTCCTAAATTCTCTTCCAATTCTACTTTTGACTCAACAGAAGTATCTTTGTATAACTTTCCAGTGAGAAGTGAGTCTTTTCTTTATGTGTTCACCCCACTTGGCTTTGCCATAAACACTTATTTCAAGGATGGCACTTGTAAAAAAGGTTGTCAAAATAAAGCAGAATGCATTGCTCCTAAATTCTCTTCCAATTCTACTTTTGACTCAACAGAAGTATCTTTGTATAATTTCCACTGAGAAGTGAGTCTTTTCTTTATGGGTTCACCCCACTTGGCTTTGCCATAAACACTTATTTCGAGGATGGCACTTGTAAAAAAGGTTGTCAAAATAAAGCAGAATGCATTGCTCCTAAATTCTCTTCCAATTCTACTTTTGACTCAACAGAAGTATCTTTGTATAACTTTCCACTGAGAAGTGAGTCTTTTCTTTATGGGTTCACCCCACTTGGCTTTGCCATAAACACTTATTTCAAGGATGGCACTTGTAAAAAAGGTTGTCAAAATAAAGCAGAATGCATTGCTCCTAAATTCTCTTCCAATTCTACTTTTGACTCAACAGAAGTATCTTTGTATAACTTTCCACTGAGAAGTGAGTCTTTTCTTTATGGGTTCACCCCACTTGGCTTTGCCATAAACACTTATTTCGAGGATGGCACTTGTAAAAAAGGTTGTCAAAATAAAGCAGAATGCATTGCTCCTAAATTCTCTTCCAATTCTACTTTTGACTCAACAGAAGTATCTTTGTATAACTTTCCACTGAGAAGTGAGTCTTTTCTTTATGGGTTCACCCCACTTGGCTTTGCCATAAACACTTATTTCAAGGATGGCACTTGTAAAAAAGGTTGTCAAAATAAAGCAGAATGCATTGCTCCTAAATTCTCTTCCAATTCTACTTTTGACTCAACAGAAGTATCTTTGTATAACTTTCCACTGAGAAGTGAGTCTTTTCTTTATGGGTTTACCCCACTTGGCTTTGCCATAAACACTTATTTCAAGGATGGCACTTGTAAAAAAGGTTGTCAAAATAAAGCAGAATGCATTGCTCCTAAATTCTCTTCCAATTCTACTTTTGACTCAACAGAAGTATCTTTGTATAACTTTCCACTGAGAAGTGAGTCTTTTCTTTATGGGTTCACCCCACTTGGCTTTGCCATAAACACTTATTTCAAGGATGGCACTTGTAAAAAATGTTGTCAAAATAAAGCAGAATGCATTGCTCCTAAATTCTCTTCCAATTCTACTTTTGACTCAACAGAAGTATCTTTGTATAACTTTCCACTGAGAAGTGAGTCTTTTCTTTATGGGTTCACCCCACTTGGCTTTGCCATAAACACTTATTTCAAGGATGGCACTTGTAAAAAAGGTTGTCAAAATAAAGCAGAATGCATTGCTCCTAAATTCTCTTCCAATTCTACTTTTGACTCAACAGAAGTATCTTTGTATAACTTTCCACTGAGAAGTGAGTCTTTTCTTTATGGGTTTACCCCACTTGGCTTTGCCATAAACACTTATTTCAAGGATGGCACTTGTAAAAAAGGTTGTCAAAATAAAGCAGAATGCATTGCTCCTAAATTCTCTTCCAATTCTACTTTTGACTCAACAGAAGTATCTTTGTATAACTTTCCACTGAGAAGTGAGTCTTTTCTTTATGGGTTCACCCCACTTGGCTTTGCCATAAACACTTATTTCAAGGATGGCACTTGTAAAAAAGGTTGTCAAAATAAAGCAGAATGCATTGCTCCTAAATTCTCTTCCAATTCTACTTTTGACTCAACAGAAGTATCTTTGTATAACTTTCCACTGAGAAGTGAGTCTTTTCTTTATGGGTTCACCCCACTTGGCTTTGCCATAAACACTTATTTCAAGGATGGCACTTGTAAAAAAGGTTGTCAAAATAAAGCAGAATGCATTGCTCCTAAATTCTCTTCCAATTCTACTTTTGACTCAACAGAAGTATCTTTGTATAACTTTCCACTGAGAAGTGAGTCTTTTCTTTATGGGTTCACCCCACTTGGCTTTGCCATAAACACTTATTTCAAGGATGGCACTTGTAAAAAAGGTTGTCAAAATAAAGCAGAATGCATTGCTCCTAAATTCTCTTCCAATTCTACTTTTGACTCAACAGAAGTATCTTTGTATAACTTTCCACTGAGAAGTGAGTCTTTTCTTTATGGGTTCACCCCACTTGGCTTTGCCATAAACACTTATTTCAAGGATGGCACTTGTAAAAAAGGTTGTCAAAATAAAGCAGAATGCATTGCTCCTAAATTCTCTTCCAATTCTACTTTTGACTCAACAGAAGTATCTTTGTATAACTTTCCACTGAGAAGTGAGTCTTTTCTTTATGGGTTTACCCCACTTGGCTTTGCCATAAACACTTATTTCAAGGATGGCACTTGTAAAAAATGTTGTCAAAATAAAGCAGAATGCATTGCTCCTAAATTCTCTTCCAATTCTACTTTTGACTCAACAGAAGTATCTTTGTATAACTTTCCACTGAGAAGTGAGTCATTTCTTTATGGGTTCACCCCACTTGGCTTTGCCATAAACACTTATTTCAAGGATGGCACTTGTAAAAAAGGTTGTCAAAATAAAGCAGAATGCATTGCTCCTAAATTCTCTTCCAATTCTACTTTTGACTCAACAGAAGTATCTTTGTATAACTTTCCACTGAGAAGTGAGTCTTTTCATTATGGGTCCACCCCACTTGGCTTTGCCATAAGCACTTATTTCAAGGATGGCACTTGTAAAAAAGGTTGTCAAAATAAAGCAGAATGCATTGCTCCTAAATTCTCTTCCAATTCTACTTTTGACTCAACAGAAGTATCTTTGTATAACTTTCCACTGAGAAGTGAGTCTTTTCTTTATGGGTTCACCCCACTTGGCTTTGCCATAAACACTTATTTCAAGGATGGCACTTGTAAAAAAGGTTGTCAAAATAAAGCAGAATGCATTGCTCCTAAATTCTCTTCCAATTCTACTTTTGACTCAACAGAAGTATCTTTGTATAACTTTCCACTGAGAAGTGAGTCTTTTCTTTATGGGTTCACCCCACTTGGCTTTGCCATAAACACTTATTTCAAGGATGGCACTTGTAAAAAAGGTTGTCAAAATAAAGCAGAATGCATTGCTCCTAAATTCTCTTCCAATTCTACTTTTGACTCAACAGAAGTATCTTTGTATAACTTTCCACTGAGAAGTGAGTCTTTTCTTTATGGGTTTACCCCACTTGGCTTTGCCATAAACACTTATTTCAAGGATGGCACTTGTAAAAAATGTTGTCAAAATAAAGCAGAATGCATTGCTCCTAAATTCTCTTCCAATTCTACTTTTGACTCAACAGAAGTATCTTTGTATAACTTTCCACTGAGAAGTGAGTCATTTCTTTATGGGTTCACCCCACTTGGCTTTGCCATAAACACTTATTTCAAGGATGGCACTTGTAAAAAAGGTTGTCAAAATAAAGCAGAATGCATTGCTCCTAAATTCTCTTCCAATTCTACTTTTGACTCAACAGAAGTATCTTTGTATAACTTTCCACTGAGAAGTGAGTCTTTTCATTATGGGTCCACCCCACTTGGCTTTGCCATAAACACTTATTTCAAGGATGGCACTTGTAAAAAAGGTTGTCAAAATAAAGCAGAATGCATTGCTCCTAAATTCTCTTCCAATTCTACTTTTGACTCAACAGAAGTATCTTTGTATAACTTTCCACTGAGAAGTGAGTCTTTTCTTTATGGGTTTACCCCACTTGGCTTTGCCATAAACACTTATTTCAAGGATGGCACTTGTAAAAAAGGTTGTCAAAATAAAGCAGAATGCATTGCTCCTAAATTCTCTTCCAATTCTACTTTTGACTCAACAGAAGTATCTTTGTATAACTTTCCACTGAGAAGTGAGTCTTTTCTTTATGGGTTCACCCCACTTGGCTTTGCCATAAACACTTATTTCAAGGATGGCACTTGTAAAAAAGGTTGTCAAAATAAAGCAGAATGCATTGCTCCTAAATTCTCTTCCAATTCTACTTTTGACTCAACAGAAGTATCTTTGTATAACTTTCCACTGAGAAGTGAGTCTTTTCTTTATGGGTTTACCCCACTTGGCTTTGCCATAAACACTTATTTCAAGGATGGCACTTGTAAAAAATGTTGTCAAAATAAAGCAGAATGCATTGCTCCTAAATTCTCTTCCAATTCTACTTTTGACTCAACAGAAGTATCTTTGTATAACTTTCCACTGAGAAGTGAGTCATTTCTTTATGGGTTCACCCCACTTGGCTTTGCCATAAACACTTATTTCAAGGATGGCACTTGTAAAAAAGGTTGTCAAAATAAAGCAGAATGCATTGCTCCTAAATTCTCTTCCAATTCTACTTTTGACTCAACAGAAGTATCTTTGTATAACTTTCCACTGAGAAGTGAGTCTTTTCATTATGGGTCCACCCCACTTGGCTTTGCCATAAACACTTATTTCAAGGATGGCACTTGTAAAAAAGGTTGTCAAAATAAAGCAGAATGCATTGCTCCTAAATTCTCTTCCAATTCTACTTTTGACTCAACAGAAGTATCTTTGTATAACTTTCCACTGAGAAGTGAGTCTTTTCTTTATGGGTTTACCCCACTTGGCTTTGCCATAAACACTTATTTCAAGGATGGCACTTGTAAAAAAGGTTGTCAAAATAAAGCAGAATGCATTGCTCCTAAATTCTCTTCCAATTCTACTTTTGACTCAACAGAAGTATCTTTGTATAACTTTCCACTGAGAAGTGAGTCTTTTCTTTATGGGTTCACCCCACTTGGCTTTGCCATAAACACTTATTTCAAGGATGGCACTTGTAAAAAAGGTTGTCAAAATAAAGCAGAATGCATTGCTCCTAAATTCTCTTCCAATTCTACTTTTGACTCAACAGAAGTATCTTTGTATAACATTCCACTGAGAAGTGAGTCTTTTCTTTATGGGTTCACCCCACTTGGCTTTGCCATAAACACTTATTTCAAGGATGGCACTTGTAAAAAAGGTTGTCAAAATAAAGCAGAATGCATTGCTCCTAAATTCTCTTCCAATTCTACTTTTGACTCAACAGAAGTATCTTTGTATAACTTTCCACTGAGAAGTGAGTCTTTTCTTTATGGGTTCACCCCACTTGGCTTTGCCATAAGCACTTATTTCAAGGATGGCACTTGTAAAAAAGGTTGTCAAAATAAAGCAGAATGCATTGCTCCTAAATTCTCTTCCAATTCTACTTTTGACTCAACAGAAGTATCTTTGTATAACTTTCCACTGAGAAGTGAGTCTTTTCTTTATGGGTTCACCCCACTTGGATTTGCCATAAACACTTATTTCAAGGATGGCACTTGTAAAAAAGGTTGTCAAAATAAAGCAGAATGCATTGCTCCTAAATTCTCTTCCAATTCTACTTTTGACTCAACAGAAGTATCTTTGTATAACTTTCCACTGAGAAGTGAATCTTTTCTTTATGGGTTTACCCCACTTGGCTTTGCCATAAACACTTATTTCAAGGATGGCACTTGTAAAAAATGTTGTCAAAATAAAGCAGAATGCATTGCCCCTAAATTCTCTTCCAATTCTACTTTTGACTCAACAGAAGTATCTTTGTATAACTTTCCACTGAGAAGTGAGTCATTTCTTTATGGGTTCACCCCACTTGGCTTTGCCATAAACACTTATTTCAAGGATGGCACTTGTAAAAAAGGTTGTCAAAATAAAGCAGAATGCATTGCTCCTAAATTCTCTTCCAATTCTACTTTTGACTCAACAGAAGTATCTTTGTATAACTTTCCACTGAGAAGTGAGTCTTTTCATTATGGGTCCACCCCACTTGGCTTTGCCATAAACACTTATTTCAAGGATGGCACTTGTAAAAAAGGTTGTCAAAATAAAGCAGAATGCATTGCTCCTAAATTCTCTTCCAATTCTACTTTTGACTCAACAGAAGTATCTTTGTATAACTTTCCACTGAGAAGTGAGTCTTTTCTTTATGGGTTTACCCCACTTGGCTTTGCCATAAACACTTATTTCAAGGATGGCACTTGTAAAAAAGGTTGTCAAAATAAAGCAGAATGCATTGCTCCTAAATTCTCTTCCAATTCTACTTTTGACTCAACAGAAGTATCTTTGTATAACTTTCCACTGAGAAGTGAGTCTTTTCTTTATGGGTTCACCCCACTTGGCTTTGCCATAAACACTTATTTCAAGGATGGCACTTGTAAAAAAGGTTGTCAAAATAAAGCAGAATGCATTGCTCCTAAATTCTCTTCCAATTCTACTTTTGACTCAACAGAAGTATCTTTGTATAACTTTCCACTGAGAAGTGAGTCTTTTCTTTATGGGTTCACCCCACTTGGCTTTGCCATAAACACTTATTTCAAGGATGGCACTTGTAAAAAAGGTTGTCAAAATAAAGCAGAATGCATTGCTCCTAAATTCTCTTCCAATTCTACTTTTGACTCAACAGAAGTATCTTTGTATAACTTTCCACTGAGAAGTGAGTCTTTTCTTTATGGGTTTACCCCACTTGGCTTTGCCATAAACACTTATTTCAAGGATGGCACTTGTAAAAAATGTTGTCAAAATAAAGCAGAATGCATTGCTCCTAAATTCTCTTCCAATTCTTCTTTTGACTCAACAGAAGTATCTTTGTATAACTTTCCACTGAGAAGTGAGTCTTTTCTTTATGGGTTCACCCCACTTGGCTTTGCCATAAACACTTATTTCAAGGATGGCACTTGTAAAAAAGGTTGTCAAAATAAAGCAGAATGCATTGCTCCTAAATTCTCTTCCAATTCTACTTTTGACTCAACAGAAGTATCTTTGTATAACTTTCCACTGAGAAGTGAGTCTTTTCTTTATGGGTTTACCCCACTTGGCTTTGCCATAAACACTTATTTCAAGGATGGCACTTGTAAAAAAGGTTGTCAAAATAAAGCAGAATGCATTGCTCCTAAATTCTCTTCCAATTCTACTTTTGACTCAACAGAAGTATCTTTGTATAACTTTCCACTGAGAAGTGAGTCTTTTCTTTATGGGTTCACCCCACTTGGCTTTGCCATAAACACTTATTTCAAGGATGGCACTTGTAAAAAAGGTTGTCAAAATAAAGCAGAATGCATTGCTCCTAAATTCTCTTCCAATTCTACTTTTGACTCAACAGAAGTATCTTTGTATAACTTTCCACTGAGAAGTGAGTCTTTTCTTTATGGGTTCACCCCACTTGGCTTTGCCATAAACACTTATTTCAAGGATGGCACTTGTAAAAAAGGTTGTCAAAATAAAGCAGAATGCATTGCTCCTAAATTCTCTTCCAATTCTACTTTTGACTCAACAGAAGTATCTTTGTATAACTTTCCACTGAGAAGTGAGTCTTTTCTTTATGGGTTCACCCCACTTGGCTTTGCCATAAACACTTATTTCAAGGATGGCACTTGTAAAAAAGGTTGTCAAAATAAAGCAGAATGCATTGCTCCTAAATTCTCTTCCAATTCTACTTTTGACTCAACAGAAGTATCTTTGTATAACTTTCCACTGAGAAGTGAGTCTTTTCTTTATGGGTTCACCCCACTTGGCTTTGCCATAAACACTTATTTCAAGGATGGCACTTGTAAAAAAGGTTGTCAAAATAAAGCAGAATGCATTGCTCCTAAATTCTCTTCCAATTCTACTTTTGACTCAACAGAAGTATCTTTGTATAACTTTCCACTGAGAAGTGAGTCTTTTCTTTATGGGTTCACCCCTCTTGGCTTTGCCATAAACACTTATTTCAAGGATGGCACTTGTAAAAAAGGTTGTCAAAATAAAGCAGAATGCATTGCTCCTAAATTCTCTTCCAATTCTACTTTTGACTCAACAGAAGTATCTTTGTATAACTTTCCACTGAGAAGTGAGTCTTTTCTTTATGGGTTTACCCCACTTGGCTTTGCCATAAACACTTATTTCAAGGATGGCACTTGTAAAAAAGGTTGTCAAAATAAAGCAGAATGCATTGCTCCTAAATTCTCTTCCAATTCTACTTTTGACTCAACAGAAGTATCTTTGTATAACTTTCCACTGAGAAGTGAGTCTTTTCTTTATGGGTTCACCCCACTTGGCTTTGCCATAAACACTTATTTCAAGGATGGCACTTGTAAAAAAGGTTGTCAAAATAAAGCAGAATGCATTGCTCCTAAATTCTCTTCCAATTCTACTTTTGACTCAACAGAAGTATCTTTGTATAACTTTCCACTGAGAAGTGAGTCTTTTCTTTATGGGTTCACCCCACTTGGCTTTGCCATAAACACTTATTTCAAGGATGGCACTTGTAAAAAATGTTGTCAAAATAAAGCACAATGCATTGCTCCTAAATTCTCTTCCAATTCTACTTTTGACTCAACAGAAGTATCTTTGTATAACTTTCCACTGAGAAGTGAGTCTTTTCTTTATGGGTTTACCCCACTTGGCTTTGCCATAAACACTTATTTCAAGGATGGCACTTGTAAAAAAGGTTGTCAAAATAAAGCAGAATGCATTGCTCCTAAATTCTCTTCCAATTCTACTTTTGACTCAACAGAAGTATCTTTGTATAACTTTCCACTGAGAAGTGAGTCTTTTCTTTATGGGTTCACCCCACTTGGCTTTGCCATAAACACTTATTTCAAGGATGGCACTTGTAAAAAAGGTTGTCAAAATAAAGCAGAATGCATTGCTCCTAAATTCTCTTCCAATTCTACTTTTGACTCAACAGAAGTATCTTTGTATAACTTTCCACTGAGAAGTGAGTCTTTTCTTTATGGGTTTACCCCACTTGGCTTTGCCATAAACACTTGTTTCAAGGATGGCACTTGTAAAAAAGGTTGTCAAAATAAAGCAGAATGCATTGCTCCTAAATTCTCTTCCAATTCTACTTTTGACTCAACAGAAGTATCTTTGTATAACTTTCCACTGAGAAGTGAGTCTTTTCTTTATGGGTTCACCCCACTTGGCTTTGCCATAAACACTTATTTCAAGGATGGCACTTGTAAAAAAGGTTGTCAAAATAAAGCAGAATGCATTGCTCCTAAATTCTCTTCCAATTCTACTTTTGACTCAACAGAAGTATCTTTGTATAACTTTCCACTGAGAAGTGAATCTTTTCTTTATGGGTTCACCCCACTTGGCTTTGCCATAAACACTTATTTCAAGGATGGCACTTGTAAAAAAGGTTGTCAAAATAAAGCAGAATGCATTGCTCCTAAATTCTCTTCCAATTCTACTTTTGACTCAACAGAAGTATCTTTGTATAACTTTCCACTGAGAAGTGAGTCTTTTCTTTATGGGTTCACCCCACTTGGCTTTGCCATAAACACTTATTTCAAGGATGGCACTTGTAAAAAAGGTTGTCAAAATAAAGCAGAATGCATTGCTCCTAAATTCTCTTCCAATTCTACTTTTGACTCAACAGAAGTATCTTTGTATAACTTTCCACTGAGAAGTGAGTCTTTTCTTTATGGGTTTACCCCACTTGGCTTTGCCATAAACACTTGTTTCAAGGATGGCACTTGTAAAAAAGGTTGTCAAAATAAAGCAGAATGCATTGCTCCTAAATTCTCTTCCAATTCTACTTTTGACTCAACAGAAGTATCTTTGTATAACTTTCCACTGAGAAGTGAGTCTTTTCTTTATGGGTTCACCCCACTTGGCTTTGCCATAAACACTTATTTCAAGGATGGCACTTGTAAAAAAGGTTGTCAAAATAAAGCAGAATGCATTGCTCCTAAATTCTCTTCCAATTCTACTTTTGACTCAACAGAAGTATCTTTGTATAACTTTCCACTGAGAAGTGAATCTTTTCTTTATGGGTTCACCCCACTTGGCTTTGCCATAAACACTTATTTCAAGGATGGCACTTGTAAAAAAGGTTGTCAAAATAAAGCAGAATGCATTGCTCCTAAATTCTCTTCCAATTCTACTTTTGACTCAACAGAAGTATCTTTGTATAACTTTCCACTGAGAAGTGAGTCTTTTCTTTATGGGTTTACCCCACTTGGCTTTGCCATAAACACTTATTTCAAGGATGGCACTTGTAAAAAAGGTTGTCAAAATAAAGCAGAATGCATTGCTCCTAAATTCTCTTCCAATTCTACTTTTGACTCAACAGAAGTATCTTTGTATAACTTTCCACTGAGAAGTGAGTCTTTTCTTTATGGGTTCACCCCACTTGGCTTTGCCATAAACACTTATTTCAAGGATGGCACTTGTAAAAAAGGTTGTCAAAATAAAGCAGAATGCATTGCTCCTAAATTCTCTTCCAATTCTACTTTTGACTCAACAGAAGTATCTTTGTATAACTTTCCACTGAGAAGTGAGTCTTTTCTTTATGGGTTCACCCCACTTGGCTTTGCCATAAGCACTTATTTCAAGGATGGCACTTGTAAAAAAGGTTGTCAAAATAAAGCAGAATGCATTGCTCCTAAATTCTCTTCCAATTCTACTTTTGACTCAACAGAAGTATCTTTGTATAACTTTCCACTGAGAAGTGAGTCTTTTCTTTATGGGTTCACCCCACTTGGCTTTGCCATAAACACTTATTTCAAGGATGGCACTTGTAAAAAAGGTTGTCAAAATAAAGCAGAATGCATTGCTCCTAAATTCTCTTCCAATTCTACTTTTGACTCAACAGAAGTATCTTTGTATAACTTTCCACTGAGAAGTGAATCTTTTCTTTATGGGTTTACCCCACTTGGCTTTGCCATAAACACTTATTTCAAGGATGGCACTTGTAAAAAATGTTGTCAAAATAAAGCAGAATGCATTGCTCCTAAATTCTCTTCCAATTCTACTTTTGACTCAACAGAAGTATCTTTGTATAACTTTCCACTGAGAAGTGAGTCATTTCTTTATGGGTTCACCCCACTTGGCTTTGCCATAAACACTTATTTCAAGGATGGCACTTGTAAAAAAGGTTGTCAAAATAAAGCAGAATGCATTGCTCCTAAATTCTCTTCCAATTCTACTTTTGACTCAACAGAAGTATCTTTGTATAACTTTCCACTGAGAAGTGAGTCTTTTCATTATGGGTCCACCCCACTTGGCTTTGCCATAAACACTTATTTCAAGGATGGCACTTGTAAAAAAGGTTGTCAAAATAAAGCAGAATGCATTGCTCCTAAATTCTCTTCCAAATTCTACTTTTGACTCAACAGAAGTATCTTTGTATAACTTTCCACTGAGAAGTGAGTCTTTTCTTTATGGGTTTACCCCACTTGGCTTTGCCATAAACACTTATTTCAAGGATGGCACTTGTAAAAAAGGTTGTCAAAATAAAGCAGAATGCATTGCTCCTAAATTCTCTTCCAATTCTACTTTTGACTCAACAGAAGTATCTTTGTATAACTTTCCACTGAGAAGTGAGTCTTTTCTTTATGGGTTCACCCCACTTGGCTTTGCCATAAACACTTATTTCAAGGATGGCACTTGTAAAAAAGGTTGTCAAAATAAAGCAGAATGCATTGCTCCTAAATTCTCTTCCAATTCTACTTTTGACTCAACAGAAGTATCTTTGTATAACTTTCCACTGAGAAGTGAGTCTTTTCTTTATGGGTTCACCCCACTTGGCTTTGCCATAAACACTTATTTCAAGGATGGCACTTGTAAAAAAGGTTGTCAAAATAAAGCAGAATGCATTGCTCCTAAATTCTCTTCCAATTCTACTTTTGACTCAACAGAAGTATCTTTGTATAACTTTCCACTGAGAAGTGAGTCTTTTCTTTATGGGTTTACCCCACTTGGCTTTGCCATAAACACTTATTTCAAGGATGGCACTTGTAAAAAATGTTGTCAAAATAAAGCAGAATGCATTGCTCCTAAATTCTCTTCCAATTCTTCTTTTGACTCAACAGAAGTATCTTTGTATAACTTTCCACTGAGAAGTGAGTCTTTTCTTTATGGGTTCACCCCACTTGGCTTTGCCATAAACACTTATTTCAAGGATGGCACTTGTAAAAAAGGTTGTCAAAATAAAGCAGAATGCATTGCTCCTAAATTCTCTTCCAATTCTACTTTTGACTCAACAGAAGTATCTTTGTATAACTTTCCACTGAGAAGTGAGTCTTTTCTTTATGGGTTTACCCCACTTGGCTTTGCCATAAACACTTGTTTCAAGGATGGCACTTGTAAAAAAGGTTGTCAAAATAAAGCAGAATGCATTGCTCCTAAATTCTCTTCCAATTCTACTTTTGACTCAACAGAAGTATCTTTGTATAACTTTCCACTGAGAAGTGAGTCTTTTCTTTATGGGTTTACCCCACTTGGCTTTGCCATAAACACTTATTTCAAGGATGGCACTTGTAAAAAAGGTTGTCAAAATAAAGCAGAATGCATTGCTCCTAAATTCTCTTCCAATTCTACTTTTGACTCAACAGAAGTATCTTTGTATAACTTTCCACTGAGAAGTGAGTCTTTTCTTTATGGGTTCACCCCACTTGGCTTTGCCATAAACACTTATTTCAAGGATGGCACTTGTAAAAAAGGTTGTCAAAATAAAGCAGAATGCATTGCTCCTAAATTCTCTTCCAATTCTACTTTTGACTCAACAGAAGTATCTTTGTATAACTTTCCACTGAGAAGTGAGTCTTTTCTTTATGGGTTCACCCCACTTGGCTTTGCCATAAACACTTATTTCAAGGATGGCACTTGTAAAAAAGGTTGTCAAAATAAAGCAGAATGCATTGCTCCTAAATTCTCTTCCAATTCTACTTTTGACTCAACAGAAGTAT
The DNA here is from genome assembly GCA_964036315.1 of Acanthosepion esculentum. Taxonomy (NCBI): domain Eukaryota; kingdom Metazoa; phylum Mollusca; class Cephalopoda; order Sepiida; family Sepiidae; genus Acanthosepion; species Acanthosepion esculentum. The sequence goes on from OZ038503.1 coordinate 9,768,136, forward strand.
CTTTGTATAACTTTCCACTGAGAAGTGAGTCTTTTCTTTATGGGTTTACCCCACTTGGCTTTGCCATAAACACTTATTTCAAGGATGGCACTTGTAAAAAAGGTTGTCAAAATAAAGCAGAATGCATTGCTCCTAAATTCTCTTCCAATTCTACTTTTGACTCAACAGAAGTATCTTTGTATAACTTTCCACTGAGAAGTGAGTCTTTTCTTTATGGGTTCACCCCACTTGGCTTTGCCATAAACACTTATTTCAAGGATGGCACTTGTAAAAAAGGTTGTCAAAATAAAGCAGAATGCATTGCTCCTAAATTCTCTTCCAATTCTACTTTTGACTCAACAGAAGTATCTTTGTATAACTTTCCACTGAGAAGTGAGTCTTTTCTTTATGGGTTTACCCCACTTGGCTTTGCCATAAACACTTGTTTCAAGGATGGCACTTGTAAAAAAGGTTGTCAAAATAAAGCAGAATGCATTGCTCCTAAATTCTCTTCCAATTCTACTTTTGACTCAACAGAAGTATCTTTGTATAACTTTCCACTGAGAAGTGAGTCTTTTCTTTATGGGTTCACCCCACTTGGCTTTGCCATAAACACTTATTTCAAGGATGGCACTTGTAAAAAAGGTTGTCAAAATAAAGCAGAATGCATTGCTCCTAAATTCTCTTCCAATTCTTCTTTTGACTCAACAGAAGTATCTTTGTATAACTTTCCACTGAGAAGTGAGTCTTTTCTTTATGGGTTCACCCCACTTGGCTTTGCCATAAACACTTATTTCAAGGATGGCACTTGTAAAAAAGGTTGTCAAAATAAAGCAGAATGCATTGCTCCTAAATTCTCTTCCAATTCTACTTTTGACTCAACAGAAGTATCTTTGTATAACTTTCCACTGAGAAGTGAGTCTTTTCTTTATGGGTTCACCCCACTTGGCTTTGCCATAAACACTTATTTCAAGGATGGCACTTGTAAAAAAGGTTGTCAAAATAAAGCAGAATGCATTGCTCCTAAATTCTCTTCCAATTCTACTTTTGACTCAACAGAAGTATCTTTGTATAACTTTCCACTGAGAAGTGAGTCTTTTCTTTATGGGTTCACCCCACTTGGCTTTGCCATAAACACTTATTTCAAGGATGGCACTTGTAAAAAAGGTTGTCAAAATAAAGCAGAATGCATTGCTCCTAAATTCTCTTCCAATTCTACTTTTGACTCAACAGAAGTATCTTTGTATAACTTTCCACTGAGAAGTGAGTCTTTTCTTTATGGGTTCACCCCTCTTGGCTTTGCCATAAACACTTATTTCAAGGATGGCACTTGTAAAAAAGGTTGTCAAAATAAAGCAGAATGCATTGCTCCTAAATTCTCTTCCAATTCTACTTTTGACTCAACAGAAGTATCTTTGTATAACTTTCCACTGAGAAGTGAGTCTTTTCTTTATGGGTTTACCCCACTTGGCTTTGCCATAAACACTTATTTCAAGGATGGCACTTGTAAAAAAGGTTGTCAAAATAAAGCAGAATGCATTGCTCCTAAATTCTCTTCCAATTCTACTTTTGACTCAACAGAAGTATCTTTGTATAACTTTCCACTGAGAAGTGAGTCTTTTCTTTATGGGTTCACCCCACTTGGCTTTGCCATAAACACTTATTTCAAGGATGGCACTTGTAAAAAAGGTTGTCAAAATAAAGCAGAATGCATTGCTCCTAAATTCTCTTCCAATTCTACTTTTGACTCAACAGAAGTATCTTTGTATAACTTTCCACTGAGAAGTGAGTCTTTTCTTTATGGGTTCACCCCACTTGGCTTTGCCATAAACACTTATTTCAAGGATGGCACTTGTAAAAAATGTTGTCAAAATAAAGCACAATGCATTGCTCCTAAATTCTCTTCCAATTCTACTTTTGACTCAACAGAAGTATCTTTGTATAACTTTCCACTGAGAAGTGAGTCTTTTCTTTATGGGTTTACCCCACTTGGCTTTGCCATAAACACTTATTTCAAGGATGGCACTTGTAAAAAAGGTTGTCAAAATAAAGCAGAATGCATTGCTCCTAAATTCTCTTCCAATTCTACTTTTGACTCAACAGAAGTATCTTTGTATAACTTTCCACTGAGAAGTGAGTCTTTTCTTTATGGGTTCACCCCACTTGGCTTTGCCATAAACACTTATTTCAAGGATGGCACTTGTAAAAAAGGTTGTCAAAATAAAGCAGAATGCATTGCTCCTAAATTCTCTTCCAATTCTACTTTTGACTCAACAGAAGTATCTTTGTATAACTTTCCACTGAGAAGTGAGTCTTTTCTTTATGGGTTTACCCCACTTGGCTTTGCCATAAACACTTGTTTCAAGGATGGCACTTGTAAAAAAGGTTGTCAAAATAAAGCAGAATGCATTGCTCCTAAATTCTCTTCCAATTCTACTTTTGACTCAACAGAAGTATCTTTGTATAACTTTCCACTGAGAAGTGAGTCTTTTCTTTATGGGTTCACCCCACTTGGCTTTGCCATAAACACTTATTTCAAGGATGGCACTTGTAAAAAAGGTTGTCAAAATAAAGCAGAATGCATTGCTCCTAAATTCTCTTCCAATTCTACTTTTGACTCAACAGAAGTATCTTTGTATAACTTTCCACTGAGAAGTGAATCTTTTCTTTATGGGTTCACCCCACTTGGCTTTGCCATAAACACTTATTTCAAGGATGGCACTTGTAAAAAAGGTTGTCAAAATAAAGCAGAATGCATTGCTCCTAAATTCTCTTCCAATTCTACTTTTGACTCAACAGAAGTATCTTTGTATAACTTTCCACTGAGAAGTGAGTCTTTTCTTTATGGGTTCACCCCACTTGTCTTTGCCATAAACACTTATTTCAAGGATGGCACTTGTAAAAAAGGTTGTCAAAATAAAGCAGAATGCATTGCTCCTAAATTCTCTTCCAATTCTACTTTTGACTCAACAGAAGTATCTTTGTATAACTTTCCACTGAGAAGTGAGTCTTTTCTTTATGGGTTCACCCCACTTGGCTTTGCCATAAGCACTTATTTCAAGGATGGCACTTGTAAAAAAGGTTGTCAAAATAAAGCAGAATGCATTGCTCCTAAATTCTCTTCCAATTCTACTTTTGACTCAACAGAAGTATCTTTGTATAACTTTCCACTGAGAAGTGAGTCTTTTCTTTATGGGTTCACCCCACTTGGCTTTGCCATAAACACTTATTTCAAGGATGGCACTTGTAAAAAAGGTTGTCAAAATAAAGCAGAATGCATTGCTCCTAAATTCTCTTCCAATTCTACTTTTGACTCAACAGAAGTATCTTTGTATAACTTTCCACTGAGAAGTGAATCTTTTCTTTATGGGTTTACCCCACTTGGCTTTGCCATAAACACTTATTTCAAGGATGGCACTTGTAAAAAAGGTTGTCAAAATAAAGCAGAATGCATTGCTCCTAAATTCTCTTCCAATTCTACTTTTGACTCAACAGAAGTATCTTTGTATAACTTTCCACTGAGAAGTGAGTCATTTCTTTATGGGTTCACCCCACTTGGCTTTGCCATAAACACTTATTTCAAGGATGGCACTTGTAAAAAAGGTTGTCAAAATAAAGCAGAATGCATTGCTCCTAAATTCTCTTCCAATTCTACTTTTGACTCAACAGAAGTATCTTTGTATAACTTTCCACTGAGAAGTGAGTCTTTTCATTATGGGTCCACCCCACTTGGCTTTGCCATAAACACTTATTTCAAGGATGGCACTTGTAAAAAAGGTTGTCAAAATTAAGCAGAATGCATTGCTCCTAAATTCTCTTCCAATTCTACTTTTGACTCAACAGAAGTATCTTTGTATAACTTTCCACTGAGAAGTGAGTCTTTTCTTTATGGGTTTACCCCACTTGGCTTTGCCATAAACACTTATTTCAAGGATGGCACTTGTAAAAAAGGTTGTCAAAATAAAGCAGAATGCATTGCTCCTAAATTCTCTTCCAATTCTACTTTTGACTCAACAGAAGTATCTTTGTATAACTTTCCACTGAGAAGTGAGTCTTTTCTTTATGGGTTCACCCCACTTGGCTTTGCCATAAACACTTATTTCAAGGATGGCACTTGTAAAAAAGGTTGTCAAAATAAAGCAGAATGCATTGCTCCTAAATTCTCTTCCAATTCTACTTTTGACTCAACAGAAGTATCTTTGTATAACTTTCCACTGAGAAGTGAGTCTTTTCTTTATGGGTTCACCCCACTTGGCTTTGCCATAAACACTTATTTCAAGGATGGCACTTGTAAAAAAGGTTGTCAAAATAAAGCAGAATGCATTGCTCCTAAATTCTCTTCCAATTCTACTTTTGACTCAACAGAAGTATCTTTGTATAACTTTCCACTGAGAAGTGAGTCTTTTCTTTATGGGTTTACCCCACTTGGCTTTGCCATAAACACTTATTTCAAGGATGGCACTTGTAAAAAATGTTGTCAAAATAAAGCAGAATGCATTGCTCCTAAATTCTCTTCCAATTCTTCTTTTGACTCAACAGAAGTATCTTTGTATAACTTTCCACTGAGAAGTGAGTCTTTTCTTTATGGGTTCACCCCACTTGGCTTTGCCATAAACACTTATTTCAAGGATGGCACTTGTAAAAAAGGTTGTCAAAATAAAGCAGAATGCATTGCTCCTAAATTCTCTTCCAATTCTACTTTTGACTCAACAGAAGTATCTTTGTATAACTTTCCACTGAGAAGTGAGTCTTTTCTTTATGGGTTTACCCCACTTGGCTTTGCCATAAACACTTATTTCAAGGATGGCACTTGTAAAAAAGGTTGTCAAAATAAAGCAGAATGCATTGCTCCTAAATTCTCTTCCAATTCTACTTTTGACTCAACAGAAGTATCTTTGTATAACTTTCCACTGAGAAGTGAGTCTTTTCTTTATGGGTTCACCCCACTTGGCTTTGCCATAAACACTTATTTCAAGGATGGCACTTGTAAAAAAGGTTGTCAAAATAAAGCAGAATGCATTGCTCCTAAATTCTCTTCCAATTCTACTTTTGACTCAACAGAAGTATCTTTGTATAACTTTCCACTGAGAAGTGAGTCTTTTCTTTATGGGTTTACCCCACTTGGCTTTGCCATAAACACTTATTTCAAGGATGGCACTTGTAAAAAAGGTTGTCAAAATAAAGCAGAATGCATTGCTCCTAAATTCTCTTCCAATTCTACTTTTGACTCAACAGAAGTATCTTTGTATAACTTTCCACTGAGAAGTGAGTCTTTTCTTTATGGGTTCACCCCACTTGGCTTTGCCATAAACACTTATTTCAAGGATGGCACTTGTAAAAAAGGTTGTCAAAATAAAGCAGAATGCATTGCTCCTAAATTCTCTTCCAATTCTACTTTTGACTCAACAGAAGTATCTTTGTATAACTTTCCACTGAGAAGTGAGTCTTTTCTTTATGGGTTCACCCCACTTGGCTTTGCCATAAACACTTATTTCAAGGATGGCACTTGTAAAAAAGGTTGTCAAAATAAAGCAGAATGCATTGCTCCTAAATTCTCTTCCAATTCTACTTTTGACTCAACAGAAGTATCTTTGTATAACTTTCCACTGAGAAGTGAGTCTTTTCTTTATGGGTTTACCCCACTTGGCTTTGCCATAAACACTTATTTCAAGGATGGCACTTGTAAAAAAGGTTGTCAAAATAAAGCAGAATGCATTGCTCCTAAATTCTCTTCCAATTCTACTTTTGACTCAACAGAAGTATCTTTGTATAACTTTCCACTGAGAAGTGAGTCTTTTCTTTATGGGTTCACCCCACTTGGCTTTGCCATAAACACTTATTTCAAGGATGGCACTTGTAAAAAAGGTTGTCAAAATAAAGCAGAATGCATTGCTCCTAAATTCTCTTCCAATTCTACTTTTGACTCAACAGAAGTATCTTTGTATAACTTTCCACTGAGAAGTGAGTCTTTTCTTTATGGGTTTACCCCACTTGGCTTTGCCATAAACACTTGTTTCAAGGATGGCACTTGTAAAAAAGGTTGTCAAAATAAAGCAGAATGCATTGCTCCTAAATTCTCTTCCAATTCTACTTTTGACTCAACAGAAGTATCTTTGTATAACTTTCCACTGAGAAGTGAGTCTTTTCTTTATGGGTTCACCCCACTTGGCTTTGCCATAAACACTTATTTCAAGGATGGCACTTGTAAAAAAGGTTGTCAAAATAAAGCAGAATGCATTGCTCCTAAATTCTCTTCCAATTCTTCTTTTGACTCAACAGAAGTATCTTTGTATAACTTTCCACTGAGAAGTGAGTCTTTTCTTTATGGGTTCACCCCACTTGGCTTTGCCATAAACACTTATTTCAAGGATGGCACTTGTAAAAAAGTTTGTCAAAATAAAGCAGAATGCATTGCTCCTAAATTCTCTTCCAATTCTACTTTTGACTCAACAGAAGTATCTTTGTATAACTTTCCACTGAGAAGTGAGTCTTTTCTTTATGGGTTCACCCCACTTGGCTTTGCCATAAACACTTATTTCAAGGATGGCACTTGTAAAAAAGGTTGTCAAAATAAAGCAGAATGCATTGCTCCTAAATTCTCTTCCAATTCTACTTTTGACTCAACAGAAGTATCTTTGTATAACTTTCCACTGAGAAGTGAGTCTTTTCTTTATGGGTTCACCCCACTTGGCTTTGCCATAAACACTTATTTCAAGGATGGCACTTGTAAAAAAGGTTGTCAAAATAAAGCAGAATGCATTGCTCCTAAATTCTCTTCCAATTCTACTTTTGACTCAACAGAAGTATCTTTGTATAACTTTCCACTGAGAAGTGAGTCTTTTCTTTATGGGTTCACCCCTCTTGGCTTTGCCATAAACACTTATTTCAAGGATGGCACTTGTAAAAAAGGTTGTCAAAATAAAGCAGAATGCATTGCTCCTAAATTCTCTTCCAATTCTACTTTTGACTCAACAGAAGTATCTTTGTATAACTTTCCACTGAGAAGTGAGTCTTTTCTTTATGGGTTTACCCCACTTGGCTTTGCCATAAACACTTATTTCAAGGATGGCACTTGTAAAAAAGGTTGTCAAAATAAAGCAGAATGCATTGCTCCTAAATTCTCTTCCAATTCTACTTTTGACTCAACAGAAGTATCTTTGTATAACTTTCCACTGAGAAGTGAGTCTTTTCTTTATGGGTTCACCCCACTTGGCTTTGCCATAAACACTTATTTCAAGGATGGCACTTGTAAAAAAGGTTGTCAAAATAAAGCAAAATGCATTGCTCCTAAATTCTCTTCCAATTCTACTTTTGACTCAACAGAAGTATCTTTGTATAACTTTCCACTGAGAAGTGAGTCTTTTCTTTATGGGTTTACCCCACTTGGCTTTGCCATAAACACTTGTTTCAAGGATGGCACTTGTAAAAAAGGTTGTCAAAATAAAGCAGAATGCATTGCTCCTAAATTCTCTTCCAATTCTACTTTTGACTCAACAGAAGTATCTTTGTATAACTTTCCACTGAGAAGTGAGTCTTTTCTTTATGGGTTCACCCCACTTGGCTTTGCCATAAACACTTATTTCAAGGATGGCACTTGTAAAAAAGGTTGTCAAAATAAAGCAGAATGCATTGCTCCTAAATTCTCTTCCAATTCTACTTTTGACTCAACAGAAGTATCTTTGTATAACTTTCCACTGAGAAGTGAATCTTTTCTTTATGGGTTCACCCCACTTGGCTTTGCCATAAACACTTATTTCAAGGATGGCACTTGTAAAAAAGGTTGTCAAAATAAAGCAGAATGCATTGCTCCTAAATTCTCTTCCAATTCTACTTTTGACTCAACAGAAGTATCTTTGTATAACTTTCCACTGAGAAGTGAGTCTTTTCTTTATGGGTTCACCCCACTTGGCTTTGCCATAAACACTTATTTCAAGGATGGCACTTGTAAAAAAGGTTGTCAAAATAAAGCAGAATGCATTGCTCCTAAATTCTCTTCCAATTCTACTTTTGACTCAACAGAAGTATCTTTGTATAACTTTCCACTGAGAAGTGAGTCTTTTCTTTATGGGTTCACCCCACTTGGCTTTGCCATAAACACTTATTTCAAGGATGGCACTTGTAAAAAAGGTTGTCAAAATAAAGCAGAATGCATTGCTCCTAAATTCTCTTCCAATTCTACTTTTGACTCAACAGAAGTATCTTTGTATAACTTTCCACTGAGAAGTGAGTCTTTTCTTTATGGGTTCACCCCACTTGGCTTTGCCATAAACACTTATTTCAAGGATGGCACTTGTAAAAAAGGTTGTCAAAATAAAGCAGAATGCATTGCTCCTAAATTCTCTTCCAATTCTACTTTTGACTCAACAGAAGTATCTTTGTATAACTTTTCACTGAGAAGTGAGTCTTTTCTTTATGGGTTCACCCCTCTTGGCTTTGCCATAAACACTTATTTCAAGGATGGCACTTGTAAAAAAGGTTGTCAAAATAAAGCAGAATGCATTGCTCCTAAATTCTCTTCCAATTCTACTTTTGACTCAACAGAAGTATCTTTGTATAACTTTCCACTGAGAAGTGAGTCTTTTCTTTATGGGTTTACCCCACTTGGCTTTGCCATAAACACTTATTTCAAGGATGGCACTTGTAAAAAAGGTTGTCAAAATAAAGCAGAATGCATTGCTCCTAAATTCTCTTCCAATTCTACTTTTGACTCAACAGAAGTATCTTTGTATAACTTTCCACTGAGAAGTGAGTCTTTTCTTTATGGGTTCACCCCACTTGGCTTTGCCATAAACACTTATTTCAAGGATGGCACTTGTAAACAAGGTTGTCAAAATAAAGCAGAATGCATTGCTCCTAAATTCTCTTCCAATTCTACTTTTGACTCAACAGAAGTATCTTTGTATAACTTTCCACTGAGAAGTGAGTCTTTTCTTTATGGGTTTACCCCACTTGGCTTTGCCATAAACACTTATTTCAAGGATGGCACTTGTAAAAAAGGTTGTCAAAATAAAGCAGAATGCATTGCTCCTAAATTCTCTTCCAATTCTACTTTTGACTCAACAGAAGTATCTTTGTATAACTTTCCACTGAGAAGTGAGTCTTTTCTTTATGGGTTCACCCCACTTGGCTTTGCCATAAACACTTATTTCAAGGATGGCACTTGTAAAAAATGTTGTCAAAATAAAGCAGAATGCATTGCTCCTAAATTCTCTTCCAATTCTACTTTTGACTCAACAGAAGTATCTTTGTATAACTTTCCACTGAGAAGTGAGTCTTTTCTTTATGGGTTTACCCCACTTGGCTTTGCCATAAACACTTATTTCAAGGATGGCACTTGTAAAAAAGGTTGTCAAAATAAAGCAGAATGCATTGCTCCTAAATTCTCTTCCAATTCTACTTTTGACTCAACAGAAGTATCTTTGTGTAACTTTCCACTGAGAAGTGAGTCTTTTCTTTATGGGTTTACCCCACTTGGCTTTGCCATAAACACTTATTTCAAGGATGGCACTTGTAAAAAAGGTTGTCAAAATAAAGCAGATTGCATTGCTCCTAAATTCTCTTCCAATTCTACTTTTGACTCAACAGAAGTATCTTTGTATAACTTTCCACTGAGAAGTGAGTCTTTTCTTTATGGGTTCACCCCACTTGGCTTTGCCATAAACACTTATTTCAAGGATGGCACTTGTAAAAAAGGTTGTCAAAATAAAGCAGAATGCATTGCTCCTAAATTCTCTTCCAATTCTACTTTTGACTCAACAGAAGTATCTTTGTATAACTTTCCACTGAGAAGTGAGACTTTTCTTTATGGGTTTACCCCACTTGGCTTTGCCATAAACACTTATTTCAAGGATGGCACTTGTAAAAAAGGTTGTCAAAATAAAGCAGAATGCATTGCTCCTAAATTCTCTTCCAATTCTACTTTTGACTCAACAGAAGTATCTTTGTATAACTTTCCACTGAGAAGTGAGTCTTTTCTTTATGGGTTCACCCCACTTGGCTTTGCCATAAACACTTATTTCAAGGATGGCACTTGTAAAAAAGGTTGTCAAAATAAAGCAGAATGCATTGCTCCTAAATTCTCTTCCAATTCTACTTTTGACTCAACAGAAGTATCTTTGTATAACTTTCCACTGAGAAGTGAATCTTTTCTTTATGGGTTCACCCCACTTGGCTTTGCCATAAACACTTATTTCAAGGATGGCACTTGTAAAAAAGGTTGTCAAAATAAAGCAGAATGCATTGCTCCTAAATTCTCTTCCAATTCTACTTTTGACTCAACAGAAGTATCTTTGTATAACTTTCCACTGAGAAGTGAGTCTTTTCTTTATGGGTTCACCCCACTTGGCTTTGCCATAAACACTTATTTCAAGGATGGCACTTGTAAAAAAGGTTGTCAAAATAAAGCAGAATGCATTGCTCCTAAATTCTCTTCCAATTCTACTTTTGACTCAACAGAAGTATCTTTGTATAACTTTCCACTGAGAAGTGAGTCTTTTCTTTATGGGTTCACCCCACTTGGCTTTGCCATAAACACTTATTTCAAGGATGGCACTTGTAAAAAAGGTTGTCAAAATAAAGCAGAATGCATTGCTCCTAAATTCTCTTCCAATTCTACTTTTGACTCAACAGAAGTATCTTTGTATAACTTTCCACTGAGAAGTGAGTCTTTTCTTTATGGGTTCACCCCACTTGGCTTTGCCATAAACACTTATTTCAAGGATGGCACTTGTAAAAAAGGTTGTCAAAATAAAGCAGAATGCATTGCTCCTAAATTCTCTTCCAATTCTACTTTTGACTCAACAGAAGTATCTTTGTATAACTTTTCACTGAGAAGTGAGTCTTTTCTTTATGGGTTCACCCCTCTTGGCTTTGCCATAAACACTTATTTCAAGGATGGCACTTGTAAAAAAGGTTGTCAAAATAAAGCAGAATGCATTGCTCCTAAATTCTCTTCCAATTCTACTTTTGACTCAACAGAAGTATCTTTGTATAACTTTCCACTGAGAAGTGAGTCTTTTCTTTATGGGTTTACCCCACTTGGCTTTGCCATAAACACTTATTTCAAGGATGGCACTTGTAAAAAAGGTTGTCAAAATAAAGCAGAATGCATTGCTCCTAAATTCTCTTCCAATTCTACTTTTGACTCAACAGAAGTATCTTTGTATAACTTTCCACTGAGAAGTGAGTCTTTTCTTTATGGGTTCACCCCACTTGGCTTTGCCATAAACACTTATTTCAAGGATGGCACTTGTAAACAAGGTTGTCAAAATAAAGCAGAATGCATTGCTCCTAAATTCTCTTCCAATTCTACTTTTGACTCAACAGAAGTATCTTTGTATAACTTTCCACTGAGAAGTGAGTCTTTTCTTTATGGGTTTACCCCACTTGGCTTTGCCATAAACACTTATTTCAAGGATGGCACTTGTAAAAAAGGTTGTCAAAATAAAGCAGAATGCATTGCTCCTAAATTCTCTTCCAATTCTACTTTTGACTCAACAGAAGTATCTTTGTATAACTTTCCACTGAGAAGTGAGTCTTTTCTTTATGGGTTCACCCCACTTGGCTTTGCCATAAACACTTATTTCAAGGATGGCACTTGTAAAAAATGTTGTCAAAATAAAGCAGAATGCATTGCTCCTAAATTCTCTTCCAATTCTACTTTTGACTCAACAGAAGTATCTTTGTATAACTTTCCACTGAGAAGTGAGTCTTTTCTTTATGGGTTTACCCCACTTGGCTTTGCCATAAACACTTATTTCAAGGATGGCACTTGTAAAAAAGGTTGTCAAAATAAAGCAGAATGCATTGCTCCTAAATTCTCTTCCAATTCTACTTTTGACTCAACAGAAGTATCTTTGTGTAACTTTCCACTGAGAAGTGAGTCTTTTCTTTATGGGTTTACCCCACTTGGCTTTGCCATAAACACTTATTTCAAGGATGGCACTTGTAAAAAAGGTTGTCAAAATAAAGCAGATTGCATTGCTCCTAAATTCTCTTCCAATTCTACTTTTGACTCAACAGAAGTATCTTTGTATAACTTTCCACTGAGAAGTGAGTCTTTTCTTTATGGGTTCACCCCACTTGGCTTTGCCATAAACACTTATTTCAAGGATGGCACTTGTAAAAAAGGTTGTCAAAATAAAGCAGAATGCATTGCTCCTAAATTCTCTTCCAATTCTACTTTTGACTCAACAGAAGTATCTTTGTATAACTTTCCACTGAGAAGTGAGACTTTTCTTTATGGGTTTACCCCACTTGGCTTTGCCATAAACACTTATTTCAAGGATGGCACTTGTAAAAAAGGTTGTCAAAATAAAGCAGAATGCATTGCTCCTAAATTCTCTTCCAATTCTACTTTTGACTCAACAGAAGTATCTTTGTATATCTTTCCACTGAGAAGTGAGTCTTTTCTTTATGGGTTTACCCCACTTGGCTTTGCCATAAACACTTATTTCCAGGATGGCACTTGTAAAAAAGGTTGTCAAAATAAAGCAGAATGCATTGCTCCTAAATTCTCTTCCAATTCTACTTTTGACTCAACAGAAGTATCTTTGTATAACTTTCCACTGAGAAGTGAGTCTTTTCTTTATGGGTTCACCCCACTTGGCTTTGCCATAAACACTTATTTCAAGGATGGCACTTGTAAAAAAGGTTGTCAAAATAAAGCAGAATGCATTGCTCCTAAATTCTCTTCCAATTCTACTTTTGACTCAACAGAAGTATCTTTGTATAACTTTCCACTGAGAAGTGAGTCTTTTCTTTATGGGTTCACCCCACTTGGCTTTGCCATAAACACTTATTTCAAGGATGGCACTTGTAAAAAAGGTTGTCAAAATAAAGCAGAATGCATTGCTCCTAAATTCTCTTCCAATTCTACTTTTGACTCAACAGAAGTATCTTTGTATAACTTTCCACTGAGAAGTGAGTCTTTTCTTTATGGGTTCACCTCACTTGGCTTTGCCACAAACACTTATTTCATGGATGGCACTTGTAAAAAAGGTTGTCAAAATAAAGCAGAATGCATTGCTCCTAAATTCTCTTCCAATTCTACTTTTGACTCAACAGAAGTATCTTTGTATAACTTTCCACTGAGAAGTGAGCCTTTTCTTTATGGGTTTACCCCACTTGGCTTTGCCATAAACACTTATTTCAAGGATGGCACTTGTAAAAAAGGTTGTCAAAATAAAGCAGAATGCATTGCTCCTAAATTCTCTTCCAATTCTACTTTTGACTCAACAGAAGTATCTTTGCATAACTTTCCACTGAGAAGTGAGTCTTTTCTTTATGGGTTCACCCCACTTGGCTTTGCCATAAACACTTATTTCAAGGATGGCACTTGTAAAAAAGGTTGTCAAAATAAAGCAGAATGCATTGCTCCTAAATTCTCTTCCAATTCTACTTTTGACTCAACAGAAGTATCTTTGTATAACTTTCCACTGAGAAGTGAGTCTTTTCTTTATGGGTTTACCCAACTTGGCTTTGCCATAAACACTTATTTCAAGGATGGCACTTGTAAAAAAGGTTGTCAAAATAAAGCAGAATGCATTGCTCCTAAATTCTCTTCCAATTCTACTTTTGACTCAACAGAAGTATCTTTGTATAACTTTCCACTGAGAAGTGAGTCTTTTCTTTATGGGTTCACCCCACTTGGCTTTGCCATAAACACTTATTTCAAGGATGGCACTTGTAAAAAAGGTTGTCAAAATAAAGCAGAATGCATTGCTCCTAAATTCTCTTCCAATTCTACTTTTGACTCAACAGAAGTATCTTTGTATAACTTTCCACTGAGAAGTGAGTCTTTTCTTTATGGGTTCACCCCACTTGGCTTTGCCATAAACACTTATTTCAAGGATGGCACTTGTAAAAAAGGTTGTCAAAATAAAGCAGAATGCATTGCTCCTAAATTCTCTTCCAATTCTACTTTTGACTCAACAGAAGTATCTTTGTATAACTTTCCACTGAGAAGTGAGTCTTTTCTTTATGGTTTCACCCCTCTTGGCTTTGCCATAAACACTTATTTCAAGGATGGCACTTGTAAAAAAGGTTGTCAAAATAAAGCAGAATGCATTGCTCCTAAATTCTCTTCCAATTCTACTTTTGACTCAACAGAAGTATCTTTGTATAACTTTCCACTGAGAAGTGAGTCTTTTCTTTATGGGTTTACCCCACTTGGCTTTGCCATAAACACTTGTTAGAGTGAATTCTTTAAATCTATAAAAAGTGAGCATATTCTCTCTCTCTCTTTCTCTTTTTAACTCTTGCTTCTAGATGTAGTCAAACAAAGATAAAGACCACTGTCAATGGGGGTGCATTCACTTTTTTGGTCCTCTTAAAAACACACGCACTTGTTTCACACACAGATGCACAAACAAGCACATTCTTACAGCTAGATTTAATGTCTTTTTCTTTGATTTCCATTGTGTACACATGTAATTCCTTTTGTTAATAACATTCATTGATATTCATTTGTTTTAAACTCTATGGTTTATTACTTATTTTTACCCAGATTCACATGAGTCTGCCAGTATTGTTTCAAATGTTCCAGGAGGCCATAGATATTTACTATAAAAATTCCACACACATTATATCAAATATGTGAAATCCCGCAACAACTTTGTGATTTGCATATAACCTGATACCCACAAAGCATGTACACTAAGTGATATCCCTGCAATTGTCCTTAAGAAATGTGCCCCCTGAACTGGTTCCTGTTCTCTCCAATATCTACAACAGATACCCTGCTGTTTCTTGCTTTCTAGATTTTTGGAAATCCTCTTCTGTAGTTCCTGATCTTAAGAACTCTGGCGAACTATCTAATCCTTCAAGTTATCAACTTATTTGTCTTATCTTTTTGGCAAAGTATGAGAGAATCTAATCAACTCTGAATTGGTTAAGCTTCTCACCTCACAGAGTTTTCTTTCAGACGAATAACATGACTCTTACTTCTCTCAGTCAATTGCCAATGTGGTGACATTTATTACTTTCGCTTTAGATAAGAACTAGACCCCACCATAAACCTGTTGGGTTGCTTTTTAAAGTAATTCATGATACAAAATGAAGTGGTAAAATTATTGTCAGTTTTCTTATTAGTTACACATATTTTAATTTGTATTTGGTATACAAGTTCTTGTAATAATTATTATTACCCACATTATACAATATTAGATCAAACTCAATAATAAATTAGTCAATGGAAAGCTTTTCAGAATTTATGAAAAGATGCAGTCCCTGATCGACAGAAGAAAAATAAAATGACAAAACTTTCAACATATTAAAATTATTAGTATGATATCATTAAAATAAATTTAATAGTTTTAACAATTCGTGTATTTTTTTAATGAAATTCAGCTGTAAATTCAATGATAAATGTTAAGTTATCATGCAACAACCTTTCAGAACAAAGAATAAATTAACAATACCAGAATGATATAGGAGGCTTATCATTGTTCTAGGACTACAACATAACTTTAATTTGAAACATCTCTTTAATACAAACATTACCCTGCAGGAAAAATTTTACTTTTTTTAGAAATTGATATCTCACTAAAGGTCTTTCCATTCAATTAATAGTAGCCCCAGGATGACAATTTATACCAGTTTTAGAATTTACTATATTATAATTTTCAATGATGAAGATCATTCCAAAAAACAAACAAAAAATAGTCTGCTAATGGAGATTCATATTTATTAAAATAACAAAGTCTGGATGCCTCCTTTTTGTGCACTTAGTTTCTTTTTTCCTAGGTAATTTGTTTCCAAAATAATAATTATATTTTTCATTATACACACTTGTTTCTTCCTCACATTTGTTTAAAAAATGTGTAATAATGGTAAACCAACATGCATCTATTTATCATCAAGTCTTGTGACACAATTTTCCAGCTATATGGATTATGTTTTACAATGACACACCCACACAGACAGTTATTAGATATTGAATTATACTTGTCATCCTTCATAGCTTGCCTAGATTTTTCGGCTAAATTTATGAATATTTATGAGTGTTTTTAAATTTAAAAAATTTGTAATACCAATAACATTAATGAAAAAGGAAAGCATAGAAAAAACAAAAGTAGAAAAATAATTTGGTATAAGCCCCCATACAACCAAATGATAAAGAACAAATTAGGACAAAAATTCCTTGCATTAATAGTCAAGCACTTTCCTAGAGAAAGTAAACTAAGTAATATTTTACACTAAAATTAAGTTACAGCTGTATTGAAAACTTAGAAAAAATTTTTAAGAAAAATAATGCTAATAATATCTTAAACAAACACTTATACCAAAACCAAAAAATTCTAGACAATAGAAAAATAAAAATAAACACAGATGAAGATAAACAAAAATTATGTAACTGTAGAAACCCTCATAACTGTCCTCTACAAAATAAATGCTGCATGGAATCATTAGTATACCAATGCAATATCTCTTCTATTGAAAATCCTGAAAACATAAAAATCTATATAGGTTGCACAAGCCATGAGTTCAAAAAACAGTACAATCAACATCAAAGCTCATTTAGGATAAATAAATATAGAAATCAAACATCTCTTTCAAAGTACTTCTGGCACTTAAAAGAATCCAATAAAACACCTACAGTAAAATGGAAATTAATAAGAAAAGCTAGAATATGTAGGTCATTAAATGACTCATGTCCTTTGTGGATACATGAGAAACTATATATTACTAAGTTTATAAAAAATAAAATTTACTGAATCAGAGAAATGAAATAGCTATTTTTGCTGTCATTATCAAAAACTTTCATTAAACAATATTTAAAAATAAATTTATGCAACCTGGAAACATGCATACTTATATCTGATATGAAAAAATAATTTTATATAATGTAAGTAATTCTATTACATTTACTTGTTTTAAAAAGAAATATAGTCTATTAATAATTAAGAGTGAAAATATTTTAAAATTGTAGTTAAATAAAACGTATTCTAACTTAAACATTCCCCAAAAAATCTTTAAGTATACAAGTATGAAAAAATTCTGAAAGAACTTTTGGCGTTAACTATAAAATTTTAAAAAAAAACAGTCGACATGCATTTAATGGATGTCAGAATCCATTGAAAAATACATCCCTACCCTCCCTAAACTTAGCCCTTTTTCGAACGTAATTAATAACTGATACAACAAAAGTTAATAAAAATGAACACACTACCACCCCTTGTCTGAATGATTGGATTTCTCTGTATCCTTGGAAACGGTGAATTATGAATTTTTGTGTGCGTTTAAAACTCAATAAATTTAAAAAATAAATTACTCCAATATTCGCTTGAAGATGAAATGGAACTAATGTTTTTAATTTAATTACAAAATTAAATTTGAAGATTTTAGCTTCCACTTTTGAAACATGGTTTATTACTGTGTACCGAAAAAAACATTTTAAATCAGTTAATTTATATATATATATATATATATATATATAAAAACAGGCCATAGGCAGGACAAAACTGCCTAAAAAACACAAGATGAGAAATTTATGAATGTAGTAGAAAATAAGCATTTTCAACGAATTGCTGTTAGGTTAATTGAATTAAAATGTTTTTAAATTTTTTTGCCTTGAAAACAGGTAAATACAGGTTTTAATTGCTCAACTCAAAATGTCAGCTCATATACACTCAGTGACACGCTTTACCTAAAGAGATAAATGAAATGGATAGAGACTAAATAAAAACTTGCGAACAACTAAAATTATATGTCAGATTTGCTAAGTCAAAATGTAACCACATTACTCTACATCAAATGCCTCACCATAGGTTTGAACCTTTTTAAATAAAACTGTTTGCTTTCAAAAGATTAGTTTGCAGGAAAATAATTACTTAGAAAACTTTGTGGTAAAAATGTAAATAAATTTCAGTTTTAAATTTCACACATTTATTTGATATTTTTTTTAATTGTGACTATGGCAAATTACCTATATATATATATATATATATATATATATATATATAATTTTTAACAATGAAGATATGAGACAAATTTTGTTTACCTCTTGCTGCTTTCAAACATCAGATGCTTATTGCATGTGGTTCTTAAATTAGGCGAGTTTGGCAACCACTGTATTGATCATCTATTAATGATAGTCATTCCAGACAATGATAGCCATCAACATCTCCTATAAACACATTATTGTAGTAATTATTGTTCTTGTGATATGGATGGTAACATTGGTGATGTGGGAGACCAAATTCTGTAGCACAAGACAACATGGAATTCTATTGCCAAATTTGGAAAGGACCATGAATAAAAAATATACGTGTGTATGTGTATTTCCCAGACTCTCTCTCTCTCACTATATATATATTTAAAGATATTTTTATAGGTACAAAATTTTATTATGGCGATAAAGGTATTCAGCTTAATAGTACTAGACATATTAAAACGCGCGAAGCAACCGGTTTCGCTCCCGCTCATCAGGCTTGCAACGGGAGATTTTAATTTAAAAAACAGAAAATGTACACTAAAAGGAATTGTGGAGGGGGATAAAAAAAAATATATGAGCAAAAGGAGCTAGAGGCAAATGACAGCGAGCCCCAACAAACACTCACGTTGTTTACACAAGGAAGGCTTGCGGGACCCGATGTAAAGTGCCTCCAGCACCTTCAGGTGAAATAACGAGTGTGACCGGGACAATACGGTGAACCGGTCAACACAAGATTTATTTGCACAAAAAGTACAAATTGTGGCACAAGGCCGAAAAAGGGGAGGGGTAAAGGCTGGTCATTACTTACTATCCTATACCTAGCTAATCAGATTCGCGACCCATTCATACATTACAATTATCTCATTCACCACAAGAACTCATCCGTCGCCATTCAAACCTTCATCCACCATAATACCACATCCACACCAGGGGAACCTACAAAAAACGCGCCCCACACCATAAAAATTTGGATGATAATAAAATACATTAAAATTCTAATAATGAAAAGATGAAAGTGGGGAGGGAGATGAACCCAATAACAAACTAAAAATTCAACAAATATTTAAACTAAACATAATTCGTGTTAGTAGGGACCGTCCAACCCTCAAAATAGAGAGGCCGCTGTATTCTGCCGATAAGGCAAAATCAAGAAGCACTCTCGCTAAGGGAGTGGGAAGGAGAAAAATAACACGGGCGTGGGGAAATAAAAGGCTGAGCCAGTCGAGATAAAATTGGGGGGTTAAAAACAAACTGGGGAGGTTGGGAATCTCGACTTGGATCATAACTGAAAAGATAGCCGGGAAACAGGCCGGGAACAACACTTACTCACATTAACTAGGTACACTTAAGCTTGTCTAACCTAACCAAGGGGAGGGTTCCACAGGAAACCACCCCGATGTAACTTTGGTTGACCTAGAAAAGAAAATCAAGGCTAGCCCCGTTCAAACGAACCAAGCTCGCCGCTTTTACCCACCTTTCGCTAAAGACTGTCGAATGCAATCGTTTTCTATCAGTTCTAATCTTCATCTTGAGCTGGTGCTCAAAGAATCGGATCAGATCCTGATAAGAAAGCTGATTGCCTCGCAAGACTTCCTCCATGCGCGTCGTCCAAATCACCATTCGGGCCGTGGCTAGCAGCATCAGAAACACCATTCGTTTCACCCCGGAATACGGGGGCGACACATTGTCACACGCGTATGCACGATCAATGGACACGAGTTCTTCGGGAGCGAGACGAGCCGTCAGCTCGCCGACATGGTCCCATAAGGGGCGGACCCGGGGGCAATGGTAGAAGGCGTGCGAAGCCGTTTCTTCTAATCCAAGGCCACACCGTTCACAGTCTGGCAAGTCCGCCAAGCCCCATATGAAAGCCTTGTCGTTGAGAGGCAGCCGATTCCGAGCCAATCGCCAGGTAAGCGAAAACTCAGGGTTACTGAGATAATCCGCCGCTGGCGCCCAAGACCAGTAGGAGCGATACTCCTCCTCCGAACAGTCGAGCGTATCACGTAGAAGATCCTTCGCGCGACCCTCCACTAATCCCCGATAGAAGACCTTCCTAGGCCGTGAAAGGTCACTGGACCGCGGAATAGCCCTCAAGGCTGACCGACACTCGCTGAGGAAAAGCGATTCATCTCGAGACCTACAATGGCGCTCGGACTTCGAGATGGGGGGATTGATTGTAAGGCGAGGGAAGGCGTCCCTAACAATCCCCTCCAGAATCGGATCTCCTCCAGTCAATGCGCGGCGTAGGAAAGACAACCGAGAGGCACGGATGTGACTCTGCAAGTGTGGCATTCCCAGCCCCCCATGACACGGACGTTTGGTGCAGACTCGTCTGTCGACCCTGTTCGCGCGTCCCCCCCATAAAATGGAGGATAGCGCTTGCTCGAGCGCCTTTCTCTGGGCCTTACAGAGAGGAAGTACTGACAAGCGATAAAGAATCAGGGGGAAAATGTATGTAACACACACCTCCGCCCTGCCCTTTACGGACAACCTCCGTCGATTCCAAGTCTTACCGGCAGAAACGACCTTTGCTAGTACTTCAGACCAATTTTTCTTCAGCTGGAGGTCGGGTCCAAACCACACACCAAGAATGCGGACAGGACCGTCCGTCCAACCGAAGCGGCCTGGAAGATCACGCCCCTTCCAGGCACCTAACCGCAAGCCGGAAGACTTGTCGCGGTTTATCTTGGCCCCTGTCACCTTCTCGTACCGATCAAGCGCCTTCTGCACCGCCTCAATATCGCTAAGGGACGACACGAAAGCGGATACGTCATCGGCGTACGCGGAAACCCTGGCTCGAGACCCTCCAGGAACGGCGATCCCGCGTAGGGCCGGACTGCACGCCTCGTCCTTCAGCCGGCGCAGGAGAGGCTCCAACGCCAAAGCATAAAGGAGAGGCGACAGCGGACAACCCTGACGAACCGACCTCGACAGAACAAAAGCGCCCGACAACTTTCCGTTCACCTGTACCACAGCACTGGGGGAGCGATACAGGAGGCTAATCCAGCGGCAGAAGTCGGGTGCGAATCCGGCGGCCTGCAGGACAGTAGCAAGGTAGCGATGGTCGACCCTATCAAATGCCTTGGACTGATCCAAATTGATCAGCGCGGCTTCTTCGTCGTCTTTTACGCCCTCTAGGATCGTGCGGATCAAATGCAGGTTGCTCTGAATTGTTCGGCCCCTCACAGAAAAAGTCTGCTCAGGTCCCAACAGAGACTCGGCAACTGACTGCAAACGCTCCTGCAGGATCTTGGCCATAATCTTTAACTCTGTGTTTAGCAGAGTTATGGGCCTATAATCATCTAGTTTCCCCCCAACACCCTTGCCCTTTTTCAACAGAGTGATCACACCCCTGGAAATGCGATTGGGGATGGACCCCGACCGAAACCAGTTGTTGAACACTGCTGTCAAAATCGGAACAAAGATGTGCGACAGCCTCAAGTACAATTCGTAAGGCAAACCATCCAGACCGGGCGACTTGCCTCTGCCGACCTTCTTCAGTGCCTCGTAGACTTCGCCCTCCGTGATCTCTCCCTCGCAGCTAGCTGCTTCAGTCGGCTCAAGCCGAGGAAAGTCAGCCAAATAGCTGCGAAACTCCTCCTCACGGAGACCAGGCTCCTTGGTAAAGCGGCTCTCGAAATGCCGCCGAAACGCCTCGCACATGTCGTCAGTCGACCGCAGAGTACGCCCCTCCGGGGTTTCGACTTGACGAATGCAACGATCACCACCTCGACGGACTTCTTCCCGACGCAGATCTGCGCCCAGGTTCACAGCTTCGTTAGACATCTTACTTAACTTATGCCTAATTACCTGACCCATGTAGCGATCGCTATTCGAACGCTGCAGGGCCTCCCTAGCTAGGGCTATCTCTAGGGGATCCCCCCCAGCCTCCGCCCGGGAAAAATTAGACTTAAGTGTCTTCACCTTGTCAGCTTTATCTAGAGCGAGCCGTTTGCTGAAATCAGTGGTGAAAGACCTAATTCTATCCTTAAGTTTCTCCCACCACCTATTCCCGATAACCGCCCCCACTAGCTCCCGCTGCACGAATTTAATTAGCTGCACCTGGAAGTCCCGCCTGTCCAGTAAAGACAGATTGAACTTCCAGTAACCAGCCATTCTAGGCCTATGTTCTAACGCCACACGGGCACAAACGAGTTTGTGATCCGTGTAGCCTACCCAGTGGAACGTGGGACAATCTAACAAGTCTATGTCGGCTCTACGAACTAACATTCTGTCAATGTAGCTAACTACTTTGTCAGACGGCCAGCTAAGAGCCCACGTCCACATTTTCCCGCTGGGATGATCGACCCGGTATCTATCGACGAGACCATAATCGCCAATCAGATCGACCAGGCAACGATCGCCCCTACTCCCGCTAGCGCCCCACCCCCTGTCTATCTTGGGGTCCAGGACGGCATTCCAGTCCCCCATTAGAACTAGGCGTGAAGAATCGACTAGGAACGGCCCCAACCGCCGAAAAAAGGAATCCCGCTCCTCCCAGTCGTTGGGCGCATAAACCGCAACGACCCGAAACGAACCACTTTTCACGGCAATATCGGCCACGATTAACCGGCCCTCGGCATCTGTATGCACAAGGTCCACCTTCGCATCGAGAGTCCGTCTAACTAGCAAAGAAACTCCTCTGGCAAGCCGGTCCCCATATGCTGAATAGATGACAAAGTCATCCTCCAGCACACAAGCATCGGACGAGCAAACAAAGTGGGTCTCTTCAATCGCGGCAACATCCACGCTGAAGGACAGGAGATCCCGAAGCAGGCGGGCAGCCTTGCTCCGACCTCTCAAGCCCTTCACATTCAAACTGGCTATCTTAATAGACATTTGCTAGGCCTGCAAAAAAGAAAAATTACAGCAAATAACCTAAGTACATACAGGGCGGAAATCTGCAGCTGACAGGACCCCGACGGATTGTCCCAGGCTTCCTGTACCCAATTCCGTCGTCATCCTCCCGCCCGAGACAATCCCGCCGACGTCCGTGGGATAAATTAATTTTACAGCCCTATATAAGGAGGGATGGAGCAATACCGGGACCCTCCCAGAGCAAAATTGTCGCAATTTTTTTAAATTTATATTTTCCAGTTCCAAAATTCTCATGTTAGGGAAAGCTGCCTTCGCTTCGTATAGATGGTTCCACACTTCTAGTTGGCCCCCAGTTTCCCTTATACAGGTTATAACTCCTGGGGCCTCGGGGAAGTTTCGGGGATCTTCTACGCTTTTGCCGTCAACTTGCTCCATCTTATATAGGGACCCTAACAGGGCCTTCCTCTGCTTAGCAAGGCCCTTCTTATATTCGTCCCTATCCACCTTGCAGACCTGCTCTGGGCCTGAAAACGCCTTTTTCTTCTTTTTCTTCTTCTCCCTTGATGGATGAGGGGGGGAAGAAGTGGATGTCTGAGGGGGGGTGGAAAGTGGGCTGATGGGAGAAGTGAAGGGGGAGGGGGAAATAATGCGGATGGGAGAGGAAGAGTGACGTCTGGATCTTTGGGGTTTCTTTATATCTTCAAAAGAGGCGGGGACAGAGATTGCCCTGGTTCTATTCCTCTCTGCCCTACCCCGGTCAGAGTGGCCCTGCGACTGTTCGTCGTCACTTTCCTCCCTTGCTCTTTTGAGTGATGTCTGCCGAGGGGGAGGAATTTCTTCCACCTCCATCTCTATCTCCTGCTGCTTTTTGGGCTGTTTTCGCTGCTGCTGCTGCTGCTGCCTTTCTGGCTGTTGGGGTTTTTGCTGCTTCTTTGGAGATTTTGGGGATTTCTCCGCTCCCTTCTTGTGAGGTTGCACCTCCTTCTCTTGGCTCTTTTTGGATGGAGGAGTCTCCTGAGTGGCCTGGACATTAGGGGACTTCTTACCCCTCGCTACCACCTTCCAGGGTTCCTCCGCCGACTTTGCTGATGATCCCTCATCTGGGGTCTTCTCCACTGTTGTAGCTGCTACTTCTTTTGTTGCCGCTGTTGTTGTTGCTGCAGATGTTGGTACTATTGGACTCGGTTTTTTGCTTTTTGCAGGGCACTCCTTGGCCATGTGGCCCAAAGTGTCGCAAAACCAACAAAAGGGTCGTCTGCCTTCCACTACTACCAGCATCTTCCTCTGTCTGCACATCAGAGTATTCGGCAGGTTTCTATAATTTTCCTGGTTCACGGTGATCTGTATCTCAAGGTCTCCAGTGGCAATACCAATTTTGCTTGTGAGGGCCTTCACTTCATGTACTTCGCCATATAAGGCAAAGAAGGCCCCCATTCTATCCTCTGATACGTCCGCTGGAACGCCGTGAACCGTCACCTTGGTCCTGCGAGTACCCATATACTCCGTCTGCAGGCGCAGGTTTTTCGTCAAAAGAACACTTCCTGCCAGCTCCTTCGCTTGTTGCTCCGTAGCCAGCAAGATGTCCCACAAGGCGTTAGTTCTCCTTGCGAGAAGCTTGGGGTTTAATTTTAAAGCCTTTAAGGCTTCTTCCATACTGTCCCTGCTGACTCCAATCAACTTCCGCGTTTTAACGTCCGAAGTCAGCAGAGATATAGTCCTTGTCCGGATATCCTTGAACGCCTCCTCAATGGTCAGGAATTCAGTTCCCTTGAAGGAGTCTTCAAAAAACTTCCTTTGCTCTTTGTAAAAATTGGCATCTTTTGTCATCGGCCTATTTTGTGACCAGGCCGTTTTACTAGGTGACACCGGGTCGTCAACCGGTGTTTTGTTGTTAATATCCACCATGGTAGGATTTTAAAGTCCTACCACGGCGAACGAAGATAAGGAAATATATATATTCAAATAAATAAAAGTCGAAAATAAAACGGGGCAAACAAGGACAATATATAATTCAACAAAAGAGAAAAATGCAAATAAAAGCGGGAAGGGTAGCAAACAGAAAAGAAATAAACGGAAACTGTAAAAACTTAAAATATGCGCTAAAACAAAAATTAAAAAATAAAATTCAAAAGAGTTTTGAAACTGAAAAAGTAAAAACTTAACTTTCACTCTTCAATGCTAAAACGTCTGGGCAACTGGTTCAGCTCTCGACCAGCTGACAGACAAAAATAAATCAGGTTGTAACTTAATACATATCCTGCAAACTGTGACCAAAACAATACGGTGAACCGGTCAACACAAGATTTATTTGCACAAAAAGTACAAATTGTGGCACAAGGCCGAAAAAGGGGAGGGGTAAAGGCTGGTCATTACTTACTATCCTATACCTAGCTAATCAGATTCGCGACCCATTCATACATTACAATTATCTCATTCACCACAAGAACTCATCCGTCGCCATTCAGACCTTCATCCACCATAATACCACATCCACACCAGGGGAACCTACAAAAAACGCGCCCCACACCATAAAAATTTGGATGATAATAAAATACATTAAAATTCTAATAATGAAAAGATGAAAGTGGGGAGGGAGATGAACCCAATAACAAACTAAAAATTCAACAAATATTTAAACTAAACATAATTCGTGTTAGTAGGGACCGTCCAACCCTCAAAATAGAGAGGCCGCTGTATTCTGCCGATAAGGCAAAATCAAGAAGCACTCTCGCTAAGGGAGTGGGAAGGAGAAAAATAACACGGGCGTGGGGAAATAAAAGGCTGAGCCAGTCGAGATAAAATTGGGGGGTTAAAAACAAACTGGGGAGGTTGGGAATCTCGACTTGGATCATAACTGAAAAGATAGCCGGGAAACAGGCCGGGAACAACACTTACTCACATTAACTAGGTACACTTAAGCTTGTCTAACCTAACCAAGGGGAGGGTTCCACAGGAAACCACCCCGATGTAACTTTGGTTGACCTAGAAAAGAAAATCAAGGCTAGCCCCGTTCAAACGAACCAAGCTCGCCGCTTTTACCCACCTTTCGCTAAAGACTGTCGAATGCAATCGTTTTCTATCAGTTCTAATCTTCATCTTGAGCTGGTGCTCAAAGAATCGGATCAGATCCTGATAAGAAAGCTGATTGCCTCGCAAGACTTCCTCCTTGCGCGTCGTCCAAATCACCATTCGGGCCGTGGCTAGCAGCATCAGAAACACCATCCGTTTCACCCCGGAATACGGGGGCGACACATTGTCACACGCGTATGCACGATCAATGGACACGAGTTCTTCGGGAGCGAGACGAGCCGTCAGCTCGCCGACATGGTCCCATAAGGGGCGGACCCGGGGGCAATGGTAGAAGGCGTGCGAAGCCGTTTCTTCTAATCCAAGGCCACACCGTTCACAGTCTGGCAAGTCCGCCAAGCCCCATATGAAAGCCTTGTCGTTGAGAGGCAGCCGATTCCGAGCCAATCGCCAGGTAAGCGAAAACTCAGTGTTACTGAGATAATCCGCCGCTGGCGCCCAAGACCAGTAGGAGCGATACTCCTCCTCCGAACAGTCGAGCGTATCACGTAGAAGATCCTTCGCGCGACCCTCCACTAATCCCCGATAGAAGACCTTCCTAGGCCGTGAAAGGTCACTGGACCGCGGAATAGCCCTCAAGGCTGACCGACACTCGCTGAGGAAAAGCGATTCATCTCGAGACCTACAATGGCGCTCGGCCTTCGAGATGGGGGGATTGATTGTAAGGCGAGGGAAGGCGTCCCTAACAATCCCCTCCAGAATCGGATCTCCTCCAGTCAATGCGCGGCGTAGGAAAGACAACCGAGAGGCACGGATGTGACTCTGCAAGTGTGGCATTCCCAGCCCCCCATGACACGGACGTTTGGTGCAGACTCGTCTGTCGACCCTGTTCGCGCGTCCCCCCCATAAAATGGAGGATAGCGCTTGCTCGAGCGCCTTTCTCTGGGCCTTACAGAGAGGAAGTACTGACAAGCGATAAAGAATCAGGGGGAAAATGTATGTAACACACACCTCCGCCCTGCCCTTTACGGACAACCTCCGTCGATTCCAAGTCTTACCGGCAGAAACGACCTTTGCTAGTACTTCAGACCAATTTTTCTTCAGCTGGAGGTCGGGTCCAAACCACACCCCAAGAATGCGGACAGGACCGTCCGTCCAACCGAAGCGGCCTGGAAGATCACGCCCCTTCCAGGCACCTAACCGCAAGCCGGAAGACTTGTCGCGGTTTATCTTGGCCCCTGTCACCTTCTCGTACCGATCAAGCGCCTTCTGCACCGCCTCAATATCGCTAAGGGACGACACGAAAGCGGATACGTCATCGGCGTACGCGGAAACCCTGGCTCGAGACCCTCCAGGAACGGCGATCCCGCGTAGGGCCGGACTGCACGCCTCGTCCTTCAGCCGGCGCAGGAGAGGCTCCAACGCCAAAGCATAAAGGAGAGGCGACAGCGGACAACCCTGACGAACCGACCTCGACAGAACAAAAGCGCCCGACAACTTTCCGTTCACCTGTACCACAGCACTGGGGGAGCGATACAGGAGGCTAATCCAGCGGCAGAAGTCGGGTGCGAATCCGGCGGCCTGCAGGACAGTAGCAAGGTAGCGATGGTCGACCCTATCAAATGCCTTGGACTGATCCAAATTGATCAGCGCGGCTTCTTCGTCGTCTTTTACGCCCTCTAGGATCGTGCGGATCAAATGCAGGTTGCTCTGAATTGTTCGGCCCCTCACAGAAAAAGTCTGCTCAGGTCCCAACAGAGACTCGGCAACTGACTGCAAACGCTCCTGCAGGATCTTGGCCATAATCTTTAACTCTGTGTTTAGCAGAGTTATGGGCCTATAATCATCTAGTTTCCCCCCAACACCCTTGCCCTTTTTCAACAGAGTGATCACACCCCTGGAAATGCGATTGGGGATGGACCCCGACCGAAACCAGTTGTTGAACACTGCTGTCAAAATCGGAACAAAGATGTGCGACAGCCTCAAGTACAATTCGTAAGGCAAACCATCCAGACCGGGCGACTTGCCTCTGCCGACCTTCTTCAGTGCCTCGTAGACTTCGCCCTCCGTGATCTCTCCCTCGCAGCTAGCTGCTTCAGTCGGCTCAAGCCGAGGAAAGTCAGCCAAATAGCTGCGAAACTCCTCCTCACGGAGACCAGGCTCCTTGGTAAAGCGGCTCTCGAAATGCCGCCGAAACGCCTCGCACATGTCGTCAGTCGACCGCAGAGTACGCCCCTCCGGGGTTTCGACTTGACGAATGCAACGATCACCACCTCGACGGACTTCTTCCCGACGCAGATCTGCGCCCAGGTTCACAGCTTCGTTAGACATCTTACTTAACTTATGCCTGATTACCTGACCCATGTAGCGATCGCTATTCGAACGCTGCAGGGCCTCCCTAGCTACGGCTATCTCTAGGGGATCCCCCCCAGCCTCCGCCCGGGAAAAATTAGACTTAAGTGTCTTCACCTTGTCAGCTTTATCTAGAGCGAGCCGTTTGCTGAAATCAGT
This sequence comes from Acanthosepion esculentum, assembly GCA_964036315.1. Taxonomy (NCBI): domain Eukaryota; kingdom Metazoa; phylum Mollusca; class Cephalopoda; order Sepiida; family Sepiidae; genus Acanthosepion; species Acanthosepion esculentum. Next base: position 9,796,409 of record OZ038503.1, read on the forward strand.
GGTGAAAGACCTAATTCTATCCTTAAGTTTCTCCCACCACCTATTCCCGATAACCGCCCCCACTAGCTCCCGCTGCACGAATTTAATTAACTGCTCCTGGAAGTCCCGCCTGTCCAGTAAAGACAGATTGAACTTCCAGTAACCAGCCATTCTAGGCCTATGTTCTAACGCCACACGGGCACAAACGAGTTTGTGATCCGTGTAGCCTACCCAGTGGAACGTGGGACAATCTAAAAAGTCTATGTCGGCTCTACGAACTAACATTCTGTCAATGTAGCTAACTACCTTGTCAGACGGCCAGCTAAGAGCCCACGTCCACATTTTCCCGCTGGGATGATCGACCCGGTATCTATCGACGAGACCATAATCGCCAATCAGATCGACCAGGCAACGATCGCCCCTACTCCCGCTAGCGCCCCACCCCCTGTCTAACTTGGGGTCCAGGACGGCATTCCAGTCCCCCATTAGAACTAGGCGTGAAGAATCGACTAGGAACGGCCCCAACCGCCGAAAAAAGGAATCCCGCTCCTCCCAGTCGTTGGGCGCATAAACCGCAACGACCCGAAACGAACCACTTTTCACGGCAATATCGGCCACGATTAACCGGCCCTCGGCATCTGTATGCACAAGGTCCACCTTCGCATCGAGAGTCCGTCTAACTAGCAAAGAAACTCCTCTGGCAAGCCGGTCCCCATATGCTGAATAGACGACAAAGTCGTTAGACAGCACACAGGCATCGGTCGAGCAAACAAAGTGGGTCTCTTCAATCGCGGCAACATCCACGCTGAAGGACAGGAGATCCCGAAGCAGGCGGGCAGCCTTGCTCCGACCTCTCAAGCCCTTCACATTCAAACTGGCTATCTTAATAGACATTTGCTAGGCCTGCAAAAAAGAAAAATTACAGCAAATAACCTAAGTACATACAGGGCGGAAATCTGCAGCTGACAGGACCCCGACGGATTGTCCCAGGCTTCCTGTACCCAATTCCGTCGTCATCCTCCCGCCCGAGACAATCCCGCCGACGTCCGTGGGATAAATTAATTTTACAGCCCTATATAAGGAGGGATGGAGCAATACCGGGACCCTCCCAGAGCAAAATTGTCGCAATTTTTTTAAATTTATATTTTCTAGTTCCAAAATCCTCATGTTAGGGAAAGCTGCCTTAGCTTCGTATAGATGGTTCCACACTTCTAGTTGGCCCCCAGTTTCCCTTATACAGGTTATAACTCCTGGGGCCTCGGGGAAGTTTCGGGGATCTTCTACGCTTTTGCCGTCAACTTGCTCCATCTTATATAGGGACCCTAACAGGGCCTTCCTCTGCTTAGCAAGGCCCTTCTTATATTCGTCCCTATCCACCTTGCAGACCTGCTCCGGGCCTGAAAACGCCTTTTTCTTCTTTTTCTTCTTCTCCCTTGATGGATGAGGGGGGGAAGAAGTGGATGTCTGAGGGGGGGTGGAAAGTGGGCTGATGGGAGAAGTGAAGGGGGAGGGGGAAATAATGCGGATGGGAGAGGAAGAGTGACGTCTGGATCTTTGGGGTTGCTTTATATCTTCAAAAGAGGCGGGGACGGAGATTGCCCTGGTTCTATTCCTCTCTGCCCTACCCCGGTCAGAGTGGCCCTGCGACTGTTCGTCGTCACTTTCTTCCCTTGCTCTTTTGAGGGATGTCTGCCGAGGGGGAGGAATTTCTTCCACCTCCATCTCTATCTCCTGCTGCTTTTTGGGCTGTTTTCGCTGCTGCTGCTGCTGCTGCCTTTCTGGCTGTTGGGGTTTTTGCTGCTTCTTTGGAGATTTTGGGGATTTCTCCGCTCCCTTCTTGTGAGGTTGCACCTCCTTCTCTTGGCTCTTTTTGGATGGAGGAGTCTCCTGAGTGGCCTGGACATTAGGGGACTTCTTACCCCTCGCTACCACCTTCCAGGGTTCCTCCGCCGACTTTGCTGATGATCCCTCATCTGGGGTCTTCTCCACTGTTGTAGCTGCTACTTCTTTTGTTGCCGCTGTTGTTGTTGCTGCAGATGTTGGTACTATTGGACTCGGTTTTTTGCTTTTTGCAGGGCACTCCTTGGCCATGTGGCCCAAAGTGTCGCAAAACCAACAAAAGGGTCGTCTGCCTTCCACTACTACCAGCATCTTCCTCTGTCTGCACATCAGAGTATTCGGCAGGTTTCTATAATTTTCCTGGTTCACGGTGATCTGTATCTCAAGGTCTCCAGTGGCAATACCAATTTTGCTTGTGAGGGCCTTCACTTCATGTACTTCGCCATATAAGGCAAAGAAGGCCCCCATTCTATCCTCTGATACGTCCGCTGGAACGCCGTGAACCGTCACCTTGGTCCTGCGAGTACCCATATACTCCGTCTGCAGGCGCAGGTTTTTCGTCAAAAGAACACTTCCTGCCAGCTCCTTCGCTTGTTGCTCCGTAGCCAGCAAGATGTCCCACAAGGCGTTAGTTCTCCTTGCGAGAAGCTTGGGGTTTAATTTTAAAGCCTTTAAGGCTTCTTCCATACTGTCCCTGCTGACTCCAATCAACTTCCGCGTTTTAACGTCCGAAGTCAGCAGAGATATAGTCCTTGTCCGGATATCCTTGAACGCCTCCTCAATGGTCAGGAATTCAGTTCCCTTGAAGGAGTCTTCAAAAAACTTCCTTTGCTCTTTGTAAAAATTGGCATCTTTTGTCATCGGCCTATTTTGTGACCAGGCCGTTTTACTAGGTGACACCGGGTCGTCAACCGGTGTTTTGTTGTTAATATCCACCATGGTAGGATTTTAAAGTCCTACCACGGCGAACGAAGATAAGGAAATATATATATTCAAATAAATAAAAGTCGAAAATAAAACGGGGCAAACAAGGACAATATATAATTCAACAAAAGAGAAAAATGCAAATAAAAGCGGGAAGGGTAGCAAACAGAAAAGAAATAAACGGAAACTGTAAAAACTTAAAATATGCGCTAAAACAAAAATTAAAAAATAAAATTCAAAAGAGTTTTGAAACTGAAAAAGTAAAAACTTAACTTTCACTCTTCAATGCTAAAACGTCTGGGCAACTGGTTCAGCTCTCGACCAGCTGACAGACAAAAATAAATCAGGTTGTAACTTAATACATATCCTGCAAACTGTGACCAAAACAATACGGTGAACCGGTCAACACAAGATTTATTTGCACAAAAAGTACAAATTGTGGCACAAGGCCGAGAAAGGGGAGGGGTAAAGGCTGGTCATTACTTACTATCCTATACCTAGCTAATCAGATTCGCGACCCATTCATACATTACAATTATCTCATTCACCACAAGAACTCGTCCGTCGCCATTCAAACCTTCATCCACCATAATACCACATCCACACCAGGGGAACCTACAAAAAACGCGCCCCACACCGTAAAAATTTTGATGATAATAAAATACATTAAAATTCTAATAATGAAAAGATGAGAGTGGGGAGGGAGATGAACCCAATAACAAACTAAAAATTCAACAAATATTTAAACTAAACATAATTCGTGTTAGTAGGGACCGTCCAACCCTCAAAATAGAGAGGCCGCTGTATTCTGCCGATAAGGCAAAATCAAGAAGCACTCTCGCTAAGGGAGTGGGAAGGAGAAAAAATAACACGGGCGTGGGGAAATAAAAGGCTGAGCCAGTCGAGATAAAATTGGGGGGTTAAAAACAAACTGGGGAGGTTGGGAATCTCGACTGGATCATAACATAAGAGATCACCGGGAGCAGGTCAGGAACACATTTACTCACATTAACTAGGTACACTTAAGCTTGTCTAACCTAACCAAGGGGAGGGTTCCACAGGAAACCACCCCGATGTAACTTTGGTTGACCTAGAAAAGAAAATCAAGGCTAGCCCCGTTCAAACGAACCAAGCTCGCCGCTTTTACCCACCTTTCGCTAAAGACTGTCGAATGCAATCGTTTTCTATCAGTTCTAATCTTCATCTTGAGCTGGTGCTCAAAGAATCGGATCAGATCCTGATAAGAAAGCTGATTCCCTCGCAAGACTTCCTCCATGCGCGTCGTCCATATCACCATTCGGGCCGTGGCTAGCAGCATCAGAAACACCATTCGTTTCACCCCGGAATACGGGGGCGACACATTGTCACACGCGTATGCACGATCAATGGACACGAGTTCTTCGGGAGCGAGACGAGCCGTCAGCTCGCCGACATGGTCCCATAAGGGGCGGACCCGGGGGCAATGGTAGAAGGCGTGCGAAGCCGTTTCTTCTAATCCAAGGCCACACCGTTCACAGTCTGGCAAGTCCGCCAAGCCCCATATGAAAGCCTTGTCGTTGAGAGGCAGCCGATTCCGAGCCAATCGCCAGGTAAGCGAAAACTCAGTGTTACTGAGATAATCCGCCGCTGGCGCCCAAGACCAGTAGGAGCGATACTCCTCCTCCGAACAGTCGAGCGTATCACGTAGAAGATCCTTCGCGCGACCCTCCACTAATCCCCGATAGAAGACCTTCCTAGGCCGTGAAAGGTCACTGGACCGCGGAATAGCCCTCAAGGCTGACCGACACTCGCTGAGGAAAAGCGATTCATCTCGAGACCTACAATGGCGCTCGGACTTCGAGATGGGGGGATTGATTGTAAGGCGAGGGAAGGCGTCCCTAACAATCCCCTCCAGAATCGGATCTCCTCCAGTCAATGCGCGGCGTAGGAAAGACAACCGAGAGGCACGGATGTGACTCTGCAAGTGTGGCATTCCCAGCCCCCCATGACACGGACGTTTGGTGCAGACTCGTCTGTCGACCCTGTTCGCGCGTCCCCCCCATAAAATGGAGGATAGCGCTTGCTCGAGCGCCTTTCTCTGGGCCTTACAGAGAGGAAGTACTGACAAGCGATAAAGAATCAGGGGGAAAATGTATGTAACACACACCTCCGCCCTGCCCTTTACGGACAACCTCCGTCGATTCCAAGTCTTACCGGCAGAAACGACCTTTGCTAGTACTTCAGACCAATTTTTCTTCAGCTGGAGGTCGGGTCCAAACCACACCCCAAGAATGCGGACAGGACCGTCCGTCCAACCGAAGCGGCCTGGAAGATCACGCCCCTTCCAGGCACCTAACCGCAAGCCGGAAGACTTGTCGCGGTTTATCTTGGCCCCTGTCACCTTCTCGTACCGATCAAGCGCCTTCTGCACCGCCTCAATATCGCTAAGGGACGACACGAAAGCGGATACGTCATCGGCGTACGCGGAAACCCTGGCTCGAGACCCTCCAGGAACGGCGATCCCGCGTAGGGCCGGACTGCACGCCTCGTCCTTCAGCCGGCGCAGGAGAGGCTCCAACGCCAAAGCATAAAGGAGAGGCGACAGCGGACAACCCTGACGAACCGACCTCGACAGAACAAAAGCGCCCGACAACTTTCCGTTCACCTGTACCACAGCACTGGGGGAGCGATACAGGAGGCTAATCCAGCGGCAGAAGTCGGGTGCGAATCCGGCGGCCTGCAGGACAGTAGCAAGGTAGCGATGGTCGACCCTATCAAATGCCTTGGACTGATCCAAATTGATCAGCGCGGCTTCTTCGTCGTCTTTTACGCCCTCTAGGATCGTGCGGATCAAATGCAGGTTGCTCTGAATTGTTCGGCCCCTCACAGAAAAAGTCTGCTCAGGTCCCAACAGAGACTCGGCAACTGACTGCAAACGCTCCTGCAGGATCTTGGCCATAATCTTTAACTCTGTGTTTAGCAGAGTTATGGGCCTATAATCATCTAGTTTCCCCCCAACACCCTTGCCCTTTTTCAACAGAGTGATCACACCCCTGGAAATGCGATTGGGGATGGACCCCGACCGAAACCAGTTGTTGAACACTGCTGTCAAAATCGGAACAAAGATGTGCGACAGCCTCAAGTACAATTCGTAAGGCAAACCATCCAGACCGGGCGACTTGCCTCTGCCGACCTTCTTCAGTGCCTCGTAGACTTCGCCCTCCGTGATCTCTCCCTCGCAGCTAGCTGCTTCAGTCGGCTCAAGCCGAGGAAAGTCAGCCAAATAGCTGCGAAACTCCTCCTCACGGAGACCAGGCTCCTTGGTAAAGCGGCTCTCGAAATGCCGCCGAAACGCCTCGCACATGTCGTCAGTCGACCGCAGAGTACGCCCCTCCGGGGTTTCGACTTGACGAATGCAACGATCACCACCTCGACGGACTTCTTCCCGACGCAGATCTGCGCCCAGGTTCACAGCTTCGTTAGACATCTTACTTAACTTATGCCTGATTACCTGACCCATGTAGCGATCGCTATTCGAACGCTGCAGGGCCTCCCTAGCTACGGCTATCTCTAGGGGATCCCCCCCAGCCTCCGCCCGGGAAAAATTAGACTTAAGTGTCTTCACCTTGTCAGCTTTATCTAGAGCGAGCCGTTTGCTGAAATCAGTGGTGAAAGACCTAATTCTATCCTTAAGTTTCTCCCACCACCTATTCCCGATAACCGCCCCCACTAGCTCCCGCTGCACGAATTTAATTAACTGCTCCTGGAAGTCCCGCCTGTCCAGTAAAGACAGATTGAACTTCCAGTAACCAGCCATTCTAGGCCTATGTTCTAACGCCACACGGGCACAAACGAGTTTGTGATCCGTGTAGCCTACCCAGTGGAACGTGGGACAATCTAAAAAGTCTATGTCGGCTCTACGAACTAACATTCTGTCAATGTAGCTAACTACCTTGTCAGACGGCCAGCTAAGAGCCCACGTCCACATTTTCCCGCTGGGATGATCGACCCGGTATCTATCGACGAGACCATAATCGCCAATCAGATCGACCAGGCAACGATCGCCCCTACTCCCGCTAGCGCCCCACCCCCTGTCTAACTTGGGGTCCAGGACGGCATTCCAGTCCCCCATTAGAACTAGGCGTGAAGAATCGACTAGGAACGGCCCCAACCGCCGAAAAAAGGAATCCCGCTCCTCCCAGTCGTTGGGCGCATAAACCGCAACGACCCGAAACGAACCACTTTTCACGGCAATATCGGCCACGATTAACCGGCCCTCGGCATCTGTATGCACAAGGTCCACCTTCGCATCGAGAGTCCGTCTAACTAGCAAAGAAACTCCTCTGGCAAGCCGGTCCCCATATGCTGAATAGACGACAAAGTCGTTAGACAGCACACAGGCATCGGTCGAGCAAACAAAGTGGGTCTCTTCAATCGCGGCAACATCCACGCTGAAGGACAGGAGATCCCGAAGCAGGCGGGCAGCCTTGCTCCGACCTCTCAAGCCCTTCACATTCAAACTGGCTATCTTAATAGACATTTGCTAGGCCTGCAAAAAAGAAAAATTACAGCAAATAACCTAAGTACATACAGGGCGGAAATCTGCAGCTGACAGGACCCCGACGGATTGTCCCAGGCTTCCTGTACCCAATTCCGTCGTCATCCTCCCGCCCGAGACAATCCCGCCGACGTCCGTGGGATAAATTAATTTTACAGCCCTATATAAGGAGGGATGGAGCAATACCGGGACCCTCCCAGAGCAAAATTGTCGCAATTTTTTTAAATTTATATTTTCTAGTTCCAAAATCCTCATGTTAGGGAAAGCTGCCTTAGCTTCGTATAGATGGTTCCACACTTCTAGTTGGCCCCCAGTTTCCCTTATACAGGTTATAACTCCTGGGGCCTCGGGGAAGTTTCGGGGATCTTCTACGCTTTTGCCGTCAACTTGCTCCATCTTATATAGGGACCCTAACAGGGCCTTCCTCTGCTTAGCAAGGCCCTTCTTATATTCGTCCCTATCCACCTTGCAGACCTGCTCCGGGCCTGAAAACGCCTTTTTCTTCTTTTTCTTCTTCTCCCTTGATGGATGAGGGGGGGAAGAAGTGGATGTCTGAGGGGGGGTGGAAAGTGGGCTGATGGGAGAAGTGAAGGGGGAGGGGGAAATAATGCGGATGGGAGAGGAAGAGTGACGTCTGGATCTTTGGGGTTGCTTTATATCTTCAAAAGAGGCGGGGACGGAGATTGCCCTGGTTCTATTCCTCTCTGCCCTACCCCGGTCAGAGTGGCCCTGCGACTGTTCGTCGTCACTTTCTTCCCTTGCTCTTTTGAGGGATGTCTGCCGAGGGGGAGGAATTTCTTCCACCTCCATCTCTATCTCCTGCTGCTTTTTGGGCTGTTTTCGCTGCTGCTGCTGCTGCTGCCTTTCTGGCTGTTGGGGTTTTTGCTGCTTCTTTGGAGATTTTGGGGATTTCTCCGCTCCCTTCTTGTGAGGTTGCACCTCCTTCTCTTGGCTCTTTTTGGATGGAGGAGTCTCCTGAGTGGCCTGGACATTAGGGGACTTCTTACCCCTCGCTACCACCTTCCAGGGTTCCTCCGCCGACTTTGCTGATGATCCCTCATCTGGGGTCTTCTCCACTGTTGTAGCTGCTACTTCTTTTGTTGCCGCTGTTGTTGTTGCTGCAGATGTTGGTACTATTGGACTCGGTTTTTTGCTTTTTGCAGGGCACTCCTTGGCCATGTGGCCCAAAGTGTCGCAAAACCAACAAAAGGGTCGTCTGCCTTCCACTACTACCAGCATCTTCCTCTGTCTGCACATCAGAGTATTCGGCAGGTTTCTATAATTTTCCTGGTTCACGGTGATCTGTATCTCAAGGTCTCCAGTGGCAATACCAATTTTGCTTGTGAGGGCCTTCACTTCATGTACTTCGCCATATAAGGCAAAGAAGGCCCCCATTCTATCCTCTGATACGTCCGCTGGAACGCCGTGAACCGTCACCTTGGTCCTGCGAGTACCCATATACTCCGTCTGCAGGCGCAGGTTTTTCGTCAAAAGAACACTTCCTGCCAGCTCCTTCGCTTGTTGCTCCGTAGCCAGCAAGATGTCCCACAAGGCGTTAGTTCTCCTTGCGAGAAGCTTGGGGTTTAATTTTAAAGCCTTTAAGGCTTCTTCCATACTGTCCCTGCTGACTCCAATCAACTTCCGCGTTTTAACGTCCGAAGTCAGCAGAGATATAGTCCTTGTCCGGATATCCTTGAACGCCTCCTCAATGGTCAGGAATTCAGTTCCCTTGAAGGAGTCTTCAAAAAACTTCCTTTGCTCTTTGTAAAAATTGGCATCTTTTGTCATCGGCCTATTTTGTGACCAGGCCGTTTTACTAGGTGACACCGGGTCGTCAACCGGTGTTTTGTTGTTAATATCCACCATGGTAGGATTTTAAAGTCCTACCACGGCGAACGAAGATAAGGAAATATATATATTCAAATAAATAAAAGTCGAAAATAAAACGGGGCAAACAAGGACAATATATAATTCAACAAAAGAGAAAAATGCAAATAAAAGCGGGAAGGGTAGCAAACAGAAAAGAAATAAACGGAAACTGTAAAAACTTAAAATATGCGCTAAAACAAAAATTAAAAAATAAAATTCAAAAGAGTTTTGAAACTGAAAAAGTAAAAACTTAACTTTCACTCTTCAATGCTAAAACGTCTGGGCAACTGGTTCAGCTCTCGACCAGCTGACAGACAAAAATAAATCAGGTTGTAACTTAATACATATCCTGCAAACTGTGACCAAAACAATACGGTGAACCGGTCAACACAAGATTTATTTGCACAAAAAGTACAAATTGTGGCACAAGGCCGAAAAAGGGGAGGGGTAAAGGCTGGTCATTACTTACTATCCTATACCTAGCTAATCAGATTCGCGACCCATTCATACATTACAATTATCTCATTCACCACAAGAACTCATCCGTCGCCATTCAAACCTTCATCCACCATAATACCACATCCACACCAGGGGAACCTACAAAAAACGCGCCCCACACCATAAAAATTTGGATGATAATAAAATACATTAAAATTCTAATAATGAAAAGATGAAAGTGGGGAGGGAGATGAACCCAATAACAAACTAAAAATTCAACAAATATTTAAACTAAACATAATTCGTGTTAGTAGGGACCGTCCAACCCTCAAAATAGAGAGGCCGCTGTATTCTGCCGATAAGGCAAAATCAAGAAGCACTCTCGCTAAGGGAGTGGGAAGGAGAAAAATAACACGGGCGTGGGGAAATAAAAGGCTGAGCCAGTCGAGATAAAATTGGGGGGTTAAAAACAAACTGGGGAGGTTGGGAATCTCGACTTGGATCATAACTGAAAAGATAGCCGGGAAACAGGCCGGGAACAACACTTACTCACATTAACTAGGTACACTTAAGCTTGTCTAACCTAACCAAGGGGAGGGTTCCACAGGAAACCACCCCGATGTAACTTTGGTTGACCTAGAAAAGAAAATCAAGGCTAGCCCCGTTCAAACGAACCAAGCTCGCCGCTTTTACCCACCTTTCGCTAAAGACTGTCGAATGCAATCGTTTTCTATCAGTTCTAATCTTCATCTTGAGCTGGTGCTCAAAGAATCGGATCAGATCCTGATAAGAAAGCTGATTGCCTCGCAAGACTTCCTCCATGCGCGTCGTCCAAATCACCATTCGGGCCGTGGCTAGCAGCATCAGAAACACCATTCGTTTCACCCCGGAATACGGGGGCGACACATTGTCACACGCGTATGCACGATCAATGGACACGAGTTCTTCGGGAGCGAGACGAGCCGTCAGCTCGCCGACATGGTCCCATAAGGGGCGGACCCGGGGGCAATGGTAGAAGGCGTGCGAAGCCGTTTCTTCTAATCCAAGGCCACACCGTTCACAGTCTGGCAAGTCCGCCAAGCCCCATATGAAAGCCTTGTCGTTGAGAGGCAGCCGATTCCGAGCCAATCGCCAGGTAAGCGAAAACTCAGGGTTACTGAGATAATCCGCCGCTGGCGCCCAAGACCAGTAGGAGCGATACTCCTCCTCCGAACAGTCGAGCGTATCACGTAGAAGATCCTTCGCGCGACCCTCCACTAATCCCCGATAGAAGACCTTCCTAGGCCGTGAAAGGTCACTGGACCGCGGAATAGCCCTCAAGGCTGACCGACACTCGCTGAGGAAAAGCGATTCATCTCGAGACCTACAATGGCGCTCGGACTTCGAGATGGGGGGATTGATTGTAAGGCGAGGGAAGGCGTCCCTAACAATCCCCTCCAGAATCGGATCTCCTCCAGTCAATGCGCGGCGTAGGAAAGACAACCGAGAGGCACGGATGTGACTCTGCAAGTGTGGCATTCCCAGCCCCCCATGACACGGACGTTTGGTGCAGACTCGTCTGTCGACCCTGTTCGCGCGTCCCCCCCATAAAATGGAGGATAGCGCTTGCTCGAGCGCCTTTCTCTGGGCCTTACAGAGAGGAAGTACTGACAAGCGATAAAGAATCAGGGGGAAAATGTATGTAACACACACCTCCGCCCTGCCCTTTACGGACAACCTCCGTCGATTCCAAGTCTTACCGGCAGAAACGACCTTTGCTAGTACTTCAGACCAATTTTTCTTCAGCTGGAGGTCGGGTCCAAACCACACACCAAGAATGCGGACAGGACCGTCCGTCCAACCGAAGCGGCCTGGAAGATCACGCCCCTTCCAGGCACCTAACCGCAAGCCGGAAGACTTGTCGCGGTTTATCTTGGCCCCTGTCACCTTCTCGTACCGATCAAGCGCCTTCTGCACCGCCTCAATATCGCTAAGGGACGACACGAAAGCGGATACGTCATCGGCGTACGCGGAAACCCTGGCTCGAGACCCTCCAGGAACGGCGATCCCGCGTAGGGCCGGACTGCACGCCTCGTCCTTCAGCCGGCGCAGGAGAGGCTCCAACGCCAAAGCATAAAGGAGAGGCGACAGCGGACAACCCTGACGAACCGACCTCGACAGAACAAAAGCGCCCGACAACTTTCCGTTCACCTGTACCACAGCACTGGGGGAGCGATACAGGAGGCTAATCCAGCGGCAGAAGTCGGGTGCGAATCCGGCGGCCTGCAGGACAGTAGCAAGGTAGCGATGGTCGACCCTATCAAATGCCTTGGACTGATCCAAATTGATCAGCGCGGCTTCTTCGTCGTCTTTTACGCCCTCTAGGATCGTGCGGATCAAATGCAGGTTGCTCTGAATTGTTCGGCCCCTCACAGAAAAAGTCTGCTCAGGTCCCAACAGAGACTCGGCAACTGACTGCAAACGCTCCTGCAGGATCTTGGCCATAATCTTTAACTCTGTGTTTAGCAGAGTTATGGGCCTATAATCATCTAGTTTCCCCCCAACACCCTTGCCCTTTTTCAACAGAGTGATCACACCCCTGGAAATGCGATTGGGGATGGACCCCGACCGAAACCAGTTGTTGAACACTGCTGTCAAAATCGGAACAAAGATGTGCGACAGCCTCAAGTACAATTCGTAAGGCAAACCATCCAGACCGGGCGACTTGCCTCTGCCGACCTTCTTCAGTGCCTCGTAGACTTCGCCCTCCGTGATCTCTCCCTCGCAGCTAGCTGCTTCAGTCGGCTCAAGCCGAGGAAAGTCAGCCAAATAGCTGCGAAACTCCTCCTCACGGAGACCAGGCTCCTTGGTAAAGCGGCTCTCGAAATGCCGCCGAAACGCCTCGCACATGTCGTCAGTCGACCGCAGAGTACGCCCCTCCGGGGTTTCGACTTGACGAATGCAACGATCACCACCTCGACGGACTTCTTCCCGACGCAGATCTGCGCCCAGGTTCACAGCTTCGTTAGACATCTTACTTAACTTATGCCTAATTACCTGACCCATGTAGCGATCGCTATTCGAACGCTGCAGGGCCTCCCTAGCTAGGGCTATCTCTAGGGGATCCCCCCCAGCCTCCGCCCGGGAAAAATTAGACTTAAGTGTCTTCACCTTGTCAGCTTTATCTAGAGCGAGCCGTTTGCTGAAATCAGTGGTGAAAGACCTAATTCTATCCTTAAGTTTCTCCCACCACCTATTCCCGATAACCGCCCCCACTAGCTCCCGCTGCACGAATTTAATTAGCTGCACCTGGAAGTCCCGCCTGTCCAGTAAAGACAGATTGAACTTCCAGTAACCAGCCATTCTAGGCCTATGTTCTAACGCCACACGGGCACAAACGAGTTTGTGATCCGTGTAGCCTACCCAGTGGAACGTGGGACAATCTAACAAGTCTATGTCGGCTCTACGAACTAACATTCTGTCAATGTAGCTAACTACTTTGTCAGACGGCCAGCTAAGAGCCCACGTCCACATTTTCCCGCTGGGATGATCGACCCGGTATCTATCGACGAGACCATAATCGCCAATCAGATCGACCAGGCAACGATCGCCCCTACTCCCGCTAGCGCCCCACCCCCTGTCTATCTTGGGGTCCAGGACGGCATTCCAGTCCCCCATTAGAACTAGGCGTGAAGAATCGACTAGGAACGGCCCCAACCGCCGAAAAAAGGAATCCCGCTCCTCCCAGTCGTTGGGCGCATAAACCGCAACGACCCGAAACGAACCACTTTTCACGGCAATATCGGCCACGATTAACCGGCCCTCGGCATCTGTATGCACAAGGTCCACCTTCGCATCGAGAGTCCGTCTAACTAGCAAAGAAACTCCTCTGGCAAGCCGGTCCCCATATGCTGAATAGATGACAAAGTCATCCTCCAGCACACAAGCATCGGACGAGCAAACAAAGTGGGTCTCTTCAATCGCGGCAACATCCACGCTGAAGGACAGGAGATCCCGAAGCAGGCGGGCAGCCTTGCTCCGACCTCTCAAGCCCTTCACATTCAAACTGGCTATCTTAATAGACATTTGCTAGGCCTGCAAAAAAGAAAAATTACAGCAAATAACCTAAGTACATACAGGGCGGAAATCTGCAGCTGACAGGACCCCGACGGATTGTCCCAGGCTTCCTGTACCCAATTCCGTCGTCATCCTCCCGCCCGAGACAATCCCGCCGACGTCCGTGGGATAAATTAATTTTACAGCCCTATATAAGGAGGGATGGAGCAATACCGGGACCCTCCCAGAGCAAAATTGTCGCAATTTTTTTAAATTTATATTTTCCAGTTCCAAAATTCTCATGTTAGGGAAAGCTGCCTTCGCTTCGTATAGATGGTTCCACACTTCTAGTTGGCCCCCAGTTTCCCTTATACAGGTTATAACTCCTGGGGCCTCGGGGAAGTTTCGGGGATCTTCTACGCTTTTGCCGTCAACTTGCTCCATCTTATATAGGGACCCTAACAGGGCCTTCCTCTGCTTAGCAAGGCCCTTCTTATATTCGTCCCTATCCACCTTGCAGACCTGCTCTGGGCCTGAAAACGCCTTTTTCTTCTTTTTCTTCTTCTCCCTTGATGGATGAGGGGGGGAAGAAGTGGATGTCTGAGGGGGGGTGGAAAGTGGGCTGATGGGAGAAGTGAAGGGGGAGGGGGAAATAATGCGGATGGGAGAGGAAGAGTGACGTCTGGATCTTTGGGGTTTCTTTATATCTTCAAAAGAGGCGGGGACAGAGATTGCCCTGGTTCTATTCCTCTCTGCCCTACCCCGGTCAGAGTGGCCCTGCGACTGTTCGTCGTCACTTTCCTCCCTTGCTCTTTTGAGTGATGTCTGCCGAGGGGGAGGAATTTCTTCCACCTCCATCTCTATCTCCTGCTGCTTTTTGGGCTGTTTTCGCTGCTGCTGCTGCTGCTGCCTTTCTGGCTGTTGGGGTTTTTGCTGCTTCTTTGGAGATTTTGGGGATTTCTCCGCTCCCTTCTTGTGAGGTTGCACCTCCTTCTCTTGGCTCTTTTTGGATGGAGGAGTCTCCTGAGTGGCCTGGACATTAGGGGACTTCTTACCCCTCGCTACCACCTTCCAGGGTTCCTCCGCCGACTTTGCTGATGATCCCTCATCTGGGGTCTTCTCCACTGTTGTAGCTGCTACTTCTTTTGTTGCCGCTGTTGTTGTTGCTGCAGATGTTGGTACTATTGGACTCGGTTTTTTGCTTTTTGCAGGGCACTCCTTGGCCATGTGGCCCAAAGTGTCGCAAAACCAACAAAAGGGTCGTCTGCCTTCCACTACTACCAGCATCTTCCTCTGTCTGCACATCAGAGTATTCGGCAGGTTTCTATAATTTTCCTGGTTCACGGTGATCTGTATCTCAAGGTCTCCAGTGGCAATACCAATTTTGCTTGTGAGGGCCTTCACTTCATGTACTTCGCCATATAAGGCAAAGAAGGCCCCCATTCTATCCTCTGATACGTCCGCTGGAACGCCGTGAACCGTCACCTTGGTCCTGCGAGTACCCATATACTCCGTCTGCAGGCGCAGGTTTTTCGTCAAAAGAACACTTCCTGCCAGCTCCTTCGCTTGTTGCTCCGTAGCCAGCAAGATGTCCCACAAGGCGTTAGTTCTCCTTGCGAGAAGCTTGGGGTTTAATTTTAAAGCCTTTAAGGCTTCTTCCATACTGTCCCTGCTGACTCCAATCAACTTCCGCGTTTTAACGTCCGAAGTCAGCAGAGATATAGTCCTTGTCCGGATATCCTTGAACGCCTCCTCAATGGTCAGGAATTCAGTTCCCTTGAAGGAGTCTTCAAAAAACTTCCTTTGCTCTTTGTAAAAATTGGCATCTTTTGTCATCGGCCTATTTTGTGACCAGGCCGTTTTACTAGGTGACACCGGGTCGTCAACCGGTGTTTTGTTGTTAATATCCACCATGGTAGGATTTTAAAGTCCTACCACGGCGAACGAAGATAAGGAAATATATATATTCAAATAAATAAAAGTCGAAAATAAAACGGGGCAAACAAGGACAATATATAATTCAACAAAAGAGAAAAATGCAAATAAAAGCGGGAAGGGTAGCAAACAGAAAAGAAATAAACGGAAACTGTAAAAACTTAAAATATGCGCTAAAACAAAAATTAAAAAATAAAATTCAAAAGAGTTTTGAAACTGAAAAAGTAAAAACTTAACTTTCACTCTTCAATGCTAAAACGTCTGGGCAACTGGTTCAGCTCTCGACCAGCTGACAGACAAAAATAAATCAGGTTGTAACTTAATACATATCCTGCAAACTGTGACCAAAACAATACGGTGAACCGGTCAACACAAGATTTATTTGCACAAAAAGTACAAATTGTGGCACAAGGCCGAAAAAGGGGAGGGGTAAAGGCTGGTCATTACTTACTATCCTATACCTAGCTAATCAGATTCGCGACCCATTCATACATTACAATTATCTCATTCACCACAAGAACTCATCCGTCGCCATTCAAACCTTCATCCACCATAATACCACATCCACACCAGGGGAACCTACAAAAAACGCGCCCCACACCATAAAAATTTGGATGATAATAAAATACATTAAAATTCTAATAATGAAAAGATGAAAGTGGGGAGGGAGATGAACCCAATAACAAACTAAAAATTCAACAAACATTTAAACTAAACATAATTCGTGTTAGTAGGGACCGTCCAACCCTCAAAATAGAGAGGCCGCTGTATTCTGCCGATAAGGCAAAATCAAGAAGCACTCTCGCTAAGGGAGTGGGAAGGAGAAAAATAACACGGGCGTGGGGAAATAAAAGGCTGAGCCAGTCGAGATAAAATTGGGGGGTTAAAAACAAACTGGGGAGGTTGGGAATCTCGACTTGGATCATAACTGAAAAGATAGCCGGGAAACAGGCCGGGAACAACACTTACTCACATTAACTAGGTACACTTAAGCTTGTCTAACCTAACCAAGGGGAGGGTTCCACAGGAAACCACCCCGATGTAACTTTGGTTGACCTAGAAAAGAAAATCAAGGCTAGCCCCGTTCAAACGAACCAAGCTCGCCGCTTTTACCCACCTTTCGCTAAAGACTGTCGAATGCAATCGTTTTCTATCAGTTCTAATCTTCATCTTGAGCTGGTGCTCAAAGAATCGGATCAGATCCTGATAAGAAAGCTGATTGCCTCGCAAGACTTCCTCCTTGCGCGTCGTCCAAATCACCATTCGGGCCGTGGCTAGCAGCATCAGAAACACCATCCGTTTCACCCCGGAATACGGGGGCGACACATTGTCACACGCGTATGCACGATCAATGGACACGAGTTCTTCGGGAGCGAGACGAGCCGTCAGCTCGCCGACATGGTCCCATAAGGGGCGGACCCGGGGGCAATGGTAGAAGGCGTGCGAAGCCGTTTCTTCTAATCCAAGGCCACACCGTTCACAGTCTGGCAAGTCCGCCAAGCCCCATATGAAAGCCTTGTCGTTGAGAGGCAGCCGATTCCGAGCCAATCGCCAGGTAAGCGAAAACTCAGTGTTACTGAGATAATCCGCCGCTGGCGCCCAAGACCAGTAGGAGCGATACTCCTCCTCCGAACAGTCGAGCGTATCACGTAGAAGATCCTTCGCGCGACCCTCCACTAATCCCCGATAGAAGACCTTCCTAGGCCGTGAAAGGTCACTGGACCGCGGAATAGCCCTCAAGGCTGACCGACACTCGCTGAGGAAAAGCGATTCATCTCGAGACCTACAATGGCGCTCGGACTTCGAGATGGGGGGATTGATTGTAAGGCGAGGGAAGGCGTCCCTAACAATCCCCTCCAGAATCGGATCTCCTCCAGTCAATGCGCGGCGTAGGAAAGACAACCGAGAGGCACGGATGTGACTCTGCAAGTGTGGCATTCCCAGCCCCCCATGACACGGACGTTTGGTGCAGACTCGTCTGTCGACCCTGTTCGCGCGTCCCCCCCATAAAATGGAGGATAGCGCTTGCTCGAGCGCCTTTCTCTGGGCCTTACAGAGAGGAAGTACTGACAAGCGGTAAAGAATCAGGGGGAAAATGTATGTAACACACACCTCCGCCCTGCCCTTTACGGACAACCTCCGTCGATTCCAAGTCTTACCGGCAGAAACGACCTTTGCTAGTACTTCAGACCAATTTTTCTTCAGCTGGAGGTCGGGTCCAAACCACACCCCAAGAATGCGGACAGGACCGTCCGTCCAACCGAAGCGGCCTGGAAGATCACGCCCCTTCCAGGCACCTAACCGCAAGCCGGAAGACTTGTCGCGGTTTATCTTGGCCCCTGTCACCTTCTCGTACCGATCAAGCGCCTTCTGCACCGCCTCAATATCGCTAAGGGACGACACGAAAGCGGATACGTCATCGGCGTACGCGGAAACCCTGGCTCGAGACCCTCCAGGAACGGCGATCCCGCGTAGGGCCGGACTGCACGCCTCGTCCTTCAGCCGGCGCAGGAGAGGCTCCAACGCCAAAGCATAAAGGAGAGGCGACAGCGGACAACCCTGACGAACCGACCTCGACAGAACAAAAGCGCCCGACAACTTTCCGTTCACCTGTACCACAGCACTGGGGGAGCGATACAGGAGGCTAATCCAGCGGCAGAAGTCGGGTGCGAATCCGGCGGCCTGCAGGACAGTAGCAAGGTAGCGATGGTCGACCCTATCAAATGCCTTGGACTGATCCAAATTGATCAGCGCGGCTTCTTCGTCGTCTTTTACGCCCTCTAGGATCGTGCGGATCAAATGCAGGTTGCTCTGAATTGTTCGGCCCCTCACAGAAAAAGTCTGCTCAGGTCCCAACAGAGACTCGGCAACTGACTGCAAACGCTCCTGCAGGATCTTGGCCATAATCTTTAACTCTGTGTTTAGCAGAGTTATGGGCCTATAATCATCTAGTTTCCCCCCAACACCCTTGCCCTTTTTCAACAGAGTGATCACACCCCTGGAAATGCGATTGGGGATGGACCCCGACCGAAACCAGTTGTTGAACACTGCTGTCAAAATCGGAACAAAGATGTGCGACAGCCTCAAGTACAATTCGTAAGGCAAACCATCCAGACCGGGCGACTTGCCTCTGCCGACCTTCTTCAGTGCCTCGTAGACTTCGCCCTCCGTGATCTCTCCCTCGCAGCTAGCTGCTTCAGTCGGCTCAAGCCGAGGAAAGTCAGCCAAATAGCTGCGAAACTCCTCCTCACGGAGACCAGGCTCCTTGGTAAAGCGGCTCTCGAAATGCCGCCGAAACGCCTCGCACATGTCGTCAGTCGACCGCAGAGTACGCCCCTCCGGGGTTTCGACTTGACGAATGCAACGATCACCACCTCGACGGACTTCTTCCCGACGCAGATCTGCGCCCAGGTTCACAGCTTCGTTAGACATCTTACTTAACTTATGCCTAATTACCTGACCCATGTAACGATCGCTATTCGAACGCTGCAGGGCCTCCCTAGCTACGGCTATCTCTAGGGGATCCCCCCCAGCCTCCGCCCGGGAAAAATTAGACTTAAGTGTCTTCACCTTGTCAGCTTTATCTAGAGCGAGCCGTTTGCTGAACTCAGTGGTGAAAGACCTAATTCTATCCTTAAGTTTCTCCCACCACCTATTCCCGATAACCGCCCCCACTAGCTCCCGCTGCACGAATTTAATTAGCTGCTCCTGGAAGTCCCGCCTGTCCAGTAAAGACAGATTGAACTTCCAGTAACCAGCCATTCTAGGCCTATGTTCTAACGCCACACGGGCACAAACGAGTTTGTGATCCGTGTAGCCTACCCAGTGGAACGTGGGACAATCTAACAAGTCTATGTCGGCTCTACGAACTAACATTCTGTCAATGTAGCTAACTACTTTGTCAGACGGCCAGCTAAGAGCCCACGTCCACATTTTCCCGCTGGGATGATCGACCCGGTATCTATCGACGAGACCATAATCGCCAATCAGATCGACCAGGCAACGATCGCCCCTACTCCCGCTAGCGCCCCACCCCCTGTCTAACTTGGGGTCCAGGACGGCATTCCAGTCCCCCATTAGAACTAGGCGTGAAGAATCGACCAGGAACGGCCCCAACCGCCGAAAAAAGGAATCCCGCTCCTCCCAGTCGTTGGGCGCATAAACCGCAACGACCCGAAACGAACCACTTTTCACGGCAATATCGGCCACGATTAACCGGCCCTCGGCATCTGTATGCACAAGGTCCACCTTCGCATCGAGAGTCCGTCTAACTAGCAAAGAAACTCCTCTGGCAAGCCGGTTCCCATATGCTGAATAGATGACAAAGTCATCCTCCAGCACACAAGCATCGGACGAGCAAACAAAGTGGGTCTCTTCAATCGCGGCAACATCCACGCTGAAGGACAGGAGATCCCGAAGCAGGCGGGCAGCCTTGCTCCGACCTCTCAAGCCCTTCACATTCAAACTGGCTATCTTAATAGACATTTGCTAGGCCTGCAAAAAAGAAAAATTACAGCAAATAACCTAAGTACATACAGGGCGGAAATCTGCAGCTGACAGGACCCCGACGGATTGTCCCAGGCTTCCTGTACCCAATTCCGTCGTCATCCTCCCGCCCGAGACAATCCCGCCGACGTCCGTGGGATAAATTAATTTTACAGCCCTATATAAGGAGGGATGGAGCAATACCGGGACCCTCCCAGAGCAAAATTGTCGCAATTTTTTTAAATTTATATTTTCTAGTTCCAAAATCCTCATGTTCGGGAAAGCTGCCTTAGCTTCGTATAGATGGTTCCACACTTCTAGTTGGCCCCCAGTTTCCCTTATACAGGTTATAACTCCTGGGGCCTCGGGGAAGTTTCGGGGATCTTCTACGCTTTTGCCGTCAACTTGCTCCATCTTATATAGGGACCCTAACAGGGCCTTCCTCTGCTTAGCAAGGCCCTTCTTATATTCGTCCCTATCCACCTTGCAGACCTGCTCCGGGCCTGAAAACGCCTTTTTCTTCTTTTTCTTCTTCTCCCTTGATGGATGAGGGGGGGAAGAAGTGGATGTCTGAGGGGGGGTGGAAAGTGGGCTGATGGGAGAAGTGAAGGGGGAGGGGGAAATAATGCGGATGGGAGAGGAAGAGTGACGTCTGGATCTTTGGGGTTGCTTTATATCTTCAAAAGAGGCGGGGACGGAGATTGCCCTGGTTCTATTCCTCTCTGCCCTACCCCGGTCAGAGTGGCCCTGCGACTGTTCGTCGTCACTTTCCTCCCTTGCTCTTTTGAGGGATGTCTGCCGAGGGGGAGGAATTTCTTCCACCTCCATCTCTATCTCCTGCTGCTTTTTGGGCTGTTTTCGCTGCTGCTGCCTTTCTGGCTGTTGGGGTTTTTGCTGCTTCTTTGGAGATTTTGGGGATTTCTCCGCTCCCTTCTTGGGAGGTTGCACCTCCTTCTCTTGGCTCTTCTTGGATGGAGGAGTCTCCGGAGTGGCCTGGACATTAGGGGACTTCTTACCCCTCGCTACCACCTTCCAGGGTTCCTCCGCCGACTTTGCTGATGATCCCTCGACTGGGGTCTTCTCCACTGATGTAGCTGCTACTTCTTTTGTTGCCGCTGTTGTTGTTGCTGCAGATGTTGGTACTATTGGACTCGGTTTTTTGCTTTTTGCAGGGCACTCCTTGGCCATGTGGCCCAAAGTGTCGCAAAACCAACAAAAGGGTCGTCTGCCTTCCACTACTACCAGCATCTTCCTCTGCCTGCACATCAGAGTATTCGGCAGGTTTCTATAATTTTCCTGGTTCACGGTGATCTGTATCTCAAGGTCTCCAGTGGCAATACCAATTTTGCTTGTGAGGGCCTTCACTTCATGTACTTCGCCATATAAGGCAAAGAAGGCCCCCATTCTATCCTCTGATACGTCCGCTGGAACACCGTGAACCGTCACCTTGGTCCTGCGAGTACCCATATACTCAGTCTGCAGGCGCAGGTTTTTCGTCAAAAGAACACTTCCTGCCAGCTCCTTCGCTTGTTGCTCCGTAGCCAGCAAGATGTCCCACAAGGCATTAGTTCTCCTTGCGAGAAGCTTGGGGTTTAATTTTAAAGCCTTTAAGGCTTCTTCCATACTGTCCCTGCTGACTCCAATCAACTTCCGCGTTTTAACGTCCGAAGTCAGCAGAGATATTGTCCTTGTCCGGATATCCTTGAACGCCTCCTCAATGGTCAGAAATTCCGTCCCCTTGAAGGAGTCTTCAAAAAACTTCCTTTGCTCTTTGTAAAAATTGGCATCTTTCGTCATCGGCCTATTTTGTGACCAGGCCGTTTTACTAGGTAACACCGGGTCGTCAACCGGTGTTTTGTTGTTAATATCCGCCATGGTAGGATTTTAAAGTCCTACCACGGCGAACGAAGATAAGGAAATATATATGTTCAAAAATAAATAAAACTGGAAAATAAAACGGGGCAAACAAGGATAATATATAATTCAACAAAAGAGAAAAATGCAAAATAAAAAGCGGGGAGGGTAGCAAACAGAAAAGAAATAAACGGAAACTGTCAAAACTTAAAATATACGCTAAAACAAAAAATTAAAAAATAAAATTCAAAAGAGTTTTGAAACTGAAAAAGTAAAAACTTAACTTTCACTCTTCAATGCTAAAACGTCTGGGCAACTGGTTCAGCTTTCAACCAGCTGACAGACAAAAATAAAACAGGTTGTAACTTAATACAAACCCTGCAAACTGTGACCAAAACAATACGGTGAACCGGTCAACACAAGATTTATTTGCACAAAAAGTACAAATTGTGGCACAAGGCCGAAAAAGGGGAGGGGTAAAGGCTGGTCATTACTTACTATCCTATACCTAGCTAATCAGATTCGCGACCCATTCATACATTACAATTATCTCATTCACCACAAGAACTCATCCGTCGCCATTCAAACCTTCATCCACCATAATACCACATCCACACCAGGGGAACCTACAAAAAACGCGCCCCACACCGTAAAAATTTTGATGATAATAAAATACATTAAAATTCTAATAATGAAAAGATGAAAGTGGGGAGGGAGATGAACCCAATAACAAACTAAAAATTCAACAAATATTTAAACTAAACATAATTCGTGTTAGTAGGGACCGTCCAACCCTAAAAATAGAGAGGCCGCTGTATTCTGCCGATAAGGCAAAATCAAGAAGCACTCTCGCTAAGGGAGTGGGAAGGAAAAAAATAACACGGGCGTGGGGAAATAAAAGGCTGAGCCAGTCGAGATAAAATTGGGGGGTTAAAAACAAACTGGGGAGGTTGGGAATCTCGATTGGATCATAACATAAGAGATCACCGGGAACAGGTTAGGAACACATTTACTCACATTAACTAGGTACACTTAAGCTTGTCTAACCTAACCAAGGGGAGGGTTCCACAGGAAACCACCCCGATGTAACTTTGGTTGACCTAGAAAAGAAAATCAAGGCTAGCCCCGTTCAAACGAACCAAGCTCGCCGCTTTTACCCACCTTTCGCTAAAGACTGTCGAATGCAATCGTTTTCTATCAGTTCTAATCTTCATCTTGAGCTGGTGCTCAAAGAATCGGATCAGATCCTGATAAGAAAGCTGATTGCCTCGCAAGACTTCCTCCTTGCGCGTCGTCCAAATCACCATTCGGGCCGTGGCTAGCAGCATCAGAAACACCATCCGTTTCACCCCGGAATACGGGGGCGACACATTGTCACACGCGTATGCACGATCAATGGACACGAGTTCTTCGGGAGCGAGACGAGCCGTCAGCTCGCCGACATGGTCCCATAAGGGGCGGACCCGGGGGCAATGGTAGAAGGCGTGCGAAGCCGTTTCTTCTAATCCAAGGCCACACCGTTCACAGTCTGGCAAGTCCGCCAAGCCCCATATGAAAGCCTTGTCGTTGAGAGGCAGCCGATTCCGAGCCAATCGCCAGGTAAGCGAAAACTCAGTGTTACTGAGATAATCCGCCGCTGGCGCCCAAGACCAGTAGGAGCGATACTCCTCCTCCGAACAGTCGAGCGTATCACGTAGAAGATCCTTCGCGCGACCCTCCACTAATCCCCGATAGAAGACCTTCCTAGGCCGTGAAAGGTCACTGGACCGCGGAATAGCCCTCAAGGCTGACCGACACTCGCTGAGGAAAAGCGATTCATCTCGAGACCTACAATGGCGCTCGGACTTCGAGATGGGGGGATTGATTGTAAGGCGAGGGAAGGCGTCCCTAACAATCCCCTCCAGAATCGGATCTCCTCCAGTCAATGCGCGGCGTAGGAAAGACAACCGAGAGGCACGGATGTGACTCTGCAAGTGTGGCATTCCCAGCCCCCCATGACACGGACGTTTGGTGCAGACTCGTCTGTCGACCCTGTTCGCGCGTCCCCCCCATAAAATGGAGGATAGCGCTTGCTCGAGCGCCTTTCTCTGGGCCTTACAGAGAGGAAGTACTGACAAGCGGTAAAGAATCAGGGGGAAAATGTATGTAACACACACCTCCGCCCTGCCCTTTACGGACAACCTCCGTCGATTCCAAGTCTTACCGGCAGAAACGACCTTTGCTAGTACTTCAGACCAATTTTTCTTCAGCTGGAGGTCGGGTCCAAACCACACCCCAAGAATGCGGACAGGACCGTCCGTCCAACCGAAGCGGCCTGGAAGATCACGCCCCTTCCAGGCACCTAACCGCAAGCCGGAAGACTTGTCGCGGTTTATCTTGGCCCCTGTCACCTTCTCGTACCGATCAAGCGCCTTCTGCACCGCCTCAATATCGCTAAGGGACGACACGAAAGCGGATACGTCATCGGCGTACGCGGAAACCCTGGCTCGAGACCCTCCAGGAACGGCGATCCCGCGTAGGGCCGGACTGCACGCCTCGTCCTTCAGCCGGCGCAGGAGAGGCTCCAACGCCAAAGCATAAAGGAGAGGCGACAGCGGACAACCCTGACGAACCGACCTCGACAGAACAAAAGCGCCCGACAACTTTCCGTTCACCTGTACCACAGCACTGGGGGAGCGATACAGGAGGCTAATCCAGCGGCAGAAGTCGGGTGCGAATCCGGCGGCCTGCAGGACAGTAGCAAGGTAGCGATGGTCGACCCTATCAAATGCCTTGGACTGATCCAAATTGATCAGCGCGGCTTCTTCGTCGTCTTTTACGCCCTCTAGGATCGTGCGGATCAAATGCAGGTTGCTCTGAATTGTTCGGCCCCTCACAGAAAAAGTCTGCTCAGGTCCCAACAGAGACTCGGCAACTGACTGCAAACGCTCCTGCAGGATCTTGGCCATAATCTTTAACTCTGTGTTTAGCAGAGTTATGGGCCTATAATCATCTAGTTTCCCCCCAACACCCTTGCCCTTTTTCAACAGAGTGATCACACCCCTGGAAATGCGATTGGGGATGGACCCCGACCGAAACCAGTTGTTGAACACTGCTGTCAAAATCGGAACAAAGATGTGCGACAGCCTCAAGTACAATTCGTAAGGCAAACCATCCAGACCGGGCGACTTGCCTCTGCCGACCTTCTTCAGTGCCTCGTAGACTTCGCCCTCCGTGATCTCTCCCTCGCAGCTAGCTGCTTCAGTCGGCTCAAGCCGAGGAAAGTCAGCCAAATAGCTGCGAAACTCCTCCTCACGGAGACCAGGCTCCTTGGTAAAGCGGCTCTCGAAATGCCGCCGAAACGCCTCGCACATGTCGTCAGTCGACCGCAGAGTACGCCCCTCCGGGGTTTCGACTTGACGAATGCAACGATCACCACCTCGACGGACTTCTTCCCGACGCAGATCTGCGCCCAGGTTCACAGCTTCGTTAGACATCTTACTTAACTTATGCCTAATTACCTGACCCATGTAGCGATCGCTATTCGAACGCTGCAGGGCCTCCCTAGCTACGGCTATCTCTAGGGGATCCCCCCCAGCCTCCGCCCGGGAAAAATTAGACTTAAGTGTCTTCACCTTGTCAGCTTTATCTAGAGCGAGCCGTTTGCTGAACTCAGTGGTGAAAGACCTAATTCTATCCTTAAGTTTCTCCCACCACCTATTCCCGATAACCGCCCCCACTAGCTCCCGCTGCACGAATTTAATTAGCTGCTCCTGGAAGTCCCGCCTGTCCAGTAAAGACAGATTGAACTTCCAGTAACCAGCCATTCTAGGCCTATGTTCTAACGCCACACGGGCACAAACGAGTTTGTGATCCGTGTAGCCTACCCAGTGGAACGTGGGACAATCTAAAAAGTCTATGTCGGCTCTACGAACTAACATTCTGTCAATGTAGCTAACTACCTTGTCAGACGGCCAGCTAAGAGCCCACGTCCACATTTTCCCGCTGGGATGATCGACCCGGTATCTATCGACGAGACCATAATCGCCAATCAGATCGACCAGGCCACGATCGCCCCTACTCCCGCTAGCGCCCCACCCCCTGTCTAACTTGGGGTCCAGGACGGCATTCCAGTCCCCCATTAGAACTAGGCGTGAAGAATCGACTAGGAACGGCCCCAACCGCCGAAAAAAGGAACCCCGCTCCTCCCAGTCGTTGGGCGCATAAACCGCAACGACCCGAAACGAACCACTTTTCACGGCAATATCGGCCACGATTAACCGGCCCTCGGCATCTGTATGCACAAGGTCCACCTTCGCATCGAGAGTCCGTCTAACTAGCAAAGAAACTCCTCTGGCAAGCCGGTCCCCATATGCTGAATAGATGACAAAGTCATCCTCCAGCACACAAGCATCGGACGAGCAAACAAAGTGGGTCTCTTCAATCGCGGCAACATCCACGCTGAAGGACAGGAGATCCCGAAGCAGGCGGGCAGCCTTGCTCCGACCTCTCAAGCCCTTCACATTCAAACTGGCTATCTTAATAGACATTCGCTAGGCCTGCAAAAAAGAAAAATTACAGCAAATAACCTAAGTACATACAGGGCGGAAATC
The DNA here is from genome assembly GCA_964036315.1 of Acanthosepion esculentum. NCBI lineage: Eukaryota > Metazoa > Mollusca > Cephalopoda > Sepiida > Sepiidae > Acanthosepion > Acanthosepion esculentum. The sequence goes on from OZ038503.1 coordinate 9,822,896, forward strand.
TGCAGCTGACAGGACCCCGACGGATTGTCCCAGGCTTCCTGTACCCAATTCCGTCGTCATCCTCCCGCCCGAGACAATCCCGCCGACGTCCGTGGGATAAATTAATTTTACAGCCCTATATAAGGAGGGATGGAGCAATACCGGGACCCTCCCAGAGCAAAATTGTCGCAATTTTTTTAAATTTATATTTTCTAGTTCCAAAATCCTCATGTTAGGGAAAGCTGCCTTAGCTTCGTATAGATGGTTCCACACTTCTAGTTGGCCCCCAGTTTCCCTTATACAGGTTATAACTCCTGGGGCCTCGGGGAAGTTTCGGGGATCTTCTACGCTTTTGCCGTCAACTTGCTCCATCTTATATAGGGACCCTAACAGGGCCTTCCTCTGCTTAGCAAGGCCCTTCTTATATTCGTCCCTATCCACCTTGCAGACCTGCTCCGGGCCTGAAAACGCCTTTTTCTTCTTTTTCTTCTTCTCCCTTGATGGATGAGGGGGGGAAGAAGTGGATGTCTGAGGGGGGGTGGAAAGTGGGCTGATGGGAGAAGTGAAGGGGGAGGGGGAAATAATGCGGATGGGAGAGGAAGAGTGACGTCTGGATCTTTGGGGTTGCTTTATATCTTCAAAAGAGGCGGGGACGGAGATTGCCCTGGTTCTATTCCTCTCTGCCCTACCCCGGTCAGAGTGGCCCTGCGACTGTTCGTCGTCACTTTCCTCCCTTGCTCTTTTGAGGGATGTCTGCCGAGGGGGAGGAATTTCTTCCACCTCCATCTCTATCTCCTGCTGCTTTTTGGACTGTTTTCGCTGCTGCTGCTGCTGCTGCTGCCTTTCTGGCTGTTGGGGTTTTTGCTGCTTCTTTGGAGATTTTGGGGATTTCTCCGCTCCCTTCTTGGGAGGTTGCACCTCCTTCTCTTGGCTCTTCTTGGATGGAGGAGTCTCCGGAGTGGCCTGGACATTAGGGGACTTCTTACCCCTCGCTACCACCTTCCAGGGTTCCTCCGCCGACTTTGCTGATGATCCCTCGACTGGGGTCTTCTCCACTGATGTAGCTGCTACTTCTTTTGTTGCCGCTGTTGTTGTTGCTGCAGATGTTGGTACTATTGGACTCGGTTTTTTGCTTTTTGCAGGGCACTCCTTGGCCATGTGGCCCAAAGTGTCGCAAAACCAACAAAAGGGTCGTCTGCCTTCCACTACTACCAGCATCTTCCTCTGCCTGCACATCAGAGTATTCGGCAGGTTTCTATAATTTTCCTGGTTCACGGTGATCTGTATCTCAAGGTCTCCAGTGGCAATACCAATTTTGCTTGTGAGGGCCTTCACTTCATGTACTTCGCCATATAAGGCAAAGAAGGCCCCCATTCTATCCTCTGATACGTCCGCTGGAACACCGTGAACCGTCACCTTGGTCCTGCGAGTACCCATATACTCAGTCTGCAGGCGCAGGTTTTTCGTCAAAAGAACACTTCCTGCCAGCTCCTTCGCTTGTTGCTCCGTAGCCAGCAAGATGTCCCACAAGGCATTAGTTCTCCTTGCGAGAAGCTTGGGGTTTAATTTTAAAGCCTTTAAGGCTTCTTCCATACTGTCCCTGCTGACTCCAATCAACTTCCGCGTTTTAACGTCCGAAGTCAGCAGAGATATAGTCCTTGTCCGGATATCCTTGAACGCCTCCTCAATGGTCAGAAATTCCGTCCCCTTGAAGGAGTCTTCAAAAAACTTCCTTTGCTCTTTGTAAAAATTGGCATCTTTCGTCATCGGCCTATTTTGTGACCAGGCCGTTTTACTAGGTAACACCGGGTCGTCAACCGGTGTTTTGTTGTTAATATCCGCCATGGTAGGATTTTAAAGTCCTACCACGGCGAACGAAGATAAGGAAATATATATGTTCAAAAATAAATAAAACTGGAAAATAAAACGGGGCAAACAAGGATAATATATAATTCAACAAAAGAGAAAAATGCAAAATAAAAAGCGGGGAGGGTAGCAAACAGAAAAGAAATAAACGGAAACTGTCAAAACTTAAAATATACGCTAAAACAAAAAATTAAAAAATAAAATTCAAAAGAGTTTTGAAACTGAAAAAGTAAAAACTTAACTTTCACTCTTCAATGCTAAAACGTCTGGGCAACTGGTTCAGCTTTCAACCAGCTGACAGACAAAAATAAAACAGGTTGTAACTTAATACAAACCCTGCAAACTGTGACCAAAACAATACGGTGAACCGGTCAACACAAGATTTATTTGCACAAAAAGTACAAATTGTGGCACAAGGCCGAAAAAGGGGAGGGGTAAAGGCTGGTCATTACTTACTATCCTATACCTAGCTAATCAGATTCGCGACCCATTCATACATTACAATTATCTCATTCACCACAAGAACTCATCCGTCGCCATTCAAACCTTCATCCACCATAATACCACATCCACACCAGGGGAACCTACAAAAAACGCGCCCCACACCATAAAAATTTGGATGATAATAAAATACATTAAAATTCTAATAATGAAAAGATGAAAGTGGGGAGGGAGATGAACCCAATAACAAACTAAAAATTCAACAAATATTTAAACTAAACATAATTCGTGTTAGTAGGGACCGTCCAACCCTCAAAATAGAGAGGCCGCTGTATTCTGCCGATAAGGCAAAATCAAGAAGCACTCTCGCTAAGGGAGTGGGAAGGAGAAAAATAACACGGGCGTGGGGAAATAAAAGGCTGAGCCAGTCGAGATAAAATTGGGGGGTTAAAAACAAACTGGGGAGGTTGGGAATCTCGACTTGGATCATAACTGAAAAGATAGCCGGGAAACAGGCCGGGAACAACACTTACTCACATTAACTAGGTACACTTAAGCTTGTCTAACCTAACCAAGGGGAGGGTTCCACAGGAAACCACCCCGATGTAACTTTGGTTGACCTAGAAAAGAAAATCAAGGCTAGCCCCGTTCAAACGAACCAAGCTCGCCGCTTTTACCCACCTTTCGCTAAAGACTGTCGAATGCAATCGTTTTCTATCAGTTCTAATCTTCATCTTGAGCTGGTGCTCAAAGAATCGGATCAGATCCTGATAAGAAAGCTGATTGCCTCGCAAGACTTCCTCCTTGCGCGTCGTCCATATCACCATTCGGGCCGTGGCTAGCAGCATCAGAAACACCATTCGTTTCACCCCGGAATACGGGGGCGACACATTGTCACACGCGTATGCACGATCAATGGACACGAGTTCTTCGGGAGCGAGACGAGCCGTCAGCTCGCCGACATGGTCCCATAAGGGGCGGACCCGGGGGCAATGGTAGAAGGCGTGCGAAGCCGTTTCTTCTAATCCAAGGCCACACCGTTCACAGTCTGGCAAGTCCGCCAAGCCCCATATGAAAGCCTTGTCGTTGAGAGGCAGCCGATTCCGAGCCAATCGCCAGGTAAGCGAAAACTCAGTGTTACTGAGATAATCCGCCGCTGGCGCCCAAGACCAGTAGGAGCGATACTCCTCCTCCGAACAGTCGAGCGTATCACGTAGAAGATCCTTCGCGCGACCCTCCACTAATCCCCGATAGAAGACCTTCCTAGGCCGTGAAAGGTCACTGGACCGCGGAATAGCCCTCAAGGCTGACCGACACTCGCTGAGGAAAAGCGATTCATCTCGAGACCTACAATGGCGCTCGGACTTCGAGATGGGGGGATTGATTGTAAGGCGAGGGAAGGCGTCCCTAACAATCCCCTCCAGAATCGGATCTCCTCCAGTCAATGCGCGGCGTAGGAAAGACAACCGAGAGGCACGGATGTGACTCTGCAAGTGTGGCATTCCCAGCCCCCCATGACACGGACGTTTGGTGCAGACTCGTCTGTCGACCCTGTTCGCGCGTCCCCCCCATAAAATGGAGGATAGCGCTTGCTCGAGCGCCTTTCTCTGGGCCTTACAGAGAGGAAGTACTGACAAGCGATAAAGAATCAGGGGGAAAATGTATGTAACACACACCTCCGCCCTGCCCTTTACGGACAACCTCCGTCGATTCCAAGTCTTACCGGCAGAAACGACCTTTGCTAGTACTTCAGACCAATTTTTCTTCAGCTGGAGGTCGGGTCCAAACCACACCCCAAGAATGCGGACAGGACCGTCCGTCCAACCGAAGCGGCCTGGAAGATCACGCCCCTTCCAGGCACCTAACCGCAAGCCGGAAGACTTGTCGCGGTTTATCTTGGCCCCTGTCACCTTCTCGTACCGATCAAGCGCCTTCTGCACCGCCTCAATATCGCTAAGGGACGACACGAAAGCGGATACGTCATCGGCGTACGCGGAAACCCTGGCTCGAGACCCTCCAGGAACGGCGATCCCGCGTAGGGCCGGACTGCACGCCTCGTCCTTCAGCCGGCGCAGGAGAGGCTCCAACGCCAAAGCATAAAGGAGAGGCGACAGCGGACAACCCTGACGAACCGACCTCGACAGAACAAAAGCGCCCGACAACTTTCCGTTCACCTGTACCACAGCACTGGGGGAGCGATACAGGAGGCTAATCCAGCGGCAGAAGTCGGGTGCGAATCCGGCGGCCTGCAGGACAGTAGCAAGGTAGCGATGGTCGACCCTATCAAATGCCTTGGACTGATCCAAATTGATCAGCGCGGCTTCTTCGTCGTCTTTTACGCCCTCTAGGATCGTGCGGATCAAATGCAGGTTGCTCTGAATTGTTCGGCCCCTCACAGAAAAAGTCTGCTCAGGTCCCAACAGAGACTCGGCAACTGACTGCAAACGCTCCTGCAGGATCTTGGCCATAATCTTTAACTCTGTGTTTAGCAGAGTTATGGGCCTATAATCATCTAGTTTCCCCCCAACACCCTTGCCTTTTTTCAACAGAGTGATCACACCCCTGGAAATGCGATTGGGGATGGACCCCGACCGAAACCAGTTGTTGAACACTGCTGTCAAAATCGGAACAAAGATGTGCGACAGCCTCAAGTACAATTCGTAAGGCAGACCATCCAGACCGGGCGACTTGCCTCTGCCGACCTTCCTCAGTGCCTCGTAGACTTCGCCCTCCGTGATCTCTCCCTCGCAGCTAGCTGCTTCAGTCGGCTCAAGCCGAGGAAAGTCAGCTAAATAGCTGCGAAACTCCTCCTCACGGAGACCAGGCTCCTTGGTAAAGCGGCTCTCGAAATGCCGCCGAAACGCCTCGCACATGTCGTCAGTCGACCGCAGAGTACGCCCCTCCGGGGTTTCGACTTGACGAATGCAACGATCACCACCTCGACGGACTTCTTCCCGACGCAGATCTGCGCCCAGGTTCACAGCTTCGTTAGACATCTTACTTAACTTATGCCTAATTACCTGACCCATGTAGCGATCGCTATTCGAACGCTGCAGAGCCTCCCTAGCTAGGGCTATCTCTAGGGGATCCCCCCCAGCCTCCGCCCGGGAAAAATTAGACTTAAGTGTCTTCACCTTGTCAGCTTTATCTAGAGCGAGCCGTTTGCTGAACTCAGTGGTGAAAGACCTAATTCTATCCTTAAGTTTCTCCCACCACCTATTCCCGATAACCGCCCCCACTAGCTCCCGCTGCACGAATTTAATTAGCTGCTCCTGGAAGTCCCGCCTGTCCAGTAAAGACAGATTGAACTTCCAGTAACCAGCCATTCTAGGCCTATGTTCTAACGCCACACGGGCACAAACGAGTTTGTGATCCGTGTAGCCTACCCAGTGGAACGTGGGACAATCTAAAAAGTCTATGTCGGCTCTACGAACTAACATTCTGTCAATGTAGCTAACTACTTTGTCAGACGGCCAGCTAAGAGCCCACGTCCACATTTTCCCGCTGGGATGATCGACCCGGTATCTATCGACGAGACCATAATCGCCAATCAGATCGACCAGGCAACGATCGCCCCTACTCCCGCTAGCGCCCCACCCCCTGTCTAACTTGGGGTCCAGGACGGCATTCCAGTCCCCCATTAGAACTAGGCGTGAAGAATCGACTAGGAACGGCCCCAACCGCCGAAAAAAGGAATCCCGCTCCTCCCAGTCGTTGGGCGCATAAACCGCAACGACCCGAAACGAACCACTTTTCACGGCAATATCGGCCACGATTAACCGGCCCTCGGCATCTGTATGCACAAGGTCCACCTTCGCATCGAGAGTCCGTCTAACTAGCAAAGAAACTCCTCTGGCAAGCCGGTCCCCATATGCTGAATAGATGACAAAGTCATCCTCCAGCACACAAGCATCGGACGAGCAAACAAAGTGGGTCTCTTCAATCGCGGCAACATCCACGCTGAAGGACAGGAGATCCCGAAGCAGGCGGGCAGCCTTGCTCCGACCTCTCAAGCCCTTCACATTCAAACTGGCTATCTTAATAGACATTTGCTAGGCCTGCAAAAAAGAAAATTTACAGCAAATAACCTAAGTACATACAGGGCGGAAATCTGCAGCTGACAGGACCCCGACGGATTGTCCCAGGCTTCCTGTACCCAATTCCGTCGTCATCCTCCCGCCCGAGACAATCCCGCCGACGTCCGTGGGATAAATTAATTTTACAGCCCTATATAAGGAGGGATGGAGCAATACCGGGACCCTCCCAGAGCAAAATTGTCGCAATTTTTTTAAATTTACATTTTCCAGTTCCAAAATTCTCATGTTCGGGAAAGCTGCCTTAGCTTCGTATAGATGGTTCCACACTTCTAGTTGGCCCCCAGTTTCCCTTATACATGTTATAACTCCTGGGGCCTCGGGGAAGTTTCGGGGATCTTCTACGCTTTTGCCGTCAACTTGCTCCATCTTATATAGGGACCCTAACAGGGCCTTCCTCTGCTTAGCAAGGCCCTTCTTATATTCGTCCCTATCCACCTTGCAGACCTGCTCCGGGCCTGAAAACGCCTTTTTCTTCTTTTTCTTCTTCTCCCTTGATGGATGAGGGGGGGAAGAAGTGGATGTCTGAGGGGGGGTGGAAAGTGGGCTGATGGGAGAAGTGAAGGGGGAGGGGGAAATAATGCGGGTGGGAGAGGAAGAGTGACGTCTGGATCTTTGGGGTTGCTTTATATCTTCAAAAGAGGCGGGGACGGAGATTGCCCTGGTTCTATTCCTCTCTGCCCTACCCCGGTCAGAGTGGCCCTGCGACTGTTCGTCGTCACTTTCCTCCCTTGCTCTTTTGAGGGATGTCTGCCGAGGGGGAGGAATTTCTTCCACCTCCATCGCTATCTCCTGCTGCTTTTTGGGCTGTTTTCGCTGCTGCTGCCTTTCTGGCTGTTGGGGTTTTTGCTGCTGCTGCTTCTTTGGAGATTTTGGGGATTTCTCCGCTCCCTTCTTGGGAGGTTGCACCTCCTTCTCTTGGCTCTTCTTGGATGGAGGAGTCTCCTGAGTGGCCCGGACATTAGGGGACTTCTTACCCCTCGCTACCACCTTCCAGGGTTCCTCCGCCGACTTTGCTGATGATCCCTCGTCTGGGGTCTTCTCCACTGTTGTAGCTGCTACTTCTTTTGTTGCCGTTGTTGCTGCAGATGTTGGTACTATTGGACTCGGTTTTTTGCTTTTTGCAGGGCACTCCTTGGCCATGTGGCCCAAAGTGTCGCAAAACCAACAAAAGGGTCGTCTGCCTTCCACTACCACCAGCATCTTCCTCTGTCTACACATCAGAGTATTCGGCAGGTTTCTATAGTTTTCCTGGTTCACGGTGATCTGTATCTCAAGGTCTCCAGTGGCAATACCAATTTTGCTTGTGAGGGCCTTCACTTCATGTACTTCGCCATATAAGGCAAAGAAGGCCCCCATTCTATCCTCTGATACGTCCGCTGGAACACCGTGAACCGTCACCTTGGTCCTGCGAGTACCCATATACTCAGTCTGCAGGCGCAGGTTTTTCGTCAAAAGAACACTTCCTGCCAGCTCCTTCGCTTGTTGCTCCGTAGCCAGCAAGATGTCCCACAAGGCATTAGTTCTCCTTGCGAGAAGCTTGGGATTTAATTTTAAAGCCTTTAAGGCTTCTTCCATACTGTCCCTGCTGACTCCAATCAACTTCCGCGTTTTAACGTCCGAAGTCAGCAGAGATATTGTCCTTGTCCGGATGTCCTTGAACGCCTCCTCAATGGTCAGAAATTCCGTCCCCTTGAAGGAGTCTTCAAAAAACTTCCTTTGCTCTTTGTAAAAATTGGCATCTTTTGTCATCGGCCTATTTTGTGACCAGGCCGTTTTACTAGGTGACACCGGGTCGTCAACCGGTGTTTTGTTGATAATATCCACCATGGTAGGATTTTAAAGTCCTACCACGGCGAACGAAGATAAGGAAATATTCAAAAACAAATAAAACTGGAAAAACGGGGCAAACAAGGATAATATGTAATTCAACAAAAGAGAAAAATGCAAAATAAAAAGCGGGGAGGGTAGCAAACAGAAAAGAAATAAACGGAAACTGTCAAAACTTAAAATATACGCTAAAACAAAAAATAAAAAAATAAAATTCAAAACAGTTTTGAAACTGAAAAAGTAAAAACTTAACTTTCACTCTTCAATGCTAAAACGTCTGGGCAACTGGTTCAGCTTTCAACCAGCTGACAGACAAAAATAAAACAGGTTGTAACTTAATACAAACCCTGCAAACTGTGACCAAAACAATACGGTGAACCGGTCAACACAAGATTTATTTGCACAAAAAGTACAAATTGTGGCACAAGGCCGAAAAAGGGGAGGGGTAAAGGCTGGTCATTACTTACTATCCTATACCTAGCTAATCAGATTCGCGACCCATTCATACATTACAATTATCTCATTCACCACAAGAACTCATCCGTCGCCATTCAAACCTTCATCCACCATAATACCACATCCACACCAGGGGAACCTGCAAAAAACGCGCCCCACACCATAAAAATTTGGATGATAATAAAATACATTAAAATTCTAATAATGAAAAGATGAAAGTGGGGAGGGAGATGAACCCAATAACAAACTAAAAATTCAACAAATATTTAAACTAAACATAATTCGTGTTAGTAGGGACCGTCCAACCCTCAAAATAGAGAGGCCGCTGTATTCTGCCGATAAGGCAAAATCAAGAAGCACTCTCGCTAAGGGAGTGGGAAGGAGAAAAATAACACGGGCGTGGGGAAATAAAAGGCTGAGCCAGTCGAGATAAAATTGGGGGGTTAAAAACAAACTGGGGAGGTTGGGAATCTCGACTTGGATCATAACTGAAAAGATAGCCGGGAAACAGGCCGGGAACAACACTTACTCACATTAACTAGGTACACTTAAGCTTGTCTAACCTAACCAAGGGGAGGGTTCCACAGGAAACCACCCCGATGTAACTTTGGTTGACCTAGAAAAGAAAATCAAGGCTAGCCCCGTTCAAACGAACCAAGCTCGCCGCTTTTACCCACCTTTCGCTAAAGACTGTCGAATGCAATCGTTTTCTATCAGTTCTAATCTTCATCTTGAGCTGGTGCTCAAAGAATCGGATCAGATCCTGATAAGAAAGCTGATTGCCTCGCAAGACTTCCTCCTTGCGCGTCGTCCAAATCACCATTCGGGCCGTGGCTAGCAGCATCAGAAACACCATCCGTTTCACCCCGGAATACGGGGGCGACACATTGTCACACGCGTATGCACGATCAATGGACACGAGTTCTTCGGGAGCGAGACGAGCCGTCAGCTCGCCGACATGGTCCCATAAGGGGCGGACCCGGGGGCAATGGTAGAAGGCGTGCGAAGCCGTTTCTTCTAATCCAAGGCCACACCGTTCACAGTCTGGCAAGTCCGCCAAGCCCCATATGAAAGCCTTGTCGTTGAGAGGCAGCCGATTCCGAGCCAATCGCCAGGTAAGCGAAAACTCAGTGTTACTGAGATAATCCGCCGCTGGCGCCCAAGACCAGTAGGAGCGATACTCCTCCTCCGAACAGTCGAGCGTATCACGTAGAAGATCCTTCGCGCGACCCTCCACTAATCCCCGATAGAAGACCTTCCTAGGCCGTGAAAGGTCACTGGACCGCGGAATAGCCCTCAAGGCTGACCGACACTCGCTGAGGAAAAGCGATTCATCTCGAGACCTACAATGGCGCTCGGACTTCGAGATGGGGGGATTGATTGTAAGGCGAGGGAAGGCGTCCCTAACAATCCCCTCCAGAATCGGATCTCCTCCAGTCAATGCGCGGCGTAGGAAAGACAACCGAGAGGCACGGATGTGACTCTGCAAGTGTGGCATTCCCAGCCCCCCATGACACGGACGTTTGGTGCAGACTCGTCTGTCGACCCTGTTCGCGCGTCCCCCCCATAAAATGGAGGATAGCGCTTGCTCGAGCGCCTTTCTCTGGGCCTTACAGAGAGGAAGTACTGACAAGCGATAAAGAATCAGGGGGAAAATGTATGTAACACACACCTCCGCCCTGCCCTTTACGGACAACCTCCGTCGATTCCAAGTCTTACCGGCAGAAACGACCTTTGCTAGTACTTCAGACCAATTTTTCTTCAGCTGGAGGTCGGGTCCAAACCACACCCCAAGAATGCGGACAGGACCGTCCGTCCAACCGAAGCGGCCTGGAAGATCACGCCCCTTCCAGGCACCTAACCGCAAGCCGGAAGACTTGTCGCGGTTTATCTTGGCCCCTGTCACCTTCTCGTACCGATCAAGCGCCTTCTGCACCGCCTCAATATCGCTAAGGGACGACACGAAAGCGGATACGTCATCGGCGTACGCGGAAACCCTGGCTCGAGACCCTCCAGGAACGGCGATCCCGCGTAGGGCCGGACTGCACGCCTCGTCCTTCAGCCGGCGCAGGAGAGGCTCCAACGCCAAAGCATAAAGGAGAGGCGACAGCGGACAACCCTGACGAACCGACCTCGACAGAACAAAAGCGCCCGACAACTTTCCGTTCACCTGTACCACAGCACTGGGGGAGCGATACAGGAGGCTAATCCAGCGGCAGAAGTCGGGTGCGAATCCGGCGGCCTGCAGGACAGTAGCAAGGTAGCGATGGTCGACCCTATCAAATGCCTTGGACTGATCCAAATTGATCAGCGCGGCTTCTTCGTCGTCTTTTACGCCCTCTAGGATCGTGCGGATCAAATGCAGGTTGCTCTGAATTGTTCGGCCCCTCACAGAAAAAGTCTGCTCAGGTCCCAACAGAGACTCGGCAACTGACTGCAAACGCTCCTGCAGGATCTTGGCCATAATCTTTAACTCTGTGTTTAGCAGAGTTATGGGCCTATAATCATCTAGTTTCCCCCCAACACCCTTGCCCTTTTTCAACAGAGTGATCACACCCCTGGAAATGCGATTGGGGATGGACCCCGACCGAAACCAGTTGTTGAACACTGCTGTCAAAATCGGAACAAAGATGTGCGACAGCCTCAAGTACAATTCGTAAGGCAAACCATCCAGACCGGGCGACTTGCCTCTGCCGACCTTCTTCAGTGCCTCGTAGACTTCGCCCTCCGTGATCTCTCCCTCGCAGCTAGCTGCTTCAGTCGGCTCAAGCCGAGGAAAGTCAGCCAAATAGCTGCGAAACTCCTCCTCACGGAGACCAGGCTCCTTGGTAAAGCGGCTCTCGAAATGCCGCCGAAACGCCTCGCACATGTCGTCAGTCGACCGCAGAGTACGCCCCTCCGGGGTTTCGACTTGACGAATGCAACGATCACCACCTCGACGGACTTCTTCCCGACGCAGATCTGCGCCCAGGTTCACAGCTTCGTTAGACATCTTACTTAACTTATGCCTAATTACCTGACCCATGTAGCGATCGCTATTCGAACGCTGCAGAGCCTCCCTAGCTAGGGCTATCTCTAGGGGATCCCCCCCAGCCTCCGCCCGGGAAAAATTAGACTTAAGTGTCTTCACCTTGTCAGCTTTATCTAGAGCGAGCCGTTTGCTGAACTCAGTGGTGAAAGACCTAATTCTATCCTTAAGTTTCTCCCACCACCTATTCCCGATAACCGCCCCCACTAGCTCCCGCTGCACGAATTTAATTAGCTGCTCCTGGAAGTCCCGCCTGTCCAGTAAAGACAGATTGAACTTCCAGTAACCAGCCATTCTAGGCCTATGTTCTAACGCCACACGGGCACAAACGAGTTTGTGATCCGTGTAGCCTACCCAGTGGAACGTGGGACAATCTAAAAAGTCTATGTCGGCTCTACGAACTAACATTCTGTCAATGTAGCTAACTACTTTGTCAGACGGCCAGCTAAGAGCCCACGTCCACATTTTCCCGCTGGGATGATCGACCCGGTATCTATCGACGAGACCATAATCGCCAATCAGATCGACCAGGCAACGATCGCCCCTACTCCCGCTAGCGCCCCACCCCCTGTCTAACTTGGGGTCCAGGACGGCATTCCAGTCCCCCATTAGAACTAGGCGTGAAGAATCGACTAGGAACGGCCCCAACCGCCGAAAAAAGGAATCCCGCTCCTCCCAGTCGTTGGGCGCATAAACCGCAACGACCCGAAACGAACCACTTTTCACGGCAATATCGGCCACGATTAACCGGCCCTCGGCATCTGTATGCACAAGGTCCACCTTCGCATCGAGAGTCCGTCTAACTAGCAAAGAAACTCCTCTGGCAAGCCGGTCCCCATATGCTGAATAGATGACAAAGTCATCCTCCAGCACACAAGCATCGGACGAGCAAACAAAGTGGGTCTCTTCAATCGCGGCAACATCCACGCTGAAGGACAGGAGATCCCGAAGCAGGCGGGCAGCCTTGCTCCGACCTCTCAAGCCCTTCACATTCAAACTGGCTATCTTAATAGACATTTGCTAGGCCTGCAAAAAAGAAAATTTACAGCAAATAACCTAAGTACATACAGGGCGGAAATCTGCAGCTGACAGGACCCCGACGGATTGTCCCAGGCTTCCTGTACCCAATTCCGTCGTCATCCTCCCGCCCGAGACAATCCCGCCGACGTCCGTGGGATAAATTAATTTTACAGCCCTATATAAGGAGGGATGGAGCAATACCGGGACCCTCCCAGAGCAAAATTGTCGCAATTTTTTTAAATTTACATTTTCCAGTTCCAAAATTCTCATGTTCGGGAAAGCTGCCTTAGCTTCGTATAGATGGTTCCACACTTCTAGTTGGCCCCCAGTTTCCCTTATACATGTTATAACTCCTGGGGCCTCGGGGAAGTTTCGGGGATCTTCTACGCTTTTGCCGTCAACTTGCTCCATCTTATATAGGGACCCTAACAGGGCCTTCCTCTGCTTAGCAAGGCCCTTCTTATATTCGTCCCTATCCACCTTGCAGACCTGCTCCGGGCCTGAAAACGCCTTTTTCTTCTTTTTCTTCTTCTCCCTTGATGGATGAGGGGGGGAAGAAGTGGATGTCTGAGGGGGGGTGGAAAGTGGGCTGATGGGAGAAGTGAAGGGGGAGGGGGAAATAATGCGGGTGGGAGAGGAAGAGTGACGTCTGGATCTTTGGGGTTGCTTTATATCTTCAAAAGAGGCGGGGACGGAGATTGCCCTGGTTCTATTCCTCTCTGCCCTACCCCGGTCAGAGTGGCCCTGCGACTGTTCGTCGTCACTTTCCTCCCTTGCTCTTTTGAGGGATGTCTGCCGAGGGGGAGGAATTTCTTCCACCTCCATCGCTATCTCCTGCTGCTTTTTGGGCTGTTTTCGCTGCTGCTGCCTTTCTGGCTGTTGGGGTTTTTGCTGCTGCTGCTTCTTTGGAGATTTTGGGGATTTCTCCGCTCCCTTCTTGGGAGGTTGCACCTCCTTCTCTTGGCTCTTCTTGGATGGAGGAGTCTCCTGAGTGGCCCGGACATTAGGGGACTTCTTACCCCTCGCTACCACCTTCCAGGGTTCCTCCGCCGACTTTGCTGATGATCCCTCGTCTGGGGTCTTCTCCACTGTTGTAGCTGCTACTTCTTTTGTTGCCGTTGTTGCTGCAGATGTTGGTACTATTGGACTCGGTTTTTTGCTTTTTGCAGGGCACTCCTTGGCCATGTGGCCCAAAGTGTCGCAAAACCAACAAAAGGGTCGTCTGCCTTCCACTACCACCAGCATCTTCCTCTGTCTACACATCAGAGTATTCGGCAGGTTTCTATAGTTTTCCTGGTTCACGGTGATCTGTATCTCAAGGTCTCCAGTGGCAATACCAATTTTGCTTGTGAGGGCCTTCACTTCATGTACTTCGCCATATAAGGCAAAGAAGGCCCCCATTCTATCCTCTGATACGTCCGCTGGAACACCGTGAACCGTCACCTTGGTCCTGCGAGTACCCATATACTCAGTCTGCAGGCGCAGGTTTTTCGTCAAAAGAACACTTCCTGCCAGCTCCTTCGCTTGTTGCTCCGTAGCCAGCAAGATGTCCCACAAGGCATTAGTTCTCCTTGCGAGAAGCTTGGGATTTAATTTTAAAGCCTTTAAGGCTTCTTCCATACTGTCCCTGCTGACTCCAATCAACTTCCGCGTTTTAACGTCCGAAGTCAGCAGAGATATTGTCCTTGTCCGGATGTCCTTGAACGCCTCCTCAATGGTCAGAAATTCCGTCCCCTTGAAGGAGTCTTCAAAAAACTTCCTTTGCTCTTTGTAAAAATTGGCATCTTTTGTCATCGGCCTATTTTGTGACCAGGCCGTTTTACTAGGTGACACCGGGTCGTCAACCGGTGTTTTGTTGATAATATCCACCATGGTAGGATTTTAAAGTCCTACCACGGCGAACGAAGATAAGGAAATATTCAAAAACAAATAAAACTGGAAAAACGGGGCAAACAAGGATAATATGTAATTCAACAAAAGAGAAAAATGCAAAATAAAAAGCGGGGAGGGTAGCAAACAGAAAAGAAATAAACGGAAACTGTCAAAACTTAAAATATACGCTAAAACAAAAAATAAAAAAATAAAATTCAAAACAGTTTTGAAACTGAAAAAGTAAAAACTTAACTTTCACTCTTCAATGCTAAAACGTCTGGGCAACTGGTTCAGCTTTCAACCAGCTGACAGACAAAAATAAAACAGGTTGTAACTTAATACAAACCCTGCAAACTGTGACCAAAACAATACGGTGAACCGGTCAACACAAGATTTATTTGCACAAAAAGTACAAATTGTGGCACAAGGCCGAAAAAGGGGAGGGGTAAAGGCTGGTCATTACTTACTATCCTATACCTAGCTAATCAGATTCGCGACCCATTCATACATTACAATTATCTCATTCACCACAAGAACTCATCCGTCGCCATTCAAACCTTCATCCACCATAATACCACATCCACACCAGGGGAACCTACAAAAAACGCACCCCACACCATAAAAATTTGGATGATAATAAAATACATTAAAATTCTAATAATGAAAAGATGAAAGTGGGGAGGGAGATGAACCCAATAACAAACTAAAAATTCAACAAATATTTAAACTAAACATAATTCGTGTTAGTAGGGACCGTCCAACCCTCAAAATAGAGAGGCCGCTGTATTCTGCCGATAAGGCAAAATCAAGAAGCACTCTCGCTAAGGGAGTGGGAAGGAGAAAAATAACACGGGCGTGGGGAATAAAAGGCTGAGCCAGTCGAGATAAAATTGGGGGGTTAAAAACAAACTGGGGAGGTTGGGAATCTCGACTTGGATCATAACTGAAAAGATAGCCGGGAAACAGGCCGGGAACAACACTTACTCACATTAACTAGGTACACTTAAGCTTGTCTAACCTAACCAAGGGGAGGGTTCCACAGGAAACCACCCCGATGTAACTTTGGTTGACCTAGAAAAGAAAATCAAGGCTAGCCCCGTTCAAACGAACCAAGCTCGCCGCTTTTACCCACCTTTCGCTAAAGACTGTCGAATGCAATCGTTTTCTATCAGTTCTAATCTTCATCTTGAGCTGGTGCTCAAAGAATCGGATCAGATCCTGATAAGAAAGCTGATTGCCTCGCAAGACTTCCTCCTTGCGCGTCGTCCAAATCACCATTCGGGCCGTGGCTAGCAGCATCAGAAACACCATCCGTTTCACCCCGGAATACGGGGGCGACACATTGTCACACGCGTATGCACGATCAATGGACACGAGTTCTTCGGGAGCGAGACGAGCCGTCAGCTCGCCGACATGGTCCCATAAGGGGCGGACCCGGGGGCAATGGTAGAAGGCGTGCGAAGCCGTTTCTTCTAATCCAAGGCCACACCGTTCACAGTCTGGCAAGTCCGCCAAGCCCCATATGAAAGCCTTGTCGTTGAGAGGCAGCCGATTCCGAGCCAATCGCCAGGTAAGCGAAAACTCAGTGTTACTGAGATAATCCGCCGCTGGCGCCCAAGACCAGTAGGAGCGATACTCCTCCTCCGAACAGTCGAGCGTATCACGTAGAAGATCCTTCGCGCGACCCTCCACTAATCCCCGATAGAAGACCTTCCTAGGCCGTGAAAGGTCACTGGACCGCGGAATAGCCCTCAAGGCTGACCGACACTCGCTGAGGAAAAGCGATTCATCTCGAGACCTACAATGGCGCTCGGACTTCGAGATGGGGGGATTGATTGTAAGGCGAGGGAAGGCGTCCCTAACAATCCCCTCCAGAATCGGATCTCCTCCAGTCAATGCGCGGCGTAGGAAAGACAACCGAGAGGCACGGATGTGACTCTGCAAGTGTGGCATTCCCAGCCCCCCATGACACGGACGTTTGGTGCAGACTCGTCTGTCGACCCTGTTCGCGCGTCCCCCCCATAAAATGGAGGATAGCGCTTGCTCGAGCGCCTTTCTCTGGGCCTTACAGAGAGGAAGTACTGACAAGCGATAAAGAATCAGGGGGAAAATGTATGTAACACACACCTCCGCCCTGCCCTTTACGGACAACCTCCGTCGATTCCAAGTCTTACCGGCAGAAACGACCTTTGCTAGTACTTCAGACCAATTTTTCTTCAGCTGGAGGTCGGGTCCAAACCACACCCCAAGAATGCGGACAGGACCGTCCGTCCAACCGAAGCGGCCTGGAAGATCACGCCCCTTCCAGGCACCTAACCGCAAGCCGGAAGACTTGTCGCGGTTTATCTTGGCCCCTGTCACCTTCTCGTACCGATCAAGCGCCTTCTGCACCGCCTCAATATCGCTAAGGGACGACACGAAAGCGGATACGTCATCGGCGTACGCGGAAACCCTGGCTCGAGACCCTCCAGGAACGGCGATCCCGCGTAGGGCCGGACTGCACGCCTCGTCCTTCAGCCGGCGCAGGAGAGGCTCCAACGCCAAAGCATAAAGGAGAGGCGACAGCGGACAACCCTGACGAACCGACCTCGACAGAACAAAAGCGCCCGACAACTTTCCGTTCACCTGTACCACAGCACTGGGGGAGCGATACAGGAGGCTAATCCAGCGGCAGAAGTCGGGTGCGAATCCGGCGGCCTGCAGGACAGTAGCAAGGTAGCGATGGTCGACCCTATCAAATGCCTTGGACTGATCCAAATTGATCAGCGCGGCTTCTTCGTCGTCTTTTACGCCCTCTAGGATCGTGCGGATCAAATGCAGGTTGCTCTGAATTGTTCGGCCCCTCACAGAAAAAGTCTGCTCAGGTCCCAACAGAGACTCGGCAACTGACTGCAAACGCTCCTGCAGGATCTTGGCCATAATCTTTAACTCTGTGTTTAGCAGAGTTATGGGCCTATAATCATCTAGTTTCCCCCCAACACCCTTGCCCTTTTTCAACAGAGTGATCACACCCCTGGAAATGCGATTGGGGATGGACCCCGACCGAAACCAGTTGTTGAACACTGCTGTCAAAATCGGAACAAAGATGTGCGACAGCCTCAAGTACAATTCGTAAGGCAAACCATCCAGACCGGGCGACTTGCCTCTGCCGACCTTCTTCAGTGCCTCGTAGACTTCGCCCTCCGTGATCTCTCCCTCGCAGCTAGCTGCTTCAGTCGGCTCAAGCCGAGGAAAGTCAGCCAAATAGCTGCGAAACTCCTCCTCACGGAGACCAGGCTCCTTGGTAAAGCGGCTCTCGAAATGCCGCCGAAACGCCTCGCACATGTCGTCAGTCGACCGCAGAGTACGCCCCTCCGGGGTTTCGACTTGACGAATGCAACGATCACCACCTCGACGGACTTCTTCCCGACGCAGATCTGCGCCCAGGTTCACAGCTTCGTTAGACATCTTACTTAACTTATGCCTAATTACCTGACCCATGTAGCGATCGCTATTCGAACGCTGCAGGGCCTCCCTAGCTAGGGCTATCTCTAGGGGATCCCCCCCAGCCTCCGCCCGGGAAAAATTAGACTTAAGTGTCTTCACCTTGTCAGCTTTATCTAGAGCGAGCCGTTTGCTGAACTCAGTGGTGAAAGACCTAATTCTATCCTTAAGTTTCTCCCACCACCTATTCCCGATAACCGCCCCCACTAGCTCCCGCTGCACGAATTTAATTAGCTGCTCCTGGAAGTCCCGCCTGTCCAGTAAAGACAGATTGAACTTCCAGTAACCAGCCATTCTAGGCCTATGTTCTAACGCCACACGGGCACAAACGAGTTTGTGATCCGTGTAGCCTACCCAGTGGAACGTGGGACAATCTAACAAGTCTATGTCGGCTCTACGAACTAACATTCTGTCAATGTAGCTAACTACTTTGTCAGACGGCCAGCTAAGAGCCCACGTCCACATTTTCCCGCTGGGATGATCGACCCGGTATCTATCGACGAGACCATAATCGCCAATCAGATCGACCAGGCAACGATCGCCCCTACTCCCGCTAGCGCCCCACCCCCTGTCTAACTTGGGGTCCAGGACGGCATTCCAGTCCCCCATTAGAACTAGGCGTGAAGAATCGACCAGGAACGGCCCCAACCGCCGAAAAAAGGAATCCCGCTCCTCCCAGTCGTTGGGCGCATAAACCGCAACGACCCGAAACGAACCACTTTTCACGGCAATATCGGCCACGATTAACCGGCCCTCGGCATCTGTATGCACAAGGTCCACCTTCGCATCGAGAGTCCGTCTAACTAGCAAAGAAACTCCTCTGGCAAGCCGGTCCCCATATGCTGAATAGATGACAAAGTCATCCTCCAGCACACAAGCATCGGACGAGCAAACAAAGTGGGTCTCTTCAATCGCGGCAACATCCACGCTGAAGGACAGGAGATCCCGAAGCAGGCGGGCAGCCTTGCTCCGACCTCTCAAGCCCTTCACATTCAAACTGGCTATCTTAATAGACATTTGCTAGGCCTGCAAAAAAGAAAAATTACAGCAAATAACCTAAGTACATACAGGGCGGAAATCTGCAGCTGACAGGACCCCGACGGATTGTCCCAGGCTTCCTGTACCCAATTCCGTCGTCATCCTCCCGCCCGAGACAATCCCGCCGACGTCCGTGGGATAAATTAATTTTACAGCCCTATATAAGGAGGGATGGAGCAATACCGGGACCCTCCCAGAGCAAAATTGTCGCAATTTTTTTAAATTTACATTTTCCAGTTCCAAAATTCTCATGTTCGGGAAAGCTGCCTTAGCTTCGTATAGATGGTTCCACACTTCTAGTTGGCCCCCAGTTTCCCTTATACATGTTATAACTCCTGGGGCCTCGGGGAAGTTTCGGGGATCTTCTACGCTTTTGCCGTCAACTTGCTCCATCTTATATAGGGACCCTAACAGGGCCTTCCTCTGCTTAGCAAGGCCCTTCTTATATTCGTCCCTATCCACCTTGCAGACCTGCTCCGGGCCTGAAAACGCCTTTTTCTTCTTTTTCTTCTTCTCCCTTGATGGATGAGGGGGGGAAGAAGTGGATGTCTGAGGGGGGGTGGAAAGTGGGCTGATGGGAGAAGTGAAGGGGGAGGGGGAAATAATGCGGGTGGGAGAGGAAGAGTGACGTCTGGATCTTTGGGGTTGCTTTATATCTTCAAAAGAGGCGGGGACGGAGATTGCCCTGGTTCTATTCCTCTCTGCCCTACCCCGGTCAGAGTGGCCCTGCGACTGTTCGTCGTCACTTTCCTCCCTTGCTCTTTTGAGGGATGTCTGCCGAGGGGGAGGAATTTCTTCCACCTCCATCGCTATCTCCTGCTGCTTTTTGGGCTGTTTTCGCTGCTGCTGCCTTTCTGGCTGTTGGGGTTTTTGCTGCTGCTGCTTCTTTGGAGATTTTGGGGATTTCTCCGCTCCCTTCTTGGGAGGTTGCACCTCCTTCTCTTGGCTCTTCTTGGATGGAGGAGTCTCCTGAGTGGCCCGGACATTAGGGGACTTCTTACCCCTCGCTACCACCTTCCAGGGTTCCTCCGCCGACTTTGCTGATGATCCCTCGTCTGGGGTCTTCTCCACTGTTGTAGCTGCTACTTCTTTTGTTGCCGTTGTTGCTGCAGATGTTGGTACTATTGGACTCGGTTTTTTGCTTTTTGCAGGGCACTCCTTGGCCATGTGGCCCAAAGTGTCGCAAAACCAACAAAAGGGTCGTCTGCCTTCCACTACCACCAGCATCTTCCTCTGTCTACACATCAGAGTATTCGGCAGGTTTCTATAGTTTTCCTGGTTCACGGTGATCTGTATCTCAAGGTCTCCAGTGGCAATACCAATTTTGCTTGTGAGGGCCTTCACTTCATGTACTTCGCCATATAAGGCAAAGAAGGCCCCCATTCTATCCTCTGATACGTCCGCTGGAACACCGTGAACCGTCACCTTGGTCCTGCGAGTACCCATATACTCAGTCTGCAGGCGCAGGTTTTTCGTCAAAAGAACACTTCCTGCCAGCTCCTTCGCTTGTTGCTCCGTAGCCAGCAAGATGTCCCACAAGGCATTAGTTCTCCTTGCGAGAAGCTTGGGATTTAATTTTAAAGCCTTTAAGGCTTCTTCCATACTGTCCCTGCTGACTCCAATCAACTTCCGCGTTTTAACGTCCGAAGTCAGCAGAGATATTGTCCTTGTCCGGATGTCCTTGAACGCCTCCTCAATGGTCAGAAATTCCGTCCCCTTGAAGGAGTCTTCAAAAAACTTCCTTTGCTCTTTGTAAAAATTGGCATCTTTTGTCATCGGCCTATTTTGTGACCAGGCCGTTTTACTAGGTGACACCGGGTCGTCAACCGGTGTTTTGTTGATAATATCCACCATGGTAGGATTTTAAAGTCCTACCACGGCGAACGAAGATAAGGAAATATTCAAAAACAAATAAAACTGGAAAAACGGGGCAAACAAGGATAATATGTAATTCAACAAAAGAGAAAAATGCAAAATAAAAAGCGGGGAGGGTAGCAAACAGAAAAGAAATAAACGGAAACTGTCAAAACTTAAAATATACGCTAAAACAAAAAATAAAAAAATAAAATTCAAAACAGTTTTGAAACTGAAAAAGTAAAAACTTAACTTTCACTCTTCAATGCTAAAACGTCTGGGCAACTGGTTCAGCTTTCAACCAGCTGACAGACAAAAATAAAACAGGTTGTAACTTAATACAAACCCTGCAAACTGTGACCAAAACAATACGGTGAACCGGTCAACACAAGATTTATTTGCACAAAAAGTACAAATTGTGGCACAAGGCCGAAAAAGGGGAGGGGTAAAGGCTGGTCATTACTTACTATCCTATACCTAGCTAATCAGATTCGCGACCCATTCATACATTACAATTATCTCATTCACCACAAGAACTCATCCGTCGCCATTCAAACCTTCATCCACCATAATACCACATCCACACCAGGGGAACCTACAAAAAACGCGCCCCACACCATAAAAATTTGGATGATAATAAAATACATTAAAATTCTAATAATGAAAAGATGAAAGTGGGAAGGGAGATGAACCCAATAACAAACTAAAAATTCAACAAATATTTAAACTAAACATAATTCATGTTAGTAGGGACCGTCCAACCCTCAAAATAGAGAGGCCGCTGTATTCTGCCGATAAGGCAAAATCAAGAAGCACTCTCGCTAAGGGAGTGGGAAGGAGAAAAATAACACGGGCGTGGGGAAATAAAAGGCTGAGCCAGTCGAGATAAAATTGGGGAGTTAAAAACAAACTGGGGAGGTTGGGAATCTCGACTTGGATCATAACTGAAAAGATAGCCGGGAAACAGGCCGGGAACAACACTTACTCACATTAACTAGGTACACTTAAGCTTGTCTAACCTAACCAAGGGGAGGGTTCCACAGGAAACCACCCCGATGTAACTTTGGTTGACCTAGAAAAGAAAATCAAGGCTAGCCCCGTTCAAACGAACCAAGCTCGCCGCTTTTACCCACCTTTCGCTAAAGACTGTCGAATGCAATCGTTTTCTATCAGTTCTAATCTTCATCTTGAGCTGGTGCTCAAAGAATCGGATCAGATCCTGATAAGAAAGCTGATTGCCTCGCAAGACTTCCTCCTTGCGCGTCGTCCAAATCACCATTCGGGCCGTGGCTAGCAGCATCAGAAACACCATCCGTTTCACCCCGGAATACGGGGGCGACACATTGTCACACGCGTATGCACGATCAATGGACACGAGTTCTTCGGGAGCGAGACGAGCCGTCAGCTCGCCGACATGGTCCCATAAGGGGCGGACCCGGGGGCAATGGTAGAAGGCGTGCGAAGCCGTTTCTTCTAATCCAAGGCCACACCGTTCACAGTCTGGCAAGTCCGCCAAGCCCCATATGAAAGCCTTGTCGTTGAGAGGCAGCCGATTCCGAGCCAATCGCCAGGTAAGCGAAAACTCAGTGTTACTGAGATAATCCGCCGCTGGCGCCCAAGACCAGTAGGAGCGATACTCCTCCTCCGAACAGTCGAGCGTATCACGTAGAAGATCCTTCGCGCGACCCTCCACTAATCCCCGATAGAAGACCTTCCTAGGCCGTGAAAGGTCACTGGACCGCGGAATAGCCCTCAAGGCTGACCGACACTCGCTGAGGAAAAGCGATTCATCTCGAGACCTACAATGGCGCTCGGCCTTCGAGATGGGGGGATTGATTGTAAGGCGAGGGAAGGCGTCCCTAACAATCCCCTCCAGAATCGGATCTCCTCCAGTCAATGCGCGGCGTAGGAAAGACAACCGAGAGGCACGGATGTGACTCTGCAAGTGTGGCATTCCCAGCCCCCCATGACACGGACGTTTGGTGCAGACTCGTCTGTCGACCCTGTTCGCGCGTCCCCCCCATAAAATGGAGGATAGCGCTTGCTCGAGCGCCTTTCTCTGGGCCTTACAGAGAGGAAGTACTGACAAGCGATAAAGAATCAGGGGGAAAATGTATGTAACACACACCTCCGCCCTGCCCTTTACGGACAACCTCCGTCGATTCCAAGTCTTACCGGCAGAAACGACCTTTGCTAGTACTTCAGACCAATTTTTCTTCAGCTGGAGGTCGGGTCCAAACCACACCCCAAGAATGCGGACAGGACCGTCCGTCCAACCGAAGCGGCCTGGAAGATCACGCCCCTTCCAGGCACCTAACCGCAAGCCGGAAGACTTGTCGCGGTTTATCTTGGCCCCTGTCACCTTCTCGTACCGATCAAGCGCCTTCTGCACCGCCTCAATATCGCTAAGGGACGACACGAAAGCGGATACGTCATCGGCGTACGCGGAAACCCTGGCTCGAGACCCTCCAGGAACGGCGATCCCGCGTAGGGCCGGACTGCACGCCTCGTCCTTCAGCCGGCGCAGGAGAGGCTCCAACGCCAAAGCATAAAGGAGAGGCGACAGCGGACAACCCTGACGAACCGACCTCGACAGAACAAAAGCGCCCGACAACTTTCCGTTCACCTGTACCACAGCACTGGGGGAGCGATACAGGAGGCTAATCCAGCGGCAGAAGTCGGGTGCGAATCCGGCGGCCTGCAGGACAGTAGCAAGGTAGCGATGGTCGACCCTATCAAATGCCTTGGACTGATCCAAATTGATCAGCGCGGCTTCTTCGTCGTCTTTTACGCCCTCTAGGATCGTGCGGATCAAATGCAGGTTGCTCTGAATTGTTCGGCCCCTCACAGAAAAAGTCTGCTCAGGTCCCAACAGAGACTCGGCAACTGACTGCAAACGCTCCTGCAGGATCTTGGCCATAATCTTTAACTCTGTGTTTAGCAGAGTTATGGGCCTATAATCATCTAGTTTCCCCCCAACACCCTTGCCCTTTTTCAACAGAGTGATCACACCCCTGGAAATGCGATTGGGGATGGACCCCGACCGAAACCAGTTGTTGAACACTGCTGTCAAAATCGGAACAAAGATGTGCGACAGCCTCAAGTACAATTCGTAAGGCAAACCATCCAGACCGGGCGACTTGCCTCTGCCGACCTTCTTCAGTGCCTCGTAGACTTCGCCCTCCGTGATCTCTCCCTCGCAGCTAGCTGCTTCAGTCGGCTCAAGCCGAGGAAAGTCAGCCAAATAGCTGCGAAACTCCTCCTCACGGAGACCAGGCTCCTTGGTAAAGCGGCTCTCGAAATGCCGCCGAAACGCCTCGCACATGTCGTCAGTCGACCGCAGAGTACGCCCCTCCGGGGTTTCGACTTGACGAATGCAACGATCACCACCTCGACGGACTTCTTCCCGACGCAGATCTGCGCCCAGGTTCACAGCTTCGTTAGACATCTTACTTAACTTATGCCTAATTACCTGACCCATGTAGCGATCGCTATTCGAACGCTGCAGGGCCTCCCTAGCTACGGCTATCTCTAGGGGATCCCCCCCAGCCTCCGCCCGGGAAAAATTAGACTTAAGTGTCTTCACCTTGTCAGCTTTATCTAGAGCGAGCCGTTTGCTGAACTCAGTGGTGAAAGACCTAATTCTATCCTTAAGTTTCTCCCACCACCTATTCCCGATAACCGCCCCCACTAGCTCCCGCTGCACGAATTTAATTAGCTGCTCCTGGAAGTCCCGCCTGTCCAGTAAAGACAGATTGAACTTCCAGTAACCAGCCATTCTAGGCCTATGTTCTAACGCCACACGGGCACAAACGAGTTTGTGATCCGTGTAGCCTACCCAGTGGAACGTGGGACAATCTAACAAGTCTATGTCGGCTCTACGAACTAACATTCTGTCAATGTAGCTAACTACTTTGTCAGACGGCCAGCTAAGAGCCCACGTCCACATTTTCCCGCTGGGATGATCGACCCGGTATCTATCGACGAGACCATAATCGCCAATCAGATCGACCAGGCAACGATCGCCCCTACTCCCGCTAGCGCCCCACCCCCTGTCTATCTTGGGGTCCAGGACGGCATTCCAGTCCCCCATTAGAACTAGGCGTGAAGAATCGACTAGGAACGGCCCCAACCGCCGAAAAAAGGAATCCCGCTCCTCCCAGTCGTTGGGCGCATAAACCGCAACGACCCGAAACGAACCACTTTTCACGGCAATATCGGCCACGATTAACCGGCCCTCGGCATCTGTATGCACAAGGTCCACCTTCGCATCGAGAGTCCGTCTAACTAGCAAAGAAACTCCTCTGGCAAGCCGGTCCCCATATGCTGAATAGATGACAAAGTCATCCTCCAGCACACAAGCATCGGACGAGCAAACAAAGTGGGTCTCTTCAATCGCGGCAACATCCACGCTGAAGGACAGGAGATCCCGAAGCAGGCGGGCAGCCTTGCTCCGACCTCTCAAGCCCTTCACATTCAAACTGGCTATCTTAATAGACATTCGCTAGGCCTGCAAAAAAGAAAAATTACAGCAAATAACCTAAGTACATACAGGGCGGAAATCTGCAGCTGACAGGACCCCGACGGATTGTCCCAGGCTTCCTGTACCCAATTCCGTCGTCATCCTCCCGCCCGAGACAATCCCGCCGACGTCCGTGGGATAAATTAATTTTACAGCCCTATATAAGGAGGGATGGAGCAATACCGGGACCCTCCCAGAGCAAAATTGTCGCAATTTTTTTAAATTTATATTTTCCAGTTCCAAAATCCTCATGTTAGGGAAAGCTGCCTTAGCTTCGTATAGATAGTTCCACACTTCTAGTTGGCCCCCAGTTTCCCTTATACAGGTTATAACTCCTGGGGCCTCGGGGAAGTTTCGGGGATCTTCTACGCTTTTGCCGTCAATTTGCTCCATCTTATATAGGGACCCTAACAGGGCCTTCCTCTGCTTAGCAAGGCCCTTCTTATATTCGTCCCTATCCACCTTGCAGACCTGCTCCGGGCCTGAAAACGCCTTTTTCTTCTTTTTCTTCTTCTCCCTTGATGGATGAGGGGGGGAAGAAGTGGATGTCTGAGGGGGGGTGGAAAGTGGGCTGATGGGAGAAGTGAAGGGGGAGGGGGAAATAATGCGGGTGGGAGAGGAAGAGTGACGTCTGGATCTTTGGGGTTGCTTTATATCTTCAAAAGAGGCGGGGACGGAGATTGCCCTGGTTCTATTCCTCTCTGCCCTACCCCGGTCAGAGTGGCCCTGCGACTGTTCGTCGTCACTTTCTTCCCTTGCTCTTTTGAGGGATGTCTGCCGAGGGGGAGGAATTTCTTCCACCTCCATCTCTATCTCCTGCTGCTTTTTGGGCTGTTTTCGCTGCTGCTGCTGCTGCCTTTCTGGCTGTTGGGGTTTTTGCTGCTGCTGCTTCTTTGGAGATTTTGGGGATTTCTCCGCTCCCTTCTTGTGAGGTAGCACCTCCTTCTCTTGGCTCTTCTTGGATGGAGGAGTCTCCTGAGTGGCCTGGACATTAGGGGACTTCTTACCCCTCGCTACCACCTTCCAGGGTTCCTCCGCCGACTTTGCTGATGATCCCTCGTCTGGGGTCTTCTCCACTGTTGTAGCTGCTACTTCTTTTGTTGCCGCTGTTGTTGTTGCTGCAGATGTTGGTACTATTGGACTCGGTTTTTTGCTTTTTGCAGGGCACTCCTTGGCCATGTGGCCCAAAGTGTCGCAAAACCAACAAAAGGGTCGTCTGCCTTCCACTACTACCAGCATCTTCCTCTGTCTGCACATCAGAGTATTCGGCAGGTTTCTATAATTTTCCTGGTTCACGGTGATCTGTATCTCAAGGTCTCCAGTGGCAATACCAATTTTGCTTGTGAGGGCCTTCACTTCATGTACTTCGCCATATAAGGCAAAGAAGGCCCCCATTCTATCCTCTGATACGTCCGCTGGAACACCGTGAACCGTCACCTTGGTCCTGCGAGTACCCATATACTCAGTCTGCAGGCGCAGGTTTTTCGTCAAAAGAACACTTCCTGCCAGCTCCTTCGCTTGTTGCTCCGTAGCCAGCAAGATGTCCCACAAGGCATTAGTTCTCCTTGCGAGAAGCTTGGGATTTAATTTTAAAGCCTTTAAGGCTTCTTCCATACTGTCCCTGCTGACTCCAATCAACTTCCGCGTTTTAACGTCCGAAGTCAGCAGAGATATTGTCCTTGTCCGGATGTCCTTGAACGCCTCCTCAATGGTCAGAAATTCCGTCCCCTTGAAGGAGTCTTCAAAAAACTTCCTTTGCTCTTTGTAAAAATTGGCATCTTTTGTCATCGGCCTATTTTGTGACCAGGCCGTTTTACTAGGTGACACCGGGTCGTCAACCGGTGTTTTGTTGTTAATATCCGCCATGGTAGGATTTTAAAGTCCTACCACGGCGAACGAAGATAAGGAAATATTCAAAAACAAATAAAACTGGAAAATAAAACGGGGCAAACAAGGACAATTCAACAAAAGAGAAAAATGCAAATAAAAAGCGGGGGAGGGTAGCAAACAGAAAAGAAATAAACGGAAACTGTAAAAACTTAAAATATACGCTAAAACAAAAAATTAAAAAATAAAATTCAAAAGAGTTTTGAAACTGAAAAAGTAAAAACTTAACTTTCACTCTTCAATGCTAAAACGTCTGGGCAACTGGTTCAGCTTTCAACCAGCTGACAGACAAAAATAAAACAGGTTGTAACTTAATACAAACCCTGCAAACTGTGACCAAAACAATACGGTGAACCGGTCAACACAAGATTTATTTGCACAAAAAGTACAAATTGTGGCACAAGGCCGAAAAAGGGGAGGGGTAAAGGCTGGTCATTACTTACTATCCTATACCTAGCTAATCAGATTCGCGACCCATTCATACATTACAATTATCTCATTCACCACAAGAACTCATCCGTCGCCATTCAAACCTTCATCCACCATAATACCACATCCACACCAGGGGAACCTACAAAAAACGCGCCCCACACCGTAAAAATTTGGATGATAATAAAATACATTAAAATTCTAATAATGAAAAGATGAAAGTGGGGAGGGAGATGAACCCAATAACAAACTAAAAATTCAACAAATATTTAAACTAAACATAATTCGTGTTAGTAGGGACCGTCCAACCCTCAAAATAGAGAGGCCGCTGTATTCTGCCGATAAGGCAAAATCAAGAAGCACTCTCGCTAAGGGAGTGGGAAGGAGAAAAAATAACACGGGCGTGGGGAAATAAAAGGCTGAGCCAGTCGAGATAAAATTGGGGGGTTAAAAACAAACTGGGGAGGTTGGGAATCTCGACTTGGATCATAACTGAAAAGATAGCCGGGAAACAGGCCGGGAACAACACTTACTCACATTAACTAGGTACACTTAAGCTTGTCTAACCTAACCAAGGGGAGGGTTCCACAGGAAACCACCCCGATGTAACTTTGGTTGACCTAGAAAAGAAAATCAAGGCTAGCCCCGTTCAAACGAACCAAGCTCGCCGCTTTTACCCACCTTTCGCTAAAGACTGTCGAATGCAATCGTTTTCTATCAGTTCTAATCTTCATCTTGAGCTGGTGCTCAAAGAATCGGATCAGATCCTGATAAGAAAGCTGATTGCCTCGCAAGACTTCCTCCTTGCGCGTCGTCCAAATCACCATTCGGGCCGTGGCTAGCAGCATCAGAAACACCATCCGTTTCACCCCGGAATACGGGGGCGACACATTGTCACACGCGTATGCACGATCAATGGACACGAGTTCTTCGGGAGCGAGACGAGCCGTCAGCTCGCCGACATGGTCCCATAAGGGGCGGACCCGGGGGCAATGGTAGAAGGCGTGCGAAGCCGTTTCTTCTAATCCAAGGCCACACCGTTCACAGTCTGGCAAGTCCGCCAAGCCCCATATGAAAGCCTTGTCGTTGAGAGGCAGCCGATTCCGAGCCAATCGCCAGGTAAGCGAAAACTCAGTGTTACTGAGATAATCCGCCGCTGGCGCCCAAGACCAGTAGGAGCGATACTCCTCCTCCGAACAGTCGAGCGTATCACGTAGAAGATCCTTCGCGCGACCCTCCACTAATCCCCGATAGAAGACCTTCCTAGGCCGTGAAAGGTCACTGGACCGCGGAATAGCCCTCAAGGCTGACCGACACTCGCTGAGGAAAAGCGATTCATCTCGAGACCTACAATGGCGCTCGGACTTCGAGATGGGGGGATTGATTGTAAGGCGAGGGAAGGCGTCCCTAACAATCCCCTCCAGAATCGGATCTCCTCCAGTCAATGCGCGGCGTAGGAAAGACAACCGAGAGGCACGGATGTGACTCTGCAAGTGTGGCATTCCCAGCCCCCCATGACACGGACGTTTGGTGCAGACTCGTCTGTCGACCCTGTTCGCGCGTCCCCCCCATAAAATGGAGGATAGCGCTTGCTCGAGCGCCTTTCTCTGGGCCTTACAGAGAGGAAGTACTGACAAGCGATAAAGAATCAGGGGGAAAATGTATGTAACACACACCTCCGCCCTGCCCTTTACGGACAACCTCCGTCGATTCCAAGTCTTACCGGCAGAAACGACCTTTGCTAGTACTTCAGACCAATTTTTCTTCAGCTGGAGGTCGGGTCCAAACCACACCCCAAGAATGCGGACAGGACCGTCCGTCCAACCGAAGCGGCCTGGAAGATCACGCCCCTTCCAGGCACCTAACCGCAAGCCGGAAGACTTGTCGCGGTTTATCTTGGCCCCTGTCACCTTCTCGTACCGATCAAGCGCCTTCTGCACCGCCTCAATATCGCTAAGGGACGACACGAAAGCGGATACGTCATCGGCGTACGCGGAAACCCTGGCTCGAGACCCTCCAGGAACGGCGATCCCGCGTAGGGCCGGACTGCACGCCTCGTCCTTCAGCCGGCGCAGGAGAGGCTCCAACGCCAAAGCATAAAGGAGAGGCGACAGCGGACAACCCTGACGAACCGACCTCGACAGAACAAAAGCGCCCGACAACTTTCCGTTCACCTGTACCACAGCACTGGGGGAGCGATACAGGAGGCTAATCCAGCGGCAGAAGTCGGGTGCGAATCCGGCGGCCTGCAGGACAGTAGCAAGGTAGCGATGGTCGACCCTATCAAATGCCTTGGACTGATCCAAATTGATCAGCGCGGCTTCTTCGTCGTCTTTTACGCCCTCTAGGATCGTGCGGATCAAATGCAGGTTGCTCTGAATTGTTCGGCCCCTCACAGAAAAAGTCTGCTCAGGTCCCAACAGAGACTCGGCAACTGACTGCAAACGCTCCTGCAGGATCTTGGCCATAATCTTTAACTCTGTGTTTAGCAGAGTTATGGGCCTATAATCATCTAGTTTCCCCCCAACACCCTTGCCCTTTTTCAACAGAGTGATCACACCCCTGGAAATGCGATTGGGGATGGACCCCGACCGAAACCAGTTGTTGAACACTGCTGTCAAAATCGGAACAAAGATGTGCGACAGCCTCAAGTACAATTCGTAAGGCAAACCATCCAGACCGGGCGACTTGCCTCTGCCGACCTTCTTCAGTGCCTCGTAGACTTCGCCCTCCGTGATCTCTCCCTCGCAGCTAGCTGCTTCAGTCGGCTCAAGCCGAGGAAAGTCAGCCAAATAGCTGCGAAACTCCTCCTCACGGAGACCAGGCTCCTTGGTAAAGCGGCTCTCGAAATGCCGCCGAAACGCCTCGCACATGTCGTCAGTCGACCGCAGAGTACGCCCCTCCGGGGTTTCGACTTGACGAATGCAACGATCACCACCTCGACGGACTTCTTCCCGACGCAGATCTGCGCCCAGGTTCACAGCTTCGTTAGACATCTTACTTAACTTATGCCTAATTACCTGACCCATGTAGCGATCGCTATTCGAACGCTGCAGGGCCTCCCTAGCTACGGCTATCTCTAGGGGATCCCCCCCAGCCTCCGCCCGGGAAAAATTAGACTTAAGTGTCTTCACCTTGTCAGCTTTATCTAGAGCGAGCCGTTTGCTGAACTCAGTGGTGAAAGACCTAATTCTATCCTTAAGTTTCTCCCACCACCTATTCCCGATAACCGCCCCCACTAGCTCCCGCTGCACGAATTTAATTAGCTGCTCCTGGAAGTCCCGCCTGTCCAGTAAAGACAGATTGAACTTCCAGTAACCAGCCATTCTAGGCCTATGTTCTAACGCCACACGGGCACAAACGAGTTTGTGATCCGTGTAGCCTACCCAGTGGAACGTGGGACAATCTAACAAGTCTATGTCGGCTCTACGAACTAACATTCTGTCAATGTAGCTAACTACTTTGTCAGACGGCCAGCTAAGAGCCCACGTCCACATTTTCCCGCTGGGATGATCGACCCGGTATCTATCGACGAGACCATAATCGCCAATCAGATCGACCAGGCAACGATCGCCCCTACTCCCGCTAGCGCCCCACCCCCTGTCTATCTTGGGGTCCAGGACGGCATTCCAGTCCCCCATTAGAACTAGGCGTGAAGAATCGACTAGGAACGGCCCCAACCGCCGAAAAAAGGAATCCCGCTCCTCCCAGTCGTTGGGCGCATAAACCGCAACGACCCGAAACGAACCACTTTTCACGGCAATATCGGCCACGATTAACCGGCCCTCGGCATCTGTATGCACAAGGTCCACCTTCGCATCGAGAGTCCGTCTAACTAGCAAAGAAACTCCTCTGGCAAGCCGGTCCCCATATGCTGAATAGATGACAAAGTCATCCTCCAGCACACAAGCATCGGACGAGCAAACAAAGTGGGTCTCTTCAATCGCGGCAACATCCACGCTGAAGGACAGGAGATCCCGAAGCAGGCGGGCAGCCTTGCTCCGACCTCTCAAGCCCTTCACATTCAAACTGGCTATCTTAATAGACATTCGCTAGGCCTGCAAAAAAGAAAAATTACAGCAAATAACCTAAGTACATACAGGGCGGAAATCTGCAGCTGACAGGACCCCGACGGATTGTCCCAGGCTTCCTGTACCCAATTCCGTCGTCATCCTCCCGCCCGAGACAATCCCGCCGACGTCCGTGGGATAAATTAATTTTACAGCCCTATATAAGGAGGGATGGAGCAATACCGGGACCCTCCCAGAGCAAAATTGTCGCAATTTTTTTAAATTTATATTTTCCAGTTCCAAAATCCTCATGTTAGGGAAAGCTGCCTTAGCTTCGTATAGATAGTTCCACACTTCTAGTTGGCCCCCAGTTTCCCTTATACAGGTTATAACTCCTGGGGCCTCGGGGAAGTTTCGGGGATCTTCTACGCTTTTGCCGTCAATTTGCTCCATCTTATATAGGGACCCTAACAGGGCCTTCCTCTGCTTAGCAAGGCCCTTCTTATATTCGTCCCTATCCACCTTGCAGACCTGCTCCGGGCCTGAAAACGCCTTTTTCTTCTTTTTCTTCTTCTCCCTTGATGGATGAGGGGGGGAAGAAGTGGATGTCTGAGGGGGGGTGGAAAGTGGGCTGATGGGAGAAGTGAAGGGGGAGGGGGAAATAATGCGGGTGGGAGAGGAAGAGTGACGTCTGGATCTTTGGGGTTGCTTTATATCTTCAAAAGAGGCGGGGACGGAGATTGCCCTGGTTCTATTCCTCTCTGCCCTACCCCGGTCAGAGTGGCCCTGCGACTGTTCGTCGTCACTTTCTTCCCTTGCTCTTTTGAGGGATGTCTGCCGAGGGGGAGGAATTTCTTCCACCTCCATCTCTATCTCCTGCTGCTTTTTGGGCTGTTTTCGCTGCTGCTGCTGCTGCCTTTCTGGCTGTTGGGGTTTTTGCTGCTGCTGCTTCTTTGGAGATTTTGGGGATTTCTCCGCTCCCTTCTTGTGAGGTAGCACCTCCTTCTCTTGGCTCTTCTTGGATGGAGGAGTCTCCTGAGTGGCCTGGACATTAGGGGACTTCTTACCCCTCGCTACCACCTTCCAGGGTTCCTCCGCCGACTTTGCTGATGATCCCTCGTCTGGGGTCTTCTCCACTGTTGTAGCTGCTACTTCTTTTGTTGCCGCTGTTGTTGTTGCTGCAGATGTTGGTACTATTGGACTCGGTTTTTTGCTTTTTGCAGGGCACTCCTTGGCCATGTGGCCCAAAGTGTCGCAAAACCAACAAAAGGGTCGTCTGCCTTCCACTACTACCAGCATCTTCCTCTGTCTGCACATCAGAGTATTCGGCAGGTTTCTATAATTTTCCTGGTTCACGGTGATCTGTATCTCAAGGTCTCCAGTGGCAATACCAATTTTGCTTGTGAGGGCCTTCACTTCATGTACTTCGCCATATAAGGCAAAGAAGGCCCCCATTCTATCCTCTGATACGTCCGCTGGAACACCGTGAACCGTCACCTTGGTCCTGCGAGTACCCATATACTCAGTCTGCAGGCGCAGGTTTTTCGTCAAAAGAACACTTCCTGCCAGCTCCTTCGCTTGTTGCTCCGTAGCCAGCAAGATGTCCCACAAGGCATTAGTTCTCCTTGCGAGAAGCTTGGGATTTAATTTTAAAGCCTTTAAGGCTTCTTCCATACTGTCCCTGCTGACTCCAATCAACTTCCGCGTTTTAACGTCCGAAGTCAGCAGAGATATTGTCCTTGTCCGGATGTCCTTGAACGCCTCCTCAATGGTCAGAAATTCCGTCCCCTTGAAGGAGTCTTCAAAAAACTTCCTTTGCTCTTTGTAAAAATTGGCATCTTTTGTCATCGGCCTATTTTGTGACCAGGCCGTTTTACTAGGTGACACCGGGTCGTCAACCGGTGTTTTGTTGTTAATATCCGCCATGGTAGGATTTTAAAGTCCTACCACGGCGAACGAAGATAAGGAAATATTCAAAAACAAATAAAACTGGAAAATAAAACGGGGCAAACAAGGACAATTCAACAAAAGAGAAAAATGCAAATAAAAAGCGGGGGAGGGTAGCAAACAGAAAAGAAATAAACGGAAACTGTAAAAACTTAAAATATACGCTAAAACAAAAAATTAAAAAATAAAATTCAAAAGAGTTTTGAAACTGAAAAAGTAAAAACTTAACTTTCACTCTTCAATGCTAAAACGTCTGGGCAACTGGTTCAGCTTTCAACCAGCTGACAGACAAAAATAAAACAGGTTGTAACTTAATACAAACCCTGCAAACTGTGACCAAAACAATACGGTGAACCGGTCAACACTAAAATTAACTGCACACAATCTGCTATTTAATAAGTGCTCACAAATGGCGGACCCGTAGGTGTTTGGGACGAGTCCATTCAACGGCAAAGTGTGGTTCCTGATTTTGGTAGGAACGTGCTGTTTAATTCTCATGTCCAAGCGTTGTGTCGTTCTTCCTATGTAGTCAGCCCCGCAACTACAACCATATTTGTAAATTATAGAGTTAATTTGATGACACACTGGACGAACCATGGACCGGGTTTGAAAAACAATCCGGACCTCGGCAGAGAAAAAACAGCGACGAACCTTTGATGAAATTTGTCTAACCATATATATATATATATATATATATATATATATATATATATATATATGGTGTGACAGAATTAATTATCTCTTTTAATGAAATTGGGTAAAAGTTTTAAAAAATGTTAGAATTTTGTGTTTATTACTAAATTATGATAGAAAACAAATAGAGTTATGAATATTATGTGAAAACTTTGTTGAAAATTTTCAACATATGCCGTATCTCTGCAAATTTCAAATCTATCCTTAGCATTGCAAAAACACATTTTTCAGTGGATATCTCCTGCACTGAGAACTGAATGTGTTAAGTTCAGTTAAACTATTGACCTTTTGGTGATAAACCATTGTTTTGATGAAACCCCATGCAAAGAAATCCGATGTCGGGGCAACAAAGACGTGTTCTTGTGTATTCACTATTAACAGAGTTCTGAAAGGGAATGAAAGTAAAATTAGAAAAAAATTATTACATCATAAACAAAATTAGAGACTTCTACACTTCTAACACAAAATTTGATGAGCAGAAATGAAAGAGTTTTTTTTAAAATGATTATCCAATTTCACTGAAATAGTTAAAATTGGAACACACCCTGAATAAATATACAGACAAATGTTGGCGGGCAGCCGAATTTATCCAGTCAGTCAAATGAAATGGCACACAGTGAGACCCACAGCTTTAACTACCAAGCTTATCAGGTTAACAACAACCTTACCAAATGAATAAATTAACATACTTGCTGCATACAGGATATATGGAGGGTATACGAGGAAGCAGCAAGGGTTGCATATTATTATATGTAGGATAGATAACAAGTGACCCTCAACTTGAAGAGGTTAAGACTGTAGTGATCCAGGAAACATCTTCTCAAGAGCCTGCTGCACATTGCAACAGCCATGGAAACGAAGCTGTTTGAGTGGAACTTCTTCCTTGCAAATGGAATACAAGGGGAATGAAGATGAGTCAACTCTGTGGATGTGGCATGGTGGGTCCTAGTTGTAAACAGTGATAGAGTAGAGAGAGACTAGCAATGTTTTATCTCTGGAAAAGTGGTTGAAGGGTGGGAAAAACCATTCCTCACCCACAAGGCCATGCAAATGCTTTTGAACTTTGTCAAGGCTCCTAAATTAGGCAAAAAACTTATAAAGATAGAGTATGGCAGAAAGTGCAACATACTTTCTGGAGTGGTATATCGAGCTGATTATTTTCCACCCTCTTTAGCAATGGATCATATTAACGAGTTTTGCTTGAGTTTGAGTCCCAACAGATATTCTAAGCAAGGAGCATTATTGAGAGAACAACCGTTCGTGACTGGAGAACTCAGGTTCTGCTTGGTGATTATGGAACATCACTAGACTGGTTTTGGAGGTATTGAATGTTACAACACAGTTCTTCCACTCACTGAGCTGCTAGATCTAGATCAGAAGA
This sequence comes from Acanthosepion esculentum, assembly GCA_964036315.1. Classification (NCBI taxonomy): domain Eukaryota; kingdom Metazoa; phylum Mollusca; class Cephalopoda; order Sepiida; family Sepiidae; genus Acanthosepion; species Acanthosepion esculentum. The sequence continues at coordinate 9,858,726 of OZ038503.1, forward strand.
GAGATCAGCTGCCAGGTTATGGTCATCTAGATTTTTGGAGCTGCTTCCACAAACCATGGTATCATCTCTATATATACAGTAGATTTATTAGTGATCTTAGAATATTCTTAGGCAGATTGTTAATATAAAGCAGAAAAAAGGTTGGAATGAAGCAAGACCTGGCGGATGTCAGCCTTGATCTCATGAAATTTCATAGGATCTTTGTATTGCTTTTTCCAGTCTCATCATCAACATTAAACTGGAAAGGCACAAAAACACAAATTCTGCCATCTTTAGGCTTCTAACATTGTTATTGATATTGCTCAAAATTAATTTTAGCTAGACTACTACCCATGACCAGTCGGGTCACTGACAGTTTAGGTTATATAACACTGAAGTTGATGTCAACATTCCATTTAAATGAATGTTAATTTTATGATGATTCAATTAAATATTTCAACTGATTCTTGTCATCATTATACCGGTTTACAAGTTCATGTTTAATGTTTTACTGATTGTTTCCAGCATTTAATAGGAATAAAACGTCTGGGATAAACTTGAACTTTAAATCTGATTCACCAAGAAATATTTTTTTAATATGTCAAAAAATATTTTTTAAATATTTAAAATATTGTCTGTTTAAAGAAGGCTGATATATAAATAATTACTCTACAAAAACTGGACGAAACAGCAAAGCGGGATCTCTTTGCATTTGTCTTTAACTTAAAAATATTTTTATTAATAAAATTGTCTGTTTGAAGAAAATAAAAATAAAAATACTTACTGCATAAACAGCTTGCAAATCATTATGTGCCAGACAGATGCCCCACACAAGCACACATGCAATCACTAACTTTTAATATTATATAGATCGACACAATGCCATGTGGTTATAGGGTCATTGCACAGCTGGGTACCTGACCAAACCCCTCCATAAGTCTCAGTTGCATACAGTGCCAGTAAAGAGTCTTGTAGGCTCCCACTGAATTTATGATACAGGCTTCTCCCACTCTACTACATCTCAATTGTCTTAAGGTAGTATTCATATAAAATACAAATTTTATTGTAACCTAATTATGTACAATAATGGATCAAATGTAATATAGGTGAAGAATTCAACTAGAAAAATTGAAAATGAATGCAATGTATCTAAATACAAATTCAAGACATGTCATAATAGATCATTCTATCTTAAATAAATCAAATAAGAGACATGTCATAATAGATCATTCCTTCTTAAATAAATCAAATCAGAGACATGTCATAATAGATCATTCCTTCTTAAATAAGTCAAATCAGAGACATGTCATAATAGATCATTCCTTCTTAAATAAGTCAAATTAGAGACATGTCATAATAGATCATTCCTTCTTAAATAAATCAAATCAGAGACATGTCATAATAGATCATTCCATCTTAAATAAATCAAATCAGAGACTTGTCATAATAGATCATTCCTTCTTAAATAAATCAAATCAGAGACATGTCATAATAGATCATTCCTTCTTAAATAAATCAAATCAGAGACATGTCATAATAGATCATTCCTTCTTAAATAAATCAAATCAGAGACATGTCATAATAGATCATTCCTTCTTAAATAAATCAAATCAGAGACATGTCATAATAGATCATTCCTTCTTAAATAAATCAAATCAGAGACATGTCATAATAGATCATTCTATCTTAAATAAATCAATAATGTTTTGCAGCAATTTTTAGCATCAACTTGACATTTTTTTTGTTAAAAGTTGAATAATTTTAAAACATTATGGAAAAAAAATAGTGTATTTTATAAGGTGTTTTTTTGAGACTTAGCATGAGCAAAACAAGTTCCCAGAATTGGAAAAATAAAAGACCCTAGAATTACATGAAAGTCTTGAAAGTTTTCATCCTTTAATAGTCAGTTGTGCTTAATTTAATTTGTAACGTATATAAATGTAGGTAGAAAAAAGCAAATATTGATAAGATATTGAGGGTCACAAAACATTGCCTAAACAGGCTTGCACCCCACTATCAGTCATGGAGTTTTGAGGGTAGTACACACGAGCCTTAGTTGCATGCCAATGTTTGAGTCTCTGTGATGAATCTTGCATTAAACTCAGTGATGTTGTCAGCCCATTTTTCAGGCCAGCCTGACGATTATGTATAAGCATGAAACAGACTGGCACCGCTGGATGTTGACTTCAATTTCCTGGATATTGAAACCTTACAGCATACCTTAAAACTATATTGTTTCATATATATATATATATATATATATATATATATATATATATATATATATATATATATATATATAAATATCTGTGTGTGTGTAAGGAAATGGATTGAATCCAACATCAACACATTGTTATTTTTAATTTATTTTGTTTAAATATTGTTTTGATGGATACTCATATTCAAGTAGAAGCTGTTTAATTAAAAGACAGAGCTTCTACACAAATATGAGTATCCATCAAAAATAATGTTTAATTATATATATATATATATATATATATATATATATATATATATATATATATACATATAGGGTGTGATCGGTAATTAGTCTCTATTTTATATTTCTAATTTTTCACATGCACGTTGTTTGTTTTTGATTTTGTCAACTGTACAGTGAATTAGGCTCAGATGGTCACTTTCAGTGAGAAAAGAAGCCCCATGGCACAATTCACTCTGACAGAAATTTGGAAATGGCATGCTGTACTGCTTGACATTCATACTAGAAACTCCAATACGAACATTTTCTAGTGTTTGGGTGTCAATCTGACGACAGTGCAGAAGATTCAGAAAGAGTTGGATGAGTCTAATGGTGATTACAAATGTTCACTAGTAATGGCAACATTATGCCTCCATTCATCTTCCTACAGGGTCTCAGACTCAACATGGAGGCCTGCATCAAATGCCTTGAGGAGGTAGTGCTGCCCTGGATCAAGAGGGTGGCTGCTGGCAACATGACTCTGCACCATGCCACACAAATGGGAGAACCCAGTCATGGCTGACAGACAATTTACATGACTACATCACCCCTCATATGTGGCCACTTAACTCCCCAGACTGCAACCCCACTTGATTATTATATATAGGGTGCAGTTGAGTGAGAGACCAACAAAACTCCTTGTAACACTAAAGATGAACAGAAGGCAAAGATTATGGCAGCATTCACCAACTTAAACAAGGAGACCACCCAGAAGGAATGCAGGTGGTTCCAAAGTCCTCTGGAGGTCGTGGTTGAAACCAATGGTGATTTTATTAAATAAACTTACACTTTCGTATTTCAAGATATTTTTGAGTAATTTTGGTAAATATATTTGTTAAAATGAGATGTCAGGGTGTTGTAGTGTCTTCCCTCTAATGAGTCTATTATTCTTACTTACTATAATTAGTAGGAATAGTAAGTCTTGCGGGAACAGTGCTCTAGCCTGTTCAAATGGCAAACTCTCTGTCGAGGCAGAGAGGAAGCCAGGCAATTCTTTGTCAAAGGGCAAAGTTTTGTCCCAGGAGGTAGACAGGCCCTGAACCCGTTTATGCAGGTTCTAAGAGAATATTTTTGGCCGAGCCTACAGGCTCAGAGAACACACGGTAAACTCAGCCTTGTGCCACATACATCCCTCGTGGGGGGTCAGTTAAATATTAACATATAAATATTAACATTAATATTAAATTTCTGACACAAACTCAGTCCACGCCAGCGTCAAGGAGACAGACAACCACTGTTTTCATCTGCCAAAGTAGGCTATTCCCCATATGAGGTGATTTTGGATTTTATTGTTTATTAATTATTTGCTCTGTAATGAAAAATACATTAAGCTCTGCTTGTGTATCAGTTTTAATATTTTTTATTACTAAGATCCACTTGGATTATATACCAATGGATTTGTTGTTACCTTTACTATATATATATATATATATATATATATATATATCAAGTATGTGGTGCAGTTCAATTTACATTACATGATTGTTCCTACAATCATCGTCAAGTATAGAAATAGATATCTCTTTTTTTACATCCAGGTAATAACAGGTCAACAAAAGTTAATATGTACTCCGAAATAGGTTTTTGGGAAATGTGTTATTGTTAACTGTGAAAAATTTTTGGAGTGTGTGGTCACAACGCTGAGGTTGAATTTTTTAAAATTTTGAATTGTGTGTTTTTGTACTAATATAGTAATATGAGAATTCTTTTGTAGAGGTAGGTTTTTTTCCAGTCAATATGGCATGAACTAAATTGTTCAATAAATAGAGGAATGTCACCGTTATTATAAGAAATTTGCGCATCGGATCAGTTATTTTAATATCAAGTAATTGTTTGCGAGAGTGATTCTTGTCATTTATATCATTAACTTCACTATCAGCTTTTTGTATGAATGATTCATGTAATATATATATATATATATATATATATATATATATATATATATATATATATATATATGTGCGTGTGTGTGCATGTGTGAGAGAGACATCACTGTATTTTGCTTAATTTTCAACAAAATATCATTTGGGAGAACAATTTTTTTAAAGGTTTCCCTATTGCATAAAACCAATCGAGAAAGGTACTGATTTGGAACTCTTTAGAGTTCAAAACCAGTTCCTTGGTTGTTGATGCAAATATCAAAGATTTAAGATTGTTATGATATCCAAAAATCAATAAAGAGGTAAAAAAAACATTCATACAATATTGTATTTTCGTTCAGTTTATTCTACAATTGCAGATTTTGTAGTTTTGCTTTCTCTTAAATGGAATAACATTTGCTGAAAACATTTTTTCCTATTCGCTCTTTGTGTTTCTGTCAGTTTGTTCTGCACATAAGTTCTGTCGCCCAGTCTTATTCTCCCGTGACCAAAATGCGATCAAAGCATTTTTCCATTTACTATGTCTTTGTGCTTCTGTTGGCCTAACATACATCTGACCTACTTTTAATCTAATATTTCATCAAGAATTCACCTTTATTCTCCATATATATATATATATATATATATATATATATATATATATATATATATATATATATATATATATATATATATATATATATATATATATATATATATATATATATATATATATATATATATATATATATATATATATATATATATATATATATATGGGCACATGGCCGAGTGGTTAGAATGTTCATATTCCAACCATGAGACCCAGGTTCGAATCTCACCGTGGGTTGATTTGTCAGGAAGGAGATTTCCTGATGTTATCAAACTGGTGGGGTGGTCGATCCAAGCGTGTGGCACCTTTGGAAAGTGCCTGAAAACTACACCACAGGTTGACCCAAGCCTTGTGAGTGAAATTTGGTAGATGAAACCCTTGGGTGCCGTCAGTAGCTGTGCTAGCACAAAAGTCACAAGTCATCGTGAATGAGGAATTGAGTGTGCTGGCTTTGTTCAAATTGGTGAGGCAAGTTCAAATTCTAGCCTAGCCTGTTTTATACACTTCTCTCTGTTGCTATAGTTGAAATAGCAGGGTAGAATGGATTTTCTAGCCTTGATTACCAGCCAATGTAGGAGAAGGACAACTCCAAAATTCAAAAAATAGAGAAAGGCAATGAGAAACCTCTCTATTTTTCTCAAGAAGTAATGACACGCTCTTTCCCAGAAACTGTAACTAAGGTCTGCTCAGCATAGTTGCAGTATAAAACACACACAAATGTGCATGAGCAAACGTCTGCAATAGGGATTGGCTAGCCGCCCTAGTAGACAGGTATCCTCAAATACGAGTGGCCAGTTATATACATACATACATATGTGTGTGGGTGTATAAAATAGGATATAGAATCCAAACATAATTTTGAAGAAATATGTCAAATGGAAAACTGTTTAATTTAAACTAGATTTGATTACAGATTTCAACTTTCTCAGCTTCATCAGATCCAAAAACCAAACCCTAAAGTTGTACATGTGTTTTGGCTTAAATATTAAATCATTTTTTCGCTAAGATGACACTTCTCATGATGAAAGAAAAGAAGATTTTAGAGTTGTCCTTCTCCTACATTGGCTGACAATCAAGGCTACAAAATCCATTCTACCCTGTAATTTCAACGATAGCAACAGAGAGAAGTGTATAAAACAGGCTAGGCTAGAATTTGAACTTGCCTCACCAATTTCACCTTACATGTGGATAACCATAAAAATGAGCCAAAAAGGTTGTAACATAATAGAGCTATAGAAGAAAGGTTTATTCTCCCATTTGTTTTCCCCCATTATAGGCATTATTATATCCGTGATATAATGATATCGTATTTCATGGATGGAACAGAATAGCTGAAAGGAATAGGAATGACAAACATGCTTTGTTCTCCAAGAGACTTTTATACCACTAAGACATACACAAAACTAAATATAAATGTCTCCCATCCAGATAATAATATATCATATATGTTAGCAACACAGAGTGTAAAGGAAGGGTCTTACATATAATATGGAGATACTCCTGTGTCTGGAGAAGCCATGTTTAGGACTACAGATTCAAATGGGCTGGATTCATCTACAATGTCCCAGACAAGGACATATTCCACAAATATGAAACAGCGTATCTTGGGTTTTCCCAAATTAAGGACTGTGAGCTGGAGTTTCTTTCTATATCTGGGAAAGATATATTCCCAAAGTGAAACACCACCATGAACTTGTAATCCTTTATGATGGGATTTTGAGTCTATCAACTTAGTAAGCCAGAATTTTCTGAAATAATATTTTAGTTGTGGATGATAAAAAATACACATCCAAGGGACTTAATAAATTTCTGGTTGCTTTTACTAATTTTGGCTGGCAACATTTCATGTGGCCTAATCCGTGATGAAAAACTGCTCGCTGATCAGACTAGATTGTCTTTAAATTAAAAGGAACACTCCAAACGTAATGTCTCCCATTTACTCCCACAGTGATTAAACTAACTTTGTTGGATTTTTTTTAAAAAATCATTTCATCCTGAGCGAGGCAATAAAGCTACTAAGATTTAAAGGATTACTAAGAGTGAAATAAACAGATTTCAGAATTCAAGATCATGATGATGATGATTGACATTGCATTTAATTTTTTTTCAAGATTATAGTTGAGAGAAAAACAACAAGCTGGAAGAGAGTTCCACAGGCAAGAAGTGTGAGAGAAAAAACTGCTAGCATAGAATTTATGGTTACATTTAGCTATTTCAAATGTAAAATAATGTGACCTATCTGCCAATCTAGTACTGCGCTTAAATTCATAAAGTCTAGGTACCATGGAGGAAAGATCATCAGAACAATTACCATGAAAATATTTATAGAAAAGACACAGGAAAGTTGTGTTATAGCAGAGTGGGAAAAAGACTGAATCCAAGATGCCAGGTCATGATTGATAACATTGCTGATGTATTCATGTAAATTTTTGTTCATTATTCTTGGGATTGTTTTGATTAGACTAGAGCAAATGGAGAGGCAAGCTATTCTTTTTATTTTTTCAGAATCAGCATCAATCATTTTGTGTGAAAATATCAGAAATCCTTTTGGGGGGAGCTTCACTTCATCAATTATGTTATCAACAAAATAATTTTCATGTGAAGCACATCATGGAATTTTAAATATAAAGTGTCAAATTGTCATATTTGGTTAAATGCTCATCTTCAATTGCTAAGATACTTTGATTTTCCCAGCATTAAACTAACAAAAATAGACTTGAATACAAGATGAGTATCATACCTTTTGGCAATTTTGAACATGTACAATGTTTAGTTTTATTATAAAACGCCATCATTCAAATACTTTCATACTAACATACTTTGATGTTATTGGTCTGGGGGAGGCGATCCCTGCATGTGGCAGTTTTGGAAAGTGCCTGAAAAACATAACACAGGTTGACACAAGCTTGGAGCCATGAATGGTTGTGCTAGCACAAAATCACATGTCATCATGACCGAGGGTTTGAGTGTGCTGGTCTTGTTCAGACTCTTCATCACGCTAGATAACACTCTCACCCAGAAACTGTAACTAAGGTCTACTCAGAATAGTTGCAGTATAAGCCACAGGTGGGCTCTGTGGGTGTTGAATAAACACAAATGTACCTGAGCAGGTGTCTGCAACAGGGATTGGCTAGCAACCCCCAGTAAACAGCCATAAAATAGTGTTCAAGATATTTCAAAATAACCAAGAGGCATTGATAGACTGCTCAAACCAACCAAAGAAAAAAGCTCAACCAAACCAAAGAAAATCTCACTGGGTGCTCTATACTAGTAGCCTTGTGTCAGAATTAAGCTGCACTTCATAAATAACATCTTTATTCATGTTACCTTCAGTCACTTCAAGTAGGTTTTGTCTCAAACCTATTTCAGTCTGTATGTAAATCGATTTACACAAGTAATATTTAGAATGTTAATAAAACTTGAAATTTCTATTTTTTTTCTTGTATTAATTTAATTAAAAGCCTTTTTAAATTTTAATTTTACTGATATAAAAGGAATTTAATTTTTTGATATCTTTACTACAATGAAAGGACTATTAATAAAAATGAATGGAGCTTTCATTAAAAACTGAATATTGGTTTTTGAACAAAAACAGAAAAGTTCAATCGATGCTTTTTGAATGAGCTAAGAAATTTCCTACATGTGAGTGCAATGACACAATTGTTTAAATAAAAGTGATCAGGTTTTTTTTAACACTTCTGCTGCTAACTACGAAGATCTTTGTTTTTCTTATCTTGCTCCAGCTGTCTAAGTACGGAAGCCTACGTTTTTTGCATACCGCTGGTATGAGTGTCCTGTTGCGCCATCTATCGTAAAATACGGGAAATTCTAACTGTTCTATCATGCAAATTATTAGTCAGCCTCGATTTTTCTCTACGTCATGGTAGTTTTGTATCTAATTGTACTGGGCAAATGAGTAGCAGTGAAAGTGTTAAGAACATATCTAATGAATGGATGGAATAACAGATTTTGTTCAAAGTTCATGGAAGATTCCTAATGCCAACAGAGGAATGAGGAATTTCAGAAAATAAAGCAGTGAAAGGCAGAGGCAAAAGAAATTGTGTCTGTAACCATTTCACCCCAAGCAAGGCACTAAAACCACTAAGATGCAAGGGATTACTGACTTAGAGAATATGAGAAAAAGAAAACATTATTAGGGAGAGGGAACAGTAAAAGAACATGAATTAAGAAACTGGAAGAGAGTTCCACAAGCAAGAAGTGTGAGGGAAGAAAATGTTATCATAGAACTTAGGAGTTATATCTAGCCATTTCATCTACAAAATGATCTGACCTCGCCGCCAATCTGGTAGTACATGTAAATTCATAAAGTCTAAATCCCAAAGATGTAAGCTCATCAGAACAATTACCATGAAAATATTTATAGAAAAGGCACAGGGAAGCTATATGAGAGTAGTGGAAAATTGACTGAAGCCAAGATGCAAGATTAAAACCAATAACATTGCAGACTATTGTTTGGATTTTATCAAGAATCTTTAAATACACAGCAGAAGTGCCAGACCAGATATGGCAGCAGTATTAAATGCTTGGATGAATAGTAAACATCACTCACAAAATGTCTTTAACATTATTATTATATATTGATTCTTTTGGTGAGGGTAGTTTGGTTTTCCTCATTGATTTTGGTTCATGCAGGCTGAGGTTGGTTGATAGAGGGAGGCAGGTTCAATCCCTTTCACTGATATTCATTATGAAAATGGAAAGTTTTGTCTGATAAAATTCTTTTTTTCAATTCTGATAATTTTTCACTTTAACAAACTTGTGTGAGTCAAAAGGACTACTAGTATACAATAAATGTTAGTTTTATTATCAATACTATTATTTTTGTTGTTTTTTTATCTTTCAAATTACTTTCATCAGCCTACTATATCTGCATAATTTTATATATATATGAAGAAATATACCCTTAAGGTGTGCTATATTTATGGGATAAAGTGCTCAATATCAGAGATAGAGCATGTGTAAATATTAAAGTGAACATAGAAGTCAACACATAGAGGTGACAGTCTGTTTCATGCTAGATGCAATCGTCAGGCCACAAGTGCTGTTATTTTTCTCAGCTATTTATATATGTGGGTCAGTGGTGCATTGTGAGTAGTCTATTTTGGAGGTTATTTTGCCGGAAGTCATTTATTTGTTTATTTATTTATTTGGGTTAAGTTATTTTGCTTGTTTTTATTTATTTTTATTTTTTATTATTATATTTTATTTTTATTTCTTATCTTATATATTTATTTATTTATTTTAATCAGTGTTTTTATTAACGTAGTAAAAATTTGTTTATATTGCTTATTTAATAGTTTTGTTTTGGTTTGGGAAGATAATTAAAGCTATTATTTAATTTTAGGGTTGATTGCTGTAGTTTATTCTAACTATTATTTTGGTGGGAACAGTTTTTAATTTGTTTATTACCTCATGTATTTATTTGGATTGATTATCTTTATTTGTTTTTTCTAATGGTTAATTTATCAGGATTGGTTTGTTAGTTTATTTATTTGGATTAATTTAGATTAATTTATTTTACTTGTGTTTTTATTATTTATTATACTGCATATTTTTATTTACTCTTTTCAGTTTTCGATTTTTAAGTAACATAGTATTTTTTTATCTTTATATAACAGTTATAGCTATGTTTTTCGTCTGATTTTTGGTTTGATTTTTGTAGTCTAACTAATATTTTGGTCATAATGGTTTATTAATTTGTTTACTTTATTTATTTAGGTTCTTTGACTTTGATTTTTATTTTTTATTTATTTATTCTATTTCATCTTTTCCAACGGGTGTAATTTGGTAATTTGTTTGGGTTAATTTATTTTACTTATTTTATTGTCATTTTGTTTATTTATTTATTTATTTTTTTTCAGTTTTTGATTTTTAAATAGTGTAGTAAAAATTTGTTTTCAGGTCTGCATTTTGAGATGAGCTCAGATCTTTTATTTAATGATGTATTTTGGTCTGGGAAGGTAATGATAGCTATTTTTTCCTCCAAGTAAAGTTTGTAAGTTTTGGATTGGTTGTTGTAGGCTGATGATCTTTTCCTTATTTTCCAAGATATTTTTGGTGTGATGTGCGTTTTGTTTTTAATTTCCCAGATATTTTTAGAAAGCATTGTGATGTTTGCATATTTACTATTTGTGAAAGATGTTTTGTGTGCATAATTTCTTTGTTTCCAGGGTCCTTCAGTTACTCATATGTATACTTTTTCTTCATTATCTGGTGATTTTATCATGGCTTGGTATATTACATTGTTTTATAAGCAATTACCATTTAAGGGACATTCGTTCTTTATTCTGCAGTTGCACATGGGTTTAATTTGTTCATGTGATTTGTTGATAGCTTTCCTGTTGTGCTTTTTTTATTATTTGTACCATGTTCTCAGTGCAACTGTAGCTGATTCTTACTGTTTTTGTTGAATATTTTGTGTAGGGTGCTTGATTCCGGGAAGTGTTTGTGTAAGAGTTTGAAGAATATTTTTCCTACGTTTGTTTTTACGTTTTTGCTGTACGGTGGGTTGAACCATATGATATTTCTTTTCTTGTTGCCCTTTTTTGTGTTCTGTGGTGAGTATGTGTGTTGCTGGGAATCCACTATCTTTTAGGGCTATTGTAAAAGCCCTAAAAGATAGTTGGATATATATTGGATAATGACAAACAGGGTGCAATAGATAGATTGGCATCTAAATTACTCAAAAAGGAAAATAACACTGACATCTCATTTTAACAAATATATTTACCAAAATTACATTTAAATATCTTGAAATACTAAATATTAAATTTACTCAATAAAATCACCATTGGCTTCAACCATGGCCTCCAGACAACTTCAAAATCTCCTACAACTCTTCTGGACAGTCTCCTTGTTTAATTTGGTGAATGCTGCCATAATCCTTGCCTTCAGTTCATCTTTGGTGTAACAAGAAGATTACTTGGACTCTCACTCAACTGCACCCAGCACATAATAATTAAGGAGTTGCAGTCTGGGGAGTTAGGTGGCCACATGTAAGTTATGTGGTTGCAGAAATTGTCTGACAACCATGACTGTGTTATCCTGCTTGTGTGCCTTTGATGTTGTCCACTATGTTGATTCCAAGGCCTTGAATCGAGTCATAATGTTACCATCACTCCAAACACCTTTTTAATCACCATTAGGCTCATCCAACTCTTTCCGAATCCTCTGCACTGTCCTCAGACTGGCAGCCACACAACTGCTTTCACCCATACCTTTAGCCATTATTGAGGATGATTTTATTTTTACTTTTAACATAATTTATGAATTGTTTTATGTATGTATCTAGACTTATGTTTTATTTTCCAAACACTGTCAGCACATTGTGGCTGTGTTCATAGTTGATGTTATTGACTTTTGGCTTTTCCTTTATTATTAATGATTCTTCCATTATTTTTTGCCTTTTTTTTACATGTAGATGAGGCTACTATATTTGTATTATCAACGAGTATGTTGTGGGTAGCATTTGGTAGGTCTCCACATGTATTTAAGTGAGACCTAATTGATCTATAGCCAGAGAGATGTAACGTTAGCCTTCTGGCTAGGCATGTTGTAGTATATCCAACATAATTATTTATGAAATTAGTTTGATCAGGAACACAGTTCCCGAAAGAAACATACAAACACAGCACACACATATATATATATAGTATATACATGAGGTGGCAATTAGTTACCAAAGTCAATCCAGTTCAATATTTTTCAGTAGATATTAGTTTTTATGCCTATGTTAATTAATTTTATTCAATACATTAGTGTTACCTATTTTGACAATTTACATTATTAGTCAGTTTATTCACTGCTATGTGAATGGTTAAACCATTTTATATTTTATGCTTTTTATCATTTTGTATTCTAAATTCACTTTGTGTTTACTATTTGCAGGTCTTTTAATATTTGACTTTTGGTTTCATCAAATACTTCTTTCTCTAGCAATAAAGTGGACATTGTAAATCAAAGCTTGTCAAATCTCCCCACAATATCAGAAATGGAATATTCCATAAATCTGTCACAGCTAATATCGGTCTGGGTATTTCCATAATGCCAAATTACAACCACACCACATTTTTTATATACTACAATTGACATGTTGGTGTTTATTTGTGCTTGTTTCATATAAAAAGTTAGGGTCACACATTGTATTAAAGGAAGAGAGGTTTTTGTTCAATTATTTCCATTGCTCTGAAAGATATTCTCTGTCATTCAGTTTGATAGGACCCGATGAAGAGGGAACAACGGCCAAAATTTTGTATTGATAACTAAAAAGAGGACATGAGTCTAAATTCAAATAATTCAAACCTCTTATCTTTGTTGTTATTATCCCAACGTTTCAGCTATTGTGCTCTCTGGTCTTCTTCAGTAGTCTGTTGCTGGAGGTCACAATGGCCAAAGTTTTATGATAATAACAACAAAGATGAGGACATTAGTCTGACTGTAAATAATATAAATTGATTATCTTAGAAATTCAAACAGAAATTATGTTTGATCACAAATTTAATACATTCAAAGATTTACATTTTGAAAATGTTTATATAAATCGATGGATAAAAATTAAAAAAAAAACACTGGTTAAGATACTTTGAAAGTCAAAACAGGATCAGATTTTGAAAGCAATTTGAAAGATCCTCATTGAGGTTTTAATCTTCTATAAGCTGATTACAATTTCATCTACTTCAAGTTAATTTTATCTTTAAATTTTTATCTAGTTTACCGATTACAGCTTTATTTTTGCTTTTAAGCAGAATTAGAGAATTTCCCCTGCTGAAAAGGAGCCAAGTGATTTGTATATTTTATAAGGTGCTTGGAATCTTGGTGAAACAATCAAATTTTTCTTTCTTTTTCATGTCATTTATTTCTTCTCCATTGAGTTCTCCTTTCTTTATTTCTCCATTTTTAATGTTCACAACATAATACACAGAAACCGATGACTTAGCATAGCATCAAGAATAAATAAAAAGCTAATCTCAGACAAGAATTACTTGATTTTATATATATATATATATATATATATATATATATATATATATATATATATAAAACAATGAATCATTCATACAAAAAGTAAAAAGCGCTCTCACTTAAATTTTCGAAAATTCAACCTTAGAGTTGCAACTGCATGCTCCACAAGTTTGCAACTGTCATCAATAACACACTTCAAAAAAACATATTTCAATTTGCATTATATTTTTCGTCTCAGATGCTACCTGAATTAGACCAAAAAGAAAATAGTTTCCATGCCTGATGATGACCGGAAGACCTGTTGAAAGTACTTGCATATTTAAGGAAGACCTAATACAGTTTATAATTTTAAAAAACAAGGATCATAACATTCCTCAAGTGGTCAGTGGGTAAATGCCTTTTTAAAAATTTAGTTAGTGAAGTGAATTCACCATTTTATCTCATTAACTTTACTAATTTACTTTTTGTATGAATGATTGATCATAATATAAATGAAACTGCACCTCTCCAAGTTCTCCACTGCCTTAACCAGGTATTGAATTCACAACTCTTTGGGTCCTGTCACTGGATCTAACTAATGCCTTTACCCACTGTGCCATGTGTCCTTAAGGAGAACTTGAAGAGGGGAATTAACAGGCGATAACTGATAACTGACATCAATTAGACATGGCATGTATCTCTAGAACAGTCTACCCCAGTGAGCGAAATAAAGGGTTCAGTTTGACATTCCAACCATCTGAAGAAGGCCAGAGCATAAAATGGTCGAAATGTTGTGATAAATATAGCAACAAAGATGAAAATAATAGTTCGAACAATGTAAATAGTGTACATAATATGTCATCTCAGAAATAGGTGGCAGGGAGGCAAGAAATTGGAAGTGAGTTTCACAGGTAAGAAGTGTGATAAAAGAAACTATTTACATCTAGCCATTTTAACATTGAAACCTTGCTTTTTGCAGGTTATTTAAAGCCAAAACATATTTTCCGATTGTAAGAATTTTTCTTGCAGATGGTAATGATTTACTGATGAAAGTTCTACTAATTAACCCATAGCTGTTGGGAGAAGAGGTGAAGCATACTTTTCCTAAGGGTATTTGCATGGTAGTGAACATATGTATCCAAGTGGTATTACAATTCTGATCTTAAATTTCAAATTCTGAGTCATTATCCATTACACCACCAGCACATCCAAGCTTACAACATCTGGTATTCCCAAGTGGTCACCCATATTAACAAGACTCAACGTTGCTTAACTTTGGTGATATGGCTGTAAGCCATATGATTCAAGAGTATCAGGAATTGTTTTTAGATGAAATAGTGAAAAGTTTCTAGCCAAAGATTGTTTTCTTCCTTCTTCTATGTGCCATGTTGCCTCAGGATGTTAGTGATTATGGCTCTCCACAATTTCCTGTCATTTGTAGCTCTTAATAAATTTTGTCTTTTTGCCATCTCTTTCTGCTCTGCCATTCATTTTCTCAAGCTCACCATATAGTGCATTGTGTTGCTTTTCAACACACCCTCTTACTTTCAATCTATCCTGTGAGTATCAAATTTTCCAAGCCCTCTTTCCTCATTATGTGCCCTAGACATTTCAACTCTTTCTTCTTGATGTTAAGTATAAAGATCCTTTTTATTTACACTTCCTCTAAAACTTTGTTGTTGCTCACATGATTGGTCCATGGTGTTTTCAGCATCCTTCTGTAGAATCACATTTCTGTTGCTTCAAGTCTCTTCTTCATCTGTGAGGAGATTGTCCAGCATTCACTGCCATATAGGAGGATTGATATTACCTAACAGTTCAGTAAGTCTTTCCTTTGTTTCTGTGGCTTCAAGTCTCTTCTTCATCTGTGAGGAGATTGTCCAGCATTCACTGCCATATAGGAGGACTGATATTACGTAACAGTTCATTAAACTTTTCTTTGTTTCCATTGCTTCTAGTCTTTCCTTCATCTCTGAGTAGATTGTCCAGCATTCACTTCCATATAGGAGGATTGATATTACATAACAGTTCAGTACTCTTTCCTTTGTTTCTACTGCTTCAAGTCTCTTCTTCATCTGTGAGGAGATTGTCCAACATTAACTGTGATGTAGAAGGACTGATATTATGTAACAGTCGAGTACTCTTTTCTTTGTTTTAATGATATTTTTCTGTTTCTTTGCTCAGCTTTCACTGTCCCAATGTACCTTCTGATTTCTGTGTCACACTTTCTGTCCTCTGTTAATATGCTTCTCAGATATCTAAATTGTTGCACCTCATTGATTTTTTTACCAGCTTTGTGTGTTGGTTTGTCCCTTTTGCTAACAGCCATACTTTCAGTCTTCTTGAAAGAAGTTTTCTTTTTGCTTTTGAATTTTGAAAGAAACTTCTTGTTCTTGTAGGAATTGTCTTCACCAAATAAATTCTTTCTTCTGGTGATTCTTACTTTTCATTTTTGGTTACTCAGTTGTCCTATTCCTTTGATCAACTGGTCGATTGCTACTGTGAATTTTGGCACGGACTTTGTTTACGTATCTACAAAGATAGCAGACAGCAAAGCAAAGAAGCTATATAACTTTGCATGGTTGAATGATTCTCGTATATCCTCAGATGAATTTCCAATCAATCAATCAATTCATCTCTGTGTTGGGAGCAAGTGGCGTAAATGTTCAGTCAGTTGTGATGACATGAAAAAAAAATTTTACAAACTAACATCTTCAAAATCACCTGATCGCTTTGCACTTTTGTAACTGTCAGGTCAGTAAAAATTATTGTGTATGTCAATAAGTATGCAGCCTAAGGATGAAAAAAAGCTTTTATTTTAGAGAACAAATATTTGTAATTTTCAACATGGTCTCCTTCCTTGTTAACCTAACATTTCTCCATTAAACAGACAAATCAAATAGTAAACAGTGAAAATTAAATTAGACCTAAGACTAACGATATACTGTATATGTCCATGTATAAGGCGACTTTTAGTTAAGATGATGTAAAAAAATATAGCAAATTCTCATGAATTTATCCTATAAGACGACTTATAAAGCTGATGTTATTGGAAATGTTGTTACTCTCGCTGTATCTTTAGAAATTCAAAATAAACGAAATAATAAAACCGCTTCTATATCCTATTTTCCTACACATCTCTCCTAAAAGTGAAAACATTGTTTTGTTTATGTGATCTCTTGTGAATACTGATCCTTCTTCTTCTTCCTCTATATCAAAACGTTTACAAACAGCCTGGTGTACTAATGGCCTTTTACTTATACTTCATTGGCAATCAAAAAATGCCACTAATATCAGTAAAATAATGTACAATAATAATAAATTTCATTGTCAACATTTTTTTATTCAGTTGATTATTGAAAGTTTAGCAAAAAATAAAGGTTGCTGTGAACGTAATCATAACTTGATGCTTACCTTCGCATGAATACTAGTTGATTTCATTGATAAGGAATTATTCTTCAAATAGGCAATTTATTATAAAGCTATGACAGTAATATATAAAGTAGAAATGGTTTTATTAATTTTATTATCCGTTTATTTGATAATGTGAATCTTTACATGTACATTATTGGTTATAGCAACAAGGCCAATGTTAGCCTACCGACAAACATGACTCAGAATTTGAGCTCTCTTTTTTAGAATTGTAGTACAAGAAAACACCCAAATTTTATGGGTGATTTTTGTATGTAAATGTCATCTTGTATGCGGAAATATGTGGTAGTTATTTATTTTACTAATTTTCACCCTGTACAAGTTTGTAAAATTGTAGTTTCTTCTGGTTTGTAACCAATTCCTGCAAATTGCTTCCTTTAGTCAAACACTCCACTGACAGCAACATGTCTTTTCTATTCAATGCAGCAGTCACCATTCTCCCTGTTAACTTGTAACACTCATTGACAACCAAAATTTACATATGTCAGAATATACTCTCACAAGAGTCTATCTTTTAAATATGGGACTCATGAAGCCGCAATTTTTTCCTTTTGGGATAGCTTACATACAAGACACATTCAAATCCGTTTTCATCCTGGAGGTAAGCCATTTTCTCTAACATTTCGTTGACTGTTGCAAAAAATACATGCAGTCCTGGGCCTCTTTGCCCACTGTGGTAGTTTACTACAACAAGGCACAAAAGCCACTGAAGCTAGATGGTTACTTATGGTATAAGGAAGTGAAATTATGACAAAATCTGTGGCCTAGCTTCAGTATGGTAAAACTTTTCAGCAAGTTGAAACTATATCTAGGAAAACCTTTGACACAAAAAATATTATCCAGTTCACCAACAAAATTTGATTATTAAATTAAAAGTTATTAAGTTAGATCGAAAGTAAAATTAATTTATTAAGATTAAGTAATGAAATCTGATTAATTAAGTTATTGAATCACATAAACTCAAGTAAAAATTAAATTAAAAAATAGAAAAACGGAGAGGCAGGGAGGCAGACAGATAGATAGGTAGATCGATAGATAGGAAGAGATAGATGGAGAGATAAATAGAGAGATAGGAAGAGATAGATGGAGAGATAAATAGAGAGATAGGAAGAGATAGATGGAGAGGTAGATAGAGAGATAGGAAGAGATAGATAGAGGGGTAGATCGATAGATAGGAATAGATAGATAGATAGGAAGAGATAGATGAAGAGGTAGATCGATAGATAGGAAGAGATAGATGGAGAGGTAGATAGAGAGATAGGAAGAGATAGATGGAGAGGTAGATAGAGAGATAGGAAGAGATAGATAGAGGGGTAGATCGATAGATAGGAATAGATAGATAGGAAGAGATAGATGGAGAAGTAGATCGATAGGAAGAGATAGATGGAGAGATAGAGAGATAGGAAGAGATAGAGAGGTAGATCGATAGATAGGAATAGATAGATAGGAAGAGATAGATGGAGAGATAAATAGAGATAGGAAGAGATAGATGGAGAGGTAGATAGATAGGAAGAGATAGATGAAGAGGTAGATCGATAGATAGGAAGAGATAGATGTAGAGATAAATAGAGAGATAGGAAGAGATAGATGGAGAGGTAGATAGAGAGATAGGAAGAGATAGATCGATAGATAGGAAGAGATAGATGTAGAGATAAATAGAGAGATAGGAAGAGATAGATGGAGAGCTAGATCGATAGATAGGAAGGGATAGATAGAAATGGATATAGAATTGAACGGGCTGAGACAGATCGATATAAGAAGGGTGCTGAAAACTTCACATTACATCTGACAAAACATTCAAATTGTTTTGAAATTCTTTCTGGATCCAAAAGTGAAAATTTTCAAATTTCCTCATAAAGCTAGCTAGCTAGATAGATAGATAGATAGACAGACAGAGTAAGCTGCTGTTAGATTGTGCACTCTGTAACCAACTAAGCTACAACAAAGTAGCCAATCAGGCAAGGTGGAAAAGTTTCCTATAAGAGAAACTAAAGGGATAAAACATTTGTTGGATTAATAAAATATCCCACTACTTTCTTTAGAAAGATTTACTTTGTTTATGTTTTGGATATGAAAATGAATGCAGAAATGAATATTTCGAGAAATCTATGACGAGAGAAGTTTTGCAGAAAGATACAATTTTGGTCTTGTGTGAATAACATATCCCATATTTGTATTACTTAAATCTTCCAAGAAAATCAAATTTCGGCATTAAATAACCCATAAAGAGTTGATATGCTGTTAAACAAACAAACCAAACCAAACCAAACTTGACCTAATCGACCGCAAGAATTTAAGCGTACTGCTAGAATGGCCACAAGGTCTCAGTCTTTTACTGCTGAAATAGCTTATTGTAACCGTAAGTTCTTTTGTAATAGTTTCTTTTCTCGCACTTCTTGCCTGTGATTTCTTTCGATTTCTTGCTTCTCTGTCACCCACAATCTTCAAAAATTTAAATCCAATGTCAATCACCATCATCACAAAACCTGTTCTTTTATTGTCGTACATGTGAAATGAGTCCTCTGTTAATGTCAAAGGTGGGTATACAGTGTATTATAATAGGGTCTTGGGTACCTTTGATACATTCCTTATTTTGGAAACCAGGCAAGTCATAATCCATATGATAAAGACGGTTAAATCACACAGTAGATATACTGTGCTTTATTATACAGTCTGTTTACACAGCTTATTTCAGAAACTGCTTTTTTTTATTGATTTCTTACATCCTATCAACCGTTTGAACATGTATCACCGTACACAGAGGAAGCTGCTGTTAGATCCTGCACTCTGAGCTACAAAGAAGCAGTCGATCAGGCAAGGCCGAAAACTTTCCTATAAAAGAAACTAAAGTGATAAAAAAAATTGTTGGATTAATAAAATAACCCACTACTTTCTTTAGAAAAAATTTGCTTTGTTTACATTTGGATATGAAACTGTTCAGAAATGAATATTTTGAGAAATCTATGACAAGAGAAGTTTTGCACAAAGTTACAATTTTGGCCTTGTGTGTGAAGAAGTCAAATGACTTACCTGCTAACATGGCTGTCTCCTTGTATCTTCTCGTAAAGGCAAGCCAGCTAATTCTAATTATAGGAGAGTACCTAATGCAATTTAAAAACAAACAATGCTCCTTTTGCAGGATTAATGGAGTGTGGCAAATGCATGTCAGTACCATCACAAAATGGGCCCTAGATCACATGCAGACATGTTTGTCAACACCAGTTACATCCAGCAGGGCAGCATGGTATATCTTGATACAGGCCTCTCTGCAGCAATTCAAAATTTGGGTCTTTGTAAGATACCTCATGCTAATAAAAGCAACAGGAAAACCAGTATTTAGCAAGTCACACTGAAGTCGGTCTCGAGGGTATTTTGTTCCTAAAGATGCTGTGGTTTCCAAGGCACTGTTACTTTTGTCTCTTTCCCCTTCTCTGACTATCACTCCTGTAGCTGGTTAGGTGTTTCCCCCCAATCTCAATACACTCTTGTTGTAAATTACAACATAGGAAATGTTTTTTTTATGTAATAAATTGTCAAGAATTTTGACACTGAAGCCAAATCTAACTCTACTGATCAAACAACCATTATCATGTCATAGAAAACAACATGTGAACAGAGGAAATCCTTACTGTGACGGTTTTTGAAATCCTGTCCTGACAATAGGGTTCAAAATATGCTGACTTGAATACCCTACAGAGTGGTACTTACAAAGTCAGCGATAAACAAGAATTTTGTCTCTAGTGTAAACTGGACATATGCTTAATTTTTTTTATTCTCGTATAAACCACATCTAGGTCTACCTTTTTTCTCTGTTGTATAAACTGAATGTAAGTCTACCTTCCTGATTCTATTGCAAGCCAGACATCTATCTATATTTTGGACTTTCATTCAGACAGCACCTGGGTTTACATTTTTGACTACAGGATAAACCAGTTGTTTATCTTCCTTTTGAATTCAAATGTAAACCAATTCTAATTTACCTTTTTTACTTAAACCAAATTATATCTTTCATTTTGTGTCCTGTACAAACTGAAATTGTGTTGATTCTTTGACACTAGTTTAAACTGGTGTTTGTTTCTTTGACTCTAATGTTAAGCTTCTTCAATCTCTTCTTTTTTTTATGATTCACATGCAAATTTGACTTCTGTCTGCCATTTTGATTAGAGTGTAAGCTGAACCTGTCTACTTTTTGATGATTCATTGTGATTTTTTCCTGTGTGTTTTATTCCCAATATTAAATAACCTAAATAGGTTTGAAATATCAAAACCTATTTATCTAACTCTTTATACCATGTTTGATTTATCAACCTAAGTGGTTTATGCATTACTGTGAACTGAGAGATATGCAAAGTTGGAATCATTTTTAATAGTACTAAAGATAGAATCAACAAATATTTTTAATTTTGATTGAGAGAGTTTGTGTTTGTAATGTTAACCTTGGAAAAGGCATGAATCTGCCCTTCCCTGCAGATTAGGCTATGTTGTTTGTATTATGTGAGTACACCATATTGCTTTTAACTTGAAGTAGAAATTGACACTAGCAAGTCATCTCTACCACTCTTAGAAATACTACAAAGGAACAAGTATAGGACCTAATGATAACAAAATTCATGGATTAATTTTATTGGTAAATTATTCTTTCAAATAGAGATTTCTGGCATGAGATTAAAAATCTATCCGCACAAGAGATCAATGTTGATTAATATAAAGGAATATGAAATGGACAAAGTCCGACAATTATTTTTTAAGACATTTTTTTATGTTTATACGTTCTTTTTATAGATATAAATATTTGAGTAAATGCTCTGTTTTATTATAAACAGTATTAACAACATTTACCAGCCTGAATTTTCGGAGGACGCATATTTTCTATGAAAATTTCTCAGGCATTCAGGCCGCTAAATGTTGTTAATACTGTTTATTATAAAACAGAGCATTTACTCAAATATTTATATCTATAAAAAGAATGTATAAACATAAAAAATGTCTTAGAAAATAAAGGAATATACTGACTTACAAGAGAATAAAATAAACAGACAATGAAAATGGCAGGAACTGGATTTTTTTTTTTTTGCAGTCATATGGCTGATATATAAACTTTGTTTTCTCTATGTTTGGTTCTCGACACCATTTACATTATTCGGACAATTGTCCTCATCTTTGTCGCCATGTTTATCACATTTCAGCCGTTGTACACTCCGGCCTTCTTCAGGTGGTTGGAATGTCAAACTGAACCCTTTATTTCACTCACTGCCTTGTTCGACATTCCAGCTACCTGAAGAAGGCCGGAGTGTACAACGGCTGAAACATTGTAATAAATATGGCAACAAAGATGAGGACAATAGTCCAAATAATGTAAGTAGTGTACATAATACCTCATCTCAGAAATATAGACAGATACTGAAGAAAGCTGGAGCGTACAATGGCTGAAACGTTGTAATAAATATGGCGACAAAGATGAGGACAATAGTCCGAATAATGTAAATAATACCTCATCAAAGAAATATAGACAGATACTGAAGGGCCGAAATACGGCGACAAAGATGAGGACAATAGTCTGAATAATGTAAGTAGTGTACATAATACCTCATCTCAGAAATATAGCCAGATACTAAAAGGCTGAAACGTTGTAATAAATATGGTGACAAAGATGAGGACAATAGTCCGAATAATGTAAGTAATGTACATAATACCTCATCTCAGAAATATATATATATATGTTTGGTTGTCTGTTAATCTGTTTTCTTTCCTTATCAGTAAAGGCTGACATTGGACATTAGTTAGTGCAGTTAATATAATTAGTCTTCTGTGTGTTGGAAGTTAATTCAAGAACATTTTGATAGATTTTCATAAAATTAATTAGATAGTTAGATAGATGACCTCTCGGAGAAGATTAGATTTCTTTTAAACATGTTGCTGATATATGACCTTACCATCTTATAATTTCTTCTCTGTGTCTATGCGAGTAAGCAATTAAAACTTAACACAAGAAAAGTTTGAATCAATGATGACTAAAAAGTAGTGGATATGTTATGAAATTTAAAAAAAACAGAATTATACAAGAATTACTCCCCCCCCCCCAACACACAAAAAAGAAAATTGTTATTCTAAAATTCCAAACAAATCCTAGAACTGAGGTGTTATAATTATTTACACTATTTATGATAGCCTAGTAGATTAAGTGTTGGTTTATGAATTTGGTGATGTGGTAATTGTGAGTTCAATCCCTGGGCTAGGTACGTGTACTTGGATTCTGTGTAAACATGGCGAGCAATAACTGAGCACTACTAAAAAATAGAAATTACGACAAGATATCCATAGACATTGGCAATGGAATGAGAGCATTTTACCCCGTAGATTAAATAATAGGTTCTATTCAGAATTCTCTGTAGATTACCTGGATTGATATATACCTGATGAGCCACAAAGCACAACCATCAAAACGTTGTGATAACAACAATGAAGATGAAGTCAATAGCCTGAGTGTAAATCATGTCAATAAATCCTGGACAATTCACTTAGAAAGAAAAAGTCTTGGACTTTATGGAAGTGAATGTACTTGAATTGAAAAAACAAGTTATTTGTATAGAAAAGTTTAGCATGATCCCAAATATTGCCACCTACATCGGTTCTTTCTTCATCTGTATTCTAGAAGAAATACTTGGTGACAACTGGGAATTTTAAAAATCTTGTTCATTATTTGGAGACTTATGTCGTATAAATACTGTCACTCTCTGATTTTCATGAAGTGCTCTTGAGATTATGGAACAATGGCGCAGACATTTCCACCAATTTACAGTGTAGCAATATGAGTCACAGCTGAAGTCTTGCTAAACTGAGAAGAGCTGGACCTGTCACAAAAATGGATTTAGAACATTTATTTTCCACTGAAGGTTATCAGTATTCTTCAACGAGTGGCCCAGGCGGAGAGAAGTCGCAGAATGAAGATAAATAGCTTTTTTAGAGAAAGACGAAACGGCAAATAACCATGCGAGCTATAAAACTGACCAGTATCCTGAAGAGAAACGTTAGACAAAGTGGGCCTCTGAGAATGACAGACAGGGAAGACACTCATTAGACTGTTCGCATCTCCACCTCACCTCTGCCTAATCTCAACTTTGTTCACTTATAGCAGTAGGTTATAACAAGAATATAATCTGGTTTACTGCTAGAAATTGCCATGTTTTTCACTTGTGGATGATGATCTGGCCAAAGGATAATTTGAAGCCACAAGCATTTGACTGAAAGAAGCTGCACCTTGTCAATGAACCTGGTGTTTGGTATGAGTTGCAATGCAAAAACAGACAGCTGGTAAGACCAGCGCTGATCATTAAAAAAAAAAACAGCATCTTTTGCTAGGGATAAAAGAATATTTAAAAATAGATATGGCAGTTCAATTCCACAACAAAATAAACAAATCACAAGTCCAAACTTGATGATCCAAGAGCAGAAAGAAATTTCAAAATAATGAATCGCAGACCCAACATCACAGATCCCAATACACGTAAACGGCCAGAAATCCAACACGCTAGTTGAGAGACAAGGTAGAAAAACTAGACGACTTCTCCAATTCGAGAAAACCCACTGCTTTTATGTCCTGGGTATGACAATAAACTACATCCGCGTCCAACAGTAAGGCCTCTGATCAGGAGGATTTGAGGAGTGTGAAACCATCTCTTAATTGCTGGTGTTCCCAGGTCCACCCTGACCTGGGGTGGCAGCACCTGTTAGGGTTCCAGCTATAGACAAATAGTTAACCCCACAAAAAAGTTTAAAACACTATGAAAGTGTAAAAATAGGTTTTAATACCAGAAATATTTTGTAAAAAATTATTACCACTAATACATTTAAAAAAAATACTACCAGCTATATATTTCTGAAAAACAAATATTACCAGCAATACATTTTTGAAAGAAAAAAAAAGAAAACCTTACCAGCTATAGATTTTTTGAAGAAAAATATTACGAGCAAAGAAAAATTATTACAAGAAATAGATTTTTGAATGAAAAAATATTACCAGAAATGTTTTTTTGAAAGAAGGAATATTACCAGAAATGGATTTAAAAAAAAAATATTACCAACAATGAAAATTTTGTCAGCATTAAATGACCCATTGAGGTTGGTATGCCATAAAACATACCAAACCAAACCCACTGCTTTTATCGACGGAAAAATTTTTCATTGGAGAGGACACAATATTAGCATATCAGAGATGCATTTATGGCAAAAGCTACCACTGACTTGTTTCTATTTTGGTCATTTTGTCTTCAGCATATCGTACAGGATACACGTGCCCTTTTTCATGGTAAGTGACTTTCTCTTTCCCCACAAGATGATCTCAACATAAATAATGAGATAGTCACTGATTGGTCAGTAAGTTGCATCTAAAGCTTATTATTAACAATCGGCCAATCAGATGTGTTAAAAAATTGATATGGCAGCTAAATTCCAAAGGGGAATAAATTTCAAGTCCAAACTTGAAGATCCAGGGGCAGATCCAGATCCCAATACACATAACCAGTCAGAAATCCAACACATGAAGCAAGCAAGCTGATGGACATAGATAAAAAAATAAGCTACCCCCAATTCACGAATGGCAACCGCTTTTATTGCCAGAACAATTTTTCATTGGCTGACAGTTGGAGAGAACAAACGATATTAGCATATCCAAGATGTATTTATGTCAACAACTGCAACTGACTTGTTTGTATTTTGGTTACTTTGTCTTCAGCATATCGTACAGGACACACGTGCCCTTTTTCATGGTAAGTGACTTTCACTTTCACCACAAAGATTGTAGTGTTCTGCGACAAAGACAAAACAGAGGTATGATTGACAAAATGCTATGATCTATTAAAGTCTTTGTGCCACGTTTCAAAAGAGCTAACAAACATGACCAAATATAATTATGATTTTACCAGAATGTACAGATCCTGTGTCTGTGTTTATAGACTGAATTTTTCCAGTTAACATTGAAGTCAAAGACTCTATAAACAGAATTTATGTTTGTTTCCAAGAAGATTAATTAAGAAAATGATGATGTCATAAATGAAAAATTAAATCAAATAAACTGAAATAAATCATTGGATATTCAATAAAAGTTTCTTCTCATTCTCGAGTGTGAGAATGTTTGAAACATGGGCTTCTACTGATTTTTGCATATTGGTCCATAGAAACCACCACAGTTCCACTTTTGTTTTGACACTTTCTTGGTAAGAAATTTAGCTCTTTTGTGTTTCGATATATATATTCTTAATTTCCATAAAAAATCCTTTCAAAGTGGGGGTCACTCGATAGGATTTCAGTGTAACCTTTTGGCTCCAAAACGTTTTTTAATATTGTTCACATTTTGTTTTTGGTTTGGGTCATATTTTTTTCTGATTTAGATACTGTATCTTACATCCCCCTTCTACAGGGTGCGCCATAAAAGCAGGAAATTTCAGATTTATTTTATGATGAAAATAAATTAACTAACATATAAAAAAAAATAACTTTTTTTTATTTTGAACACCACATCAAACATTTGTGTTCTGTTTTAAACTACTAAAGTTCTTTGCATCCTTTGCATTCGTTTCAATTAACTGTAACAAAAACCTCAACAGTTAAATAAACTGTACCAGATTTTTTCCTGTTTTGTGTGAGGCACACTGTAGTTCTGAAAGCAGAAAAACAAAAGTTACACATAGTTTACAAATTAAAGCCAATGTTACAGAATTATTAGAAAATATATATCTCTAACTACACAGCAATTTCCATCCCTGTTGCAGACGCCGGCTCAGGCACATTTGAGTTTGTTCAAAACCCACAGATCCCACCTGTGGTTTATACAGCAGCTATGCTGAACAGACCTTTGTTACAATTTGAGTGAGAGAATGCATCAGCTGACATAATCAACAGTTTGAACAAGGCCAGTACTCTCAAACTCTCGGTCACAATGACTTGTGACTTTCTACTAGTTCAACCATAACGGAACAATTCCATCTACTCTCTTTAACTCAAAAGGCTTTGGTCAACATGTGATGTGGTTTCAGGGCACTTCCCAATGGTTCCCCATGCTGGGATTGCTTCCCCAAGTGGATACCATCATGATGCCACCACCCTTACAAATCTATCATCGTAATAAAATAATAATAGCAAAAAATGTTTCGTCTAAAAAGCTATAATAATAAAATGCAGTAAAATTATCTGTCTGTATTTCTGAGATGAGGTATTGTAACTATTTACACAATTTACATAGTTTGGAATATTGTCCTCATCTTTAGTCTCATATTCATGATGTTTCCACTGTTATACACTGTAGCCTTCTTCAGATGATATACACTGGATGAAATAAAGAGTTCAGTTCAAAATTCCAATATATATCATCTAAAGAAGGCTGGAGCATACAACAGCTGAATTGCCGCAAATATGACAATAAAGATTAGGACAATAGTCTGAACAATATCAATAATGTATAGAAGTAAAACTAGTAATAAAATAATAGTGAAAATTCTTCATCTACAAGACAATAATAATAAAATGAAGTAAAACTAGTAATAAAATAATAATAGTAAAAATACTCCATCTCAAAAACAATAGTGATAAAATAGATTAAAACCAGTTTGAATGATGAAAATGGTTCATCTAAAGAATTTCAGAAACTAGAGTTTAGTCTTCGTTAAAAATGAGACTCCTAAAAGTTTTATAAACTCAGAAAATTTAAATCTTCATAAAGTATCTTCAACATTTAAACTAATTAAAAGGTCATAATCCAATGATTAACTTTAATTAATTCCTATCAATCTCTCTCAGTTATCTTTCCATTGGTTGATTAATTCAACTTCAATTTCATTGGATAAACCATTCCAAATACTTTGCACATCATTATTCATTCAAATGTGAATTTTCTTTTACATCGTTATTTTTTTTACATTTTTTTTTTATTTTTAATTTATCTTCCCTTTCTGTCTCCTTTTTCATTCTCTTCTCTATTTTTATTATTCTTTCTTCCTTTTTTCTTTATTTTCTCTTATTTATATTCTTCTACTCGTCTCTTTTTCTATTGCATCATTTCCTCTTTTCTCCATCTCTCTCTTTTTTCTTCTCTTTCTTTACTGTTTTCATTTTTCTTGTTTACCTCTTTATCTCTTCTCTTTCTATTTAGTTTTCTCTTTTTTTCTTCTTTTTCTTCCTTCATTTCTTTTCCTTTATTTTTTCATTTTTTTATTTTTTCTTCTCTTTTCTTTCATCTTTTTTTCTGTTATTTTCTTTTTTATTTCCTTTTTCTCCTTTTGTTTTTGATTTTCATTTTATCTTTCTTTTTCTTCCGAAGATTTTTAATTTATTTTTCTTCTTCTTTATCTTTTTCTCCTCATTTTTTTTTCTGTTTTTAAACACAACTTTCTTATTTTCTTTTAATTTCTTTTTCTTTATTGATTCTACTCGTTTTCATCACATCTTAATCTTCTTTTTCTTTTTGTTCTCTTTCTTCTTTTTCTCTTTCTTCTTTTTCTCTTTCTTCTTCTCTTTCTCTACAAAGAACATCAACAGTAAACAAAGCACTGTTTTCCCTCTCTTTTTTAATGAAAGCAAATCCTCTTCACTTGGAATGAACAGGACGACCTACACAGTATTTAATAAATAAAAATAGTGTGTCTATTTCAAGTATAAACTATCCACAATAGTAACATTTGAAATAATAAAAATATATCCATTAATATTAAAAATATATCCATTAATATTAAAAATATATCCATTAATTCTTTAGAAATAGTTTGGTTTGTTTAACAAAAATGTATTTTTCCTGGCAGTACTTTACGTCATTTAACAAGAGTAGCTTTAATGTCTGGAGAATTTTTTTCTTTTGTCTCATATAATAACTATAAGTTTTGACACATGATCAGTGTTGCATAAAGACACAGGTGTTTTGTGAAAAAAATATATTAAGAAGAAAAATCACATGGGAGGGACACTATGAAGGCATTTCCTCAAGAGGTAGCAAAATGATGAAAATCTAAAAGTTTTCTATTATTATTTATTATTATTTTTACTTTTATGTTAGCAGGTGTATATATATATATATATATATATATATATATATATATATAAAAAGTGGACATTGATATCAACATCAAGTGGTGGAAGTTTGTTTCATGCTTGAACACAATCATTTGACAATGCGCGTTGGCTTGACTATATATGCTGGTCAATGATGCATTATCAGGAGCAATTTTTATTTAGAGATGGTCTATCCCTTTTATCCATGAAATATTGCATACTTTAAAACTATATTATAATTATCATTACCTATATATATATATATATATATATATATAATCATATATCAGTATATTATTATCACACACACACATATATATATATAATAAAAATATAGTCTGCTATATTATCACATATATATTATGTGTGTGTGTGTGTCACAGAATATAGTTTACTATATTATCATACACACACACACACACACATATATATATATATATTTAAATGTTATGATTCAAATTAATTTTGTTTCGTTATTCTGTTAAATATTTTCTTGCATTTTCCTTCTTTAATTCCTTAAACAGCCTTATTATTTACATACTATAAAATAAGTATTGTTAAATTACATTACTACCTCAGTTAAAATGTCAGCCGTTCATGGTCCACACTGTATCAAAAATTCTGTTTCAAATATTCCATATATATTTGTTGGAATTTTAAGTCTGTGTTTCATGGCATCTTACATAACATGGACCATTTTTATTGGTTGAACTGATTATCAACATAACATGTCTGGCTACTTTACATTTCTATATTTTCCTTTTTTTTTCTCTCTTCTTCCTTTTCTTTGTAAAAGAGACTATAAGTTGTATCTTTCTTTCTTGCTCTTCTTATTTTTTTTCTTCTTTTTTTGTAGGGAAAAGAGCTTGGTTATAAGCAAATATTAAAAATTGTAATAATCCTCATTTACTACCACCTGATGAGATGCAATGATATGCATTGAAACCTGAGTGCATTTATGTAGCAGTTTTTTTTACATATGTTCTAATGTAATATAATAAAGTATATATATACATATATATGCGTGTGTGTATTTGGGCAGCAATCCCACTTTTAAACAAGTTTCTTTGTCAGTTGTCATTAATGAAACTTGTATATCTATCTACCTTTCTATCTATCTATATAATATATATATATATATATATATATATATATATATATATATATATGATAAAAATATACTTTTAAGGTATACTATATTTATGAATTAAAGTGCTCACTCACAGGGATGGAGTGTATGGAAATATAAAAGTTGACATTGAGGTCAACACCATGTGGTAACAGTCTGTTTCATGCCTGAATCAACTCTTCTGGTTATCATGGATTGATCATATGCATTCTTCCTGGTGGTTGGAATGTCGAACTGAACCCTTTATTTTGCTCACTGGGGTAGACTGTTCTAGTTCCACGTGCCATGTTTAATGGATGTCTGTTATCAGTTATCTCCTGTTAATTCCCCTCTGAAAGTTCTCCACTGCCTTAACCGGGTATTGAACTCACACTCTTTGGGTCCTGTCACTGGATCTAACCAACGCCTTTATCCACTGTGCCATGTGTCCTTGTTGGTTAGATCCAGTAATAGGACCCAAAGAGTGTGAGTTCAATACCCGGTTAAAGCAGTGGAGAACTTTCAGAGTGTGAGTTCAATACCCGGTTAAGGCAGTGGAGAATGGAGAACTTTCAGAGGGAAAAATTAACAGGAGATAACTGATAACTGACATCCATTAAACATGGCATGTGGAACTAGATCAGTCTACCCCAGTGAGCGAAATAAAGGGTTCAGTTCGACATTCCAACCACCTGAAGTAGGCCGGAGTGTACAAAGGCTGAAACGTTGTAATAAATATGGCGACAAAGATGCGGACAATAGTTCGAATAATGTAAATAGTGTACATAATACCTCATCTCAGAAATATAGACATGCTGAAAGGCCAAAAGGTTGTAATAAATATGGTGACAAAGATGAGGACAATAGTTCAAATAATGTAAATAATGTACATAATACCTCATCTCAGAAATATAGACAGATATACTCTAGCAGGTTCACCTTTATCTATATGCTACTATATCTTAGAACAGGATGAATATGAAAGGAAATGTTTGTCTTTTTATCAACTTAAACAGCACCACCTAATGGGCATTTGGTAAAGCCAAGTAGAGTAACTCACAAATCAATGATGATAGGTTCTTCTCATTCCACTTCCCCTGATTAGGGATATCCCATCATGTCCTTATTTATACTGATCATTTATTGCTAGTTGAGTTTCCAGTGAGTTACAGAGACAAGCCCTTGATGAAGGTTATATGCGACAAAAGCCGAAACCTTGTTAACAGCAACAAAAATGAGGACAATAGTCAAAGTGTAAAGTAAATAAATTTTAACTCTCATCTCAGAAATGCAGAGAGAAATTACTAAACATTACAATTATACATTGTAATTGAACCCAAGTGATCGGCAAAAGATTAGTGGAATAAACTGGATACTGATGGATGTACATTTCTATTGAATATTTGTAGGGCAAAAAGCGCTTATATATAAAGACAGTGTGGACATAGAAATCAACACTGCATGATGACTGTCAGTTTCATGCTTCAGTGCAGTCTTCATACCAAGTTTAAAAATTGCAGACACAACATGGTCTGAAGGGAACTTTGAAGCATGATACCGACAGTCATGATGCAAAGTTGATCCACACTATCTATATAAATAGATAGCTAGACTACATATATATATATATATATATATATATATATATATATATATATATATATATATATATATAATAGAGAGAGAGAGAGAGAGAGACATTTTTCATTGAATAATTTAGACACGTTTTATCTACTTATTTTAAATTGGATGCTTTCATATTCATGGAGAATTTTTTGGTGTCCTTATTAAAGGAAGAGAGAATATATATATATATATATCCAATGCAATGAGAATGAAAATAATATATAAATTCTAATGTTCACAGCATTAATTCAAAAGAGGGCTTGATACCAATAGTAGACCAATAATTATTTATTATAATTTTATCATATAGACAAAAACAGTTTACTCACTACAAAGATGCAACTTATAATCCACAAGAACAAACAATGGATAAAAAAATCAGGTGAAAACTTTGATGTATCGATGGGATTGCTGGATTCTACTGAGTCATCGCACTTGCTCAGACATTATTTTATACAATCTCACTGCACATAATGAAATTAGTTTAAATAATATAGGGATTTATAGGGACAATGGCCTGATGGTAGTAAATAATTCTACCGGGAGCAAGGTTGACAAGTTGAGCAAATTGATTCATAGAGTGTTTAAATCTTTACACCGCAAGGTTAAAATTATCTCTAACATAAAATAAGTAGACTTCTTAGATGTAACCTTAAACTAAACTCTAAATAATTTCCAACCCTTCTTGAAAAATAACGCTAACCCCATTTATATAAATCTTAATTTCAATCACCCAGTGCCAATTATTAAGCATATCCTATCATCTGTTGAATGCTGTATCAACAAACACTCTTCTAACAAAGAAATATTCAATAAACACAAAATTGTTTATAACAAAATCCTTACTGACAGTGGCTACAGATCTTCCAGAATTAAATATAGAGAAAATTGTAGTTAATCTAAAAAAAACAATAGAGTAAGGAGAATAATTTGGTATACACCTCCCTTCAACAAATTAGTCCATACCAAATTAAGACACAAATTCCTAAATCTAATTAACAAGCACTTTCCTACAAAGACTAAATTAAGTCAAATCTTCAACCGCAATACCCTAAAAATTAGTTATAGCTGTTCTAGGATTCGACATAAAATTATTAAATCACACAACAATAGAATACAGAAACTTCATAATGAGAATAAACACAACCCAAACACAAATTTTAATATACTCCAAGTAACAGAGTTATGTAATTGCAGAATCACCAATCAATGTCCATTATCAAACAGGTGTTTAATGAAATCCATTGTGTATATGTGCTATATCTCATCAAATAAGAATGCCAGGGATATTAAGCTGCATGTGGGATCAACTAGAAGACTTTTTAAGGATAGATATTACAATCACATAAATTCCCTTACAAATTCTGGCAAACGCAATATGACATCACTTTTGAAATATTTTTGGAAACTGAAGGAGGGAGGAAAGACATCTAAGGTTAAATGGAAAATCCTAAGACAAGCCAGAATTTGCAAATCACTGAACGAACCTTGTTTTTTATGTTTGCAGGAGAAAATATGTATGATTGAACTTTTGAACAACACCCAATTATTAAATCAAAGATATGAAACCACCTTTTTTGTAGACATATTAAAGATCTAACATGACAATCTTGCTAAATTCTTAAATCCATAATTCTAAACGTTTAAAATTATAACTCACCTCCTTTGATATACTTTCTACCCTCTTATATACCTCTTCACTAATTTATGTTAGATTATGATTCTTAAAATATTTGTTTTTTTGCACATATATATTACGAGTAATACTTTCAGATAAATTGTTTTACACCCATACTTATTCTACACATTATACTGTCTGACAATAGGTCAAAATTAGATTATAAAAGTTATATTAATATCTCATACATTTTATATATTTTTCTACTTCTATTTTAATTTCTAAATCAAAACTGCTTTTATAAAACCCGAATAACTTATATATTCAACATACCACGATGAAATCATCACTTCTAAATTTATTAATTTACAAAACACTTTCATTGAATACAGAATTAGTAGTGACAACTCCAACTTAAATATATGCAATTCTGTTTTAGCTTGTTTTTTTATAATAACCAAGAAAAATATTCCCAATTACTACTTTAACTATCATTAGAATTTATCCCTCCTACCTCTTTCATCATATTACTATCTCCTATTCCCACCTTTCCTCCCCACCCCTTATTCTTATAAGGTTTGGAAATGCTGTGCCTAATCTTTTGACCATTGTTATCAACAAGGAATTTTCCCAGTCCGGCCATCATTTAACACCTCACCCATCGTTTACCAAACTTCTATCAACAGGCACTATTGTTTCACTCTATCACCTTTTTGCTTTGTGTATATTTTTTCTCAAGCAAATCGGAAAAAGGAAGCGATGTTTCACATACGGCTTGCTTACAAGCAGAATTGTTCATAAGGATTTTTGGTTCTCA
Organism: Acanthosepion esculentum; assembly: GCA_964036315.1. NCBI lineage: Eukaryota > Metazoa > Mollusca > Cephalopoda > Sepiida > Sepiidae > Acanthosepion > Acanthosepion esculentum. The sequence continues at coordinate 9,893,254 of OZ038503.1, forward strand.
TCAGTTGAATTGCAATTGAAATGCACTGAAACAAAGTTGCATCTTTGTAGTGAATAAACTGTTTTTGTTTATATGATAAAATTATAATATATATATATATATATATATATATATATATATATATATAATAATTTTTATGGATATGAGTTTGTGACTCTGAGTTTCACACTTTTGCAATCATCAGACATTGCATTTAAATTTTTGCTGATTAAAGTTGGCTGGAAAGCATGAAGCTGGAAGGAAGTTCCACAAGTGAGAAGTGTGACAAGAGAAACTGATAACATAGAATTTACGGTTATATCTACCCAGCTGAACTGTAAATTGGTGAGACTTTGTTGCCTGTCTAGTGTTAGGCACCATAATGAAGAGGGAAAGTGACTAATGCTGTGATGCCAGACTGGGGCCAATAATATTGCTGATTCTTCTTTGGATTTTATCAAGGTGTTCTCAATAGAGCACCAAACCATATGTGACAGCAATATTCAAAGCATCAGTGAATGGTAGATATATAGATATATATGATAGATTCTGGATCGAAAAATTGTCTCACATGACACAGTGAATCAACTTTCTTAGCAGCTGACCTAGCAATAGATTCAATCTCAATGTTCACTGATATATATATATATATATATATATATATATATATATATATATATATATATATATATATATATTATTGCACACAAAAAATGACCGTTTTTTAGTAACACATTTACAGATTGTTTCATGAATCTCGATCTTTCAAAATAGGTCCTTGTTTAGCTTGGACTTTCCTAAAATCTGTTGTTCTTTCTATCTCAGGCGTGCCCAAAATAAGCAAGTAAATATAAAAATATATTTATATATATTAAAATCGCTTAATGGTTTTAAAATTGAGCATTCTTATAGATAGTGATTTTCCAAGGGTAGCTTACATGTGACACAAGTTCGAAAGTAGGGGGCACCCAGTGAGGATCGAACTCACTACTCAGTCGAAATTGTTCTAGTGAGATAAGCTTGCTAACAATTACACTGCCCCAAGGTGCCCAAGCATTCTTATATATATAGTCCATGATCACCTAAGCGTGTATCACACATGGCACATAACTGAATAGATTAGTAGCAAGGCCACATCATTTTATAGTTGAAATAGTAGTAAGTTCTATGTTAACAGTTTCTTCTCTCACACTTCTTGCTTGTGGAACTCTTTTGTATTTTTTTTTTTTTTGCTTTCCCATTAACTTTACTCTTCTTAATTCCTGTTCATTTATTGTTCTTTCTTATTAATAAGATTTTTTTGGGGCTCGTTCTCTCACACTCTGTAACACCTTGCATCATAGTAGCTTTATTGCCTTGCTTGAGCTGAAATGATTAAAATAAAAAAACTTGTGTATATATATCTTTAAATTTCTGCTTGTTGCTTTAGTTCCTTTTCTAATTAAACCTTTGCAGTGTTTCCTCATTGTTATAACAGTTCAGCAGCCACTGTTCAAGATTCTGAGGTAGTTCAGATTTCTGGCATTTGAATTTCTAGACTGTTTTATCACTTTTCATTGATCCCTTTTCTAATATATAGATTTGTTTTTCCTTTTTGCAGGTATGTATTCCCCGGGCATTTAATATCTATAAGAGATGCAGACTTCTTGTAAGTAAACAAAAATTGTAATGTTGATATTTTCTCATTCAAATAAATTATCATTTCTTGGTGCAAACTTTCAAGACATATGACTATTTATATATACATATATATGGCTCTGTCTATCAATATACATATATATATATATATGTAAATATGACATCATATATTATGAAATGGACTAAGGCTGCCAATTATTTAATATATTTTCTGTTCATACCATGTTTATACCATTTAGCTGCAGAGGATGCATCTGGTTAGCAAAAACAGTAATTTGACCTTGTTAACTAGATGCTTCTTCTGTAGCAAAATAGTATAGCATGTCAGGCTATATGACAGTTCCCTGTAGGATACAGGTTCAATTCCTGTCAAAGGACACATATTTTCTGTGAAATTTCTTGGACATTCAGGCCACTAAATGTTGTTAATACTGTTTATTATAAACAGAGCATTTACTTAAATATTTGTATCTATAAAAAGAATGTATAATATAAATAATGTATATATATATATATATATATATATGTAAGCAAATATGTGGATGTAGATCCGACGGTATGATGAAAATGTGGAAAAGACAAAGCAAAATCTGAATATGTGAGTTTACTGTTTTTTTATTTTGTTTTTGTTTTTCTGTCGACGTCAGACGTTTCGGTCAAATAGACCTTCTTCAGGACATGGTTAATGGAGACATATTTATATTAAACTTAAGTTAAATGAAGATACGATATATACAGGACTAGTCAGAAACAGAAAAACTGAAATTCTAAAGTCAGAGTATTCTTTCTTGGATTCAGATACGCTGGCGCCGCGTGGGCGGTGCTGCGAAAACCTGCTCCCAGGGAAGAGATTTTATCCTAAGTGGAAAGGGAGGGGGAACCTATTTAAAACTTTAGCTTATCGGTACGTTTGTCAAGCATTAATCTTGCTAGAAAAGTTGATATATTAAAGAAACCTTGTCTGGTGTTTATTGTGTGTGAGGTGGCTATCATGCCAGCCTCGTAAATCTGCCTAAGGTTTTTATTGTGGATATATTTTAAAATCTTCACAGAGTCGAAATCAAAATTGTGATCAGATTTGGCTATGTGTACAAACAAAGCACTACTTAAATTACCGAGGCGAATATCTCGTTTATGTTCGGAAATGCGAGATTTTAAGGACCTACCTGTCTCGCCTACATAACTCAAGTTGCAGTCTCTGCATGGTACTTGATAGACGCAAGAATCAGATGTAATATGCTGTCTGCTGGTATTATTTAATATACTGTGGATAAAAAACAGTAAACTCACATTTTCGGATTTTGCTTTGTCTTTTCCACATTTTCATCATTCATATATATATATATATATATATATATAAAAGTGGGCATTGAAGTCAACAGCCAGAGGTAACAGTTTCTTTCATGCTGAACACAATCATTTTAAAAAAATTGTATTCATAATTAATTTTATTAAGGATTGGTTTCAATTTTTTAATGTATCAACATGGTAATTTTCTTTCTTCCTTTAATAAGCATACTAAGAAACTTGTCAGTAATTATGAGAGGATCCTATTAAAAATAAATAGACATAACTTGTCTAAATTATTCCATGAAACATATATATATATATATATATATATATATATATATATATATATATATATATAAATTTATATAGTTCTGTGTATCAATTTTTTTATTAAATATTTCTAATTTCCAAATAATTTCTAAATAATTTTGTATTATCTGTAAATTTGTAGAAATTTATACTAACTTCTATTTTATATTAGTTTTCAAAATTACTTTTAAATATTGCTACTTTCATTTTTGTTATGGGGAAACACACCTAGTCTATAGATAATAGACTCTCCCATCTAATATAAGTTGGAGTCAGTGGGAGTCGAATACAAAAGTACTCAGCTACCACAACTAGATTACTCTGCGTAATACTTATTATAACAAGTCTCCTAACATTTTTGTACGTTGAACCTATTTAGGACAGAATTTAGTCCAAATACAGTTTCCACTGAGGAAATAACTCTACAACAATTTTTAAGGATTGTTTTTGTGTTTAATTATGGAACTGGATTTCAATTCTAGCTTTCTCATTGTGTATTTTTTTTATATATTAAAAACATTTCAATATACAGCCCCATATGAAGAAAGGCACCTAATTTAATGTCAGCTGCTTCTCTTTTGTCACAACAGTTTAAAAAATTTGGAGTCTTTATTTGCACTTTGTCCAGATGTTTTCCATTGGATTAAAATCTGAAGGTGCCATTACATTAATTAGGCATCTTTAAAATCTTTTTGAGTTTTCGTAGACAATAATCATTTTCACATAATATGAAGGAGAATTGCTTTGCATGAATTTGAAGACAGTCAGAATCATGCTACTTAGATTGGTGAGATAGGACTAGAAATTTACTACACAACCATTTTAAACAATAATAGAAAGGAAATACTGAAGGGGTTATCTGACCAGGTTTACAGAGATGTAATCATGCCTCCAGTTGTCATGTCCATAAAAAAATAAATATATAGTGTTAAAATAATTATAACTTTTTCTGAACCAATGAGAATAGATCTCACTTTTCTCCTCTACACATGCAAACATGTGACATTCTCACAATCAGACAGGCAGTCAACAAGGATAGATCATCAACACATGCATCAATGAAAATTTCTGCTCCTTTTCCTTTGCAGAACATAATAGTGACATTTATATCTTAGCACTGAGGAAATATTCTTGTATTTTCCAACTAAAATTTCTAGACACTGATTACACACATTTATAAAAAAAACATCCAAGAAAGACTGTATACCCTTTTTGTGACGAAAGACATGACTTACCTCGGAGTGCAAAACAAGTGCGAACATGTCTTGCCTGCAGAGTACTCCCGAAATGAAATATGGCCGCTATCGAAGACACAATTTACGTGTGCTGATCTTGTCCAAAACGAGACGATATCTGCACACATGCAAATTTCGGCCATGTCGGGCTGGCATAAAAGCGAGGTGCCAGCGGCACGAATCAAGTCGAGTCATTCGGCGGACTTTGTGCAACAGAGTTGGACGTGCGAATTGACTGACGGATGAAGAGGAATTTGAAGTAGGCGCGTCTGAGTTGGTGTCTGTTTCACGACTGCCCGGTGTAACGGCCGAGAAAGGGAGACTCGCAATCCATTTCCTCGGGGTGACCGATGACGAAAGTAGAACAGCTGGTCTGCCGGCGAACGGCACACTGCACTCTCTAACCCCCTTCTCGTCACTTTTTTTCTTTTTGTTCACTACACTTTTCTTATTCTTTATCTTGTCATTCTGACACATTCTGATCCATATTTAATCTACATTTGAACCCCATATTCACAATTTTACTCAGTATTACCATCTCTTGTATCTCCACCATCACATAACAACCAGATAATAAATAGTACTCATTTCTCAGTTTTACAAGTATTTTTGTATATATAAATATTAGGGGCTTTATAATTATTTATTCACAGTTACAACTCTTCCACCAAGTAATTCTACGATCTAGCAAAGATACAGGAAAGACTATTTACACTACTTACATTGGACTTTTGTCCTCATTTTTGTTGTCATATTCACAATGTTTTGGCCTTCTTCAGGTGATTAGAATTTTGAACTGAACCCTTTATTTTGTCCACCAGGCTAGATCGTTCTAGTTCCACGTGCCATGCTGCTTGTAGATGTTTTATTATCAGTTATCTTCCTTTAACTTAATTCTCCAGGTTTTTGTTGTGAGTTCAATACCTGGCTACTGCTGAGGTAAACAAAAAACAACAGTCTCAGCAATGTAAATACTCTAAACGATTACAGTACCTCACCTCAGAAATATAGACAGATCCTGAAGAAGGCCGGAGTGAACAACAGCCAAAGCATCATGAATATGGCAACAAAGATGAGGACAACAGTCGGAACAATGTAAGTAGTCTAAATGATTACAATACCTCATCTCAGAAATATAGACAGATAGAGGAAACATGTTGATCAAAGTGAAATAATTTCTTCACCAGATACACTTTGCAAAATCTAATAAAAAATCAATTTTTACTTTTCAGAAAATAAAATATAGATTTGTCCAAGGGAACCAAATAGGATAAGAAAAATCTTTTTTTTTACACTCTTCTGTAGATGTATTTAATAAAATACAATTTGAAAAATGTTTATCAGTTCAGTTGTGCTGCTCTATTCCTTTACTTCATAAAGTCATCAGAAGCCATGAAAGTGTCATCTGAAAAGTTCATAGGCTGACCAACATACTCTCATGAATGTAACGATATGAGGTTTATTTTTCAACATAGTCTTCCAAGTGCTCCACATGTTTCTTCCATCAGTGTGGTAGTGCTTAGATCCCATTGGTGAGGAAGCTTTCATTCTGTTGGTCAAAAAATCATCGACAGCTTATATATCATCACTGCAATGATGGATCTCGACCAAGTTATTTTTCATGTTAGTTAACAAATGATAGTCAGATTAGGAAAATAGGGAGGATCATGAACCAGTTCAAAGGTATAGTCATGTACAGCAGCTATTAAAATCAAAGACTTGTATGTTAGAGCATTGTCTTTCATCAGTTTTCTTGGGTGTTTGGTCTTGATAGCATTTCATAACAGCATCAACAAGTTGGCATAGCATTATCCATTAATAGTGTGACCCATTATAGTCAATAAACACAATACTTTTTGCATGCCAAAACACTGAGCCCATCACCTTCCCTGGAGATGAAATGATCGTGGCCTTCTTCGGAGCAGTTGAGGTGGAGTGTTTCCACAGCATGTCTCTTTGTCTCTGGCTAAGTGTTGAACCCAACTCTCATCCTGGATTAGGAAAAGTTCAAGTAAACCAGATATATCTGCCTCAAGCAGACTTTCCCATTGTAGGATCAGCTTGCTGTGCTTTGGGTCAGGTGTCAGGAAGATGCGTCAAACACTGAGCAGAAACCTTTATCATGCCAAGTACATTGAGCAAGATATTCTCAACCCTCTCACAGGATAAAATTGGATATTTGATTTATCACCCATCATCCCTCACAATGTGGTGAACAGAATGTTTTCTTCATCAGTGACAGTTGGAAGATGTCTAGACTTTTAGGTCTTTTTCAAGACTCTCCCTTCCCCTCCTAAATTCAGCTTCCTGCATTTGTACCATTGATGAAACTGGAGCATTATCACCTAATGCAGTAACCATGCCAACATAAATGTCCTTGGTAGTTAAACTCTTTTTCTGCAGGTGATAACACCACAATACCAATTTGATAACACCACAACACATCATTTGATAACACCACAATACCAATTTTATAACACCACAACACATCATTTGATAACACCACAATACCAATTTGATAACACCACAACACATCATTTGATAACACCACAATACCAAATTTTGTCTATTTTCAAAAGAAATCAATACTCGTTACATTTTAAGTCTTTTTTGTAAAGTCAGATCTCAGTTTATTGAAAAAAAAAACAATGCAGTTATTAATAAGAAGAGTTGAAATGAATCCACAGATTTCATAGCTCTGCCAGCAATCCTTCATAGTCAGCCTATGAACTTTTCAGCCCACCTTCGTATTTCTTTCTTATGATCTATGGTAATTTTTATAGATCTGAAATGGAAAAAATAATTATCAATTATTATACTATTATATATATTTATTTTCCTTATGTTCATTTCTTGAATTCAATAATAAAATTAAGAGCAGCATTAGTAATTAATCATAGCCACAATATAGTAAATAAATTTTCACTTATTATGGTAAAGCTGAAAATAGTATTTTTTAAATGTTCACAGAAATTATTATGCGTCTGCATAGAGAAAGTTAATATATTTTATTAAATGATGTTACAGTTTACTATAGAAAAGCAAATCCAAACAGATTGGCATAGAGAATCTGGTATGCATTTTCTATTGCCAGTCAGTCTTTTGAATTCTATCCACTTTGCTTCCATATAAGTGAAAATGAAGTCACTTAATGTAAATCTGTGTAGATGAGCAGGCATTTTTAGTTGACTGAGTATGACCTATTGCAAAGTCTAGTATTTACCTGGTTTTAAGGGAGACAAATTGAAGATTTGAGGATTTAATCAAAACAACTGATTAGTTGAAATTTTCTCTTCATATCATCATCATCAGTTTCCTTTTTTGTCTACAAATTTCAAATGAAATTTTACTTTCATTTTTGGCATTTTGGCCAGTTGTTTGAATATGCACCTATAGAATATATATATATATATATATATATATATATATATATATATATATATATATATATATATATATCCATTTGTGTGTGGCTTTTTAACGTACTTCGAAAATGTTTAAGATTTTAATAATTAAATTTCTTCTCCTTCCCCAGCTATCGTGGTTAAATTACTGAGTATACTAACCCTTTAGCCTTTAGTGGTATACAGCCAGGGAGATGAACTACTCAAAACTTGCTTGTAAAACTCCCTTCTGGCTCCATGTTTTCCAGTCAAATTTAATCTGCAAAAATTTAAGTACAATGTCAATCGCCATCTACTGACCTCCTAATTACTCTTGTTATTCTTGCTCCTTATTAATGTTTCTGTTCATAATTCTTCCATACCCAGTAACCCCTTGTGTCTTAGTGGCTTTTAAAAAAAGAAAAAAGTCAGTGAAAATTGACATCACCATCTTTCCTAAGAAGTAATTGTAATTTATGTATAGTCTAAAGAAATGGAAGCTATGGAGAGCCATGATCACCTAAAATCTTCATCTTTCCTAAGAAGTAATTATAATTCACAGATATTCAAAAGAAAAGGATCCTGTGGAGAGCCGTGATCTTGAAGGAAGATGACATTACAAAATATGGCATTATTTCTAAGCCTCTTTATTCTTGATATTAATCACTCATTTAACCAATTTACTTTCATTTGTCTTCTTCTTAATCTCTGGACATTGTAGGAATGAAATTTATTTCTGGGAGCCTGTAGAGGCCAAATTGATCTCACAGAACAACATCAAAATGACTTTCAGGATGATAGAATCGGCAATTTAAAAGACAGTAAGACTGAGCAGACATGATGCCAGTAAATGACATTATAAGCAGAAACTCTCTGTTCATGCCCTGAATAAAAGCAATTTCAAAATGTTGAAAATACGGAAACATTTTTTACATCTTCCAATGACAGCTTATCTCCTTATTTCATGACATGACTTTAAGAAGTTATTTTTTATTTTTTGCTATTGGATAATCTCTGTTTTATGGCATCAGGTGACAACCTTATTTGTAATCTAAATTAACAACATCCTGTCCACTATTTGTCACAGTGAGTTAACTTTTATTTTAAATCAATATTTTTTATCCCTGTTTCACTTTGAGGAAAGATATATATAATCTTTGTGTTTTATATATATATATATATATATATATATATATATATATATATAATGCTGTGTTTATAATAAACAGTATTAAACAACATTTACCGGCCTGAGAACGAATATTTTCTATGAAAATTTCTCGGACATTCAGAGGGCACATTGAGATTTATTAAGACTTGCCTGGTACAGGGCCACATTGTTGGAGTGCTCGTTGAGATTTATTATTATGAGATCTGGTACAAGGCCGCAATGTTTGAGACCTCATTGAGATTTATTAAGACTAACCTGGTACAAAGTTACAGTGTTTTAGAGGTGATATATTAAGATTTATTAAGACTAGTCTGGTACAAGGCTATAATGTTAGAGGGCACATTGAGATTTATTAAGACTGGGCTGGTACAAGGCAACAATGTTAGAGGGCACATTGAGATTTATTAAGACTAGTCTGGCACAGGGCCACAATGTTGGAGTGCTCACTGAGATTTAACTACACTATACTAGCAATGGTCTTGGTACCAATTTTCTGCTATTTGTAACTCCTTGGCACTTAGGCCGGGTCAAAATGCAGTATCTGTTCTCTTTATCTCTAATATTATTTGTTTCCTTATAAGGAAACATTTCTCATTTATTGACTGAGCAACTAATGTTACTCAGATTATGCTGTCTTCACTCCTCATCCACTGGCTTGGAATCAAAGCATATCATCTTCTCTTCACATTTCTAATGGTAATAGTAGCTGTTTCCTTTTCAGTAAACATTTGGTATTCATTTATTAAGCAGTCAGTGCTACTGTTGGTTGAAATTTATAAAATCTTTTTATCATGATTTATTATTTTCAGAAAAACAGGTTTCTCACTTTCCTTCCTAACTTTTTGCTTGATGAAGTGTGGAAGATCTACATCTTGATTATGCTATTTCCTTATACTGCATTCCGAAATTCTACAAGTTTACATTTAACTGTCTTTCTTTTAATTTGGAATCAACCATATTCAAGATCATCGAGTCATTGCACATGATCCTTTCCTTAGCTGCATACTATATGCTTTACCAGGGCTACATAAAGTTTTGAATTCAGAGTTTTCCTTCTCCTTGACTGGTAGCCACTCCAGGCTATAGAATCCAGTCTTCCCTACTAATTACCCATAGATGGGGAGTGAATAGTTGGCATCATACCTTTTGCAAGAGTATTAGCATATAAGTGAATGTAATAAGAATGACTGGTATCAGAACTCAGTTCTCCACTTCGTCAGTCCATCTTGCAATCTATTTACTCGACAATGCTTTCAATGACTTTCTTTTAATTTGGCCTAATTATAAAAAAATATAAATGTTAAGTAAGTAATAATACTAGTACTAAACATAAACTAAATTTAAGCACTAATTTAGGACTAATACTAATAAGCACAAAAATTAATCAGTTCAAGTTCTGGTCAAAATCTTCAGATATTTTTTTTTAAAAATCACTGATACAAATGGAAATATAAAGATATTACAAAGAAATCATTTCTAAATTTGGTTTAGATTTCCAAATATCTTGTATGCAAATGGAATAAACACCTATTAAAATATGAACTCTGTGACAAGTGGCTTATTGCCACATGTTCTCCATCAGGACTCCAGACATTGTGTAAAAACTAGCAACAAACAGAAGATGAACAACTCTTAAGCATTTTCAAGCTTTTTATTTATGTTTTTATTGATTGATTATCTTTGTGTCATCTCTTGTTGAGTTATTTAATGGTACCAATATTCAGAGAACTTAAAACGATTACATGGTTACTTATTTTAGTGTATCATTTTACTTACACTTATTGCACATAGTGCATTATTTAGTATTAATGAAATGCAGATGGGAGCAGCCAATTGCTACTGATAACGGTACCAACCCCCATCAGTCAAAGAGACGACGATTAGTGTGCTGTCTCTGCAGGAAGAGAGCACATGGCTACCCTGCCAGAATAGAACTGGAGTATACCCCAGAGCATATACCTCTATAAAGTAGCTGAGACAGTGAGCTGAGCAGTGTTAGCTATGCAAATGATTCCTTTACCAGCCAACAGCTAAAGTTTTAGGCTCCACAAAAACAGGCACATTTTTTGGGATGAGGTAGCCTGGCAGTGTGCTGCGTTGATGGTAGAACCAGATTGCCATGCGTTACCAAGGATTTCTGTTTGTGTTACCCAGCATTGTTTCCTTCTTATTTGTGTTTGTCGTGTCTCAGCTGTGTTTGTCCCATATGCATGATGTTCCCATGGGGAAATCTTGTCCGTGCCCTGCTCGTCATCACCCACTGATTGATTTTGGTACTGCTAAGTTTTCTTTCACCCTTCTTTAGGAGATAACTCCCAACCACAATAAGAAAATCCCTTCACAAATTAACTGTAAATAATAATCAGTGCCTATAATAATAATTTGTAGCTACCTGTCACTTATATTATTGCCAGCAAAGACTATTTTTACATTTATACAAGTATCAAACAGTTAATCAAAATAAGTCCTTGTAATTGTGCTTATTGTAAGTTATTTAATGCTGTATTTTGTATGCGGCAACTTGAGAGAATTCATTACTAATAATCAAACAAACTATCCTTGATGACTGTTACCTACACTGAGGCATCCTAAAGGTCATTTTAGGTAGGTGGGATCTTAATTCAGAGTAGATCTTCTGCATCACAATCTTCACCCACTTCCCAGAGATGAGGGAGTACACAAACACCAAACAATGTCTCTTATCACTCAGCTCTCAGCTGTCTGACTGGGAATACCCCCACCAACCCCAGAGTCTAACTGCATGCGACTTACCAAACTTGTTGCTATGCCTTCATTTAAGTAAGCATGTTCAGTCATTCAAGAATTGGACCATTAACTTCATGTGACTCAAATATTTGTGTTAAACCATAACCGATTCCTTGGGGACTTTTTGCATTCTTTGAGACCTAGATTCAAATAACACGCTCTCATTTAACTGGAACTGTGCAAAAGTTTTTGAATAGTAATTGGAATTTTCATTGATTTGGGGAATAAATTCTTATCAAAGCACACACTTTCCCATGTGTGTAAACTCCAATCGAGTCTAATGTAGGGGAAGAGTGGCCAACAGACACAAATGTTCAAATATTGCTCGGCTTTAGTTCAAATCCAAAGGCTTCCAGACATTTCAATCATTTATTGAATAAGATCAGTTGTCGAAATTGATTTTCACTATTTATTGTTACTCGAGACCCATTCAGTTTCAAAAGCTGTCTCTTATTTCTGTCATTGGAAAAACAGTAGCCTACCTCAGTTACTGTTGACTGTCAAGCATCTTTGTTGCAAAAACGTACATTTGTTTAGAGTACCAGTCGTACAATGTCTTTTTACAATCACTGTTGGTGAGACTACTGTGAAACCCCCCCACACACACACACAAAGCACAAGGACCAGTATCAGTGGTCTCTGTAGCTACTATCATATGTTCTCTTGCTTATACTCATTTTATCAAGTGGCTCAGACTCGGAAATTTGCATAAGCCACAAATTCGTCTCAAGCTACGAGATTGGGTTTTTTAGCTTTTGGATTGGTTATGTTTTCTTTTAAGTATCTTGTGCACAAGACACATATGAGTGTTATTCTAAGAGTTCTTTGATTGCAAAGGAAAATATTTGTCGCAGATTATTTCCACAATGAAGAGAACAAATCACTGTAAGTTCAGACTCAAAGATCAGGAGCAGAAAGAAAATGTCAATCTCGATTTGCAGTTACTAAGTCACAAATCCCAATGCACGTCACCAGTCAGAAAAATAACTCACTCTCTGACGAACGCAGCAGCCAAAATACACAAATTTTGTCCCCCAATTTGAGAACACCAACTGCTTTTATTGGCCAAGCATATTTTCCATTTGTCAACAGCTGGGAGAGGACGCCCAATATCTTCCTGGTTGTAATTCATATTTATGTTAAAACTTCTGTAAACGTTCAGAAAGCAAAGGAAATGTTTGTCGCAGATTAATTCCATTATATTACGAATCACAATGCATGTAACCAGTCAGAGAAGTAACTCCCTCACTGATGACCACCACGGTCACTAAATACACAAATTTTGTCTTTTTTTCTCTCCCGATTTGACAACACCAACTGCTTTTATTGATGGTGCATTTTTTTCATTCATTAACAACTGGGAGAAGATGCACAATATTAGCATAACAAAATACTTTTTATAGCAGCTCCTGCAACTGACTTCTTTGTAATTTGAATATACCGTCTTCAGCATAGCATGCAGAATATGT
>OZ038503.1:9908993-10016493 GCA_964036315.1 Acanthosepion esculentum
AAAAGGTAATAACACTGACCAGAACACTACTTTAACTGCCAAGGTCTCGTCATGTGGTATGTTCAGCCTTTTTGAGATATTAAATCACTCTGCAAGTTTGGTTTTCCTACTTGAAATTGAAACCTTTTAATGTGTATGATTTTAACAAATATTTCACTGTTTATTCTGGCATATATATATATATACATATATATATTATGAAATGGACAAAGTCTGACAATTATTTTTAAGATATTTTTATGTTTATACATTCTTTTTATAGATACAAATACTTAAGTAAAAGCTCTGTTTATAATAAACAGTACTAAACAACATTTACTGGCCTGAATGTCCGAGAAATTTTTCATAGAAAATATTCATCCTCCGACACGAATCGAACCTGTATCCTATACGTAACCATCATATAGCCTGACGTGCATTAACCAATTCAGCCACAGAGGTGTGTTCAGTTAGCAAGGTTGATTGGTTGATTTTACTGTCTTTAAACTACAATCTTACATGATTCTCTCATGTACATTCAGGCCGGTAAATGTTATTTAATACTGTTTATTATAAACAGAGCATTTACTTAAATATTTGTATCTATAAAAAGACTGTATAAACATAAAAATGTCTTAATATATATATATATATATATATATATATATATATATATGTAGGAGGCACGGTGGAGTAATGGATAATGGCTTGGATTGAGGAATCAGAGAGCCGAGTTCGAATTCCAGTCGAATCCATTACATTCACTTACGTGCTAACACCCTTGGGAAAGGTGTGAATCCTCTTCTTCTCCCTCCAACTATGGGTAAATAGATTCAGGGTTGGACATTGGGAATCTGGGGACAGCAATACATGACCGAACAGGATGGGAAGGAATTGTCAATGAAGTTCCAACCAACCACAGAGAGGTTGAATGATGATATATATACATATATATATTTCAGGCCTGAAGATTGCATTTAAGCATAAAACAGACTGTCACCACTTGGTATTGACTTTAGTGTTCACTTTTATATTTCCATATGCTCGATCCCTGAAATTAAGCATATTAACCAATAAATATAACATACTTTAAAACTATATTTTCATCATATATATATATATATATATATATATATACACACAACAAATGAATACAGAATAAAAGCAAAATACAAGGCATGCTGACATTTTCAGAAATATTTATTCCATAAACTAGGAATAAAATAATAAAAGTTTTGTCTGTGGAAACGTTTTTCTAACAGCTGTGTCAAGTATCTTAGTTTCCAAAACAAGAATAGTGTTACTTCATGACCAGTTGTAGAAGAATGCTTTTTTAAAGGTTCAATGACCCTCTGTCTTTTGTCTGGTTCAGTGACCCTCTGCCTTTGGTAAGATTCAATGACCCTCCACCTTTTTTAAGGTTCAATGACCCTCTGCCTCTTGTAAGATTCAATGACCCTCCACCTTTTGTAAGGTTCAATGACCCTCTGCCTTTTGTAAGATTCAATGATCCTCTGCTGTCTGCTGTTACAAAACTAGAGTTTGCTGCTTCTACTACATTTCTGTCTGTCTGTCTTTCTCTCTCCAGCTAATTTTCTCTTTGCCTAAACTCACTACAGCAGGTTCAATCATAAAGCAAATTCATTCATAAGAGTAGATGATGTTTTTATCATATATAATAATAAACAATGTAACTTTGTATCCTTCTGTCACTATTGTTTATATAATAATAGCTATGACTTTTTGTTACATTTCTTTGTCTATAAATTCTGTCATGCCAAATAAAATTAACAAGTGAATTCTAGCATGATTCAAATGTCAGATGTATAGATAAGCAGGCAACTTAAATATCCAAAATTCCATCATTCTGCTGCTTGAACAGCACATTAATATTAACTTCCAACCCCGAATCAAGCTGGTATCACCTGTTGAGATCTCAGCTATAGGCAAATAGTGAGCCCGAACCCAAAAAAAACTGCGGTCAAAACATGAAAATATAAAAATAAATTAGAAAAATTACCCGCAATAAATTCATTGTAAAAAAAAATAAAGTTACAAATCATACAGACCCGCATGGCATTAAACAAACCAAATGAAACCTAGACACTTTTATGAGACTCATTTAAAAGTGTCTCATAAAAGTATTAAATGACCCGTATGCCATTAAACCAACCAAATGAAACCTAGACAGAAGACACTTTTAAATGTGTCTCATAAAAGTATTAAATGACCCGTATACCATTAAACAAACCAAATGAAACCTAGACAGAAGACACTTATAAATGAGTCTCATAAAAGTATTAAATGACCCGTATGCCATTAAACAAACCAAATGAAACCTAGACAGAAGACACTTTTAAATGAGTCTCATAAAAGTATTAAATGACCCGTATGCCATTAAACAAACCAAATGAAACCTAGACAGAAGACACTTTTAAATGAGTCTCATAAAAGTATTAAATGACCCGTATGCCATTAAACAAACCAAATGAAACCTAGACAGAAGACACTTATAAATGAGTCTCATAAAAGTATTAAATGACCCGTATGCCATTAAACAAACCAAATGAAACCTAGACAGAAGACACTTTTAAATGAGTCTCATAAAAGTATTAAATGACCCGTATGCCATTAAACAAACCAAATGAAACAGAGAAAAAAACTGATTGTGGAATTTAAGGACAGTACTAGATTGGCAGCAAAGTCTCAATATTTCACAGTTGAAATTGGTAGATGTAACCATAAGTTCTATGGTAACAGTTTCTTCTTTCCCAATCCTCGCTTATGGAACTCCCTTCCAACTTCTTGCTTTCCTATGAACTAGGATCTTAAAGAACGTGAATGCAATGTCAACCGTTATCTTCTACCTTCTTAATTTTTCGTTTTTTTATTCTTCTCTTTCCTTAATAATATTTTTCACTTTTTCTCATATCCTTTCAAACTCAGTAACCCCTTGAATCTTAGTGGCTTTATTGCCTTTCATGTGAAATGATTTTAAAGAAGGGAATCTATAGATACAACAGTGACACTAAGCAGATGGCTTACGAACAAGCCTTTTGTTGCAGCATTGGATGAATAATCATTCTTAGATCTCCTGGTGTTATCCATCTAGCAATTCCAGTCAGGTTTATTTACATTCTCTTATAGGTAAATACCCTTAAGAAAGGCATGAATCCATCTTCTCTCTACCCTGCCTCCAGCAATGTGTTACATATTAGGACATTTATGTGAAAAAAAGTCATTGTTATTCTGGAGAAAGATTATTAATGCAACATTCACTTGCCGCAAACATTTTTGTAGAATCCTAAATATGTTTTGGCTTTATATAACCCGCAAAGGGTTGATAAGCCATAAAATAAAAAGAAATCTATCCAGCAAACAATTCTATGTGAGTCAAGAGGAATAAAGATGCAAGGTATGACATTGAGAATGCTTAGAGTGGAATGATTTCACATAATATTTGATTAGGAAAAGAAAGAGTTGTGGCAGAATTGAAAATCACTTCATTTTTACCCCAAATCTTCCACCAACAAAAATGTTAATTGAGAAAAGTACATCACTTTGCTTTTGAAAAGTTTTCTTGACATCACTTTGCTTTTGAAAAGTTTTCTTGACATCACTTTGCTTTTCAAAAGTTTTCTTGACATCACTTTGCTTTTCAAAAGTTTTCTTGACATCACTTTGCTTTTGAAAAGTTTTCTTGACATCACTTTGCTTTTCAAAAGTTTTCTTGACATCACTTTGCTTTTGAAAAGTTTTCTTGACATCACTTTGCTTTTGAAAAGTTTTCTTGACATCACTTTGCTTTTCAAAAGTTTTCTTGACATCACTTTGCTTTTGAAAAGTTTTCTTGACATCACTTTGCTTTTCAAAAGTTTTCTTGACATCACTTTGCTTTTGAAAAGTTTTCTTGACATCACTTTGCTTTTGAAAAGTTTTCTTGACATCACTTTGCTTTTCAAAAGTTTTCTTGACATCACTTTGCTTTTGAAAAGTTTTCTTGACATCACTTTGCTTTTGAAAAGTTTTCTTGACATCACTTTGCTTTTCAAAAGTTTTCTTGACATCACTTTGCTTTTCAAAAGTTTTCTTGACATCACTTTGCTTTTAAGAAAAACCTGGTTGTTGGACAGTAATGAATAGTCATTTTAATTTAATTATGTCAAGCAAATATTTTACAGATTTATGCAAATCTGGTTAAGTATGGATACAAGGTGGAATAAAATGGATAACATTGAAAACATTTTGATAGAACAACATAGACAATGAAAAGAAAACCAAGTAATGGATTTTAAATAATCTTAAAATATATCAATAAAACTTTTTCAGAATTATTAGTTGTTTTTGGACACAGTGTTCGTGCGTGCAGGTTGATTCTGTGACACAAGAAAGAGCGAGATTTCATCCTGAGCATATTTATGAAGAAATAAGATTAACTCACTCCAACAGCATAAATTGTGGAGCATGTGGTCTACCATAGATCATAGCCACTTACAAAACCCTCCCAGTGGCTGCTGGCAGCAAGTGACTTATAACCATCTCCAATGGTGGCATAATATGATGCATGACCATTTTAATGTGGGGGTGCCCATACATGTATACATGGGCTGAGACCAAAAATTACCCTGTACCCACAATCACTGTCATATCACACTGATGTCAATATTCTACTGACCGCATCTTCAGTACAATGATAAGGCTGCTATTGCTGAGTTGTAATCCCTGGGACAAAGCATCTGCTCAAAGCTTCTTTTTTTCCACATTCTATCTGAAGACAGAGACAGTGCAGAAATAGATAAAGAGTTTCCACCACACAAAAGGTGTGGACAGCAGACTGTCTGCCTCTTCAAGTAAAACCTTAAATACACATCAAACTCATGAATATTTACCACCTAAGGTTATTATTACGATCGCATGCATGCACTTTCTGCTTTGGAAAAGGCCGTCTGCATGCAAAGCAAACTTAGAATCATGCTTGCTTAGCTTTAGGTAATTTGTCACACAGAAAAGAACTGAATAGTTATACAGGAAAAAAAATGAACATCATTGTTTGAAGTTATTGAATGTTTATACACAATCCTTTCTTGCAGATTCTCAAGTGATAAAGTATTTACATTCTGCAAATATATTTTAGTGTATTTTCATTTTCATATTTGGTGTAAAAGCGAGCACAACTTTAAAATATTGCAATCTATATTAATATTATTCTAAGCCAGAATTGGTAATCCTACGAAACTGATCCAAGGCTGAATACATCATTACACAGAACCTTGGCAGAAGTCTTAATACATATGTAAACAATCCCATCAGTTTCTATGAGTACTATGTGAGTTATATATATAACCTAACTTCTTGTTCCTATTTTAACAGTACTCACACAAGATCATTACAGCAGTCTTATGATTCTATTAGTCTACGGCAGTGTTTCTCAACCTTTTTACCCCTGCGTAACCCTTAAAAATAAATTACATGCCTCAAAGAACTCCCCGCACACAAACAAAATTATATACCATATCTTTCTCATTTTATTTTCATCATAGTTCATGTGGTAAATATCATAGTATATATTTTTGAATAACTGGTTTAAGGAAAAATTAATACTTCTTTGTCAATTTTTCAGTAATGCTAAATAAAATTCATACTGTTAATTCATAATACTTCATCAGGGAGTTTTCCTAACATAATAGATTAGATAGCATGATGTATATATTACAATAACCAAGAATATATTGGGTGTGTTTAGTAATATTACGTATATGAAATTAAATAAAAAATAAAAAATACATTAGCTTATCTCACCTGTTCTTGCTAAACTCTTGAGGACCTTTTGCAAAACCTTAGAGTTTCAGAGAACCCCCATTCAGAAACACTGGTCTATAGAGTTCCAGTTGAAGAGGTGAAAATGTGGAAGAAGAAAAATACTTCTAAAGACCAGAGATAATCTAGACTTGAGGGGTGTATGTTTTTGTTGGATTAAGTCAGGCAAGCCACTAAGGAGATTATACCTGACAAAAAAAAAAAAACTGAAAATGAGACATTAGAATAAATTACATAGAAAATACTCTCTTTTGTTAATTACTTCCCTTGATAACCTTATTTTAACTTTGGAAGAAGTTTATGGTTAGTACAAATGCTTCAGTTGATGCACACTATCACATGCTTGCTACCAGGTTTCTGCTAGTTCAACTAAAACAGGAAGTTGTACTTCTTCTTAGTGTGATATTAAGAAAGAAGAAAGGACAAAGGTTTAAGAATTAAACAATTTATGTAAAAATACAGCAAATATTGAATTGGTGTAAATGTCTCTCGTTGAAAGAAAGAGAAAAGTAGAATAATAAAATTTGTCTGCAGAGGCATACAGTAAAAGAGGGAGGGTGAGTTGTGACTTACTGTGGTGACAGCCTTTGGTGAGTTGGCTTTGGAGATGAGAGGTTGCATTCCAACGAGCGTTGTGAATCCTGGCTGTTGTGCCATCCACCTGCTGAAAATGTCCCTTTGATGGATTTTGTTCTTTTCCTGGGCTCAACTCAGCTCCAATTTTTATTTTGTTTCTTTAGGCAGGAGTGGGCGCTATTGGGTGGAAATTCTGGATTGTATCTTTCTTTGAGTGTGTAAGTAAAATGAAAGCAATGCACCGAGCCGATGCACAGTTGACAGAATTTTTAGTTCAGTCTTGTGTTTTGGAGCATTCACATCCAACCAGTGGTGGAAATTTGTGTAACATGAATCAGAAGATCTGTTTTTAAGAAGATTATAATATTAATGTAGAATATTGGTTAGCTTGCAAGTGGTCTGATACACAAATAGACTGGTGTAGTCACTACCAGTTGAATTCCCCACTGAGTAATTTGATAAAGAGATATATTGGTGAATTGAGTACACTCATGCAAATGTGTTGGGCAGGTCCATTCTAGTAAAGCAGACTAACTCACCTGATGTATAAGGTACTCTTCTATAAATGAGGCAGAAATGAGGTACTCTGCCTTTATAAGGAGACAAGTAGGCAGCCATGTTAGAAGGTAAATCATTTGACTTCTACAATTAGGAGCTCATATGACAAATTTTTGATGGGAAAATGTTAGCTTCTGCTATTATTATCAACAAGGCAAACAGAAAATGGTGTGTAAGTAAGACATTAGCATAGATCACATAGAAGAACGTATATTAAATGTAACTAACTTGGATTAATGTTCTTCTGTTAATTACTTTAATTACTTTGGAAGTTTGCAGAGCAAAGACCGAAATCAATAACAAGACATTCAAACATCAACTGACAAAAAATGGTTTCTGAGTCAAGGGATATTTCTGATTAATGAATTAATCCTTTGAAAATAAATATAAATCAATGGGTTGTGCTTATGCCCCCAATAAAAAATGTGCTTCATGATCCCTTTGAAGAGTATTTAAGCAAAGTTTCCAGACCAGATGTAAATAAGAGGGAATGAATGGCAACATATACCTTGAAAGAGATTCCCTTAGTCATTCACCCATCTTCCTCACCAAGCTATGTGACACATACACTCTTCTTTACATTTACCTGTCATTCTTACCAAGCTGTTTTTCACACATACACATAAAGAAATCACATTTCTTTTCATCTTGACAAACAACTGTTTAACACAAGAACTTTCACTCATACGCACTGAGAAAAATTATGTTATAAAAACACAAGAATGAAAATATTTTATATTTTAAAACCTTTCTAGTACAATTGATTCAGTTTATGCACACAATTACATGCCTGTTGTTAGGTCCCTGCTTCAACTCCAACTGGGCATCCTGGGTAAGACGATAAAATACATCCAGCACCAAGGCCTCTGATCAGGAGGTTTTGAGGAGCGTAGAACCACCTCTTAATTGCTGATGTTCCCAGGTCCACTCTGACCCGGGGTGGTGGCACCTGTTAGGATCCCAGCTATGAGCAAATAGTGAACTATTACCAGCAATACTTTTTTAAAAAATTATTACCAATATAAATTTGTAGGAAAAGTATTACCAGAAACAGGTTTTTTACAAAACAAAATATTACCAGCAATAAAAAAATTTGTCAGCATTAAATAACTCATTGACGTTGATATGCCATAAAACAAAATAAACCAAACCAATCTAAACCGAAGAATACATATTGTATTCATACGAATCTATCCTAAAAATGTTGTTGGCATTCAATAACCCATTGAGGTTGATATGCCATAAAACAAAATAAACCAAACCAATCTAAACCAAAGAATACATATTCTATTCATACGAATCCATCCTAAAAATGTTGTCAGCATTAAATAACCCATTGAGGTTGATATGCCGTAAAACAAAATAAACCAAAACAAATTAAACCAAAGAATACATATTCTATTCATAGAAATCTATCCTAAAAATGTTGTTGGCATTAAATAACCCATTGAGGTGTTGATATGCCATAAAACAAAATAAACTAAATAAACCAAACCAAATCTAACTGGATTTTTTTCCTTTTGGGGAGATCATGTGACAATTGTCTGATGGGGAAAATGTGAGCTGCTGCCAAAATTTTTATATTTTAATTTTAATAGCATCATAGACAGCAAGTGTCTCAAAACTCAGTCTATAATAATCATGATCAAATGTGGGTAGTACACATGAGTCTGTGAAATTTCAGTTACTCGGCGGAAAAACATCAAGGTGCCTGGGAACAAGGTCCCATGGATGTCATCGCTACAGAGCAGAGCTGAGAGAGAGAAGAGAATGAAGACAGGAAATGTTCCAAAGCAAAGATTTATATAACCATAGAAACATCAGTATGTAATCAAACTACCATTATAAAATTCTATATAATTTACATTAATCAGTCCAAAACTTCAGTGATAAGGAAATATTTGATAATAATAAAATTAAATATATAAAAGCTTTAGAACGAAACAATGATAAAGTAAATTTAGTGTATCTAGTATAAAAACAAAGAAGGTAAAAATAAACAGAAATACCGTAGATGTAACATTATATAGTTTAATCCACTTTTAATGGTTATGTTCAAACGAATATCAGAAGAATTTTGACAAAAATAATGTTAAGATCAACTATAGCTGTGTTAGTAACATTGATAAATCTATATCCCAACATAACAATATTATATTAAACAAATATATGTCCAACACAGGCAACAGAGTTAATCTTTTAAAAAATAAAAGCAACTGCCAAAAAAATATGATCTGTTCATTAAATGGTCAAGGCATGACTGATAATATTGTATACCAAGCTAGCATATATTCCGGTAACATTGTCAAATTTGGTTTGACTGAAAATCCTTGGAAATTTCATTTCTGCTATCATCAAATGATTTTGGCAATATAAAATACATAAACAGCACTGCTCTCTCAAAACATTTCTGACAATTAAAGAATGGTGGTAATTCAACCATTATTACATAGGATATTGTAGCAAGAGCAAAATCTTACAATGGGAAAGGCAATAGATGTAATTTATGTCTTGTTGAACAATTAGTTATCTTAAAACACTTAAATAACCCCAGTTTATTAAACAAGAGAAATGAATTGATGGTTACATGTAGGCCTAAAAATAAATATCTACTCAAATATGTTGATCCAGATTAATTTTTAATGTAAATTATGTTTTTTTTGTAAAAGAAGCAGTAATCTCCTTTTATGCTAAATATAAAAAAATTAATATTCACAACTTACAAATATATTTTTTACACACACACACACACACACACACACATATATATATATGTATATATATATATAGATATATAAATCCTGTTTATTCTAAATGCCAAATATGTTTTTAAATAAAACACTGTAATCCCAGTACAATAAACTGTGAAAATATTGTGGTAGCCAAATATTTTTAATAAAATTTAAATTACATAACAGTGGCATTATGCATGAAACTCTGAGCCTGAGTGAGGGATAATATATATATATATATATATATATATATATATATATATATGAAGAAATATAGTCTTAAAGTGTGCTATATTTATGGGATAAAGTGCTCAATATCAGAGATAGAGCATGTGTAAATATAAAAGTGGAATGGAAGTCAGCACTTAGAGTCGACAGTCTGTTTCATGCTAGTGCAATCGTCAGCCGATATATATATGTGTGTGTGTGTGTGTGTGTGTGTGTGTGTGTGTGTGTGTGTGTGTGTGTGTGTACAGACATGTGTTGTGACATTGTAGTGTGCTCTAATCCAAAGAAGTGTCCTCCTAGTAGAATTAATAATTCCATGGGAGAAAAGGAAGAGTGAAAGAAAAACTGGTATGGATCGCTGCGATATGACTGTGTGGAAAAGTGGTGGACATGTCATGTGCTACTTGTTGAAGTTGAGTGCCATGGATTCAATGGGCGGTCAATCCTTTTGAAGGCGGGCATCACTGACTAGTGCCTGAATCATGTTTCCAATCATCTCCAGACCACAGCTCAACAGTCATCGAATTGGATCTGGTCAAGTTAATTAAAACCATGCTAGCAGCACAATGCTACTTCTGATATAAAACATATCTGTTCATCTTCCATTCTACACCATTGATAATGGTTGCTATGAGCATGTTGTGTATTGGTTAATGATCAAAAGCAAATGCTGTGAACACAATGTTGAAAATCTGACTTGCAGGTGAAAAAAAATTGCAGAGACTGACATGTCTACACAAAAAACAATACTCTGGTGAAAAAAGCTGCTGGTGGCACCAGGGGTGGCAGTACTGACTTAGCAACTGAAACTGTGTTATCTCCCCTAGTTGACGGCTGATGAAAACAGGGTATTGCACATGCTTTCACGTGTTGTATGTAGAAAAATATATATATATATAATTAGGAAGCGACTCCACAAGCAGCAACTTTGACTCCACAACCAAGCTACCACTGCAAGCAGCAACTCCGACTCTGCTAACATGCAACACAATCAGCCCACCACCAACCCATAGAACAGGCCTACCAACCAGTGAAAAGGCCTACCACCATGACCTTGATCAACTAATGGGCACCAACCATATCCTCTGACCTC
The DNA here is from genome assembly GCA_964036315.1 of Acanthosepion esculentum. NCBI lineage: Eukaryota > Metazoa > Mollusca > Cephalopoda > Sepiida > Sepiidae > Acanthosepion > Acanthosepion esculentum. Next base: position 9,919,977 of record OZ038503.1, read on the forward strand.
AACTAAACCCAGCACAAGAATTAGGTCAACTCCTGGTGCTACCCTTACACCCAAGTGTCATCCTGATGACCAGCAACTGAAATGGTCATTCCACATATCTTACAACATCTGTGTATAACATGCTAACAATAAACGTTGTTCAATTTCATCCTCATTATTCCCTTCTCTCGTTATCAAACACTTAATATAACATGTACATGTCAAATTTATATATTTTATGATGAAATATGTTAAAATTTTCTACTTAATACCTTCACAATTCTGAACCCATTTTTTAATGTTGCAACAATAAAGAAACTTTAGAATAAATATTTCAGAAACATTTCTACCGATTTCAAGATTCTCTTGTTTTCCAACAAAAGAAAAATCAGACACAAATGAAGCCTCTACACAGATACCCACATAGAAATATGATATGATTGTTGTATAATCTAAATGGCTTTATTTTTGTGCCAGAAAAAAAGAGACAATCATTTTGGAGCTCTTTATTTTAGAGACGCCTTCACAAAAATAATATTCATCATAGTAGACAATTATATTTTTTTTTTAGGATAATAAATATAATGAAAAATTGCAAACTATAAAATGTAAACTAGATTATGGATGGAATATTTGGTTTCCACTTAAAGTTGAGAAGATTATGTTATAGCGAACACTCAAGAGGATTATCTTTGATGTTTGGTAGGAAAATAAACTTCAAGATTCAATTACCAGACTGAAACATTCAGATTTGAAGATAATCTTTTTGAGTGGTGATACATTGGTTTATTTTTCTTGCTATTTTTTTTTTTAAAAGTGAGACAGAAAATATATAGAAAATAAAATAAGTCTCTTTTTCTCTCTATTTCTCTTCCTCTCTCTTGCTTTCTTTCTTTCTTTCTTTCTTTCTTTCTTTCTTTCTCCCTCCCTCCCTCTCATTTTGACTATAACATTTAGTCTTACTTCCTTTTCCTCCACATGAAAATGATGTGAACTTATTGTACAAATTCTTGCAACATAAATGATTCATCGAACACTTTTCCAGTGCACCCTACTATTTTTCTTTCCATTATTTCTTCTCATTTATGGTTACCCCAAACTGTGTGTTGAAATTCGCATAAATGTATTAGAACAATTTTTTTCACCATAATCTATCTTACACCTTTAAAAGTTTACCATTCGTCCATACATTGAATATCCTTTCACATCTGATCTGGTGTTTCTACTATGTACTTAGAGACTCTTAATAAGATCCCAAAAAGATTCTGCAATCTTATCAGTCTTCACCTAGTATCTCGGTTTTAATCACTTTTCCACCTCTATAATAGAGCTTCCTTTTGGCTTTTCTATACATATGTTCATGGTAATTGTTCTGATGAGCTTTGGCAGCCAAATCTCATCATTTTACAGTTGAAATGGATGCTAGATGTAACCATAAATTCTATCCTAACAGTTTTTTCTCTTGCATTTCCTGATTATGGAATTCTCTTTCCAGTCAAATTTGATCTCGAAAAATTTAAATGCATTATCAATCGCCATTTTCTATTTCTTAATTCTGATACTTTTATTTACCTTTCTCCTTAATAAAGGTTTTTCTCCCCTTCTGTCATAGTGGCTTTATTTATTTCTTTTTTTATGTACCGTGTCCCTTCAGGACGTAAACAATCATGGCTCTCCACTTCCCCCTATCCCTTGTAGTTTTCAATATGGTCTGTTCTTTTGCTACTTCCCCCAGGCTATGTTCTGTCATCCACTTGCTTAAGCTCACTGGGTATGTCATTCATTGCTTTCCCTTGTCTCTCTTTCCTCTATCCACCCTGTGAGTATCCTATTCTCCAAGCCCTCCTTTCTCATTACATATCCCAGAAATTTCAGCTACCTCTTTCTGATGTTAAGTATAAGCTTCCTCCTTGTTTGCATCCTCTCCAAAACCTCACATGTTCAGTCCATAGTATCCTGAGCATCCTTCTGTAGGACCATACCTTTGTTGCCTCAAGTCTCTTCTTGGTGTAAAATGATTAAAAAGAAAATATGAATAAACAATATAAATGCTATATTTCAATATTTTGATAGGGCAAATAACATATGAAAAATATATGTACATATATTGCTATATATATATATATATATATATATATATTCCTTGGGGTGAAATAATTAAAAAAAACAAAAAGATAAATCACTTGCAGCTTCCTAGCTTAAAGGCAACCTTCCTCACTCCAAGCTCTCTGGTGAGGGGCCTAGGTTGGAAAGAAGCTTTTTTAAATTGTCGCAATGACAGAGAAAATCAAGACTTACCTCAGAAAAGAATTTTGTGATCTTTTTGCTATCTGTCAAAAAATAAAATCAGAATCAAGATCAGGTTAATTTTAGTAGGCCTTGAAATACGTTAATTGTTTGCACTTCACTAGCAGTTTCAACCAATCACAAACTTTCTTATACCAATAAAAGAACAATAAAAAAGTTTTTTAAAGAAGAGTTGACTATAGTTGAGATCATTCTGTCAATGCAATCAATCCTTTCCTTAGCTTTGCCAGGGCTAGATACAGTTTTGAATTCAGAGTTTTCCTATTTCTAGACTGGTTTCTATCTAAGGCTATAGAACCTCATCTGTCCTGGGGGCATGGAAATATGGCTTCATATCTTTCCCAAGAATATCAGCTCATAAGTGAATGTAATAAGTTTCACCTTGAATTCAACCTCAGCTCTCCAATTCCTCAATCCGAGCTGCAATCTGCCATGCCTCCTTCAATTCTCTGTAGGTTATTTTATAAATTTATCTGAAATGTATAAATTCTTATTTTGTTTCTTTTCCTTGGGCTTCATCATTTTAAAATATCATCATGATAAACTCTAGATTGTCAGAAAAATAATGTCACATTCTTAGAGACGGAATAAAAAATAAATTCAAAATCCATCGAATTTTATGTGGCAATGCAGGAGAAAACCAAGTTTTACCTCAGAAAAGAATTTGTGTTCTCTGTGCTGTCTGTCAAAAAAGAAAATCAGAAACAAAATCAGTCGACATTAGTAGGTTTCAAAATATGGGAAATGTTTGCATTGGCAATCACAATCTTTCTTACCATAATAAAAGAACACTACTTTTATTTACTCTTGGTTTTGAACAAACAAGAGTTTTGAATATGCAGGGAGGAATTTTTTTCAATATCTAATAAGAAGGTTAGTTGTAAAAATCTGAGTTGGGGATGGGGTTTGTCTAGAATTTAGTTTATTTGAATGAAGGAAGAGTATGAAAATATACAGTAAATTATTTCAAAAGAATTAAAATAATTTTCTTCAATATAAAACATTTACTGCAAATAAATATAAACATTACAAATTATTTTTCTAATGCTCTTTATATGTTATTCTTAATAGTAATGTGAGGAAAGAAAGAATATTTCCAGTTTTCATTTGCCCTTTATAGGCGTTAGTATATCCACAATATAGCAACATCTTAATACAACAGATAGAACAGAATAGCTGAAAGAAAAAAATCAAAAACATACATTGTTTTCAAAGATATTTTTAAACCATGATGTCATGCAAGAAATTATTTGCAAATTAGGATTCTCAACAAAATCCAAAGAATGTGTAGAAATGTTATTGACCCTAACTGGGCATCTTGATTGTAAGAAAAAAACTTTACTGTCACAAATGCTCACTGTACTCCACCACTCTGGACAAAAAGAACCAGCCGATCTGTGAAGCAGGAACCTGCTTCAAAAACAAGTCACTTTAATCTTTTTATCTTCACCTGGAGCACCACCTGCCATCCGAAACCTCGAGGCAAGGGATCCTTATTCCTGACTGTTGCAAAAAAATACATGCAGCCGTAAGCTGCTTTACCTTCTGTGGTAGTTCACTACATTGACTTCAGACACTTTCCCACTGTTACAATATGGCTTTCCTCGATCTTTTATATATGTATTTTCATGACAGTTGTTCTAATCACCACTCCTCATTGGTATCTCAGCCACGTAGACTGATTACTATAGGTCTCATTGTTTTTACTATTGAACAAGCTGAAGAAACCATATGTTCTATTCTAATAGATTATTTTCTGATTCTTTTCTTAGACTTTTTCTCATCTCACAAAATCTTCCGGTTACTTGTTTCCCTGCCACCTAAAATCTACGAGGGAAATACGCAGGCTGGTGATATTCTCTGTGTTCCTAGTGAGACCCTGCAGACTGCCCTTTTCTCCCTAGTGTTGTGGGTTTGTGATGCCAGTCAAGATAGCAACTATGTGGGTAAACATGTCTTGGCTCTACAGAGTGCGATGGATAAATTGTCATCTAAATTATGCAAAAAAAATAAAAATTAAACTGACATCTCATTTTAACAGATATGTTTACCAAAATTACACAAAAATATCTTGAAATACTAAAGAGTAAATTTATTCAATAAAATCACTTTGGCTTCAACCATGGCCTCCAGATGACTTCAGAATTTCCGGTAACTCTTCTAGGCACTCCTTGTATAGTTGGTGAATGCTACCATAACCCTTGCCTTTAGTGCATCTTTGGTAATACATAGAGTTTTGTAAGTCTCTCGCTCAACTGTGCTCCAACTGTGCAGTCTGGGGAGTAAGATGGCCAGATGTAAGAGGTGATGTGGTCACAGAATTTGTCTGACAGCCATGACTGGGTTCTCCTACTTGAACAGCTTGTTCCAGTCATGTTGCCAGACATAGAGTCTTCCAGCAGCTACCCTCTTGACACACGGCAGCACTACCTACTCTTGATGTAGGCCTCTGTGTTGAGTCTGAGGCTCTGTGGGAAGATGAATGGAGGTATAATGTTGCCATCACTTGTGATCACTCCAAACACCTTCGTAATCACCATTAGACTCATCCAACTCTTTCTGAATCCTCTGCACTGATTGACACCCAAACACACTGAAATGTTTGCATTAGTGCTTCTGGTGTGAATGTCAAGCAGTACAGCATGCCGTTATCAAATTTCTGGTGGAGTGAATTGTGGCATGGTGCTCTTTGTCTCGCAGACGTTACCTAACTGACCCTACTATACTGTACAGTTGATAAAATAAAAAATAAACAATGCATATGAACAAAATTAAAAATATGAAATGACAACAATTTAGCCATCAAACCCTGTATACATGCTAAATAGCAACTGGGGTTTTTATCGTCCCAAAAAGTGACATGACTCACTGGCCATCATGTGATCCTCATGAATTTGTCTTACCAAATCGCTCTTTGCCTTCCTACATTCTTATCTTCAGAGGTTGTCTGTCACTGTTTTCAGATTGACTCAAGTTGGGTAGGAAGGAAAGAAAAATAAACAAAAGTATCCTACTTCTCGTACTTTTCGTGGAGCATTTTTTTATCCTTTAATCATTCGAATTCTTGTTCATCTCAGCCCAACAGCTCGTAGGAGATTTTAAACCCATGTGGTGTGTGAAGATGCTCTCTAGGTAGCACAGTATCAGGACCATAAAATAACAGATATAGCCTTTCTCTATCTCTTCTCTTATGTTTTGAAATGTCAATGTCAGTTAGCAGTATCTGTTCTTGCTGGGGAAAAATATCTTTCCCATGGGTGAGTAGTACAGGTTGATTTTGGAGCCGTGGTCTTGCACTCAATTTTAAAGTCTGGATTTCATATGATAAAAATAGTTTTTTTTCCAAATTCTTACTGTTTTTGAGGAAATGAGTTTAAAGATTACTTTCAAAATCATAACATTGGAATTTCAATTCAGTGATCAGTAAAAGCCTTATAAAATTTATAATCTACCGAAGCTTTACAAATAGTGTATGGACAAGATGTATAGTGCAAGCACATTATTACTAAATCAATGTGCCATTAAATAAGTCTTTCATCTCCTTCAAAGGGAAGTTATACTGAACAATTTAGCTATAATCATAATATACAGTGCAGTAGTTTTAGTGCAATTATCAATAAAGAATGCAAATTTAAAACATTTTGACTTATAATTTGTGCCCAGTAGTATTATGATATTATATACATTTTTATCTATTTTTTGTTTTTATTAATTATGATCTAACAAATCTTATTCATTTTGTAGACTATTTTGTAATCTTTTATTATTTTAACATAGTTTTTACTTATCGAATAAAGTAATATAATTGCATATTTTGCTTGTGGGGATTTATGATTAGAATTGTGGTTTGAATATATTTTCCATTCAATGTATCTAATATGAAAGATATTAACTTTATTTGAATTTATTTTTGAAATAGTAAAATTATGGAGTCAGTTTGTAAGGAAAAACCTGCAAAAATTAGGTACTTCAATACATTTTTCAGGTGATATTTAAAACTAAATGCTCAAAAATTAATAAAAGCTATGAATCTAATTTTTGATGTCAGTACTCATCAAATCAAATCCCGGCTTTGACAATGAATGTAATGTTAGTTTTCTAAAAATAGTGAAAAATTAACCTGCCTTAATGGCTCAGTGGTAAGTGTCTGCTTGCAACATTATGTTAAACAATTCAGCCATATCATGTTATACAGTGTTGTAGGTACAGTATTTACATTAGTCGGACTATTGTCCTCATCTTTGTCGCCATATTTGTCACAACGTTTCGGCCGTTGTACGCTCCGGCCTTCTTCAGGTGGTTGGAATTTTGAACCGAACCCTTTATTTCGATCACTGGGGTAGACTGTTCTAGTTCCACGAGCCATGTTTGATGGATGTCAGTTATCAGTTATCTCCTGCTAATTTACCCTCTGAAAGTTCTCCAACCACCTGAAGAAAGCCGGAGCGTACAACGGCCGAAACGTTGTGACAAATATGGCGACAAAGATGAGGACAATAGTCCGACTAATGTAAATACTGTACATAATACCTCATCTCAGAAATATAGACAGACTCTGAGTGTTGTAGGTTTTTCAAACAATCTTTAAAACTAAAGGCTCAAAAATTAATAAAACTATGAATTTAATTTTTGGTGTCAGAAATCAAAGCCCAGCTTCCAACTTAAGTGCAATGTTGATTTTCGAAAAGATTTAACACACATTTCTTAATAAGCCTATAACCATTTTCTTTCTCACTCTTTTCAGTGACACATGTACCCACCAGTATATTTTCTCTCTTTAGTGAGTAATGTTATTCATTGTATAAAAATATCATATCAATTTCTCTGGGGGTTCCCAACCTAAACCTTCGTTTCATACAAATATGGAGAATGGCCATTCTCTACAAGTTTCAAGTATTTGTTTTTCTTTAGTTGTACGCTGCTCAACAGATCCAGCCCCCAATCTCCTTTTCTCTTTCATACCTTTCAGATTATTTTTAAATAACAAGGTAATGCTAAAATTAGCCTTTTCCCTACAAGGAAACATTTGTCATTCATTGACCGTATAGCCAATACTACTTTCAGGTGAAATTCATAAATCTTAATACAATTTCTCAGGAAAACAGGTTTCTCAAATCTAGTAGCTGTTATTGCTCTTTCCAGTTATGGCGATCATCATCATCACACACACATACACACTTACAAATTAAAATATTCAACAGCATTCATTCATTGGACAGGAAGCAACGCTGCTATCTTTGGCGACAATTTTAAAATTGCTATATTTTTATATAGTAGATTTTGTGCGCTTTTGGGAGAATCGGCTCCCAGAAGTCTCCCCAAAGCTCATGCACTGATTGGTCAGTATCAACCAATCAGATTCTCTGCATGTGGAGAATGATTCTTCCCACGCAGCACTCCTGATCCAATGACCACCTATAAAAGCCAGAGAAAAGAGGAGATGCACCAGTGAGATTTTAGCTGCCACAGAAATCCACGACAGTTGAAGCTATGCACCCATCTTCTCACTCAACTCACAAACTGCATATTCTTTCACACTGACATAATTTTTTCCTCTTGCACAGCAGAACTGTTTAAAAACATTTATAACAGCGTAATAACTCTTTCTCTTCTTTCAGAGAACTTTGATAGTCAAAGAGAGACAACTCTCGTCTTACTCATTGCATGCTTTTTCGTACACATTTTTTATTGTATGCATTGTTGAATACAATTTATATATATATATATATATATATATATATATATATATATATATTGATACCTTTGCCTTGTCCCTTTCTTCACATAAGTTTGGTTCCTAATCAAAATTAAATAAATGTGGTGGAAGTCCGCCACACAGTATTGATAGGGGTTAACTTTTTATTTGAAGTAGTGTTGAATGTCAACATCTCAATTATGTCATTATTTTCTCTTCATTACATGTGCTATCCATTTATGTTGTTGCTGCTGTTGGTATTCCTTAACTGATGCAGTTTCTGTTATTTGGTACAGTTCTTTGTGATTCTGCTGAGCCAGTCCACAATGTTCAAAGAAGAATAACCTTTATCGAGACATTCAGATTTTACTCACTCACAATCTTTTTTTCACCATCAATCTGCAGAAATAGTTGTATACAGCTGACAGTTTAGATATTTCAAACCGCATGTTAATATTGTATCCATGTTTTCGAGATGATAAAGAAATAATAAAGAAAATCTCATAGGTAAGTAATGAAATAGAAGTTTTACTACATGAAGGTACACTAGGCAATTGATCTAATGCTAACTCTGCTTAACTCTATAAACAGACAGTTCCATTCCTTTATGTCCTATATGATAACTTTGGGATTATTTAAAGGTCTTTATTTCTTTATTTATTGCTCTGATAATGTAGAAAATAATCGTTCTGAAATTGAAAAAACAAACAAATTGAAAGTATAGTGAAGCAGAACTTCTATTTATTTTTCATGATAAAAGAATAGCAAAATTACTTTTAGGAAAAATAAAGTTTTCACTTCATCCTTAGGATACTTGAATAGTGCTTATGTCTACCTATTGACCACTAATGGTTTTCTATGTATGATATGACAAGTAGGATTTCTGAAATAAATGCAGCAAAACATTAATTCACTCTCTTGCTTATATAGTGACACAGCAAATTCTGTTGATAAAGGAAAAAAAATGTCCGTAATCTTGTTTCTGTCTGCATTTGAACCTGGAGTACATAGGCAAGTTGACAATTTTGCAAATAGAATTGATAGACTGTTCAAATTTTGGCTGATGTAATTTGTATTCACTTTGTACTCATGCCCTTGAAAAAGGCATGAGTCCATCTTTTCCTAGTAGGTGTCATCTTAGATACCTCCTTGTTTTAGATATAATCTCTTGTTTGTTACTTGGAGAGAAATAGATGGGTGATTACTTGATAATACAGTATGCATCAGATATTCCTCCCACATAATGGTAAGACATTATCTAAGTGAAGACACCATTGCCACTTGCTTAAGTTCACTAGTACTATACAGGTGACTGTTTAAAATGTGGGAGGTATTTCTGCCACACCCTGTACTAATCTTTCTCTCCAATAAGGTTTACACTTTTGTTATATCTCGTGTTTTTGAGATAAGAGAGAAATAATAAAGAAGACAAACTCCTAGGTATGTAATGAAATAGAAGGTTTACTATACAAAGGTACACTTAGCAATTGATTTAATGCTAACTCTGCTCAACTCCGCTTAACTCCATAAACGGACGATTCCATTCCTTTATGTCCTATATGACAGTTATACAACTAAGATATTATTTTTACTTGTTATTTTCATTTAATATTTGATTTAAGTTTTTCCTAGGAAGTTTCCATGAAAATGAATAAGGGGAGTTGAAATAAAAGGAGGTAACTAAAACAATCTACACCCATGGACTAAATAAAGGGTTTGGTTTGAAATTCCAATGTATACCACCTGAAGAAAGTCGGAGTTTACAATGGCCAAAATGTCATGAATATGGTAATAAAGATGAGGACAAGTGTCAATACAATGTAAATAGTGTAAATAGTTAGAATACCACATCAGAGAAATATAGACAGATGTTGAAGGTGAATATGGCAATAAAGATGAGGACAACAGTCCGAACAATGTAAATAGTGTAAGTAATTACAATACCTCATCTCAGAAAAATTTACAGATGTTGACGGTGAATATGGCAATAAAGATGAGGACAACAGTTCAAACAATGTAAATAGTGTAAGTAATTACAATACCTCATCTCAGAAATAGAGACAGATAATTTGTATCATGCCACAATAAAATACATGCTTGACCAACCTCCTAGGTTGAGCACAGAAAAGTCATTGAAAATGAATCAATAAATAATCCTTTACCTGAATATTAACTTTGGATTCCCTCAATATATTTTGATAAAAAATTAATGGTTACTAAGAAAATAATATTTTCTTAGTAACCATTAATAACCAGAATATAGAATAAGATATAAAAAGTAATTGTGGAAAAATATTTGGTTCCTATTAAAAATTTATCCTATGATTTCAAAACAATATTGCGAAGGGTTTTTGAAGAGTTATTTAAAAATAAAAATAAAAAGTGTTTGAAAAGGAGCAATAACAGCAAATCAGTGAAATAAAATATTAAAATGCGAAATATGTCCAAATACTCTATCTTAGAAAATGTCTTAAACAGCGAGCTGAGTTCCAATTCCTGTTTGGTTCATTATACTGACTTATGCACATATTATTTCTCAGAGAAAGTCTTATGTATTTAATGTTTTATTTCCGTTTCTCTGCCTCCATGATTTCATATTAATCTTTGTTTTTGTTATTATTTTGGCAGCAGTCTTTCATTCATGCAGCTTTTATTAAAGACAACAGAAAATCTCATTTTTTTTTTAGTGATTATTTTTTGCTTTCAGACAAGGTAACACAGCTCACAAGCCCAAGATATTCCAACCAGAGAGAAAGCATGAACTGCAAAAATAAATTTAAAAAATCACAAATACTTGAAGCCATAGTCATAAAAAAACTACATTAAATAGAATATCTTTCTTCCTCGAAAAATATATATTCCATAATAAAGACAAAGCCACAATACCATAAGCCGCCTGCATAGGATGCCATTAATATGATTTAAATGATAACATACGAATGAACCATACCTTGAACATCCATAGTATATACAATGAATAACGATATCAAAAGAACTATCTGTAAAAAATCTATCATTCCCTGTAAAAACTTTGAAGAGCTTGGAAGACCTGCAGGAATTTTCGTGAGTTAACAAAGAAAATGGAGTATTGGTGAAGACTGATAAAGATATTTACAAAGTTGCTAAAGATGAGAAATCACAGATTTGCAGTTTGCCTTCAAGTCGAAACAGCTCTCCTGATCATTAAACACCAAACTTCATATTAAATGTGTCGAAACTTTACAACACTAACATAATTCCTGTTCTTTGCAATGACAAATGATAGTTGAAATTGCTCAAACATGTCATTTTTCATGTTACCGTTTCACTATGTGAACGATCATGATCCTCCATAACTTCCTAAGTCTTACAATTTTACCATTCCTGCTTATCCCTGTTCTACCATCTATTCACTTAAACTCATCAACTAGGCAACTGTTTCATATTCTGTTTTCAAAATATACCCTTGTGAGTGTTAAATTCTCCAAGCCTACTTTCCACAATATGTGAGGCAGAAATTCCAGCTCCTTTTTCCTGATTGTTACTAAAGGTTCACTTGGAATATTTTGTGATGTCAACAAACACTCATTGCTACTTTTGTGATGTCAACAAATACTTGTTGTCACTTTCGCAGTGCTCATTGTGGTAGAGACTTTGTAATCGCAGATACAACTATATCATGCTGTTGAACAAGACTAGTGTCAGCTGCCTTCGAATATCACTCTCACTAATAGTTCTTGCTTGATTATACTTGCTCGAATAGTAATATGTATGGTCATCCAAATAGAGAAATAGTATAGTAATAGAGGATAGAATAGAAATGTAGATCTGAATAGTAATAGAGGATAGACTAGAAATGAGGATCAATTAGATACATGCTAACTCTCATATATGCATTTCCTCTATGGTCACATAGTCTTCTTAATTCAATAATGGGCTTGCCTGTGTTTGCTCACTGGCAATCTGTGTTCAAACTCAAATGTCGGCAGTGACACTGTATTCCTATATAACAGAATACCTATTCTCCTTTAAGCTTCCTTGTTTCCCTCATGCAATGTCCAGGTATTCTCATTATTTGTTGAAAGAGTCACATTTCTGTTGTTTCATGCCCCTTCTTCAGCACTACAAAGCTTGTTCAGTATTCACTACAAGAAAAGAGATTAGATATTACATAGCCGTCTTTTCTTTATTTAGTACTTGGAATTTAAATTTAAATTTTTAATTTAAAATTAAATTTAGTACTTGGAATTTCTGTGTCACACTTTCCATCGTTTGTTACTTTTATATGCCATGTCCCTTCAGGATGTCGGTAATCATGGCTCTCTACAACTTCTTGTTTTTTTAGTAAGGTTTATTTTATGCTATCATCCCATAACCCTGTTCTACTGACTTATAGCCACATCATGTTGAAACATCGGTTCCTATACGATCACCAAAGTTAAGCAACATCAAGCCTGGTCAGTACCTAGATGAGTGAGTGCTTGGGAATACTAGGTGATGTGTCCCTTTAGAATGTGGGTGACTATGGCTATCCACAAATTCCTGTCCACATCACATTGAAACACCGTTTCTCATACGATCACCAAAGTTAAGCATCAATGAGTCTGGTCAGTACCTAAATGGGTGACCACTTGGAAATACCAGGTGCCATGTCCCTTTGTGACATTGGTGATCATGGATCTCCACAACTTCCTCTCCTTTGTAGCTCTTAGTAAGTTTTCTCTATTTGCTATCTCCTCCAATCCCTGTTTTACCGGCTTACAGCCACATTATTTTGAAACACCAGTTCTCATACAATCACCAAAGTTAAGTAACATCGAGCTTCGTCAGTACGTAGATTAGTGAATACTTGCGAATAACAGATACTGTAAGCTTGGATGTGCAGGTGGTGTAATGGATAATGGCTTGAAATTGTTAAACAGCGAGCTGAGTTCCAATTCCTGTTTGGTTCATTATACTGACTTATGCACAAATACCCTTGGGAAACGTATGGATCTATTTCTTCTTCCCCCAGCTATGGGTTAATTAGTAAGACTTCTATCACTAAACCATTATTATCTTACAATCTAAAAATAGTTTGTGGCTTTATATAACCTGCAAAATTATTATCATGACAGCAGAGGAGCCAAAGGAAAATTAAATCAAGCATTGAACATCATCTAAAGGAAGTGTAGAGTTTGGTAGAGGCAACCGATAATACTCGACTGTAATAAAAGGTGAGTCTTACTGAGCAGGTGCAGAATTTGGTAATAGCAACAGACAGTACTTGACTGTAGTGGAAGTTGAATCTGACTGACAGAGCTATTCACCTGGTCAAGTTGGTAGGTGGTTTATATCATTCTGATACCCAGGCAAGCCTATTCTATGAGTCCTGATTGGCTGCAGATTCCAGTGTGGATACTGTGCCCAATAAATATCCATCAGTATACTGTGAATCTCTGGGAGAATGTATTAAATTATGACCCACTTTATTTTTGTCTGCCAACCTAGATGCTAGTTGGGAAACTCCTTTCCAGGGTGAGCCTTACATTCCTGATTGTTCAGGAATATATATTATGTATTTTTAAAAAATCTTTTTACCTTTAAGCAAGGTGATAAAACAACTAAGGAGCTCCTAAATGTGAAAGAGAATGAGAAAACATTACTGCAGAGAAAGGATAATAAAAGAACAGTGTTCAGGAAGACAGAAGATAATGATTGGCATTGCATTTAAATTTTTAAAGATCGTAGTTGGCAGGGCAGCAAGAAACCAGAAAAGCATTCTACAGGGAAGAAGTGTGAGAGAAGAAACTATTAGAATAGATCTTAGGGTTACATATGGCTATTTCAACAGTAAAATGATGAAACATCAATAATTAATTGGAGGTCATTTTCGAGAACTGCTGCCAATTTTAGTTGTCAGGGTTATTGGACCTGTAATTAAAGACAGGCATAAATTTATTGTCATCATCATAAATTCCTAGCTAGGAACTGATGACATTTTAAAGGTCATTGATGAAGATAAGAAACAACATAGATCCAAGGATAGAACCCTGGGGGCCCCCAACCCCACAGAATTAATGTGAAAAGATCTAGAAGAGTGGGCATTCAAGATGACTCTCATTACACAGTTTGTTAAGAATGACTGGATTAAGCCAAATGTTTGGCCAGAGATGCCATAGCCCTTGATTTTGTGAAGGAGACCAGTGTACTAAATCCTGTCAGATGCCTTTGAGATGGTAAAAGCCACAGCCCAAACCTTGTCATTTTTATTCAAAGCTATACAGACAAATTCAGTAATAACTGTTAACATTTGACCTTGAGAAACAGAAGCCATATTGTTTATCTGAAAGAAAGCCGTGTGAAGAAGATGCCTAACCAATTCAATTACCATAAAAATATTCATAGAAAAAGTACACAGAAGCTACATTATGGCAGTGGGAGAGTGACTGAAGCTGAGATGCCAGGTCAGGAGAAATAACATTGCAGATTCTTCTTTGTATTTTCTAAGCAATCATTAAATGCATAGCAGAAGCACCAGACCAGATGTAGCATTAAAATATTGAACGCATGGACAAATGTGAGACATGTAAATGTGTAAGATGGATTATGGCAAGAAAAACTTGTCTAATATGACACAATGAACCAACTCTCCTAGCAGCAGACCTAGCAGTTGATTCAATATAATCTTTCCCCTTCTGTAGTGAAAGAGATAATCAGCTACCTTGGAAATGAGTTTTTGTGTGCGATCTGCCAAAGAAAAATTACCAAAAAGTAGTTAGCAAAAATCTACTTTAAGGACCAGAATCTATGCTAACGTTTTTCCCTCCCCTGAATGGCGTGATCAATCAGAAAGATCTCCCAGTGAACAAAAGTCGTTTTTCGCTTATGTCGGAGATTTGGATTTTCTGAACTTGGTGGATGAATACACATTTTTGCTGGTGAGAAGTGAAGGTTGGATGTGTGACCCCATTTTGTCATTTTCTACGTTAGCCTGTTGGATTGTTATGATGGACTATCCTTTGAACTTTGATTTGGCTACAAGTGTTGCAGTTGAGAGACAGAAGAAATCTATTACAGATGTTTATTGCCACTATAAGTTGACAGTCTTTTTGTTTCTTTACAACTACAACTTCATGCCAGCAGAAGATGTTAGCCTGAGAAGGTTCAGTGAGTGACTCCCTTGAAGGTTGGCATCAGGCATTCTGATGAAAATCAAAAAAAGGTTCTCTCAGACAATCAAAAGAGAGCAGTTTTGTTTTGGAGGCATTTAAATTAACAAGCCATTCCTTGCCCCAGTTAACAGTAATAAGGAGAGCCAGAGAAAAGCGATAACAACAACAAAAGTTGCAATATGAGCACTGGTAAAAAAAATGGTTGCTGAAGACATTAGGTTTATAATACCCAGAAATTTATACACGACTTTATCCACTGTGCCATGTGTCCTCAAGGACACATGGCACAGTGGATAAAGGCGTGGGTTAGATCCAGTGACAGGACCCAAAGAGTGTGAGTTCAATACCCGGTTAAGGCAGTGCAGAACTTTCACAGGGAAATTAACAGGAGATAACTGATAACTGACATCCATTAAGCATGGAACATGGAACTAGAACAGTCTACCCCAGTGAGTGAAATAAAGGGTTCAGTTCGACATTCCAACTACCTGAAGAAGGCAGGAGCATACAACGAAATGTTGTAATAAATATGGCGACAAAGATGAGGACAATAGTCCGAATAATGTAAATAGTGTACATAATACCTCATCTCAGAAATATAGACAGATACTGAAGGGACGAAACGTCGGAATAAATATGCCAACAAAGATGAGGACAATAGTCCGAATAATGTAAATAGTGTACATAATACCTCATCTCAGAAATATAGGCAGATACTGAAGGGACGAAACGTCGGAATAAATATGCCGACAAAGATGAGGACAATAGTCCGAATAATGTAGATAGTGTACATAATACCTCATCTCAGAAAATAACTGAAATTTACTGAAAGGCCGAAACGTTGTAATAAATATGGTGACAAAGATGAGGACAATAGTCCAAATAATGTATATAGTGTACATAGTACCACATCTCAGAAATATAGACAGATAACATCAGATTGTTGGTCATATTTTAGCTTAGCTCAATTTGACCTTATTGAACTGATCAAGCTTACCTATAAAGCAGGAGTAAATAGGTGTGTCATCAGCATATTATGACAAGTTGAGAACTGATGACATCAGCATGGTCATTGACAAAAATTAGCAACAATGTTGGCCCAAGGATAAAACCCTGGTGTATACCTACATTACTGCAAAAAGAAGGGCACTACATCATCCTTAATGTTCATTGCTAATTTTTGTATTCTGTGCTGTCTCTGGGTCCCCATGCTGATACATAAAATGATATCAATGAAAAGGACCATTTCTTTTTATTTTATTTGTTTTTATCAGAAATGGGGAGGCAGACATGTCAGTTTGTATTCCAAGAGGCAGCTGAAGGAAGGAAATCATAAGAATGCATGTCACTCGTTGACTCAGTGAGCATTATTAGTCTGTCTCTCAACCTGGCTTTGGGAAGCATATCGACGATTCAAAATTTTTGCATCCCTCTGTTGAATTTGTCTGGTTTGGGACATATATCCAAAACCGAGACAAAGGCAAATCCATCACTGTCACAATACCGCACCCATGAGGCAGTCCAGCCAATCACTGACCATTCTGTCACTAGCCTTCACATTCTGTAACATTATATATAACAAGATATTTGGTCATTATTGCATTAAACTTCACAGACAAAAGTTCCTTCATAAGATTTCATGAAATGTCTAGTTTTAAATTAGATTTCTGTCCATATACATTAAAACAAGGCTGCAATGTTCGTTTAGAAAAAGTCCATCATTCATATCTTTACTGAGCTGTCTCGTAAACTGTAGACTCTAAATGATTGAAAGGAAAAGCTGTTAATACAATTTGGGAGCAAAAGAGCAGTGTTTGGTTTTAGCAAATGAAAGCGAAGCTGTCCAAATCACATCCCAAAGAAGATTTGTAATTCTTATCATTTTGTTCATGATAAAAGCATTAGAATGATTTGCATAGATAGCTTCATGGCTGACTGAATGAATGATTTTGATCCGGAGTACTGCTATGGACACAATTACTATCTTTTTGCTTTGCTTTTGTGATTTTTACTCACAACTCAGTTCCTTTCCCTGATGACTGTTACCAAAGGTCAAAAGAAGTAAATGATATTTGCTATAATTATGCTTTTAATCTGCTTACTTTTTTGGATGACCGATATTCATTACAAACAGCACAGGAGTCAATAATTGTTGCTCAGCCAGCAACAGAGTATTGTGTGTATCTTGTATTTTTATATAACCTATTCTGTCTTTGTTTCTTATTTTCTTTTATAAAAATCACCATATTTCTTTCTTTCCATTTCTTCTTTCTTTCTTTTGCAATCCTTCTTTTTTCATCCAATTTTTCTTTTATTTTTTCCTTTTCTTTATTTCTTTTTCCTTTGCAATCATCCTTTTGTCTTTATTCCTTTACCAATCATTCTTTTTCTTTATTTCTTTACCAATCTTTCTTTTCTTTCTTTCTTTCTTTCTTTTGCAATACTTCTTTTTTCATCCAATTTTTCTTTTATTTCTTTCCTTTTCTTTATTTTTTCTTTCTTTCCTTTGCAATCATCCTTTTGTCTTTATTCCTTTACCAATCTTTCTTTCTTTCTTTCTTTTCCAATCCTTCTTTTTTCATCAAATTTTTCTTTTTCTTTCTTTTCTTTTTCATTCTTTATTTCTTTCCTTTCTTTTTCTTTCTTTTCCATTTCCTCTCTTTCTTTTCCTTTCCTTTTGTTTGTTTCTTTTGTTCTTTCTTTTAATATCTTTCCACTTCGTTTCTGCAAATATTTAGGGTTCATTTTCAAGAAAAGCAAAAAACAAATAATGGTAAAATGATTCCCAATCTTGGGAAGCCACAATCTAAATCTATTTAAATTTATTTACATATGTATTTGTACATGTGTGCAAGAAACTATATGTATATGTACAGATGTATGTGGTGTGTGTATATATATATATATAAAATTATATATAACTCTACAATATAAAACAATACACATAGCTAAAATAGGTTGCAGTAAATGTAAAAGAGATCAATGTCCAAAATAGGCACAGCTACGATTTGGTAACTATTAGGAATGCCATAAAAACATTTGGAAAATAATGACTAAAAGTTTGACACTGCGAACAAACCTCAGGCATCATTTATGTCTTTCTTTCTTATGACGGTTTTTATTGTGTTCCTTATATATCTAAAATGTATCTATTCCTTATATATCTAAAATGTATCTATTTCATACATATCTAAACTGTATCTACTCCTTATATATCTAAAATGTATGTATTTCCTATATATCCAAAATGTACCTTTTCTTATATATCTAAAATATGTCTATTCCTTATACAGTCAACAATGAAATTATTCGTATACCCATCAATTTTTAATCTTTTTATCCATTTCTCAGAATCTAATGTCCGTATGATGCCATGTTTTTTTATATGTTAATAAGCACAAAAAAGGAATATAAAACTCAATTTTCAGAACAACAGGTTAAATACAACAAATTTTTCAGATGAATTATGCAAAATAGGAAAAGACAAAATTATTGATACAGTATGAAAAATAGAAAATTAAACAATTTTCACAATAGTGAATATCATGGCCTCTCATCTTTCTAACTTGCTGCAATCATTTTCTGAATTTTTTGATGAGATTTGAACAAGTCTTTTCTGGGATTTTCTTCCATTCTTCAATGGTTACACGTTCTAATTCCTGAAGGTCTTTTGGTGATCAACAATTTATTTGTTCTTTCAATTCTTGCCATAGATTTTCAATAGGATTCAAGTCAGGACGCATTGAAGGTCATGACTGAACTATAATCTTTTCCTGAATCCATACAGTCGCTGATTTAAATGTATATTTGGGATCATTATCTTGCTGAAAACTAAATCACCGACCTAGATGAGGATTTTGCACTGATAATTGTAGATTTTCATCTAGAATTTGGATATAGTCTGCAGCTTTCATTCTTCCTCTTATTACAAGTAATTGTCCTGTCTCTCTCGAGCTAAAACAACCCCAAAACATCATTGAGCTGCCTTCATGTTTTAATATTGCCACTGTGATCTTTGGGAGGAAAGCCTCACTTTTCTTGCACCAAATCTTCATCATCATTATATTCAAAAAGCTCTATTTTTATTTCATCACTCCATAGTACTTATTCCCAAAAGCAATTTTCTTTGTTGAAGAACATTTTGGCAAAATTAAACCGAGCAACAATGTGACATGGTTTGTGAATAGGGGTTTGTCATGGTCAGTTTGCATTCAAACCATTTCTATTTAAACAATGTTGTATGTGCGAGTACTTACACTGATACCCATTGTATCCAAATTTTTGGCAATGTTTTTCAAAAAAACCCTTGGGCTTATATTAATCTCACAACACAGTTTTTGTGTAGTTCTCGTTGACACTTTGGTTTTCTTCCATGTCTAGGCAAATTCTCTGCCATGCCAAACTGGTTAAACTTCTTCATAACGGACTCTACTGTAGATCTAGAGAAATAGACCTTGAAATAGTTTCTGTAAGTATTTCCTGACTTGTGGAAGTTAATATTTTTCTGCCTGAAGTCAACGCTAACCTCCTTTGTCTTCCCCATCGTGTTATTAACATAAGAATAACAATGGTGACACTCTATGCACCACGTCATGTTCTTTGCTGGAATTATCACAAATATTCTACTGAATAAATAGTCTAGAAGGCTTCATTGATGAAATAATTATATAAATTACTTATACCGACATGAATCAATTAATTTAAAGCAATATTTTCTACTGTATGAATAATTTTGTCTTTTCCTATTTTACATAATTCACCTGTCAAATTTGTTGCATTTAATATATTCTTCTGAAAATCAGGTTTTATATTTCTTTCTTTGTGCTTATCAACATATAAAAAAATCTGGCATCATATAGGCGTTAGATTCTAAGAAATGGATAAAAAGATTCAAAATTGATGGGTGTACGAATAATTTCATCATTGACAGTATATCTAAAATTTATCTATTTGTTATATATCTAAAATGTATCTATTCGTTATATATCTTAAATGTTTAGTCCTGAAGACAACAGTTGTCGACTTTGCAAGATGAAGGTTGTTTCAGCAATTCAGAACTGCCTCCAGTGTGAAGATTATCTCCTCAAAGTACATTTTAAAAGTGCATCCATAATTCTTGTTGTACATGAGCTGCTTCCCATTCAGATGCCTTTCCAGCCAACTTCATAAATCCTGTCAGAATATAACGTGGCATCCTGGCAAATGAATTATGACCAAAGTTGTCACATTGGCTCACCTGATGATTTTAGGGATATGCTTTTAACTTAGTGGTTATCTTCGGCACCTGGTTAAGTTCTTTGTATTTTTGGTAAAGTTCCAATTACACTTCTTGTTTTTTCAGGGTTTTTCACCAGTTTTTGCGTAATTTCCTTTTTTGCAAACTCAGGAGCCTTGAAAGTGAACACTTGTTTTTATGAGATTTTTAATGAAATGTTAATCATAATAAACTAATGTTGACATCTAGAGAAAAGATTCTTGTTGATTTGTATTGGAAGCAAACAGAGAGACATTTCTAAACATGCAAGGCTAAAACATGTCTGTCTTATGGTGTAAAGAAGTTAAGTTTTACTAGATAGGATACAAAAACAGATTGTAGTGAGGAAATGAATGCCAGTGTAACTTAACTGAAACATTATTCAACTTAGAATGTAGTGTGTCCTACTGGACTTATTTAAAAACAGAATGTATATAATCCATACCAAACAGATGTAAGTTAAATTTATTTAAATATTATCTAAAAAAATATAATCACCTTTATTTTTAATAACTGCAGCTCAACAGGAAGGCACATTTTCAGTCTGGCATTAAAAGAAATTAGTGATTTACTCAAAAAAGTGTTTTATAGAAAGACTGTTTTCAAGTGGCAATCTGTAGGTGCTAAATCTAGCAAGTATGTAGGATGTGAACAAACTTCCCCTCCTAAAAATCCTATTTTTTCTTGGATTGGTTTATTGCATAGTTTAGTCTTTCGTTGTCATGATGGCAAAATACAACTTTTCTTTTGCATTGTTCGGACCGTTGTCCTCATCTGTATTGTCATATTCATGATGTTTCAACCAATGTACACTCCGGCCTTCTTCAGGTGATACATATTGGAATTTCAAACTGAACCTTTATTTAGTCCACAGGGGTAGATTGTTCTAGTCACACATGCCATACATTTTCTGGACATCTCAGTTTCAATTAATTCCCTGTAGTAACTCAACTTTTCAAGTTCTTGTTCACCTCTGCCATGGCCAGGTATTGAACTCACAACTATTTGGGTCAAGTCACTTTTGGACCGATGTTTTTATCCACTGGATTCTCTGTCTTTTTATGAAAGCAAGATATTTTTGATATAATTCTTTGTTACAAGGTATAAACACGTGTAGTAAAGGTCCTTCCATGTTCCAGTAGTCCATAACAGATGACACTTTTATATTCCACCATGTTGTTTAGGCATTTGGTAGTAAGAGAAAGGAATAACAAAGATTAGATTTTGAACAACGTTTATTGTTAGTATGTCGTACAGAGTCATTGAAAGATGGGTGGAATGTCCATTTCAGTGTCCAATCATCAAGATGGCAGTCAGACACAAGAGAAGTGCTGGGAGTTGACCTAATTCTTGCGTGGGTTTGGAGTGAGGTCACAGGATATGATCAGGGGATATTGGTTGATTGAGGTCACAGTGGTAGGTTGTTTTCATTGGTTGGTAGGCCTGTTCTATGAAACGGGTGATGTTGGATTGGCATGGTTGATAGGACAGTTCTGTTGAATGAGGCCACAGTGGTAACTGGGAAGGGAATGCCTTGGGAATAAGTTGAATAGGTCGAGGTGATGGCAGTGGGTTGCTCGGGCAATGAGGTGTTGTTGGGTTGGTATGGTTGGTAGGCCTGAGTAGGCTGTGGTGACAGCAGTGGGTTGCCAAGGTGGTGTCAGATTGGTGTGGTTGGTATTTGTCAAGGTGACGACATTGGCAATGATGAAGGCTTATAGATGGGAGGTGTGGCAGTTGAGACATTATCCTGACAGTATTTGCTGAGGTGACAATGAAGGCTTGTAGCTAGGTGGAGTTGAGATCTTATCAAGTTAAAGCTGAATAGTCAAACTGGTTAGACAAACCTGGGAGTGGTAATGGTTGTAGAGAGGATCAGTCATGTGGTTGGGGGGTCACAGAAACAGTTGTGTCAGTGTCAGCAGCACCCTGCTTAAAGGCCGGTGGCTGCAACTGTGAACATCATTCTAAGAGACCTGCTTTTAAGCAGTTCTGGTAGTCGCCAGGAGCATTTCTTTTTCCGGCAGGAACATTCAAGATTGGTCACTACTGGGGCTTGCATGGAGCCTATTGTGCAGAAAATAATTTTTTTATTTCATTCTCTTCATGGCATTCACATCACATACATGCAGAATGTATCAGAAAGAAATCTAATTGTGACAGAGTGTAACAGCTTGCACAGATCTGAGATTGATTCATAGGCAGCGAGTTAAGTAAAGTTGGGAATGAGATGATTTCTGGCAAAGACAGAATGGTTTGCTGGTCCTGTTGAGTTTGATAGTCCTTTGCTGCAGATGTGAATTGTTGTATCCATTTTCCCTGCTGCACGTTTCTGACACCACTTGTTTTATTAAGTGTTTGGTAGTGAGAGAAAGGAATAATGAGGATTAGATTTTGAACAAAGTTTATTATTAGTAGGTTGTACAGAGATGTTGAAAGATGGGTGGAATGTTCGTTTCAGTGGCCAATCATCAGGATGGCAGTTGGGTATGAGGAAAGTGCTGGGAGTTGACCTAATTCTTGTGTGGGTTTGGTGGAAAGCCACAACATATGGTCATTGCATGTTGCTTGATCGAGGTTGTGGTGCTAGGCTGTTTTCATTGATTGGTAAGCTTGCTCTGTGGAACAGGAGTGACATCAGATTGGCATGATTGGTAGGTCTGTTCTGTTGAATGGGGCTGCAGTGGCAATGACAAAGGGAATGTCATGTGAACAAGTCAAGTAGGCTGAGGTGACGAAGTTGTTGGATTGTCATGGTTAGTGTTCTGTTTAATGGGGCCATGGTGGTGACTGTTAAGGTAATGCCTTGTAAATGAGTCTAGTAGGCTGAGGTGGTGGTGGTGGGTTGCTGAGGTGGTGTCAGGATGGTTGGGGTGGCTGGTATTTGCTGAGGTAATAGTGTCGATGATGATGAAGGCTTGTAGCTGGGAGGTGTTGAAGTTGAGATAGCCAAGGTGGTTAGTCATGCTTGGATGTGGTAATGGTCATTGAGAGGTGCAATCATACTGAGAGGTGGTGATGATGTTCATGGTGGCAGTGGCGGTGGCAGCAGTAGCACCCTGCATGATGACCAGTGGCCTGCCAGGTTGCAATTGCGAAGGTCATTCTCAGAGACCTGGTTAAAAGCAGGTCTGATAGTCCCCAGGGGCATCTCTTTTTCTGGCAGGATTGGCCACTGCCTGAGCTTATCTGTAGACCAGACATGATATGTGGATCCTAATGAACACAAAATAACTTCTTTTATTTCATTGTCTGCGTTTGTGGCGTTAACATCTGACCAGCATGCAGAATGAATCAAAAAGAGATCTAATTTTGATGGAGTATAACGATCACATAAAAATTGAAGTACTTCTGAGGTCCTCGTTTGATGCACATACTGGGTTTTTATTTGGTGATAACTACTGTCTTTTTCATTTTCTGTTCATATGCAAAACCCATTTGTTAATATCTGTAAGAAGGCAAACCAAAAATAAAGTGGTTTCGATTATGAAAGTGAAAGTTAATGAGGAATCCAAATTCTATCTTGAGAAGTATTCCCAATGAAAATCTGAAATGCATTAAAAACAGGATAGGCACAAATACAAAAGACAATAAACTAATTCTAGACACAGTTTCCTACTATTCAACCATGGTTCTGCCTTAGTTGGTTGGTTAACTCTTAATTCATAGTGAATAACACCTTTTTTGGTTTACCAAATCAGGATAATTTGGATGTAATGTTTCAATTTCACAATTAATTTGCTCACAGTTTGTAATGAAAATTCTTCCATGCTCGGTTATAGGGAACTAATATATGCTAATGTGCTTCAAATTTATGTATTTTCTTTTAGTATTGGGTCATACCAATAAAAGGAAAGGTAATAGATGCTACTTTTCATAT
Source organism: Acanthosepion esculentum (assembly GCA_964036315.1). Taxonomy (NCBI): domain Eukaryota; kingdom Metazoa; phylum Mollusca; class Cephalopoda; order Sepiida; family Sepiidae; genus Acanthosepion; species Acanthosepion esculentum. The sequence goes on from OZ038503.1 coordinate 9,944,225, forward strand.
TCTGCCAAACACATCGTCTCTCATTCTGTAATAACCACTATGCTTTATATTACAAAATCTGTTACAATGCAATGAAAATAAAAAAAAATGGTTGACATTACTCATTAAAAGAGAAGAATGATTTGCTTGGTTCTCAAGAAAAACCTAAAGAGGGCCCCAAATTCCCTTTTTACAAATTCTCCAGTTCAAATCTGAACACTAGATTGTAAGCAACAGACTCAGGCTGGATTATCCTTTAATCTAGTATAAGCTTCAGCCTAGGGCCTCTGAAGCTTTTATAAAGCAATGATTTTCATTTTCTAGATCTTATAACTTCTAAATATTTTCATGAAATAAAGCGATATTAACAACTCAGGAAGCAAAGCAAGGGAAAGAATGTTTTAGTTTGTGTCAATGTATTTCAAGTAGATAACATATTTGATCCGAGTTTAGAATGTTTAAATCTTGGAAATTTTATAAAGCAATGATATTAACTTTTTAGATGTTATAACTTCTAAATAGTTTCATAAACTGAAATGATATCAGTATGACAAACTCATATTTATTTTGTTTGTTATAATGTTTGTTATAAAAAAACCTCTCCTTTTTTTACCATATTTGTGATGAAATATGTGCTGAATTGTTTTGCAATAAATAGTAAAATAGTGGTACTTCTTAAAGAATATCTTTATTGAGAAAGAAAAGCTATCTATTCTAATTTATTTAAAGAACTTACAAAGCTATGTAAATCATATAAAATTTATCACAAGTAAAAAATATTCAAGATGGGCATTTCAGAGTTAGAGAGAGGGGGCACCATCTGAGAAAGACTCCATAATTTCATTAGCTAAGGGGCCCCAAATGGTCATATTCCAGAACTAAATACATTTTTACATAAAAGAGATACTAAACTAATTCTAGAAACTGTTTCCTCCCTTTCAACTTTGGTTCTGCCTTGGTTGGTTGAGACTTAATTCATAGTGAAACATTTAATTACATTCTGAACATCATAAGATATGTAGTATCAGTAAAACATTCCATACATACTATACTCTGATACAAGGCAGAAGTGCTGCAGAGCAACACTTTGAATACAGATTTAATATAGATTCCGATACAAATACACGAGTGCCAATCTGTCTGTAAATAATCCTGTCATACTCCACCAGCCAAAATGATTATCTGTTCACAAGCAGGGTGTCATGGGGTTAATTGAATTGGTCAAGTCAATATATTCCGATGCATATCAACTTGAGAACAACGCAGATGTCTCATTTTTCTTTTGTATTCATGAACTTTGATCATTGATATGGTAATAAAATATTGAATGTAAATATCTGATGAGTGCCAATCCCCAAAACATGACATTTGCATTAGTGTTCGTCTTTGGACAGGTTGGAGAGACATTCATTTTTATAAGAATTTATTGCATAATTCTACAAAAAACCCTCTTATAGAAAATTTTGCAACAGACTTTGTTAAATAATTTTAAGTACAGACCATGATATGTGAGAAACTAAAACTGTATATATGACTAACTTGACTATATATATATATATATATATAGATATGTGTGTGTGTAGATATGTATGTGTGTATGTGTATACGTAGATATATATGTGTGTGTGCGTAGATATATATGTGTGTGTGTAGATATATATGTGTGTGTGTGTGTGTATAGATATGTGTGTGTGTGCATAGATATATGTGTGTGTATAGATATGTGTGTGTGTGCATGCATAGATATATGTGTGTGTATAGATGTGTGTGTGTGTGTATAGATATATGTGTGTATGTGTATAGATATATGTGTGTGCATGTGTGTATAGATATATGTGTGTGTGTGTATAGATATGTATGTGTGTGCATGTGTGTATAGATATGTGTGTGTGTATAGATATGTATGTGTGTGCATGTGTGTATAGATATGTGTGTGTGTATAGATATGTGTGTGTGTGCATGTGTGTATAAATATATATGTGTGTGTGTGTATATAGATATATATATGTGTCTGTGTATATAGATATGTGTGTGTGTATATAGATATATATATGTGTCTGTGTATATATATGTGTGTGTGTGTATATAGATATATATATATATATATATATATATAATTCTAACCCTACCAGAAACTTGTAATATGATTTCTGCACATTTCTGCTCACAAAAATTAAAATAATAGAAGCAATTTTAGAAATTCCTTTGAACAGAGAGAAGAGACATTCACTTTTATAATATTTATTCTGTTATTCTTCAAAATTCCTCTTTTACAAAATTTTGCAACAGACATTGCTAAATAATTTAAGTACAGACCGTGAGAAACTAAAACTGTATATATTACTAACTTGACTATATATATATACATACATACATACATACATACATACATACATATATATATATATATATATATATATATATATATATATATATATATATTGTAACAGAGCACATTCATATTATAACAGAGTGTGTATCCTGCTTATTTACAAAATATCATAAATATCAATTACATCAATTTTTTGTCTTAGCAATTAACTGCTGAAGATGGTCTTGGATGACATTGAATGTACTTGGACAATTAAAAGAAATTTAAAAAAAACTATGGTGCCTTCCTTAATGAATTTAATATCAACAGTAAGAAATCCATCAGAGAATTTTCTAGAATTAACTTAAAAATAAATATCTATATTATGTCCAGATTATTCAAACAAACATGCTTGAATGAAGATAAGGTGCATAAATATACATATATACATATATGCATACACACACACATATATATATATATATATATATATATATATGTATATATATATATATATATATATATATATATATATATATATATATATATATATATGAGACTTAAAAATAGAACATAGATTTAAAGAAGGGAGGGAAAGTTGGAACATGAATAAAACAAGAGGAGGGAAAGTTGGAACACGATTAAAATAAAATAAATTTTAATTGTAAATAATTAATAAAATGATTATCAATTTCCACAAGAGTATAAAATGGATAAAAAGAAACTCACAGTTCCTCGACCAATCGTAAGGAGTGCATGAAATGCTCCTTTTGTCTACATAAGCTCAGCTGCTAAAATTTTATATGCGCAGCCTCAAGGACTCCGAGGTTGTAAACCAAGTGAGCACTATGTAGAATAGAAAACTTTGTGTCCTCATATTCAGCGGCACAGTCAGGACTGTCCAGCAAATGCTGCCCATTTGATTAATCAAGGGGCTGTGAGTTTCTTTTTCCATTTTATACTCTTATGAAAGTTAATCATTTTATTAATTATTTACAATTAAAATTTATTTTATTTTATTAATATTCCAACTTTCCCTCCTCTTTCGTTATTATTGTTGCATCTTGATTGTTTTGTATTTTGCCAACAATTGCCTTTGAAAAAGCTTTGGCTGAAAGGAACCAAAGTTAGAAAATGATGTCAGTTTTCTTTATATATATATATATATCCAAGTGTGGGATTGGTATATACGAAGTAAATTCCAATAACCAACAATTATTATTCTTTAAAGAGTGCTCAATACAGAGTAGAGCAGAGATAAACATTTATTTATTTAAATATTATAACATAAATATGTTATAAAATCACTACAAAACTAGCCATTTTGTTTCAACACTTCTGGTGTCTTATCAAGTGATGATGCTGAATGTAGAATAAATGGTTTTAAAAGTTTCAAATTAATTAACGATCCTTCGCTCGGGGTAAACGCTGTTACATAATTTCAATGAAAAAATAAATTAAATAGCATATGTATTTTTTATTTTTATTTTTTTCTCTTCGGTAATTCTACAATTTAAAATTTAATAGAGATTTGATTTAGATTTCTAAATAGGTAATTTTTTACTTTTAATTTTAATTTCAAATTTTATAAATCTTTTAATATCTATGATAACCCTGCTTAGTTGTCAAATTTTTCAAATTACCATATACTTGTATTTTGATTGGTCACTCTAGCTTATGTAACAGCGTTTACCCCCAGAGAAGGATCGTTAATTAATTTGAAACTTTTAAAACCATTTATTCTACATTCAGCATCATCACTTGATAAGACACCAGAAGTGTTGAAACAAAATGGCTATTTTTGTAGTGATTTTATAACATATTCATGTTATAATATTTAAATAAATAAATGTTTATATATATATATATATATATATATATATATATATATATATATATATATATATATATATATATATATATATATAATCCTAACCTGACTGGAAACTTGTAATGTGCATTATGGAAAATAAGCTTCAGTGGTGTTAACAAAAAATTCAAATAATATAAGCAATTTTAGGAACTTTAGGCATGTTTGAAACACACCACAACCAGGCTTTATTTGTTTTCTGTCTTTGTGTGGCCAAACAAGATAAAAAGGCAGCCTATATCTGATCTTGAAGATTCATATATAATTATTCTTGTAGGCATCTTATAGATCTTTCTACTCTTTCAGTTTTGTGTATGACCCCAACTTAGTTTCATCAAAGCATTGTCAGGTAGCACTGTTAAGCACATATGCAAAAAGGGAACACTTCATTTCTTCTTTCTCTCTTTTAGCATACAACAGACATAACAACACCATTGGGAACTTCTCTTTCTCACCTGCACGCAGGTGCGTATATCATCGACACAATTCCTAACGTTTCATGTCAACATTTTTTTTGTGTGGATATTAGTATATTTCTTCTTTGTTAGTCAGTTATATGAAAAACAAATCATTCAATCTCAAAAGATCACTGAAGTTAAGCAATGTCAAGACTGGTCAGTACTTAGATGGGTGATCACTTCAGAATACCAGGTGCTGTAAGGTTGGATATGTGGGTAATGTAATGGATAAGGGCTCAGAAGAGTTAATCAGACAGATGATTTTCTTCTGTCATTCATTTATTCAAAACTGTCAAGTAGCTTCCTTGGTGGTTTCTCCTTGCTTTTACTCTGCACTGTAAGATTTATAATCAGAAGGCTTTCTTTCTTTCTCCTCTTTCTGTGAGAGTGGGGACTTATTTTAATAAAATTTTCTGTATTTCAAATGTTCTCACCATAGTATTTACAACATTGATTTTTTGGACCAAATCTTTGCCATTTCAAGTCTTTTCTTTATTGGCAGGAAAACCATGATTTTTAAAACCCTAGTTTGTAACTCATTCATTTCTTGGACCAGATCTTGGCCATTTCAAGTTTTTTCCTTATTGTCAGGAAAACCTTGATTTTTAAAACACCAGTTTGTAACTCATTCATTTCTTGGACCACATTTTTGCCATTTCAAGTCTTTTCTTTATTGTCAGGAATACCATGATTTTTAAAACCCTAGTTTGTAACTCATTCATTTCTTGGACCACATTTTTGCCATTTCAAGTCTTTTCTTTATTGTCAGGAATACCATGATTTTTAAAACCCTAGTTTTTAACTCATTCATTTCTTGGACCACATCTTTGCCATTTCAAGTCTTTTCTTTATTGGCAGGAAAAGATTGATTCTTCAAACCCCAGTTTGTAACGCATTGATTTCTTGGTTTGCATCTTTGCCATTTAAACTCTTATTAACAGGAAAAACGTTGATTTTTAAATCTCCAATGTGTAACTCATTGATTTCTTGGACCACATCTTCAAGTCTTTTCTTTCTAATTCTAAAAAATCCCTATTTTAGAAAAGTTTGCAACTGCCTTTGTCAAATAATTTTAAGTACAAACCATGGTAAGTGAGAAACTAAAACTGTATATATTATTAACTTGACTATATATATATATATATATATATATATATATATATATATATATATTGTAGCAGACCACATTCATACATTGTTAAAATAATTATAACAGAACACTTATCATGCTTATTTACAAAAGATCAGTGCTATCAATTGCATTAATGCTTTGTCTTAGCAATTTGCCACTGAATTTTAAGTCTTTTTTTATTGTCAGGAAAACCTTGATGCTTAAATCCCCAGTTTGTAACTCATTGATTTCTTGGACCACATTTTTGCTATTTCAAGTCTTTTCTTTATTAACAGGAAAACTTTGATTTTTACTCCGCAGTGTTTCGCTCATGACTTTCTTGGACCACATCTTTGTCATTTGAAGTCTTTTCTTTATTGGCAGGAAAATCTTGATTTTAAATTTTTAAATCATCAGTGTGTAAGTCCTGATTTGTGCTGTCTTTTTGTTTACAGTCATTCTATTTTTATAATGAATGGTTTGTTTCTTTGCTTTTCTCAACTATTTTGTCTAAAGTTTTCTTTTTCAGTTTTCCTTCTATTTCAGCAATCAATGAATGTGAAAGCAGTGTAATTGAAAGCAACTTGTAATGAAGAATCAAAAAGCTGATTTCAAATTACGCTTGGGTTTGTTACATTCAAATTCATACAAATGCCCTTGGGTAAGATAGAAATCCCACTTGCTATGGGCTAAATAGTAGGACTTGTGCCTGGAACAATCATTGTCATACTAAAAATAAAATATTCACCTGCAAGAAATAATTTTTCTTACAATCCTAAATATATTTCAGGTTGATAAGCCATAAAAAAGCAAATCAGTCTGCTATTAACACAGTGTCATCTGCATATTTTCTATTGTTAAGATTATGTCCGCTAATAATAAATCTTGATAGGTCATTTTCTTAGGATCATCTTGTCCTACAAGTTAAATACATTTGATGAGAAAACATGTCCTTGTTGTAGACCTCTTTCCATTTTCGTACTTTCATTAAATTCTTTTTTTGTCATCTGGAAACTGTTTGTTTCTAGCAGTGATCATAGATTACTTGAATATCTTTGCCATGTAAATAAAGCTTTTCTAACATTTCAAGTAGCTCTTCAGCTTATCAAATGCCTTTGTGTATTCTATAAAGCATATGTATAGGTCTTTCTGCACTTTTGTTGCTTGCTCTGCTAGCATTCTGACAATGAAAATTATATGTCTTATTTTAATGTCTTCAACAAAGTGACTTTATGTTTACTCTATTTTTGTTCTAATTCTGTTAAAGACTCTATTCATTAGAATCCTCAGTCTCTTTGGCTAGTGGGCTCTTCCAGTATTTCACTGCTGTCATATATTTCATCACGTCTGTAACTTTATCAATTTTCAATTCATTTAAGGCTATTAGTATCTCCATTTCAATCTCATCTGACTCTACTGATTTGTTCCTCTTTGGCGAATCTTAGTGATTATTGCCCTCTACAACTTCCTTTAGTTTGTAGCTCTTAGCAATCATTGTAATTTTCCTATTCCTCCTAGTGCCTGTTCTGTAACTACTGGAAGAGCTCATATGTTCTGTGAGTGTCAAATTCTCCAAGCCTTCTTTTCTCATTATGTGTCCCTTAAATTTCAATTTTCTTTCTGATTTTATATATAATTGTTTAAGTTTTCTTTAAGATTTCCACAGTGATCATATGTTCTGTCCAAAATGTTCTCAGCTTCCTTCTGTAGAACCATATTATTATTGCCTCAAATCTGATCTTCATCTATGAGGAAATTCTCAACTATTGACAGCTATAAAAGGTCTAATAAAAAAAAAAGTATTGTGACTGTTGCTATGGTAACAGAACTAAAGTATGCAGTGTAAAGCCACTTGGTACAGATAGATCTTGATCGCTCACTTCCGTTGTTTATAGCAGTGCTTGGAAGGAAAGTGTGTAGAGTGTGGTCGTCTCACCACACCACCAGAGGTTCCATCAGTGGCCATGGCTTTTACAGCAGTTTGGAGCTAAGGACAACATTCCTAAGTCCAACAATCCCCATATTCCCCATAGCTTTGCTCCATACAACTTTTTCCTCTTTCCAAAATTCAAATCCCACTAGAAATTAATATGATTTCAAGATGTCAAGGAAATCCAAGAGAATGTCACAAGGCAGCTGCTCACTATCCAAAAAGTGCCAGGAATGCTTCCATCAATGGAAATGATGCTGAATAAAGTGTGGGGATTCAGAAGGTGACTACTTTGAAGGAGATTAAATGATGAATTGATATTTGTTATAGTTTTCTTTTTATAGCACCAATCCCAAACCTTTTTTTCATAAAAAAAAACATTGTATATTATATTTATGCGTAAAAGTGCTCAATATCATGGATAGAGTACACTGTCATGTGTAAACATAAGAGTGTACATTGAGGCTATTGCCGAGTGGCGACAGTCTGTTTCATGCTTCAATGCAATCTTCAGGCCTTGTAGAGTAAACATCAGTGTTCACTTATATATATATATATATATACATAATAGATATACATTTCTTTTCCTTACTGGTAGCACAACTCTGAGTTTCATGCATGATGCAATTGTCAGGTGCTGATGGAAAAATGACAATTGCATCATTTAAATATTGATATTTATACTGTACTGTAAAGATAGTGGAGCAGTTCATTTATGTTGGGGTGTAGAGTGTGATCATCTCATCACACAGCAGATGTTCCATCAATGACCATGGCTTACACAGCAGATTTTGGTGAAGGAAAACATTCCTCAGTTTCAACAACCGCCATAATATCCAGATTTCACCAACTATAAAATCAAATCTCATTTGAAAGGAACAAGATTTCAAGACTTAGAAGAAATCCAAGAGATTGCGACAAGGCAGCTGCTTGCTATCCCAAAAAAGGAGTTCTTGGAATGCTTCTATGAATTGAAATGATGCTGAATAAAGTGTGTGGATTTAGAAGTGAACTACTTTGAAGATTAAATGCTGAATTCATGTGTGGTGTAATTTTTTTTTATAGCACCAGTCTTGATACTTTTTTGATCAGTCCTCGTATAAAATGTTTCTTATTACTCGGAAGATCATTACTCTATTTTTTTGTTAATTTTCTTTTTCTTGATATCTTGTTTAGCTTTAGGAAAGCATCTTTTGCTATTTCAGTGCATGGTTAGGATTTCAATCTCTGTACATTTCTCAGGAAGCCATTCATATTTTGCTTGCATGCACTTATTTCTAATGTTTTTTGTTTGACATCAAATATTCTATGTCATTTCTCGGCATTATATTCTGTCTGTCTTATTTTTGCGCAGTGAATTTCACCCATCATCCAATTATTTTTCCTTTTTATTTCTTCGGGATGACTTCATTACATATTTATTCTTTAATGTCATTTTTCCAATTCCATTGTCATGATGGTTGATAAATATACTGTCGTATTAACTGGAATACTGAATTCTGATAATTCAAAATCTTACGTAAATTTTAAGAACGATGTCTGGAAGAATTTTTAACTAAATAATATAAAGTCTTTTATATGCAAAGAATAATAAACAGCTGATCATCTGATCGATCATCTGTATTTTTATTATTTGATGAGTAGATTCAAAACTGATGAAAGAAAAATCAGAGAAAAAAAGTAAGTATATTCCAATACTATTGTAATATATATATAAATTATAGGTGCGAATTGATAAGAGTTTAAAACAATGTTTACATAATTACATGTGTTTATGTATTAAGATTTTAGATATATGCACACACACACACACACGTATATATATTTCCTACTACACCAAATATATACCCGAGGTAACAGCAAAATTGTTCAAATCATGTTACAAGATCCCACAAAATGTTTAATATCTAAAAAAACGATTAAGCTAACCAAGTTTCTTTTTCCAGGTTTTCAGATAAGACGTTTAATCATCTTGACACAATTTTTTTTTTTTTTTTTTTTTAAGCTTATCACCCCAAGCAAGGCTGGAAGCCACTAGCGCATAAGGGGTTACAGAAGGTTTGGAGGAAGAGCAGATAGGAGTGGTAAAGGAGAGGATGTGGAGAAAGATAGTTGATCGATCAAGGCAAGGGGGTTACAGAAGATTTGGAGTGAGAGCAGATAGGAATGAAAGGTGAAAGGATGTGGAGAAGGGAAGTGGATAGATCAAGGCAACTGGAGATGTCGATTGACATTACACTTAAATAGTTGGAGATTGTATTTGTCAGGGAAACAGGAATAAGGAAGGGAGTTCCACAGGCGAGATGTCCGAGACATGAAACTATTGGAGTAGAAGATACATCTACATAAGAATCACTGGTAAGCCCTTTGAGTTATTCAGCTAGGAAGAGAAGAGGTTAAAATCATTTCGTGTCAGCCCCACATGAGTGATGCTGAGAGGAAAAAGATCATCAGGCCTTCAGTAACATTTATACTCTGGCTTCTATCTTCAAAGTTCATTCAAGAACCATCAAGAGAACAATGAATAAGTTTAAAAAAGAGGGAACAGTAGAGAGGAACACTGAATCAGGAGGGCACAAGAGGAAGAGGGATCATCATTTCAACTTAGAGTCAAAGTGATCAATTAGAAAAGATCCAACTTAATTCATAAGACGTTTGGCACGTGAGAGAGGAGTTTCAGCTATGACAGTCCAAAGAGCAATGGAAAAAGACTTGCAAATGAAATCATACATGAAACTTGTGAGGCACCTTGTAACTCCAGGACAGAAAGTTAGAAAGGGTTAAGATAATCTTGAATAAGTTGGAAAATGAACCTGGAATAATATATATATATATAAACTTTATTTTAATACATTATGAGCTTCCAATCCTTAGCTATGATTAATTAATGGTGAACATGTCATTTTTGTTTATGATCGATTTCACGCTCCAAAATTATTCTTACATTTAACAATATCTCATTGCTAAAAAAACACTCTTTCGGACTGCACAATCTTTCGATGTCACATTACTACCTGGAATTTAACAAAAACACACTGAAATGTCTACCTGATGATGGTCATTCAAAACGACTGAAAGCCCGGCTAGTAGAAAAAATAAGACCTGATAAAACCGGAATTTATAAACAAGGATCATACCATTCATTAACGGATTCGAAGTTGATTGTATTTTATTATTAAATATTGTTTGCGAGAGTGATTCTTGCCGTATAATTAGCTTCAGTATTTGTTTTTCGTTTGAATGATTTACGTTATATATATATATATATATATATATATATATATATATATATATATATATAAGCATAGTGGTTAGAACATTTGTTTTCTACCATGGGACCTGGATTATGAATCTCGCCATGGTCGATTTGTCAGGTAGGTAACTTCTTGATGTTATTGAACTGAAGGAGGTGATCCTAGCATGCGGCACAATTGAAAACAGATTGATCTAAACCTTGAGAATCAAATGGTGTAGATGAAACCTTTGGAAGGTGCCAATGCTAGCATGAAGTCACAAGTCATCGTGACTGAGTTTGGCCATCTTCAGACTGTTGATCATGCTAGATAATGCACTCTCTCCCATAAACTTTAACAAAGCCTGCTTAATATAGTTGCAGTATAAACCACAGGTGGGCTCTGTGGGTGTTGACAAAACCCACATGTGCCTGAGCTGCAATAGAGATTAGCTTTTCACCCATTAGATGGCCATCTTTGGACAACAAGTGGCTGTGCTATTTTGAGATATATAAGCCTGTACCCAGTGCTAAAATCATTAAAGAAGTGTTACTTAGGAGATCCCCCTACAATTCTTGTCTTTTCATTATCAGTCTGGTATGTAAATATGTAATTTTGAGATCATTTAAAATGTTAATATCTGAGCAACTACATCTCTCAATTTAAATAACGTTCATGTTGAACAACAAAAGATTTATTTGTCAAAATTTGAATGAAACATTCAAAGGGACGTAGATTTTATCACCAATTCCAAAAGGCTTCACAAATGTTCCATATATGCACCACCTGTGACACGACACACATCAAGTCGGTAGTCCAGCTCCTGCCAAATATGTTGTAGCATGTCTTGTGTAACATTCTCCATTGCCTCAGTGATTATCTGTTTAAGTTCCTCTAGACTTGTAGGAAGATATAGACCTGTCCTTTCACATAAGAAAAAAGAAATCACAAGGTGTCAATTCTGATGAACAGAGTGGCCATTTCAGCAGCACATTGTCATTATCACTGGCATGTCTGGTCCGTCTTCCAAGTAGATTCTCATTCAGGTACTTCCACACAGTCATAGTTAGTTTTTACACATTTTGTTAAAATTAGAGATCATTTGTGCAAAAATTGGCTATATTTTGGGGGGACACCCTGTATATCAGATCTGCCATCTGTATATAAGTTTGGTTGAAGGCCAATGGAAGTACTTAAAGATGATTTTAATTTAATTTTTCTATGGTTTGAAACATATATCTGCTTTCCTGACAGATTTTGAACATAAATTGTACAAAATCATCACAGTGTTATCGTCTTTCCCAAGCCATTGGTGGGTGGTGTCATGAATAGCATCTTGGAATGAAAAATCAGAGTCTAAATTCCACTCGGGTTCATTGCATTCATTTACACCCATCTATATTTCTGAGATGAGGTATTATGTACACTATTTACATTATTCAAATTATTGTCCTGATCATTGTCACCATATTTATCATGTTTCAGCCATTGTATGCTCCAGCCTTCTTCAGGTGGTTGGAATGTCGAACTGAACCCTTATTTCGCTAACTGGGGTAGACTGTTGTAGTTCCACGTGCCATGTTTAATGGATGTCAATTATAAGTTATCTCCTGGCAATTTCCATCTGCAAGTTCTCCACTGCTTTAACTGAGTATTGAACTCATACTCTTTGGGTCCTGTCCCTGGATCTAACTAACGCCTTTATCCACTGTGCCATTTGTCCTTGAGGGCCATCTGTGTATGAATTTCTGGGTATTATAAACCTAATGTCATCATTTTACCAGTGCCCATATTACAATTTTTGCTGTTATCTTACATGTTTTTACCAGAGCTCATATTGCAATTTTTGCTGTTGTTATCGTTTTTCTCCAGCAATCCTTATTACTGGATCCCATATTGTATTCATTTCTATGCTTGGTCGGCTCAGGAGAGTTTTATGGCCTAGCATATGTGCTGATTCCTTAACTTTATGAACATGCAGAACAGAGGGGAATTGACAGGAGATAACTGATAACTGACATCCATTAAACATGGTATGTGGAACTAGAACAGTCTACCCCAGTGAGTGAATTAAAGGGTTCATTTCGACATTCCAACCACCTGAAGAAGGCCGGAGCGTACAACAGCCGAAACATTGTGATAAATATGGTGACAAAGATGAGGACAATAGTCCAAATAATGTAAATAGTGTAAATTTACACACAGAGACACATTCATGTATGAAATAATGTTTATGATAATTAGATAATATTGTCCATTTAAAATAAATGTTATTAATTGCTAAAATTATTTTGTTTATACTTTGAGCAAAAAATATATAAGTTTACAGATATTGTAGATGTCTTAAAAATGATAATTGAGCCATGCCATGTTGTAAGTAAATCTGTAACCAAATGGTAAGGCTCACCTGGCTAAAAGGTGGTTTCACAGATAAAGGGAAAACATAGATTTCAAGGTTGAAACCTGCATAGAAAATATTTGTAGGTTGTTAGAAATCTTTTGAGATAACAATTATTTAATGATTCTAGTTCTACTTTAGTTCTACTAATTAACCCATAGCAGGGAGAAGAAGGGAATTCATACCTTTGCAGGTAAGTGAATATAATGAACCCAACTAAACTGGGACTCAGATCTCCGATTTCCAGTTCTGAGCCATTATCCATTACATGACCTGCACAGTCAAGCTTACAGCAAGTAGTATATCGAAGCAGTCACCCATCTATGTACTGACCAGGCTTGACATGGTTTAACTTCAGTGATCATATGAAACCTAGTGTTTCAATCTAACATGGGCATAAGCCCATAGTAATAAGAAATAATGTATTAAAAATCTGTTAATTGCACACACACACACACACACACACATATATATGTATATATATTTATATATATATATATGTGTGTGTGTGTGTGTGTGAGAGAGAGAGAGAGAGAAAGAGCATATATAAAACAAATTAAAAAAAATAGTTCAATTTTTATAGCACTGCATAAGAAGTGAGGTACTAAACAAATGTGAAATCCATCAGACAATCATCCTAATGGGCCATATAATGAAACTTACCATCCAAATTTTGATGAATAGAGCATGCAGTAGAATTAGACTGAGAATAGGACAAGAACAGTGCGGGTTCATTAAAGACACTGGAACAAGGAATGCAATATTTATGCTCAGAATATCAGAAAGAGCAATACAAATGCGAAAGGATGTGTACTTGTAAGCGTTTGATAAATTACATTACAATGCACTGTCAGAACTGCTAGGTAACCTTGACATATTTGGAAAGGATATTAGAATACTCCAGAACCTATACTGGCAGCAAACCACCTGCATGGGGGTAGAAAATGAATTCAGTATATGAAAATAGAAAGGGATGTATGACACGGATGTCTCACTTGACATATTCAACCTTTCCATTGAGGTGATTCTGAGAGAAATAGAAGTCCTACCAGGATTCATTATTGGTGGCCACAATCATAACAACATAAGATATGCAGATGACACAGTGTTGATAACAGACACAGAAAGGAAAGTGGTTGTTAGGAAAAGGGACAGCTCAAAATGCAAATTACAAAATGGAGATGCCAAAGTCAAACAAAATGCAACAATATCTAGGAAGGGCTGTAACAGTGGAGGGAAAGTGTGACACTAAAATTCAAAGGTACGTTAAGATAGCCAAAGAGGCATTCCAAAAGCTAAGCAAAGTAATAAGAAACAGGAAAATGTTGCTATAAACAAAGAAAAGAATACTGAACTGTTATGTAATATCACTTCTCTAAAATGACAGTGAATGCTGGATAATCTCCTCAAAGATGAAGAAAAAACTTGAAGCAACAGAAATGGGGTTCTACAGAAAGATGCTGAGAATACCATGAACTAAACATGTGAGGAATGACGAAGTTTTAGAAGAACTGAAAACAAAAAGGGTATATATACATAACATCAGGAAGTGACAGTTGAAATATTTATGGCACTTAATGAGGAAAGAGGGCTTGGAATATTTGATACTCACAGGGCAGATTCAAGGCAAGAGGGACAGAGAAAAACACATACAGTCAAGAACAAAATTATTTGTATGTCCATCAATTTTGAATCTTTTTATCTATTTCTCAGAATTGAATACCTGTATGATGCCAGGTTTTTTATATATTAATAAGCTCAAAAAAGGAATGTAAGACTCAATTTTCAGAACAATAGGATATATGCAACAAATTTAACAGATGTATTATGCATAATAGGAAAAGACAAAATTATTCATACAGTATGAAAAATAGAAAAAATTGAACAAAATTATTCATACCTCTCATCTTTATAACTTGCAATCATTTTCTAAAGTTTTTGATGAGATTTGAACAAGTCTTTTCTGGGATTTTCTCCAGTCTTCAATGGTTACACGTTCTAATTCCTGAAAGTTTTTGTTGACCAACGAATTATTCAAACTTTCAATTCATAACATACTTATATAGAAAGAAAATGAGTAACTACCGACACCAAGGTTTGAGTGTGACATTTTGGACTTGTGAATATATGTTTTTCGCCAGGTGTATAAATTGCGGTGTCAGGCTACTGACTGTAGTGATTATTAAGTGGAACTATCCAGTTGAATTAGTGTGCATTATTGTACATCAATGATTTGAGTTTTGATTTAGGATTGACCGGACATTAAACCAAGCCACGCTACTAACAAGGTACTCACTGAAATGGTTATCTTTGGTAGACTCTTACTTTGTTGTTCTTGTTAAGTATTTATTTGCAGTTTTAATTAAATATGGTTTTATCTTAAAATTGAAGTCTTGAGTTTTACTTAAATGCCTCCAAAACAAAACTGCTCTCCATTAATCACCACAAGGATCCTTCCCTGCATCCCACTAGAATGTCTGAAGCTCAACTTCTCGATAGCTCCTCTCTGCGGCTGCTCAGTCTCACGCTCTCTGCTGACCTGAGATGGAACAAATACATTGAGTCAATTACTTCAT
This sequence comes from Acanthosepion esculentum, assembly GCA_964036315.1. NCBI lineage: Eukaryota > Metazoa > Mollusca > Cephalopoda > Sepiida > Sepiidae > Acanthosepion > Acanthosepion esculentum. The sequence goes on from OZ038503.1 coordinate 9,960,091, forward strand.
CCACCACAAGTAAAGTTGGCTCCATGTGCCGGGCCAGGAAATTTTTCTCCCCTCAATCGATCCTCCAAATTTACAAATCAACCATCCGCCCTTGCATGGAGTATTGCTGCCATATATGGTCTGGAGCCCCTTCTGTTTGCCTCGGGGTTCTTGATAAGATCCAGAGATGGGTATGCAATGTAAATGGCCCTGATCTGGCTTCTCACCGCAGTCTCTTTCTCACAGATGCGCCGTCGCCTCTCTTTGTCTCTTTTACAAGTACTTCCATGGTAATTGCTCCGATGAGCTGCTATCGCTGGTTCCCAGGCTCCATGAATTCAAGTGTCCTACGAGGCTGGCATCCCGTTCCCACCCTTTCACTGTTGAAACTGTTAAATGTAGATGTCTCTTCTAGTCCAATAGCTTCATATCTCGCACCTCACGCCTGTGGAACTCCCTTCTCTATTCCTGTTTCCCTGACAACTATAATCTCCAACTATTCAAATGTAATGTCAATCGACATCTCCAGTTGCATTGATCTATCCACTATCCTTCACCACATCCTTTCCTCTATCACTCCTATCTGCTCTTGCTCCAAATCCTCTGTAACCCCTTGCATTCTAGTGGCTTTCAGCCTTGCCTGGGGTGATAAGCTTAAAAAAAAATTATTTATAGTCACCGTACGTCACAAAAATACTTAACGAGTTCGAGTAAATTGATGATACAACAGAGCTTAAGTGAAGTAACAAGGGACAGGAAGTTGTGGAGAGCCATGTTTGCCTACGTCCTGAAGGGTCACTGGCACATGAAGAATACAACAGAACCACTTCCGATAAAGCTGACATTTTCTTTACTCATTATTTTGGTATTTTCCCTGCCAAGCCATATAATGCTGCAATGTTTCAGATATCCTTTCTTCGTATTATTTTTTGCTCCTGTGACGTATGTTGCTGCAGTGAATTTCTTTTTATCTACCCCCTTGCAGAAATGCGCATGCAATTAACAATTTACCTACAGTTTTCCAACTAACATGCACTTCCTTAATCATGTGAAATTAATGAGAAACTGAAAAAAAACGAATTTGTAAATAAGTTTTTCACTTTCCTTTGGCAGTATTCCATTTGCTGAATGATATTTTCTCTCTCTTGTTTTGGGCACATCTCCGACATAAGAAACTTTAGAACTCTCACCATTATATATTTCACAACTTTTGTTTTACTTTTCGTAACCCAAGGATAAACCTTGTAAAGCTCATTTGGTTCTGGGGCGCATCATGGGTTCAATCCTTTAGTCAGCAAGTACAGGTATCTTAGTAAAGAAGCGAAGTGATATCGTAAGAAAGAATTGTTTAAACCAGAGGATACTGATGACAAATTGTGGATAGCCAAAAAAAATGTCGTTAATCTTTCCACTTATAAAAGGACAGCATCAGTCCTGAAGATTGTATTTAAGCATAAAACAGACTGTCACCGCTTCGCATTGACCTCAGTGTCCACTTTCATATTTACGTGTTCACTATCCCTGATATTGAAAGACTCTAAGACATAAATATAGCATACCTTTGAAACGACACTTTCATCATAAAATATTATATTTAAAAAATATATGTTAATTTTCCCTCTTTCCAATATTTTTGCTTTTATATAAATTCTTTTTAATATAATATCTTTTTTAATTGTAAATTCCTTTAATATTAATTTTCCCTCCCCCTCTTTTACATTCCAGCTACTCTCGCTTTTCTCCTCCACTACAACCATAATTCCCTTTGAGAATATTCAAAAATATAAACAAAGCATTCAGGAATCACTATTAAACTCTACTGCCTGAAGAAACCTTACTTGGGGAAACCATGGTAGCATGTATGGTTAGTATTCCTTGACTTTGATATATATATATATATATATCAATATTTGGGTAGAAATCCCTCTTTCATACAAATTTCATTAAAAATGACTGACAAGGTACTGCGATTAAGCTTTTTATCTAATTTTTCCTGTGTTTTTATAAGTGTTTTTTCTTTTCTGGACATTAAATGGGTAAAAATGGTCCAAATGTGCTGCATATCAAAATGCTTTCAGCTATCCTTTTAGACATTATCAAGGATGATTTTTATTTTTAACTGAATGGATGAATGACAAGGTACTGCAATTAAGCTTTTTATCTAATTTTTCCTCTGTTTCTTTAAGTGTTTTTTTTCTTTTCTGGACATTAAATGGGTAAAAATTGTCCAAATGTGCTGCATATCTGAATGCTTTCAGCTATCCTTTTAGACATTATCAAGGATGATTTTTATTTTTAACTAAACGTATGGATTTTTTATGTATGTATCTAGAGTTAGAGAAATGTGTTATTTTCCAAACACAGTCAGCACCTCATGGCCATGTTCATAGTTGATGTTATTGAGCAATGGCTTTTTCTTTTTTATTATTAGTGCTTCCCTTATTGTAGCCTTTGTCACATGTGGTTGAGGCTATTATACATGTATTTTCTAAAAGTATGTTGCAGATATTTTGTTCGGTTTCCATGTGTGCTTAAATAAGTCTTAATTGAGCTATGGTCAGAGAGATGTAATGTGAGTCTTCAAGATAGGCATGTAGTGATATGTCCAATATAATTATTCATGAATTTAGTTTGATCAAGAATGTAGTTACTTGACGGGCATGTGAATTCATAAATAATATTGGTTCTATGTAATTTTTTTCTTGCAAGTGTATTGTTATTGTTGATGATAATGTTGTCTTAAATTTTTTTTTATACTAGACAATTCATTCAGTTTTCTTGTTCTGGTCAACTGCTTAAAGTTAACGTGTATCTGATTTTTATTGAAAATGTTAATGTTATTGTTTTTATCTATATTGCTATTAGTTAATTTATCAGGTCATCCCATAAGTTCTGTCCGAATTTTGAATAAAGAAAACAAGTGACCAAATGTTACATTTAATTACAGATTCAATCAACAGTGTATTTTCCCTGATTATCTATGACTTCCTTCCATCTATTAACAAGCTTACTAATTCCATTACTGTAAAATTCTTTTGGCTTTGATTCAAAGAACTCACAAATGTCAGTTTTAACCTCTTCCTGTGTTACACAAGCTGTTTCTTCCAAATGATTCTGTAAGCTACAAAACAAATGGTAGTCTGAAGGAGCAAGGTCGGGAGAATAAGGTGGATGAGGAATTTTCTCCCAACCAAGTTCTTCGATCTTTTGTGACGTGATTCTTGCTGTGTGTGGTCACGCATTGTCCTGATGAATCATCACCCGTTTTCAATTCACTAGAGCAGGTCTTTTTTTCCTCAAAGCTTGGTTCAAACGCTCTAATTGCTGACAGTATATTTGAGCATTAATTGTTGCATTAGGTGGTGAGAATTCAAAGTGGATTATTCCTTGGCAATCCCACCAGATTGAAAGAAGAACATTTTGCCCATGAAGTTCCCTTCTCGGCTGTGGCTGGGGTCCTTCCCCTTTACCAAGCCAATGTCTACGACGCTTAACATTTCGATAAAAGATCCATTTTTTGTCTCCAGTCAAAAGTCTATCCACAAAAGGTGAAACAAGTTTGCAAGAATGGAGAGAAGAGCAGATGTCAACTCGGGATTTGAGGTTGTTTTCAGATAATTCATGAGGTACCCATTTTGTAAGTTTAGGAACTTTTCCAAGTTGCTGAAGATGAGGATGAACAGTTGTTTGGTTTGAACTGAGAACCACTGCCAATTCCTCAACTGATAAAGCAGGATTTTCTTCAAGGGCTACTTCAAGAAGCTTTTCATCAAACTCAACTGGATGTACGGTTCGATCTTCATCTTCAAGGGTGAAATCTCCACCTCTGAATTTTGCAAACCCTCTTCTGCAAGTTCTTTCATTCATACATTCCTCTCCATAAACTGAGTGAATGTTTCTAGCCGCTTCGGCTGCTGAGTTTCCTTTCTTGAACTCATAAAGCATTATATGCCTCAAATGATTCTTGGGTACTTCCATGATAGCAAGGTTTTAATCCAACAAAATTTAATTTTATTGTTCTCTGAAATAAAATTTGATCAGTTTAAATGCATCTAAACATAAAATATGATTCAGCTCCATTAGACATTATAAAATACTATTTAAATTTTGTTCATTTTAACAAAAAGTTAAAATTGGGACAGAACTCATGGGATGACCTAATAGAAAGAAATATTCTAATTTGGTGATTGATGAGGTAGTTCTTAAAACCATTGTTAACTAGCGTGTGTTTCACATTATTGAGTTCTTTAAGGAAAATTGGATGAGAAAATGAATTATCATGTGCTCTCTGGAGAAAAGTTTGTTATAACACCTATTTTACATCTAAGAGGGCATTCACACATAGAATTATGGCAAGAGTTTCTGCTAATGGGTTATTTGTATAAGAACTTAAGGAATGTGTTTTTACTGAATTTTATGAGAATGTCTAAGAATGGGAATTTTTTTGACTAAGTTCATAGGTAAAGTTAAAGACAGAGTTTTCTTTGGTGTGGTTTTGAGATTACCAAACTTATTCTCTATCATCAACATCGAGGGCATATATTTGGGGTTTAGTAACTTTTTAAATATCTTATTTTCTAAGTGGGACATGTAATAGAGAAATATAGACCGAGTGGATTATGTAAAAGGTGTGTTGGCATACTATTTACATTATTTGGATTATTGTCCTCATCTTTGTTGCCATATATATTACAACATTTCGCCCGTTGTATGCTCTGGCCTTCTTCAGGTAGTTGAAATGTTGAACTGAACCCTTTATTTCACTCACTGGGGTAGACAAAATGTTGTAATAAATATGGCGACAAAGATGTGGATAATAGTCTGAATAATGTAAATAGTGTACATAATACCTCATCTCAGAAATATAGACAGATACTGAAGGGCCAAAATGTTGTAATAAATATGGCAACAAAGATGTGGATAATAGTCCGAATAATGTAAATAGTGTACATAATACCTCATCTCAGAAATATAGACAGATACTGAAGGGCCAAAATGTTGTAATAAATATGGCGACAAAGATGTGGATAATAGTCCGAATAATGTAAATAGTGTACATAATACCTCATCCTCAGAAATATAGACAGATACTGAAGGGTCAAAATGTTGTAATAAATATGGCGACAAAGATGTGGATAATAGTCCGAATAATGTAAATAGTGTACATCATACCTCATCTCAGAAATATAGACAGATACTGAAGGGCCAAAATGTTGTAATAAATATGGCGACAAAGATGTGGATAATAGTCCGAATAATGTAAATAGTGTACATAATACCTCATCTCAGAAATATAGACAGATACTGAAGGGCCAAAATGTTGTAATAAATATGGCGACAAAGATGTGGATAATAGTCCGAATAATGTAAATAGTGTACATAATACCTCATCTCAGAAATATAGACAGATACTGAAGGGCCAAAATGTTGTAATAAATATGGCGACAAAGATGTGGATAATAGTCCGAATAATGTAAATAGTGTACATAATACCTCATCTCAGAAATATAGACAGATACTGAAGGGCCAAAATGTTGTAATAAATATGGCGACAAAGATGTGGATAATAGTCCGAATAATGTAAATAGTGTACATCATACCTCATCTCAGAAATATAGACAGATACTGAAGGGCCAAAATGTTGTAATAAATATGGCGACAAAGATGTGGATAATAGTCCGAATAATGTAAATAGTGTACATCATACCTCATCTCAGAAATATAGACAGATACTGAAGGGCCAAAATGTTGTAATAAATATGGCGACAAAGATGTGGATAATAGTCCGAATAATGTAAATAGTGTACATAATACCTCATCTCAGAAATATAGACAGATACTGAAGGGCCAAAATGTTGTAATAAATATGGCGACAAAGATGTGGATAATAGTCCGAATAATGTAAATAGTGTACATAATACCTCATCTCAGAAATATAGACAGATACTGAAGGGCCAAAATGTTGTAATAAATATGGCGACAAAGATGTGGATAATAGTCCGAATAATGTAAATAGTGTACATCATACCTCATCTCAGAAATATAGACAGATACTGAAGGGCCAAAATGTTGTAATAAATATGGCGACAAAGATGTGGATAATAGTCCGAATAATGTAAATAGTGTACATCATACCTCATCTCAGAAATATAGACAGATACTGAAGGGCCAAAATGTTGTAATAAATATGGCGACAAAGATGTGGATAATAGTCCGAATAATGTAAATAGTGTACATAATACCTCATCTCAGAAATATAGACAGATACTGAAGGGCCAAAATGTTGTAATAAATATGGCGACAAAGATGTGGATAATAGTCCGAATAATGTAAATAGTGTACATAATACCTCATCTCAGAAATATAGACAGTGTGTTTGCTTGTATGCTTAAATGTATCACTAAATCTGCAGTATAATGACTAATTGCAGATTTTCTTAAGAGGAGCGTGCATTTCTACTTTCTTAATGCATTATACAACTGGCAAAGACTAATGAATATCTCAACTGATCTTCTATGTGCTGCATTAATTTATGGCTCTCCACAACTTCCTATTTCATGTGGCTTTTAGCAGTTTTTCTCCATTTGCTTACCACCCCTTCTGCCATCTGTTCAAACAAGATCAGCAGGTAAATGGCTCTCTGCCTTCCCCTATCTCCTTTGCCCTGTGATGGTTAAGTTTTCGAAGCCTTCCTTCCTCATTATGTGTCCAAGCAATTTCAGCTACCTTTTCCTGATTCTTAGTAGAAGTGTTCTTGCTGTTGCCATTTTCTTTAAGACTTCTTTGTTGCTCACTCACTCCATCAATGGAATTCTCAGTATCATTCTGGAGAGCCACTTTTTCCGTCGTCCCTATCACATAGCAATCCAGCATTTTTTTTCTTTGTTTCTAATTAACTTTTTTCTGTTTTGCTTATCCTTTGGAATGCCTCTCTCTCTCTCTCGGATCACAATATCACATTTTCCGTCCTCTGTTAAAATGGATCAACTGATACATTGTGTTAATAAGATGAAGAAAATTGTTCTAATCTCTAAACAGAACTTTGAATAAATAACATCTTGTTTACCTTTGCTGTATCACACATTATCTTGCTCCTCTCTAATCTATAAAATCAGATTGCAAGTGTTTTAACAGAGGACAGAAAGTGTGACGCTGAAATCCAAAGGTGTATTGAGATAGCCAAAGATGCCTTCCAAAAGCTAAGCAGAGTATTAAGAGACAGAAAAACTTTGCTAGAAACAAAGGAAAGTGTAGTAGTAAAAAAAAAAAAGAAAAAAGAAACTGTCAACTTAAAGTAGCAACAAATGTCTGCAATAGATTTCTTCCATCTCTCGACCGCAACACTTGTAGCCAAACCACAGTTAAAACGATAGTCCGACGTAACAGTCCAACAAACAACATAGAAACGACAAAATGGGGTCACACGTCCAACCTTCACTTCTCACCAGCAAAAACGCATCTCTTTCCTCATCTCAAAAAACGGCTTGCTTTATACAGCCAAGGACCGACCATAATTTGCATGCGAATAACGAGACAACGAGATTTCACGTTAACTGTCCGAGACCGCCTGTTATAAAACAGGGGCGCTGCCATTTTGTTTCTTTTTACTGCTGAGCAGCTGGATTTTGCACGATGCACAGATTCATGGGAGTTTCCAAGGTAAGATGTTTTCACAATTTTCCCCACAGAAAAAGTACTAAACTGTTACATGATATCTGTCCTCCCGTATGGTAGTGACTGCTGGACAATCCTCTCAAAAATGAAGAAGAGACTTCATGCAACAGAGATGTGATTCTACAGAAGGATACTGAGGATAACATGGACAGAGCAAGTGAGCATTGATGATGTTTTAGAGAAAATGGAAACAAAAAGGAAACTTGTACTTAGCATTAGGAAGAGACAGTTAAATCTTTTGGGGCACATAATGAGGAAGGAGGGCTTGGAAAATCTGATACTCACAGGAAAGATAGAGAGCAAGAGGGACAGAAGAAAACAATGTCTGTCATAATTATTGAGTAACTGGATGGCAGAACAATGTTTAGAATAAATAACAGAAAGACAAAGTTTATTAAGAGCTACCAGGGATGGGAAGTTGTAGAGAGCCATGACTATAAAACATGCATCAATGCATTCATGATATTTATTAAACTTTACTTTGTCTGGCATTAGGGTCATTCTGAATTGTTCTGTCTACTTGATACATACGTTATTTTTTTTTACAGTAAGGTTCACCCTTTACAAGGCTCATGAGCTACTCAAGATAGATGGTTACGTTTGGAGGTGATTTGTGTGTATAAAAATGGGAGATAATGGTTAACTCAAGCCTTGAACATGTTAATATTGCCGTGATTGGGGCAACATCCTGTTGGGAGTTGATTCCACAGGAGGAAGCTGCTCGAGTGGAAGTTACTTCTCACAGATGGAATACGGAGGGAATGTGGGTGGTTTGCTAGTATGTTAATGGCATGGTGTGTTCTTGCCCTGAAGGTTTGACTTGGCAGAACCAGGGAATGTAATTCACCCTTACACTATCTGTAGAAGTAGTGGTAAAGCTGCAAGAGGCTTGTCACATCCTGCCTGTGGTTGAAGGGTGAAGTCTGACACCCACAAGAGCTTAGAGATGCATTTGAACTCTGAAGAGTGAGGCCTGGGCAGCTCCCACCCAAATATGGTAACAGTATTCCATTTTTTGGCCTGATTTGACTCTTGTAAAGATAGAGGATAGCAGGAGGAGTCAGGTACTTACTGGAGTGGTACAGGAAGCTGACCATTTTACCTGCATCCTTTGCAATGGATCATATGTACAAGTTCCACTTGAGGTCAGGTGTGAGTTTGAGGCCCAATAGTCTTTCAAGGCATGGTGCTTTCACAAGAGGACTTCTGTTCATCCTGATTGGTGGTAGATCAGGGTCAGATCGGCAATGATGGAATGTAACTAGCTTCGTCTTTGAAGCATTGAATGTAATCAACTAATTTTTAACCCATTGGGTAGTTTGTGCAAATTGCAAAGATCAGTCACCAATCTCTGACTATCGAGAGTTTTAGAGGTGTGCCTGTATATAGTCATATCATTGGTATAGATGTTTACAAATGATCTGAGTATATTCTTAGGTAGATCATTTATGTAGATTATTTGGTCAGTAGATGCACAGGACCCTCATTAACCTGAGAAAGGCCATGAAATACATACAGAATAATATGCATTTTTTATATTGACAGAAATTTGTCCAGGAAATAAGAATTAAACTCTATAAATCATTTGTGACAATATTAACAAAGAATGTCTTTAATAAGTAATATACTAGCATAGATTCAAACTTTAGTATCTTCCTTATGAATGTTGAAAAGGGACAAAATAAAGCAATGTCTGTGTGTGACAAAGCAGGGATATTTGTTAGATGATTATATATGGATTAGCTTAAAAGCCACCCTATCGGGCAGCATTTAAGCTAGCTCCTGCAGAGGACAATTAATTGGACTTTCAGCTTGTTCGAGTTTGAGAGTCCCTAAGTCTTTGCATATTCTCAGCATTGGAAGCTCTCCAGGCTGCCATTTGATCTGGGTTTTCATTTGCATGTGACTTTCTTTACCTTTCTGCTGCCTTGGCTCTTTTGATTGCAATCTGGTCCTCTGTTGGCAGAGATTTCTTTTTGCGAGTCATGCTGCTGCCGTATGCAATAGGCAACAATAAATTACAGAAGAACTCAAAATTGATCACAGCATTTAAGTATTGCATTAATATTTAAGTTTACTTTTTAAAAGTTTGATTATAATTCTTGTGTCGCCACATAATTTAAAGACAATTTGATGTATGTAGGTCCTAACTTTCTGTACAAATAATTGGTGACTTTTGCTGGATTTTGCAATTAATTTCAATTATTCTCAAATTTATTTCCAAGTTATAAAAATTCTTATCATACTGTTGTAACGTAGAAAGGGTTGCTGAATGAGGAATAACCAAAACAGAGGTTGGAAATGAAATGGTAATCTTTATAACATCAACAAAATGCAATGCTCGCCAGCCACGTGAAGTAGGTAAACCACTGCTAGTGGTGGACTACTTAGACAGCATATTACTCCCACTAACAATAGTGTCCAATTATTTATGAGGATTGGGACATACCCATTAGTGTTCATACGTACTCTATAAAACACCTACAAAAAAAATTAATCGCCAAAAATCACGTAAAAAAATTGCTGAAAACAATTACAGTAATGAAAGATTTCAGTATTGCAGGTGCAGAATATTTTTAATTTGCTCATGGAGTCGGCCTGATTCCAAAATGGTATGATATATTGGACTATGGCCTGTAGAAGTAAAATTGAAAAAGTGTGACACACTGACATTCACATTTATTTATAGAGACATACAACATGAAGTCACAGCAGCAGTAAGAAAACTGACCTTGTATGAAATAGATGTTTCAGAGTCAGTAAAATTAGTAAAGTCATTTGAGAACTTTCAACAGCAGCAACAACTAAAATGGATAGCACATTTAAATCAAAGAGAAAATAATGTTATATTCAAGATACTAATATTCCACACTACCCCAAACAAAAGACAAGGAAGAAAGCCTCCATCAGAAAAAGGGTGATAACACTGACTGAATTTGAGAATTCTATTTTCCTGAAAAATTGTTTTAAGAGAAAGAGTTTTTAACTTTCAACTGACAGTATAAAGATTTTCCGGTTTCAGTTGAGGTCCACAAAGTTAAAGACAAGGACAGACACACTTGAAGAAGAGAAGTAACACCCAGACTGGATTATGTTCAAAGGGTTTATTGTACAGAAAAGGGCTTATGCACAATAGATTAAATGACGGCTTGCAAATATGATTTATATTTGCCGACTTAACTGTTAGGAGAATGTCCAGGGAACAAAGTAGGCTTTGCGGCTTCTGTTTCCATTAATGTCAAAAGGGATGGCTCCCAAAACATGTGCTGACTACAGCTGTTCGTTGCAAAAGAGGAAAATTTCAGAATCAACTTTTATTGCATGGCGACAGGAAAAGCTCCTGATCAGATACCAGTTAGCCAATCAGTTCCAGGTTAGTTAGGGTTTCAAGTTCATTGAATGATGAAGCGTTATCTCCCTTTACTATCCTTTCCAAATTCTTATAACAGCAACACTAATAGCTCAGTCAATGAATGCTGAATGTTTCCTTATAATTGATTGATTGGTTGATATTTTTATGGCTTATCGACCTTTTGCAAGTTATTTAAAGCCAAAAAATATTTTTGGTTTGTAAGAATTTTTGGTGATAATAATGATTTACTGATACAAGTCTTATTAATTAACCCATAGCTGGGGGAGAAGAGATGGATTTATACATTTCCCAACGGCATTTGCATGGAAGTGAATGTAAGGAACCCAACTAGAATTGGAACTCAGCTCTCCAATTTCAAATGAGAAGCCATTATCCAATACACCATATGCACATCCAAGCTTACAGCATCTGGTATTGACCAGAGTCAACATTGCTTAACTTCAGTGATCATATGAGAACTGGTGTTTCACTATGATATGGTCATAAGCCATTTTCTTATAAAGAAATGGATAAATATAACTATTAAATTTTAAGTTGAGAACATTACCAGTTGTCAGGCATATTGACACTATGGAGTTTGTATTTTCATTTTAGTAGTTTAGAATGATTAAAAAATAAATTAATTTTTTTCAAATGCAGAAAAACCAACTACCAAAGATGATGGACTAAATTAATATTCATTATTTGTTGTTTTATTGTTAGACAACCAATTCAGTGGAAATACTGCCATTGTGAATAAGTTGGTCACATACGTCTGAAAGCACTCTGCTCACAGGAAATATTAACAAGAACCTGAATATTTATATACTTCTAGTCATCTCTGAGAAATATGTTATTGTGGCTGTTTGCTGATTGGTTAATTATATTCATTCTTTTTCCTTTTTTTGATTGGTTAGAAATTAAAATTATCCTGTGCTCTTAGACTTACAACATATTGTCCACTACAGAACCTAATCATCTCAAATGTTATGTGATTAAAATAAGATTGTATAAAATCAGTTACATAATATATCTAGAACACAAATACACATCAAGTGCTCCAGATCGGATGTAATCTTCAGCTGAGCGCCATGCTTCAGCAAGGTTTCAGCCCATTAAGCTCAGTACCTTTCCACACGGTGGGCCCGCAACAGCTGGATGATGTTACATTGCAACCGGTCTATGTTAATTACGTGCAACTCGATAAGAATTTTTGGGTAATCCATACACTTCCTTCCACTGCTTTTTCACCACAAGTCTTTATCACCTTCTCCGGCTTTGGGATTCCAGCACACTTGAGGAATCTCTTTAAAGAGCCAGCAGGAAATCCTCTACAGCCAACCTCAAATGACACCAGAGTGCAGCTATATCCTCTCTCACGGACTTCAGCCACCAGTTCCTCATACCGAAGCAACTTTCTTTCAAGCGCCTCCTCAATCCCTTCTTCCCATGCTACTGTCAGTTCGCCAAGCAACAGATGTTGCTTCTCGAAATCAATTAAGACCAGATCTGGTCTCAGACCAGACACAACGATCTCCACTGGCAGTGTAGCATCCACCAACACTCTCCACTTCCTTGAGTTTTCCAACCTGGAAATATATAAAGTGTACATCGAGGTCAACACTCGGAAGTGACAGTCATTAAACAGACTGCACCTATGGCTGGTGACTTCAATGTCCACTTTTATATTTACGTATGCTCTGTCCCTGATATTGAGCACTTTAACCCATAAATATAGCATACCATAAAACTATATTTTATTACACTCACACACACACACACACACACACACACACACGCATATATATATATATATATATATATATATATATATATATATATATATAATTGTGTATTTGGGTAGCAATCCCTTTTTTATACAAGTTTTGTTAAAAACAGCTGATAGGGTACTGTGATAAAGGTTTGTTAATTTTTCTTAAGTTCTTATAAATTTTTTCTTCTCTGGACATAAATTATCTAGAATATTTTGTATGTCCAAGCACTTTTGGCTATACATTTAACCATTATCAAGAATGATTCTATTTTTACTTTCAGCTGAATATATGGAATTTTTATGTATGTATCTAGAGTTATAGGAATTTACTATTTTCCAAACACGATCAGCACACTATGGCAGTGTTCATAGTTGATGCTATTGAGTGTGGACTTTTTCTTTTTTATTAATAATTCTTATATTATCTTTAGGTTTTTTGTTTTTCTTTACATGTGGATGAGGCTATTGTATTTGTATTATCAATGAGTATGTGACGGATAGAGTTTCCATGTGTATTTAAATGAGACTTAATTAAGATCTACATACTTGCATGCATACACACACACACACACACATACATATATATATATAGAGAGAGTAGCACAGATACATATTTATATATATATATATATATATATGTATCTGTGCTACTCTGCTGCCTTTTCAGTAAGGCTTTTATTTCTTGAATCCAATGATGGAACCCAAGTTCTACCAGTTCAGATAATTACAGTTAAGACCTACACTGCCATGTACACAGGAGTGAACCAGTGAACATAGAAGACGAACTTAAGGATGATATCGGGTGTGATTCAGACACAGAAGAAGACGAGACCAAGATCTCGATTAAGACGAACAGAACATAAACCTGAAGGGAGAGAAGAGAATGAAATTGTACACGTTCAAGAATGATGAAAGGCATTAATCCTCTTTGGTTGAGGGAGGTATAATGGGATTGGCAAATAGGATTTTACCTATTTGTATATGTTGGTTATAGGAGAAATAATATAGAATAAAGAATCATTTTGATGTTGACTTCAGATCAAGTGTCGTAGAACAACACACTATACAACAACAGGATCAGAGAGCTTACTTATCAATCAGCCCTCAGAATTTTGAAGAGAAATAATTTCCTTCATTTTTTATATGTTTTTAATTATTCTAAAAGGTTTTAAATTTGTTTTATTGGACTGGAGGTCTTACTTATGACTCAGTTCTCATATACTCTATTCATTAGATAATGTGCATATTAATTGGTTTGTATGTAAATAAAAGTCCTAAATACGTAATGACTTCCTAGTTGTGTCAAATTGAATCATAAAACCCTAATGCAGGAGTTATAATATTAAATGAAAAACTTGGCAACAAACATGTTAAAGAGACCCTTTCAGGATTGTCATTGTCTCTTTGAGATTAAACAACATGATTAAAGATTTGTTCTCATTCACCTTTGACACATGATCTCCCATCTGAGTATGATAAACTTTCTTCAAACAAGATGAATAATTCAGAGTACAAAAGCCAGCGTTGATGAGCAATAGATTAAACATAAAAGTGTTAGGCAAGATTGCTTTAATTGTTCGTAAAGAAGCCAGTACACAGCTGTAAGGTAAATAACTCATTAATTTGTGAACAATTTCTTCAAAGATGCAACAGTGTTAACAACTTTTCATACATAGGAACTTTTATCATTTTAATCAACTGTAAACTATTTGTTTTAGCATCCAAATGTATAAGAAGGAAAAGACATTATTTTCGAAGTAGAAGGCATGTACCAGATATACTCACATATCATGCAGCCTTCGATGACCTAATTTTTAAGCTAATTTGACTACAGTAAATGGATATATAGTGTTATATTCCGTGCTAATAGGAATATATACTTGAAAAACAAGGTGGATAAAATAAGTAAAGGTTTATTGTAAAAAACCAGTACAATAAGAATAAAGGTAACAGTTATGCACAAGGTCGTCGCAAGTCAATCCAGTAGTGAGTGCTACTATTGGAAGGTCGGTAGTTCTCACGTAAGTCTAAGTCGTACTCAACAGATCCCAGCTAGTCTCTGTATTTTGTTGACTTATACATACTTATAGGTAGTTACTACCTATAGTGTAGTCACTCATTTTGGTGACAGGTTATTCTATTACATCATATAGTCAACAGTGTAGCTAAGACAGTAGTACATACACTAATTTGATATCTCATGCATAATGCAACCCCCTTAAAATTAGCTTCAAAATTAAGTCTTCAAAAGTCACATGATACACAAGTACATATGGTATATTTTGGAGACAGATACATATTTTTTTTTTCATTTTCTGCACTGATACTGTAGGATTACCACACCTCATCTGCGAGGTCAGAAATTCCCAATCTATGGCCAAAATAAGCCATGGCAAATTTCAGGTGGGACATAGAAATTTTATAATTTTTACTGGGCCACCAAGCTAATATATGGGCCACAGTTTATTGAATGGTCCATTGAGCATTGACAACTAGTCCTTAAATAGATGAAATTAAATGTATGTAAATAATTTTAATATATTTAGATTATAAAAATTGAATAACTTTTAATTAATCAGGCATTGAAAATAATGTTTTTTTCTAACTAAAAAACTATTTACATTTGGACTATTGTCCTCATCTTTGTTGTTGTTATCACTGAATTTCTGGGATGAGGCGTTATCATTATTTACACTATTTACATTTGGACTATTGTCCTCATCTTTGTTATCACTGAATTTCTGGGATGAGGAGTTATCATTATTTACATTTGGACTATTGTCCTCATCTTTGTTGTTGTTATCACTGAATTTCTGGGATGAGGAGTTATCATTATTTACACTATTTACATTTGGACTATTGTCCTCATCTTTGTTGTTGTTATCACTGAATTTCTGGGATGAGGAGTTATCATTATTTACACTATTTACATTTGGACTATTGTCCTCATCTTTGTTGTTATCACTGAATTTCTGGGATGAAGAGTTATCATTATTTACACTATTTACATTTGGACTATTGTCCTCATCTTTGTTGTTGTTATCACTGAATTTCTGGGATGAGGAGTTATCATTATTTACACTATTTACATTTGGACTATTGTCCTCATCTTTGTTGTTGTTATCACTGAATTTCTGGGATGAGGAGTTATCATTATTTACACTATTTACATTTGGACTATTGTCCTCATCTTTGTTGTTGTTATCACTGAATTTCTGGGATAAGGAGTTATCATTATTTACACTATTTACATTTGGACTATTGTCCTCATCTTTGTTGTTGTTATCACTGAATTTCTGGGATGAGGAGTTATCATTATTTACACTATTTACATTTGGACTATTGTCCTCATCTTTGTTGTTGTTATCACTGAATTTCTGGGATGAGGAGTTATCATTATTTACACTATTTACATTTGGACTATTGTCCTCATCTTTGTTGTTGTTATCACTGAATTTCTGGGATGAGGAGTTATCATTATTTACACTATTTACATTTGGACTATTGTCCTCATCTTTGTTGTTGTTATCACTGAATTTCTGGGATGAGGAGTTATCATTATTTACACTATTTACATTTGGACTATTGTCCTCATCTTTGGTGTTGTTAATGTTTTGGGTATTGTGCTCTCTAGCTTTCATCATCTGTTGATTGACTGATTCATTCATTCATTTTCCATGGCTTATCTCCCTTTGAAGTTTATTTAAAGCCAGAAGACATTTTTAGATTGTAAGAATTTTTTAGATAATAATGGCTTAGTGATACAAGTCTTACTAATTAACTCATAGCTGAGGAAGATGTGGTGGATTCATATATTCCCAAGGGGATATGTACATAAGTGAATATAACAAACACAGCAAGAATTTGAACTCGACTCCCCAATTAACAATTTTGAGCCATTATCCATTATGCCACCTACACATCCAAGCTTACAGCCTATGCTATTCTGAAGCAGTCTCCCATCTAAGTACTGACCAGTTTTGACATTACTTAAATTCGGCAATCAAATGAGAACCGGTGTTTTAATCTGATGTTACATAATCCTGGTTTTTGTTAATCTGGTTAAGCTACAAGGAATTTCAAACTGATCCCTTTATTTAATCTACTGGGAGAGACCATTCTTGTTCCACTGTCCATATCTAGGGAGATCTTGTCGAGTTCTTATTTTTAGTACTGCACATTTATTGCTTGCTCTGTTTCCATCTAAGTACACACTGTCCAGCCCAGGAATTGAACTCATAATTACTATGCCATTAAATTCATGAACCAATCTTTTAATCCACTAGACTATTGTCACTATTAATCTTTAATCCACAAGGTTATTGTCCCTATTAATATTTAATCCATGGAGCTATTCTCCTTATTAATATATAACCCATGAGGTTATGTCACTATTATTCTTTAATTCCCAAGGCTATTGTCCCTATTAATACATTCGTCTATTGCCCCTATTAATTAGATTAATTAGGCACAATGTCAACTGCATAATTTATTCTAACATCTTTTAACAAGCCAATCATATGATAGGCAGATACTCTAAATAAATGTTTTTTTTCAAATAGTGTATTTATGCAGTCATTGCAAAGAATGTCAGGTCCTTTATATTATCAAAAAAATTAACCTACCTAGGGAAACAGCATCTTAGTCTACATCAAAGTATTCCCCTTGAGACAATTATTCCAGTCTGAAAAGTGGTTTTTTGGAATCACCATCTGCTGCTGCACTGTGCTCTCCTAAATGCTGTCCACCGCAATTTTAAATAGAAGAAAAACTGAAAGTCACTGAGTGCCAACTCTGGGCTGTAAGAGAACATCATTTTGCAGGAAGATAAGATGATTTGTAAAGATAAACCTTCCTATGACACATGAAGGATCTATTTGCTCAGCCATTGTAGATGCAAAGGCCACATGATATACAAGCTCCTCTCAATGTCATCTCACTGCTGACTGTATAACTCTACAGGAGAGTGTTCATCCATGTGTGGTAAAGTCCTTACTGATTTTTTCTAAGACACATCAAAGCCACAAATCCATTTTCAGAATTTGAAATTCAGAAAATATCAAGTGAGCTTGTCGAATATTAAACTTGCACTCTGTATGAATTATCAGCTCAACCAGGAAAGCTAATTTATTTTAAACTTTACTGAGGGTCTTATAGACTTCATACAACCCAACAGCATTTTCACATCTCCCTGGTGAGGCCATTGCATGAAGGTGTCATCTACTTATCTTAACCAGGAGCTTTGCCCTCAGTGCTATCATTTTTAAGGCCCTTTCTTGAAATATGCCATGAATACATAAGCTATCACTGGGGCCAAAGGCAACCCCATAGGCACACCTTCTTTCTGGCAATATATATTCAAACCTAATTAGAAGAGTGTTGTTTGTATATAAAATGTACAGATCTGGTGTAGAAACATCTGAAAATACCAGAAATGAAAGCAGTTCTGGAAAGATCAGAACAGGAACAAAGAAATGATTCACCAAATTCAAGAGAAACAAACCAACAACTATGTGAGTGATATGTTAGCCATGAAAACAGCACCTTACCTCATCAATATTGGGCATAGATTTAGTGAGAAGCATTAAAAAAGATCTGAGAAAATCTTTCTACCAAGAATTTGCAAAGTCAAAATATGCCACCTAATTTCCAAAATTTAAAATTTCTCCCCAACTTCTTCTTCTATGTGTTATGCACCTTTAGGACATAAGCGATCATGGCTCACCACGACTTCCAATCTCGTCTGTCTCTTAGCAGTTTTTTCTCACCACCTTTCCACCATCTATTCGCATAGGTGCATCAGGTAAGTAGCTTGCAGCCTTCCCCTATCTCTTTTGCCCTCAATATACCCCATAAGTATTAATCTTTCCAAGCCCTCCTTCCTCATTATGTATCCAAATAATTTCATCTATTGCTTTCTGATTCTGAGTATAAGTGTTCTTTCTGTTGCTATTTTTCCTAAAACCTCCATGTTTATTCATTCCGTCCATGGAATTTTCAGTATCCTTCTGTAGAACCACATTTCTGTTGCCACAAATTTTTTCATAATCAATCAACGCCATATAAGAGGACAGATAATCACATAGCAATCAAACATTCTATCATCCAATGTTTTAGACCGATCAGTCCATCTGACATTGTGCACAGATCAGTCCATCTGACGTTGTGCACAGATCAGTCCGTTGATATTGTGTTCGGATCAAACCATCTGACATCCGACCGTTTGACATTATACACTGACTACCTGTACATATGATTTGAATATAGTGGTGAAAAATCAACCACACTTTTTGGAAGAAATAAGAACAGAGATGTTCAGGTGGTGTAATAGATAATTTATATGTAAAACTAAAGCTTCTCTGGAAGTAATGCTGCCTAGTTATTTCAACAGAAACCAAACATATATATAGAGTACAACAATGGCATAGGATAGAGAAAGTTCTCAACTCTGAAACACTTAATGCTTACAAGTGGCTCAGTTTTCAACAGGTTCTTCTTTTCAAGGGTTAATAGATATGGTGGGCCAGAAAGTGGCCTGTCATGCAAACTGCTATTGCCATTACTGAAATTCATTACCCACTAATTGTGCTCTTATCTGGTCTTTTCTTTTTTTTTTACAATAAATGTCCTTCAAGTATTTGTGATTGCATTATTTCCAGAATTCAGTAATACACTTTTCATTTGTCTTCATTTTCATGTCGTACACTATTTTACCAGATTACTATCTGTAACAATGACAAAATTATGCATTAATAGGAAGAATGTTCAATTTCTACTCCTTCATCTGTCTCTGATATTGGAGACCAACAGAATAAAATAATGACCATTACCTTTGTACTAACACTCATATATATATATATATATATATATATATATATATATATATATATATATATACACACACATAAGAGGACAGATATCACATAGCAATCAAACATTCTATCATCCGGTGTTTTACTCTGATCAGTCCATCTGACGTTGTGCCCAGATCAATCCATTGACAGTGTGTGTGTGTATATATATATATATATATATATATATATATATATATATATATATATATATGCCCGATTAGTTAGAACATGCACTTTCTGACCATGAGACATGGAAACGGTGAAACCAATTCTTGTAAAAAGGGGCAAAAGGGTGAACATATTAGTTACTAATATGTAGATACAATAAGTTCACCCTTACGTAATTAATTAATTTACTTAATATTATGAATTTATATGCTTATAAAGCTCCATATATTTCAAGATTAGTTATTCCAAAATTCACTTGAGGATGAAACTGAGCTGGTTTTTTAGCTTTTGTTTTTGAAACATGAGAACTCTGTAGTGATGGAATCATATTTTTTTTAAATAATTATAATATATATATATATATATATACATATAAAAGTGAACATTGAAGAGATGGTGACAGGCTGTTTCATGCTAGACACAATCATCAGGCCACGATTGCATCTAGCATGAAAGCCTGTTGCCTCTAAGTGTTGACTTCAATGTTCACTTTATCTTTGATATTGAGCACTTTATTCCATAAATATAGCCCATCTTAAGACTATATTTCTTCATAATATATATATATATATATATATACACAGAAAGAGAGAGAGTAGTGTTAATACAAGAGTCGCATGGTCACGTATTTTTAAATTGGACGTATCTAAGCAGCACAGGTTCATTCAAGCAAAGTCTATTGAAAATAACAGACAAATTATGCCTATAATAATTTTAATAAAGTTTTCTTGTGGCAGAGTTCATGCTATTTCTTGTCTAGACATAATTTATCTCTTCAATAAAATAATCATCAGAAGGAATATTTGCAGCCAAGATACACAGACACACACACACAATATATATATATATATATATATATATATATATATATATATATATATATCAAGTATGTGGTGCAGTTCAATTTACATTACATGAATCATTCATACAAAAATCAGATAGTGAAGTTAATGATATAAATGGCAAGAATCACTCTCGCAAACAATTTTTAATAAAATACATTAACCTCGAACCTGTAAATGAATATTATGATCCCTGTTTATAAATTTCAGTTGTATAAGGTCTTTTTTTACAACAAGCTTTCGATTGTTCATACAATCATCCTCAGGTATAGAAATAGATATGTCTTTTTTACATCCAGGTAATAACAGGACAACGAAAGTTAAGATGTACTCCAAAATATGTTTATATATATATATATATATGGTGTCTTGAAATGTTCTTGGTCCAATATACTTCCCAAAATAAGACCAAATGTCCAAACCTGAGATTTATGGTAGGGAAGTGCTTCTTGTTTAATTTGAGAACTTTGCAGCATTTTATTACACCAGTCCTCCACGGCCCAAGTGATCAACATTCGTGTCCCCCCAAGGCTTGCTTCTCAGTCCAACTAATTTTCAACTTTACATAAATAATCTCCCTAAGCGTATACTCTAATCAGTTGTGAATATCTATGCTGATGAGACGATGATACACCTCCAGAGATTGGCAACTGATCTCTCCTCTGACCTAGCTTTAACAGCTCAGTGGGAGGAAAACTGGCTGATCACATTCAATGCTTCAGTAACCAAACTAGTGAGGTTCTATCATCACTGAGCAGACCCTTTTCCGCTAACCCGATGAACAGGTGTTCTCTAAGGAAGGCCCATGCCTTGAGTGCTTTTTGGAACTTAAACTCAACCCAAACCTCAAGTGGTACTCATTCATAGGTTCCATCACTAAAGATAATGGAAAAAAATGTTTGGTTACCTATACTGTGCTAGTATGTACCTAACTTTACCTGCTATCCTCTACCATTACAAGAGTCAGACCAGGCTGTAAATGGAGTACTGCTGACATATATGGCGAAGAGCCACCCAGTCTTCACTTTCCAGTCTCAATCGAGTCCCAAAACATCTCTGCATCCTTGTGGGTGACAAATTATTTTCCGCCCTACAACCCCTTTCTTCACAAACAAGATGTTGCAAGCTTCTCACTGCTTTACTGCTATTTCCATGGAATGTTTCTGACAAACTACATTCCTTAGTTCCAAAAGTTCTAACCTTTACAGCAAAGACCCGCCATACCCATGCACTTTGTAACAAAACCACCTTCTCTTTTTTTCATATTTCAATGGTAGGATATAATTTCCACGAGCAGCTTTTTCCTATGAACCGCTGCTTTGCGGAACTGACTCCCACAAGACTGTTTCCTCGATCACTACAATCTTAACCTGTTCAAGTCTAGGGTTAACCATTATATCCTTCAAATATCTGCATAAACTGTGCCTCTTACTCTGAAACCATCTACCTCAAGTGACTCCCAAGAGGATGCTCTCCTGATCACTACAATCTTAACCTGTTCAAGTCTAGGGTTAACCATTATATCCTTCACATATCTGCATAAACTGTGCCTCTTACTCTGAAACCATCTACCTCAAGTGACTCCCAAGAGGATGCTCTCCTGATCACTACAATCTTAACCTGTTCAAGTCTAGGGTTAACCATTATATCCCTCACATATCTGCATAAACTGTGCCTCTTACTCTGTAACCATCTACCTCAAATGACTCCCAAGAGGATGCTTTCCTGATCACTACAATCTTAACCTGTTCAAGTCTAACCATTATTTTCTACACATATCTCTTGTTGCATTGCCACTCAGACCAGACACCAGGTTTGTTGACAGGGTGCAGTTTCTTACAGTCAGCTTGTGGCTTAAAAATTACCCTTTGGCCAGATCGTTATCCATGGCTGAAAAACAAAACAATTTCTAGTAGTAAACCAGACGTTATCCTTAGGTAGTACTTTCCTACTATAAGCGAGTGAGCGAAAGTGGGTTGAGGCATAAGTGAGGAGGGAGGTGCACACTTCAGCAGCTGCCGTCTGTGCTTCTACGTGGCCCACATCGTTCCTTCTGTCCTCCTTTGCACAGAATCCACACTTTATAGACAACAGTTTCCTTTGTCCTGTCCTCTTCATCCAAAAAAACTAATTTATCTTCCTCCTGTCACTTTTTCTCAGTCTTGTTCTTATAATTTAAAGTTTACTCCAGTTACTGATAGCCATTGATCGAAAGTAAATTTTCTGTATCAAGTTGTGTTAAATTTAACTCATATTGCTATATTGCATAAGCTGTACCTCTTACTCTGTGACCCTCTACATTGAGTGGCTCCCGGTCCTTGTATAGGCTGAACACCACTGTAAAGAAAAAAAAACAAAAAAAAACATTTTCACTTTCCAAATTGATGTTGATGATGAAAGCAGAACAAACAGAATCTATTCAGCATTATGTAAAAATTAATGTGTGTTGCAGCCTAATGGTTATGTTTGCAGAAAAAGATAGCATATGTATGTGTTATTTTGATGCCGTTAGAAGAGGCATGAATCCACTTCTCCCTGGACTTGATAAATTTTATTGTCTCTGACATGGATCTTAGTTTTCAGTTGACACCACAGTTTTTCTATGAGATTTAAATCCTTGTTCTATCCCGGCCAATCGTTAATGTTCACTTCGAACTTCTGGAAGTAATTCTTCACTCGAAGCATTGTATGCTTCTCGTTGTTGTCACATTGGAAGACAAAACAGCAACCCAGACCAAGTTTATGCTCTTTGACTGCTTTAAGTTTTCTTTCAAAATCTTCTCTTATACCTCTTTCTCCATTATTCCTTTCACTCTCACAAGATTCTGGAAATTTCATTACCAAATTGGGGGCAGGATAATAAATTTGATTTTTGCTTTCTGTGTACAGAGTAAAATAAATATTCCTAAATAAAACTAATATATTTAGAAATTCTGTTTTAAAATTGCCTTACCGTTGTGGTAAACCCTCCGACAGTAGAATGAACTCTTCCTCCTCTCATAAATATTAACTGCGGGAATCAGTTGGGGAGCGGAGACGCAGTGTCAACCTACCATTCAGACATACCCCTCTGCTTATTACTAACACTCTTGCTTTGTATATATCTCTTATTTCAATACATTTGTTCAGCCTACCGTCATCTTCTGTGTCTTTCTTTCTGGCCCCTAAACAAGCCACAACACCTAGTTAAACAGTATTTGGGAAATAATTAAAAATATATACACTTATATGCGTCCAAATACAAGCATACAAATACGATTTAAATACAATTATACACATCTGATATATATTTACAAATATAATACACATGTACACACAAATGTCATTCACATATACAAATATATAAGTTATTCTATATATATCAAAAAAAAATATTAAAAATAAATCTTTATTTGAAATATTTTACATGCAGGCACTTCAAACTTTGTACTTTGAGTTAACATTAATAGGAACTTAAAAACATATTATTTACGTAAGAAAATCAGGTACTGAGAATTGTAATTAAAAATAGGAAAATTTGCGCTGGGTACTATATAGTCATGGTTAGTGTTCTAGGGTTAAATTTACACCAAAACTAACCATGGGTATATCATATCAGATTTTGAAAATATCAAAAAAAATATTAAATATAAATCTTTATTTGAAATATTTTACATGCAGGCACTTCAGACTTTGTACTTTGAGTTAACATTAATAGGAACTGAAAAACATTATTTAGGTAAGAAAATCAGGTACTGAAAATTGTAATTAAAAATAGGAAAATTTACGCTGGGTACTATATACCCGTGGTAAGTGTTCTAGGGTGAATTGCACTAGTCTGTCTATTCAGGTTTTTATATTCTCTTTCCAATGTAAAAAGTTGAATAGACAAACCTTGTCAGTGTTATTTAATAGAACTTGTTTGGAAGGAAGTTTTGCAGCCTAAATGCATATATACTGTTGTGTAGGTGAGAAGGAATAAGAGAGAAATTTGGGCTGTATAAATATCAGAAGGATTTTGATTGAAATGTATTCCTTCTTTCCACCCTGAAACATAAACGACATGAGGAAAGACATTCTGAAGGTTAACAATATTTATTTACAGAAACAAAAATGCAACAATGAACTTAAATGAATTTATTCCCAGTGGATGTGAATACAATGTTAAGAGATTGATGTCGAGAGAGGTCTTGTTTTATTTAGCTGCATCATGATTAGTCTTCAGTGGATCAAAGTTTTCTTGGTCAATAATGATGGTGTTAGATATTATGCACAGATTTAATCTTTCGTTGTTTTGTGCATAATTAGTTTGTGAGTTGTATGAAGTCGTAGTTTGACTTTCTATTTCATGTCATATTTCTACAGCGCAGTTATGTATTCTTCAGTTATCTACGACATGATCTCTCAGTCTTATCATAAAGATGGCAATACCATCATGTGAATGTATCTGTCTGTGCCTCTGTGAATCTCTCTCTCTCTGTTTCTTCTACTGTTTATGTCTGTTCCTTAAATAACCATTGGTAGATTCTTAGACAGGATTTTGGATTTAAGCTGAAAGTTATTTCATTGGTTGGTATGAACCAAATAGGATGTTTAATGATATTGCTATCTCTTCCTATGCGAATGTTGTGTTGGCATTTGTGCACATAGGCAAGTAGCGGCAGTATATATATATATATATATATATATATATATATATATATATATATAAAATGAAGAGGTTATAATGGTTCCAATGAGAGAAAAGTGTGTATATTAAAAAGAAGAGAGGTACCGCAAATTTTTTGGTTATAATGTGGGTTTTTAAAAAAATATTATTCTTTATTTTTCATAGTTTTACATATATATATATAAGGGAAAGAGGTTATAGTAGTTCCAATGAGAGAAAAGTGTGTATATTAAAAATAAGAGAGAAACCGCAAACATTTTTGGTTGTAATGTGGATTTTTTAAAAAAATATTATGCTTTATTCTCCATAATCGAATTTATGGAAAACAAAGCATAAAATACTTAAAAAAAAAAATCCACATTACAACCAAAAACGTTTGCGGTTTCTCTCTTCTTTTTAATATATATATATATATATATATATATATATATATAGGGTTTCGATCCTAGCTTGAGGCAACCGGATGTTTAGCCATACTGAAGAGCTGTGATACAGCGAAACAGTCAGTCTGTGGATGGCAATAATATATATATATAATGATGATGATAATAATAATAATTTTATAAATATAAGTAATTATACTCATCTGAAAAAACCTTAGGTATTTTGGCTTGTAAATGAACAAACCAATACCCAAGGGAAAATAAGAGATAAAAAAAGAAAGAACTAAGAACATGTAATTGAGGTTTAAACAATCGTCCAGAATCCAAGCTCAGATTCCAAGGAAAAAAAACTCCATCACGAGTAAAACAAAAGTAACTAAGCAAAGTGCTCAATACCCTAAGTAGAGCAAATCTAACTATGAACCTAAAGAGCCAGGCAAACCTACCTAGGTTTCACCTATGCAGATCGTCAAGATACCTGATGATCCACATAAGGGAAACCTAGTTAGGTTTGCCTGGCTCTTTAGGTTCATATATATATATATATATATATATATATATATATATATATATATATATATATACACAGACACACACACACACTGTATATTTATGCATATAAGATAACGTTTAAATCCGCAAAATCACCCTTCAAAATTGGTGGTCATCTGATACTACAATTCTAAAAAAGGAACCTTAAATTCTGAATGATGTTTGTTAGTAAGCTAACCTTGGCCTCACTATGATAACCAATAACATACATATTTTTTAAGCAATTCACCCCAAACAAGGTGAGAGTGCCACTAGTAAGCAAGGGGTTACAGAGAATGAAGATAAGAGAAAAGACTGGGTATGGGGGGATTGAGGATAAGATAAAAAGAAGAACAAGGATCAATGAATTAGAAGATGTCAATTGACATTGCATTTAAATTTTTGAAGATTGTAGATAGCAGGGAAGCAAGTAAGAGGAAGGGAGTTCCACTGTCAGGAAGTGTGAGAAGAGAAACTGTTGGAGTAGAAGTGGCAGTTACATTTAACTATTTCAACTGCAAAAGGTTGGAACCTAGATGCCAACTTTGTTGCACACTTAAATTCATGCAGCCAGGACACCTGGGAAAATAGCTCATCAGAGCAGTTGCCATGAAAATATTTGGAGAGAAGACAGAGGGAAGCCACATCATATCTGCGATAAAGTGACTGGAGTTGAGATGTCGAGTCAGGACATGCATGGACAAATGGTAGATTTGTAGAAGAGACTCAGACAAGAAAAATCAACATAGATTCACATTATCAAATAAATTTATAATAAAACCATTTCTAACTTATACATTACTGGCATAACTTCATAATAAATTGCCTATTTGAAGAATAATTCCATAGCAATGAAATCAACTTGTATCTATGCAAGCTCAGCTGAGAAAATGAAAACATTGAGTTATGATTGCATTCACAGCAACCTTTATCTTTCGCTAAACTTTCAATAAGGAATAAAAAACTGAATAAAAAAAATGTTGAACGTGGAATGTACTCTCATTGTACATTATCATACTGTTATTAATGGTATTCTGTGATTGTCAATGAAGTATAAGTAAATGGCCATTAGTACACCAGGCTGTTTGTGACTGTTTTGATATAGGAAAAGAAGAAGAATAACCAGTATTCACAAGAGATCACATGATGAAACATAATCAAAAAGATGGTTTCCCTTTTAGGGAACATGTGGAGGAAAAACATGATATAGAATCAGTTTTTAGTATCTGTCTATATTTCTGAGATGAGGTATTATGTACACTATTTACATTATTCAGACTATTGTCCTCAACTTTGTCACCATATTTATTACAACGTTTCGGCCTTTCAGTATCTGTCTATATTTCTGAGATGAGGTATTATGTACACTATTTACATTATTCGGACTATTGTCCTCATCTTTGTCGCCATATTTATTACAACGTTTTGGCCTTTCAGTATCTGTCTATATTTCTGAGATGAGGTGTTATGTACACTATTTACGTTATTCGGACTATTGTCCTCAACTTTGTCGCCATATTTATTACAGTGTTTCGGCTGTTGTACACTCCGGCCTTCTTCAGTATCTGTCTATATTTCTGATGATGAGGTATTATGTACACTATTTACATTATTCGGACTATTGTCCTCATCTTCGTTGCCATATTTATTACAACGTTTCGGCCCTTCAGTATCTGTCTATATTTCTGAGATGAGGTATTGTGTACACTATTTACATTATTCGGACTATTGTCCTCATCTTTGTCGCCATATTTATCACAACATTTCGGCCCTTCAGTATCTGTCTATATTTCTGAGATGAGGTATTATGTACATTATTTACATTATTCGGACTATTGTCCTCAACTTTGTCGCCATATGTATTTCAATGCTTTGGCCATTGTACACTCCGGCCTTCTTGGAATGTCGAACAGAACCCTTTATGCCCCAATGAGCAAAATAAAGAGTTCAGTTCGACATACCAAGAAGGCCGGAGTGTACAATGTCTGAAACATTGTAATAAATATGACGACAAACATGAGGATAATAGTTCGATTAGTGTAAATAGAAACAGTTTTGGTATTTTGTTTATTTTGAATGTCTAAGGATACAGTAAGTAACAATATTTCCAATAACATCATCTTTATATAATCAATATGCATTCATCTTATACTACAGGTATAGAATAAATTCAAGAAAATTTGCTATATTTTTTGACCTTGTCTTATTTAAAGTTACCTTATACATTGGAATATATTGTGTGTGTATATATATATATATATATATATATATATATTTTCTAAAATATAAAAATAAAACCATATTTACATTAGTCGGACTATTGTCCTCATCTTTGTCGCCATATTTGTCACAACGTTTCGCCCGTTGTACGCTCCGGCCTTCTTCAGGAGGTTGGAATTTCGAACCGAACCCTTTATTTCAATCACTGGGGTAGACTGTTCTAGTTCCACGAGCCATGTTTGATGGATGTCAGTTATCAGTTATCTCCTGGTAATTTTCCCTCTGAAAGTTCTCCACTGCCTGAACCGGGTATTGAACTCACACTCTTTGGGTCTGTCACTGGATCTAACCAACACCTTTATCCACTGTACCATGTGTCCTTGAGGCCGAAACGTTGTGACAAATATGGCGACAAAGATGAGGACAATAGTCCGACTAATGTAAATACTGTACATAATACCTCATCTCAGAAACATAAAAATAAAAATTGAAACATTTCTGCTAACACAATTTTTCTTAAAACAGCAAGCATTTAGTGTACCATTTTTGTGATACTTTGTAACCAAATTATATATATATATATATATATATATATATATATATACACAAACACACACAGTTGAAGACAAAATTATTAGTATCCTATGAAGCTTTATTTCTATATATACAGAGAAAAGTTTGTGCAAAGTTTCCAGTGTGCTCTTTTTTAAAACTAAAATCCAGATTCACTTGTAATGAAATTGCTGGAAACTTTTGTCCATGACTAATTTATATAATATGCTTCTTTGAAAAAGAAGAAGAAAAACATGAATAAATTAATTAAACTGATGGACAAAAACTAAAAATTAATATCTATCCATCATTTCAGGAAAGTTGGACAGCATTTTCTTGTGGATACAGTATTGGAAGACCTCCACCCACTTGTTGATATTTAATATTCCACTATTACAGAATTGGGCAACGTACAAATAACTGCATCTGAGGAAAACATTAATCAAATAGTTCAGTTTGATATATAAGAGGCATAAGAAAGATTTATCAGTAAAAATGGGGATTTCATACCCAAAGATGATAAAAAGAGATCAATATAAAAACCTATTTTGGTTTAACTGTTGTTTTTATTGGATTCATTATTTTCATTCTTTTTTTTCTTTCTCTGTAATGTAAATTGAAAATGTTTTTTTCTTGATGATTTTCTCATTATTTCCATTTGGTTGATTAAAGCAAATGATAAATGCTTCCTTAATTTCCTTAACTTGAGATTTCTAACAATCTGCTTACTAAGTTTACTTACTTAGCATTGAAATTCATTTAAGAGAATGCTGATGAGATTGTAGAATTCTACATTTTAAAGCCCTGCTTAGTTAGTTTGCAGTACGACATGTATAATTTTTTTTAAATTTTCATAAGGAGGAAAACTGAAAATATAGAATAACTTAATACAAAGTAAAGAAAACACAGACCATCAAGGGTATCAATTGCATCAGTGGGCTGACTTAAAAGATAACCTCCTGGCCACCAGGTGCAGAGCTGTACCTTGTGATTGGCTGCACCCAACATGTAAACAGTTGATTGAACCAACTGTGTTTGAGATGACCATTGGCAGGAAGATATATAATTCATATTGCTTGACTGGTCAACACTAATACTATTAGGAATACTTATTGTCTCTTCAACTTAGATGTGATATGCTTTTTTTGGTAGTGTTCAAGTGATGTGGTTTTTGTCATTTGATCATGCTCTTTGCAATGATCAAAGGACTTTTCATGACCATTGTCAGTACATTTATTCTTGATTTTATTGCATTTCTATAGTAAATGCAGTTTCAATGCAATTATATTATACATATACTAGCCCTATTCTTTCAGTAATGCTTGCATTCATTCATGACCCTGACAATCCCTTTATTCTTAATTTTTATTGCATTTCTATAGTAAATGCAGTTTCAATGCAATTATAATATACATATAATAGCCCTATTCTTTCAGTAATGCTTGCATTCATTCATGACCCCTGACAATCCCTTTATTCTTAATTTTTATTGCATTTCTATAGTAAATGCAGTTTCAATGCAATTATAATATACATATAATAGCCCTATTCTTTCAGTAATGCTTGCATTCATTCATGACCCCTGACAATCCCTTTATTCTTGATTTTTATTGCATTTCTATAGTAAATGCAGTTTCAATGCAATTATATTATACATATAATAGCCCTATTCTTTCAGTAATGCTTGCATTCATTCATGACCCCTGACAATCCCTTTATTCTTAATTTTTATTGCATTTCTATAGTAAATGCAGTTTCAATGCAATTATAATATACATATAATAGCCCTATTCTTTCAGTAATGCTTGCATTCATTCATGACCCCTGACAATCCCTTTATTCTTGATTTTTATTGCATTTCTATAGTAAATGCAATTTCAATGCAATTATATTATACATATAATAGCCCTATTCTTTCAGTAATGCTTGCATTTATTCATGACCCCTGACAATCCCTTTATTCTTGATTTTAATGCATTTCTAAAGTAAATGCAATTTCAATAAATTTATTTTTATATATAATGGCATTTTTCTCTTGGTGAAGCTAACATTAATTTCTGGCCACTGACAATCCCTTCCTGATTTCCATTCATTAAATGACTCAGACTAAGTGGACGAATATTGCATTACCTGAGTAAGTCAGGCAGCGGTAAGTAAAGTAAAAACAGTTCTTACATATTTGAATACAATACATTTATTGTTTCAATGGTACTGGTAATATTAGCCATTTCCTTATAAGGAAACATTAAGAAATCATTGACCGAACATTCTGTGCTGCTGTCAGTTGAAATTTATAAAATCTTTCTCTTAAAACATTTTTTTAGGAAAACAGTTTTCTTAAGTCCAGCTGTTATTGCTCTTTTCAATATTCGCACGGACTTTGCATCCTGTCCTTTTATTTGAAGTAGAGTGAAACATCAACATCTTGATTATGTCATTATTTTCCCTTAGAGTTACATATGCTATCCATTTTAGTTGTTGCTGCTGTTGAAAGTCCTCAAATGATGTAGTTTCTGTTAATCTGCTACAGTTCTTTGTGATTGTGTAGCACCAGTCCACAAGGTTAAAAAAGGATGGTTATTTAAAGGAGTTTCTTCCTAATGCTCAAAATAGTGTGGAATGTCAACATCTTGATTATGTCACTTTGATATTTTCACTTTGATTTACAGTATTTGCTATCCATTTTAGTTGTTGCTACTGTTGAAAGTCTTCAAGTGGTGTGGTTTCTGTTATGTGGTTCTATGGTGCCACTCCACAATGTTTGAAGAAGGATGTTCTTTGCCAAGATTGAAGGTCTTCACTTGCACAAGGCCATTTTAACCACTGATCTGATAGTTTAAATATTTCTGAAAGAGTCTGGCACCATACATAACATCCATACGAAAGTCTTGATTTAAGCTACTTAAGAACATGACTTGAGTCTTTAGATTAATGTTTTGGTTGTTGTAACAATTTTCAGTGTTGGATGAAACTGCCTATAATACTGCCTATGTCCAATTTCCTCATATTAAAATCTGGTTTTCCCTTTATAATCTCTCTCTCAAATATGCCTTTTCAGGAGGTAGATGATCATAGCTCTCCACAGCTTCCAGTCTTTTGTTACTCTCAACAATACTTTCTTTGTTTTTGTGATACGTGTTCTTCTATCCATTTGCCCAAATTTGTTAAGTTGGTTATACATCAATGTGTCTTGTAAGTGTTAAATTCTCCCAGCCTTCTTTCCATATTATTTTAACCAAAATGTTCAGCTGTTTTTTTTTTTCTGATTGTTATGAGTAGTTTATTTTCAGTTTTTAGTATCCTTAATTTTTCCTCATGCATTCCTAACCAATTCAGGATTCCTCCTTTTTTTTAGTCTAGACTTGTTTCAATTAGTCATTATTTTTTCTCTGAAAAGAGCTGATTAAAAAAAAAGAAGACTTCTCTTTTATAATCGTATAATTTTATAGATTCTGTTTCACCTTGTTTGGATAAAGACAGGTTTTGGTGTAGTTAATGTGGCAAAAGTGAAAGTCACTTACCATGAAAAAGGGCACGTGTGTCCTGTACGATATGCTGAAGACAAAATAACCAAAATACAAACAAGTCAGTTGCAGTTGTTGACATAAATGCATCTTGGATATGCTAATATTCTTTGTTCTCTCCAACTGTCAGCCAATGAAAAATTGTTCTGGCAATAAAAGCGGTTGGCATTCGTGAATTGGGGGTAGCTTATTTTTTTCTCTATGTCCATCAGCTTGCTTGCTTCATGTGTTGGATTTCTGACTGGTTATGTGTATTGGGATCTGGATCTGCCCCTGGATCTTCAAGTTTGGACTTGAAATTTATTCCCCTTTGGAATTTAGCTGCCATATCAATTTTTTAACACATCTGATTGGCCGATTGTTAATAATAAGCTTTAGATGCAACTTACTGACCAATCAGTGACTTATTTATGTTGAGATCATCTTGTGGTGAAAGAGAAAGTCACTTACTATAAAAAAGACAAAATGACCAAAATAGAAACAAGTCAGTGGTAGCTTTTGCCATAAATGCATCTCTGATATGCTAATATTATTTGTCCTCTCCAACCATCAACCAATGAAAAAATGTTTTCGTCGATAAAAACAATTGGTGCTCTCGAATTAGGAGAGTCGTTTTTATTTTGCCACCTCGTTCATTCGAAATATCCAACACTTATGTGTTGGATATTTGACATTGAACCTGTCGTTCATGATTTTGACATTTCTTTCTGTCTCTGGACCTTTAAACTTGGACTTGTGATTTGTTTATTTCATTGTGCAATTGAGCTGCTATTTCAATTTTTGAACAGTTAATAGTGGTTTATTTCAATTCTTCCAAAATCTCTTTGGTGTATTTCAAAATATCCACTTTTTTTCCTCAACTGTCAAAATTTGTTTTCAAACTCAAAAATTTTAATCAAGTGGAAAATCTCCGATGAAAATATAGTCCAGTAGGTTTTTTGTCTGCTTAACATAAGTGGGAGTCACACATCAAAGTGACTAATAAAAACAATCTGGTGTAAATGATGTTCACCTTATTTTCTTTGGTTTTTTTTCATCATCCTACCTGATGATGAAGCATTTTTCAAGGAGAAATCTCCAACATGAAACTTTGCACACAACTTCAATTTGTTCAATCATTTAGTCTTCTTATGTGCCTTCAGAACATGGATGATTATGGCTCTCCATAACTTCTTGTCTTTTGTTAGCCTGAGTAATCTTTTACTGGGCAGGTAAAATAGTTATTTTAACATAGAAATATATTAAAAATGTATAGAAAATCAAGAAAGAAGGGGTTTGTCAGTGGTCAAGAATGAAGTAAATCATTACTGTTATAATAGGTCTATTATATGTAAATGTTTTGCAAATGGTTTAATATAGGAGCATATTGAAAAAAAAGGAAGGAAATAGTTATCAGTAGTCAGGAATTAATGCAAGTATTACAAGTATTACTGATAGATAGATCTATGTTTATAATAAATGAATTGCTAATAATTTTACTGTAGAAATGCATTAAAATCAGAACAAAAAGTATTGTCAGTGGTCACGAATTAATGCAAACATTATTGATAGAATAGGACTATTATACATATAAAGTAAATGCTAATGATTATATTATAGGAATGCATTGAAAATCAGAAGATTAAAGCAAGCATTACTGATAGAATAGGGCTATTGTTAATGATTTTCTATAATAAACATTAACATGAAGAAGGAATTGTCATATATCAGGAACTAAAGCAAGCATTACTGATAGAAAAAGGCTATTAATGATCTGTCTATAAGATCATTAAAAGGAATAAATGATTGTCACATATTAGAAATGAATGCAAGCATTACTGATAGAATAAGGCTATTAATGATCTGTCTATAAGATCATTAAAAGGAATAAATGATTGTCACATATTAGAAATGAATGCAACCATTGCTGATAGAATAAGGGCTTTTATATAATGTAAATGCATTGATAAAGATATTACTCTAGGAATGCATTGAAAAATCAGAAAGAATGGGATTGTTAATGGCTAAGAATAACGGAGAGAATAGTTTTATTATATTTATATGATTATGTGGCAAAATGTTGGTAATTCTCTCTGTGAAATATTAATGAGAAGAAACGGCTTCCATTGGAAAATGAGAAAAAGAGAACAATCTCTCGAAATATTTGTTTAGAATTTTGCCAATAAAAATGGATGTCACATTTAGTGAGTTTTTTTTCTTGGAAACTTTATTATTGAAACATAATTTAATGTTCACTTAATGAAACAGCCAGAGATGAAAAACACTTTGGGCCCTTTTTATGCCTTTTCTGATTGTCTTAACTGATACTGACTGAATCTAAAGAAAACTATGCAGAACTGAATTAGAATTAGTGGTTTGAAAGAAATCCACAAGAGTGACTTTTATTGAAATTTTCCAAAGAGAAAAAAGAAAATAAGAACATTTGGTAATTAAAGATCATTCAGTTCCAAAGTCATTTGTCACATGAGTGTGTGAAAGGTGATGATTAGAAATTCAATTTGATTTATTAAACCTTTTTGAAGAATTTCATGAGAAAAGAAATATTACAATGATTAAATTTTGAAATCATTGTGGTTGAAAATTGAATATTTTTTAAAATTAAAATTGCATTGTTCTCCACATCTTGGGCCCAAAATAATCAATTCATTTACATTTAACTTTTATATAAGTTATTTTTTATTTATGAGCTGAAGAAAATAATCTTTATATTCTTTTTGTCAAATTGAATTGTTTCTCCCCTGCCCAGAAAATTCATTCTATGCAGATCAATCTCTTACAACCATTATTTATTTTGCTGCTTACATAAAACTATAAAAACATTCCATCTTCATAATCTTCCCACTTTCAACTGCATTAATTTAAGTGTGCTACTAGATTGGCAAGTAGGTCTCACCACTTTACTGTTGAACTAGTTAGATGCAACTATATGTTCTATTCTAATATTTTTTTCACACTTCTCACCTGTGAACTTCACTTCCAATTTCTTGCTTCTCTGCCAGAAAGAAAAAGAGAGGACAATAAAGGAATAGGATTCCAGGAGACAAATTCCCTGTGCAATAAATATTGCTGCCATATGTAGTCTGGTGCTTCTATTATATATCTTGAGGTTCTCAACAAAATCCAAAGAAGGATCTGTAATATAATCAACCCTGACCTGGCATCTCAACTTCAGTCACTTTCTCATTGATGTGACATATCTTCCCTCTCTATTTTTTTACAAATATTTTCATAGCAATTGTTCTGATGAGCATTCCTTCTTGGTGTCTCAACTCTATGAATGTAAGTGTGATACTAGATTGGCAAATAGCTATCACTGCTTTACTGATGAACTAGTTAGATACACCCTTATGTTCTATTCTGATAGTTTCTTTTCTCGCACTTCTCACCTGTGGAACTGTCTTCCAGTTTCTTGTTTCTCTGCCTGAAAGAAAAAGAGAGGACAATAAAGGAATAGGATTCCAGGAGACAAAAGATGACGATTTATGACATTTATAAATCTACCATTTGCCTGTGCAATGAATATTACTGGCATATCTGGTTTGGGACTCCTACTATATCTTGAGGTTCTTGACAAAATGTAAAGAAGAATCTGTAATATAATCAATCATGACCTGGCATCTCGACTTCAGTCATTTTCCCACCTTTTTAATTTTTACAAATATTTTCATGGCAATTTCTTTGATGAGCTTTCCTCCATGGTGCCTCAACTGTATGAATTTAAGCAGACTATTAGATCGGTAACTGCAGTTTACCGCTTTTTTCCGTTGAACTAGCTAGATGCAGCTGTATGTTCTATTCTAATAGTTTCTTTTCTCGCACTTCTCACCTGTGGAACTGTCTTCCAGTTTCTTGTTTCTCTGCCTGAAAGAAAAAGACAGGACAATAAAGGAATAGGATTCAATGATACTTAAATCTACCATTTGCCTGTGCATTGACCACTGCTGCCATATCTGGTCTGGTGCTCCTACTATATATCTCGAGATTCTTGACAAAATCCGAAGAAGGATCTGTAATGTAATCAATCCTGAACCGGCATTTTGACTTCAGTTACTTTCTCACAGACATCACATGTCTTCCCTCTCTATTTTTTTACAAATATTTTCGTGGCTATTGCTTCAATGAGCTTTCCTCCACGATGCCTCAACTGCATGAATTTAAGCAGACTATTAGATTGGCAACTGCGGATTACCGTTTTTTTCTGTTGAACTAGCTAGATGCAGCTGTATGTTCTATTCTAATAGTTTCTTTTCTCGCACTTCTCACCTGTGGAACTGTCTTCCAGTTTCTTGCTTCCCTGCTGCCTGCAATCTTCAGAAATTTAACTGCAGCATCAATCACCATATTGTGTCTTCTTAACACCTGTTCCTTTGTTGTGCTTTCTCCTCACTTTTGTGTATAAAAAAATCCCTCACAGAAACAGGCTTATACACCGATATGTTCTAACGACCTTTTCATAGGTAAAAACGCTTAATGTGAAAAAGGTGCATAAAAATCTGTTCTTTCTTGTTTGTCATTTCATTCTAAGGATGGCAATAAATAAAAGCCACTAAGATGCAATGGATTACCAAAACTGAAAGAAAAAGACCGGACAATAAAGGAATAGGATTCAATGATACTTAAATCTACCATTTGCCTGTGCATTGACCACTGCTGCCATATCTGGTCTGGTGCTCCTACTATATATCTAGAGATTCTTGACAAAATCCAAAGAAGGATCTGTAATGTAATCAATCCTGAACTGGCATTTTGACTTCAGTTACTTTCTCACAGACATCACATGTCTTCCCTCTCTATTTTTTTACAAATATTTTCATGGCTATTGCTTCGATGAACTTCCCTCCACGATGCCTCAACTGCATGAATTTAACAGACTGTTAGATTGGCAACTGCGGATTACCGTTTTTTTCCGTTGAACTAGCTAGATGCAGCTGTATATTCTATTCTAATAGTTTCATTTCTCACACTTCTCACCTTTGGAACTCGCTTCTGATTTCTTGTTTCCTTGCGATTTTCTTTATGTGCCATGTCCCTTCAGAACATAGGCGATTGTGGCTCTCCACTACTTACTGTCCTTTGTAGCTCTTAATAAATTTTGTCTTTTTGTTATTTCTCCTAAAACCTGATCTGCCATCCATTTACTCAAGCTCATCAAATATGTTTTCCTCTGTCTGCTGCTTTCCTTTGTGCCTTTTTCCCTTAATCTGTCCTGTGAGGATCAGATTTTCCAAGCCCTCTTTCCTCATTACATGCTTCAAAAATGTCAACTCTCTCTTCCTGATGTTATGCATTGTTTTCCCCTGTTTCTCTTGATCTGTCCTGTGAATTTCCGATTTTGCAACTCTTCTCTCCGCAATATGTGACCTAGAAACCACAACTGTCTCTTTCTAATATTAAGTATAAGTCATTTTTGTTTCCATTTTGTATAAAAATTTATTGCTGCTCACATGTTTGGTCCATGGTATATTCAGAATCCTTCTGCAGAACCACATTTATATTGCTTCAAGTCTCTTCTTGATCTTTGAGGAAATTGTCCAGCATTCACTGCCATACAAGAGAACAGATATCACGTAACAGTTTAGTATTCTTTCTCTTGTTTCTAACAGAGTTTTTTTAATTCTTCACCTTTTAGAATGCATCTTCGAATCTCAGTGTCAAACTTTCCATCCTCTGTTAAAACACTTCCCAGATATTTAAATTCCCGCACTTATTTGATTTCGGTATCTCGTATTTTACAAGTCACACTTTGGGCTCATCCTTTTGCTAACAACCATGTAATTGCAAGGATGAAACGCACATTCATGAAGCGTTCCATATTTGTTTTTAACCGCAGGAGACTGCAGACCCAAACAAAGACACTTGAGCAGTTGTTCCGTGACCTCTTCTTCGCCGATGATGCTGCCCTCATTGCCCACACTGAACGAGCCCTGCAGCACCTGACGTTCTTGACTAACCAATGCCAACATCCTGACTTTCATTCCAGTAATTTTTGGAAGACATGTCTAAAAAACGAATAGATATAAAAAAATAAATGTGACATTTTTAGAGGTAATTTGTAAATTTGTTAAAATCTCCAATAAATACGAAGAAATTAAATACATTTTCACTATAATTATATTGACATTGTGTTCATACTTTTAAGTTAGGTTTGTAGAGAGGAAATTAATTTTAAAAAATCGCATATAATTGCAAGTAATTGCAAATATAGATGACAAACGAGCTGCATTTTGATGTGTCTACGTAAACAGTGATATTAAATATTGAAAATTCACTTTTCTTAAAAGTTTTCTTCTTTCTGATATAAATTCAATTATGGTGCGCTTCGTTCAAACAATAACAACCAAAACCGTCAAAAAATTATAATGAAAAATCAATTTAAATGTACCTTTTTGTTTATGTGGATTCTTATAATTATTGTCGTAAATATGCTTTCCCATGTATTCTAAATAGATTATTGTTCATTCTACATTTTTTGATTTTATTATCTATTTCTCTGTTATGGAGATTCTAAGAGGATTTATATACCATAAATTTTCTGTGTATAATGTGTCTTCATCCATAATTATGCAACCCTAAAATTGTACCCAAGGGTGGGAAAATGCTTCTACTCATGCATAATCTACAACCCTTGTTTGAAAATCAAACCCTATAAATTGTACCTCCCCAATTTCATTATGGCCAGTGTTTTCTATTCTTATTTAAAAAAAATGGTTTTAAACATAGAATAATTTCATTCTAATTTAGTTTTATAATTCTTATTTTATTTTACATTTGTAGGTAATTTTAGGTACATATGATTGTATTTGATATCCTTATGGGGGTCAGAATCGCTGAATG
The DNA here is from genome assembly GCA_964036315.1 of Acanthosepion esculentum. Classification (NCBI taxonomy): domain Eukaryota; kingdom Metazoa; phylum Mollusca; class Cephalopoda; order Sepiida; family Sepiidae; genus Acanthosepion; species Acanthosepion esculentum. The sequence continues at coordinate 9,999,426 of OZ038503.1, forward strand.
TTAGTGTCAGATTGTCGTATGTTTGGGGTGGGTAGTTATTTCGCATCTGAAATCGACCTATGAAATGGCAATTTTTTAAAGATTTTTTTGTTGCTGTGCATAATATATAGCTTAAATTTTGCTTATCGTATTTTAGAAAAAATGCGTATTATACATGGGGAATTACAGTAAGTGTTTATTTATAAATAAATACTTCCAATCTTGTAAAGATGTCTGTGAAACCATTGATAGAAGTATGCAATCCTGACAAATGCCTGAAATTCAAGGGATTTTTCCCTATGTTATTTCATAGAATTGTATAACTCCATACCTTCTATATCTGTGTCCCTTCAAATAAATATATACATTCCAGGAATAAAAGATGCTGGAAAAATGGTCAGTTCCCTGTACCGCTCCAGTAAGTACTTGACTCATCCTATTGTTGTCTATCTTTACAAGAGTCTAATCAGGCTGAAAATGGAGTATTGCTGCCATATATGGGCAAGAGCTGCAGAGTCTTCACTTTCTAACTTAGCTAGTATTACCATTAAAGATGAGGAGAACAGTTACTACACTTTGATCCCCCCAATGTCTAGGCAGTGAAGAATGGTGTAAGTCAAATATCACATGTAGCTCAAAGAGCAAATAATGACAAAATCAAGATATTAACATTGTATAGTATTTTAAAAAAAAGGTTAAAATGAAGCCCCCATCAATACTGGAAAGAGCCATAAAAGTTACTGGACTGGAGAAACCTGTTTTCCTTAATAAAAAAAACTGTTTTAATAGAAAGATTTTATAAATTTCAGCCAAAAGCAATACTGGCTACTCAGTCAATGACTGCCAGATGTTTCCTTGTAGGGAAATGGCTAATATTACCATTGGCCTCACCATTGGGAACTCTTGTGAAATAACAGAGACCGTATCACTTTTGGACTACCAACAGCAGCAGCAAATAAAATGGATAGCACTTGTAACTTGAAGAGAAAATAATGACATAAAATGTGAACATTCCAGTCTACTTCAAATAAAAGGTTAAGAAAGAATCCCCCTCTGTCAATACTGGAAAGAGCTATAACAGTTACTGGGCATGAGAAATAGCTTCAAGGAAAAGATTTTGTAAATTTCAATCAAGAGTGGTACTGGATGCTCATTTAATGAAAGCCAAATCTTTCCTTATAGGGAAACAGCTAATATTACCATTACCATTTAGAAACTTAAAAAAACATGTTTCATTTTGATAACAGATTTTCAAATAAAATTGTTTTTCAGATGTTGACAGATACTTCTTCTTCTGTATGCCATCTCCCTTCAGGACTTTGGTGATTAAGGCTCTCCACAATTTCTTGTCCTTTGTAGCTCTTAATAAATTTTATCATTTTGTTATCCCTCCTAAACCTTACTCTGCCATCCATTTACTTAAACTTGGTAGGTAGGTTATATGTTGTTTTCTTTCATGCTGTCCTGTGAGTATCAGATTTTACAAGCCCTCTTTTCTCATTATACTCCCCCAAATTTTTAACTCTCCCTTTCTGAGGTTAGGTCTAAGTATCCTTTTTGTTTCCATTTTCCCTAAAACTTTGTTTTTGCTCACATGTTCAGTCCATGGTATTCCCAACTTCCTCCTGTAGTATCATTTTTTTGTTTCTTGAATCTTTATCTCTGAGGAGATTGTCCATCATTCAATGTCCAGTGATCATCTGCACTCTTTGGGAACTTTGAAGTCTATGCCTGATCAAGTAATAGAAATTTAGTGTGTACATGGATTATTTTTCGGCCTTTTTAGGATCTATTTAAAGCTGAAGCATAGTTTGGGTTTTAGGAATAAGTGGCATTTTGGGAGTTGAATATAGCATTAATATTTGTTTTTTTAGAATAGCAATGATTTTTTTCCAGATACAAGTCCTACAGTTTAACCCACACTGTGGCAGACTTGGACCTTCAAACACAAAGAACAAAGTGTCAAAAGCACAGTTTTTCCATTTACACCACTTAAAGCCTCAGGGTCTTGGCAAAAATCATGCTTCATTAGGGACTGGCACTACAGAATCACAAGCAAAGAATGGTACTAAATAACAGAAAATACATTATTTGACCGACTACTAGCAGTAACAACAACTGAAATGGTTATCACATGTAACCTGAAAAGAATGCAATAATATAATCAACATGCTATGGTTTGACACTACTATAAAATCTACATTACTGGAGAAACTTGTTTTCCTAAAATAGTGTTTGAAGAGAAAGATTTTCTAAATTTCAAACAAGAGCATTACTGGTTTCTCAGTCAATGAATGCCAGATATTTCCTTGTAATGGTTCTTAGGTCTTGTATTGTAGGAAATAAAGTTAAAAGAAAACCGGAAATTTCATTTTATACAAATCAAGACATGTCTTTTTATACTCACGTACTGTAGACTGTGAATTATAACAGATGATGTCGACATTATCTGAAGAGGAGGCTTTTTCCTGCCACTATTTAGGTATTGTTAACATAAATGGCTTATTTCCTGAATTTTTTCTCACAGCAACTTGTATCAAATATGAAATATATTTGATTAATTCCTCTTGATACTAAGTTTAAGTTCTAAGCATTTTTGTACAAGGTTTATAAAGTTGACGAATGACCCCTTTTATTTTTTACAAATTCTGATTAAAAAATAAAAATATATGTTCATATTTTATTTCCTTTTTCATTAAACTGATAACATTTGCTTTACATCTGAGGCCAGACTTTAAACAAAGAAGAAAACCAGAAGTAAAGAATTGGCATTTGAAATGCTCAAGTGAATTGTTTTCTCCAAAGTGACATTTAAATTCTTTTTATTTTCAATTATATTTTTTCATTCATTTAATGCAAAATAGGAAAGAAGATTATTGATTCTTTAATAATGTTTGGTTTGTATTTATTTATTTCGGATTCTTTTCTGGATTTGAATAATTCTAAAAAAAGAAACAACTCAGTTGTTTCTTTTTCTTGAATGCAAATACGGATTGATTTTTTTTTTTTTTTTCAAAAATATTTCTCCTGGAAACTTTGGAAATTCAAATGCAACAAGACCAGGCAAATTTTAAAGAGTATTTTTCAATTTTAGTAAATGTTCAATGAGATGTTATGCAGAAATAACTTTGCCAATGAATTATATATTGAAATTTATAACACATTCATTGACTTCTGTAAGAAGCAGAGACAACTGCCAAAAATTATTAAGAATTTTTTTATTATTAGTGTCTGTAATTGGTATCAATGAGTATAGATTTTTTTTTCTTAAAAGTATCAAGTTCAAACATTTTAAATAATTTAGTCTTTTCTGAAATTCTGCAATTAATAATATTCAATTATTTGATCTCATATCTTTAAAATTTTCTTTCAAACAGAAAACAGATTTCACTTGTTTACCAAGTTCTGAGGTTAAGCAGTGTGATTATTCAAAGAATTATTTCGATTAACATTGTTGTTTTGATTATTGCATCTTTGGTTTGAGTGTTGATTGAAGACTTTTTCAACGTTTCTGGAGAAAAAAAAAAACTTAAAATCATATTAACTGAAACTATAATATAATAATTTACTGAGTTGTTTTTATGTCTTATCAACCCTTTGTGGGTTATTTAAAGCCAAAATATGTTTGGGATTGTAAGAATAAGAGTAACTGAATATTGTAATTTTTTGAAATGCAATGATTTTTCCTGATACAAATCCTATTATTTAACCTATAGGTGGGGTTATAATAAACCATATAATAAAATATAATAATCAATATAATAATATAATAAGTGCAATTTATAATATAATGAAATAATTAAAAACAATATAAAATAATAAAAAATAATAACTAATATAATAAATAAGGCTATAAGGGAAAGAGATATGGTAGAAAGATTTATTCTCCCATTCTCATTTCCACTGTTACGGCATTATTATACCCATGATATAATAATACCGTAGTCCACAGAAAAAGCAGAATACCTGAAAGGAAAAGGAATAACAAACATGCTTTGTACTGAGAGAGACTTTTATACTACAAGACATACACAAAACTATATATATATATATATATATATATATATATATATATATATATATATATACTAGCAGTAAAGCCAGGCGTTGCTCGGGGTTTTATGTAGTTAAATTGCTCTGGGGTTTGAATTATTGAACTTACGCACGTATCCGCAGTTTTTGAGGTCACTGATAGGTCGAGAATCTCACTGGTAGCAAAATCAATGAGATCAAGGGCAACCAGTTGCAATAGGTGGCTGCTGTGTTGCTCTTCTGTGCTTACCCAAAGACTGCCACCCGTTCATAATCGGTCAAGATTTTTAATTCTGGCAATGTAAAATAGTGGTTGCGTTTTCACTGTAGGACTCGCCCCTTCACTATTAAGTCCATAAGTTTTCCCAGTTTTAAGTGGAATACGCGGGCGGTAATGTCATGTCTGTGAATATAATCCTGTCCGGGTAGGAGTTCATGCATTATCTCAACCCATTTGGGGTTGCAGGTAAAAGTTATCAATAAGTCTGGCCGCCATATTGCCTAACGTATGTGTTGTAGACCCAGAATAGGTCCCAAAGAAAACGTGAACTCAGCAATTTGGTAAAAACATATTATTAAACAAAAGAACGAATACAAAAGTGTTGCATGTCTGACTGATGACAAAGTACAGTATTCAACTCGTCAACTGTAGACAGCGACATTTACTGTTCCCCCCACGGAGGAAAGATGTGGCACAAGGCCAAGTTTAACGTGGGTAATCCCGAGCCCGTATGCTCAGCCAAAAAATGCCTGTAGAAATTGTAAAAACAGAATCGGGTTGGTCAACCTCCCTGAACGAGACTCTGCCCTTTGGTACAGCCTCGTCCGGGTTCCTCACTGCTCAGAGGCAGAGAGTTCGACCGACTTGCTGGAACAAGTCGAAGCAAGGCTGTCAACTGTAGACAGCTCTCCTGAGAGGCATAATCTCCTCGTATATATAGTAATAGGATGAGTCCATTTAGTCCATAAAGGTAGGTCCCATAACAGTATGTCATAGCGTCCTGCGTGCGTTCATGCATGTAATGTGCCCCCCCCCCACTAGTGTAGGTAGAGGGCAGAATGCACAGCTTCCCTAGGTTGCGGGGATTGACTTCATTTCGAAGGCTGTCGCGTAAGAGTACGTAGTGCAGCTGTTTCTGATGATTCTGTATAAAATAATGCCTCTCCGATTCCATCTTAGCGGACATGTCAACCGTAAACCAGTGGAAAAGGTCCCTTCATCTATGAAGCAGGTTGAAGTCTCCATAAAATGGTATGAGTAGAAGGCCTTGCACGATAAGGCTTTGGAAGACGTTGTAGGTTGGCCACTCAGAGTATGAAAGGGAATGCCGAAGGGGTAGCCATTGTCACCATAAGGGAAAAGTAAAGAGTACTGCAATGCGTCATATGATCGATGGGTCTCTGAAATCCTGCGAAGAGCACCACCTCTTGATTTGAGGACAATATCGCGAGTGCAGTCTTGTTCCCCATGTATAATAGAGGCCACTTCGTTGCACGCAGGAGCATTGTAGCGGCATTCGTGTTCATCATGAGGCAATTTGTCGGCATCAATTACAATGCTGAAGGAAGGAAAGGGAGCATTTTCCAAAGCATATTTGAAACTTCGAATGTAGCTGTTAACCTCATGAAGCATGGCCTGAAGTAGTAGTATGACATCCCTGCAAGGAACTCTTCCCGACGACGGCAAAATACCAATCTGTAGGTTGTAGTCTGCAATAAAGTACTGTTGAAGGAATTTAGGCGTAGAGGTCTCCTCAGGCAGCAGAGACACAATGAAGTGGTATACCTGCCCCTGTACTTTGAAAGTGGGCACCCACCCTCTTCTCAAACCACCTGAGCCCCAAATGAGGTCATTTGAAAGGAGTTGTTGTATTGCCTAATTGTTTTAAGGAAGTGGTTTGAGTCGGGATGGGAGCTGGCTATTAATCCCCGCAGCGGGGTAGGAGGTTCATTCAGGTAAACTCGAAGTCAAAAGGGGGTATGATTTCATCGATTTTTATCGAATAATTGAAAGCAATATTGAAAACAAAAGTCAGCACCTTAATACCGTCAGTAAATATTATGCTTAACGGGAATTTTGCTGAAAATTCTTTGCCATTTGCAAAAAATATAGCCAAAAATGTTGATAAAACTAATGCTCAACATGATTTCCATGAAAATTCCTTGCAGTTTGCGAAAAACAGGGCCAAAAATCAGCTACATTAGATTTGAATCGGATGTCCCAAAGCTATCGATTTTATCGATTTTTTTCCAATAACTGATATCAATTTTTAAAAACAAAGAACAGCACCTCAAAACTTTAAGTAAGGACATTGCTCAACGTGAGTTTGGTGGATATCACTTGAAATTTGTGAAAACTATCACTGAAAAACTGATGAATTATTTTACCCCCTATCAGTTTTATCGATTTTTTCCAAAATTGTAGGAACAAAAATCCGAAGATGTCATGTACGAATGCCGTAAATTTTGGATCTGTGTGTGAACTTTCATGCCAATTGGACGAACGGTTTGCTCAGGATGAGATAACAAGGTGACAAACACACAGACACACTAACAAAATGCCATTTATAGATACAGATAAAATAGAGGATGTCTGTCTGTATGATACCTTTTCACTCAAGATCCATCCAACTGATTTTGACCAAACTTGGCACATACATTGCAAAATACAATGTAAAAATAGATTCTTAGCATAAAAAATCGATAATTTAAAAAAAATCAATAATCAATAAAACTGATCAAAAATCGATAAATTCAATTTTTTTCCTCAAACTTGGTATGTAGGTTACTTAGATCATGACGAGCTCAATGATACCTCATTTTTATTTCTATGCCACTGCGTTTAGCAAAAAAACGTGAAAAACAAGAAATTGATTTCAACACAAATTTTAAACTAAAAACTCTTCAATTTTAAAACAATCTAATACAAACTTCACTCAATTGTAGCCAACAATAAGGTGATTGTTTAACAGTTATTTAACTTGATAAGTGAGTCCCCCTATATAGTGAAAACCCAGGTAAATAACAAAAAATGGCAATTTTTACTGGTTTCTTTCTTATTTTTCATTGATATTGCAACCAATTTTCATCAAACTTAACAATTGCTTTATAAATGTATTCTCTTTTACATCCCCAGTTGCACACTGAAAAATTGAATTTCAAAAACTCAAAAATAATTGTGGTCTGAAGTGGATCATCATGTTGCCTGTTTTACCCCTTCATGTCCTCAGCTAACTTTCATTGAATAAATACAGGCTACTTCTGTTATATCAGTATGTGCATTAATTCAAAATGTTTTTTAATGAAAGTACTTTAAAGTAATTAAAGAAGATAGACTCTGTTACATCTAAACATGATGCTCTTTTTGCTCCATTCTAATTTAATGCTTTTCTGATCAACCAGCTGGGTATTGCTGCTAGTATATACATACATACAAAGGTCTCATGCAGAGAATAATATATCACATATATTTACACATCACGCAGAGTGTAAGTAGAAACAAAAAGGATGGGTTTTACATATAATATGGAGATACACCTTTGTCTGGAGAATTCATGTTCAGGACAATATATTCAAACTATCTGGATTCATCTATGTCCCAGGCAAGGACATATTCCATGAACAGGAAACAGCAAGTCTTGAGTTTTCCCAAATTAAGAACTGCAAGCTAGAGTTTCTTACTATAAATGTGAAAGTTATATTTGCAAAAGGAAACAGCACCATGGACTTGTAAGTTGCTAGGGAGGCAGATTTAGTCTCTGCCTGGGCCATGGTGCATCCAGGCTAAAGAAAACAACCTTTCAGTTTGCCTGCTGTAAACAAACTGAATTTGACTGCTGTTTTGTCACTGTATGGAGTGATGTCATGAAGCTGTCTATGACATGATCCATGTAACTTATCTCCACCAAAGAGAGATAAGCGCCTTCTGTATCCCTACAAGGCTAACAATATAATAAGCCATATATGATTAAAGTATAATTAATTAAACAAGAGTATAAAAACAATAAAATATAAACAAAATCATATTGGCTGAAACTATAAAATAACAAATTCTATAATAAAATACAATAAACATTGTAATAAAAGCAATAAGTAATAATGAACTGAAAATATTTGGGAAAATACTGAGAACAATTTATAATATAATAAACAATATAATGAAATAATAAAACCAGTTAACATAAACAATGTTATACAAACAATAAAATAATAAGCAATAAAATAATATATGTTAAAAATTCAATAAAACAAGAATATAAAAACTATATGATAAAATATAAACAATAAATAAAATAAACAGTATAATTACAATTATTTTTACTATTATGCGAATTTTTGTCACTGTATTTGATATTATTTTTGTTTAATCTAATTATGTTTATTTATTATTTTCTCCATATTATTTATACAACTATAACTGATTTATATATATTATGTATTTGAGCAGCCATCTTTTATACAAATTTCATTAAAAACAACTGATAAGATTCTGCATTTAGGTTTTTTATTTAAGTTTTCTTGTTCTTATAATTTTCTTCTTTCCTAGACATAAATTATATAGAAATTGTCAGAATGTTCTGTATGTCCAAGCAAATTCAGCTTTATTTTGTCCATTATCAAGGATGATTTTATTTTTACTTTTAACTCAATGTATGGATTTTCTTATGTTTGTATCTCGAGGTATAGGAATGTTTCATTTTCCAAACACTAAATAACATCAATTATGAACATGGCCACAATGTGCTGAAAATGTATGATTTTTAACCATTAAAAAATTACCTGTCTACAGTGCAACGCCCTATTTTTTTGCATAAAAAACACTGATCATAAACTCACACTATACTTGAGTATATTGAGTAAATATTTTAGGGGAAATAAATATGACAAAGTAGAAAAAGATTTCATGTGACACATTTCGGCCTTTACGACTTCATCAGACTCAGTTTATGTTTAGGTTGACCAGACTATGCTTGTGTATGAAGGAAAGTGAAGGGGTCCTGAAAATTTTTAATTTAAATATTTTTTTTTATTTTTAATTGTTTTGGGTATATAATCAAGCCCATTTCAATTAGATTCTTTTTCTTTTTGTTTATATTTTCATCACATTTGTTATAATAGAAGATCTAGCAAGAATAGTAAAATGTCAAAAGATCCTGGATGCAAATTTACAGCGGATGATGGCTGACTACTTGTTTTTCAAGCACATCAATCTGCTACGGCTGCTAGCCAGTCCCTATTGTGCAGATGCCTGCTCAGGCCCATTTGTGTTTCTTTGACACCCACAGAATCCACCTAAGATTTATACAACAACTATACTGAGCAGATCTTAGTTACAGTTTCTGGGAGAGAGCAACAAAGCTGGCATGATCAACTGTTTTTGAAGAACGCCAGAACGCACAAACCCTTGGTCACTAAAATTAGTCACTTCATCCATCTGCTAAGGCCGTTCTTATTGTGCAGATGCCTGCTCAGGCCCAAACCTTAAACCTAATCGTAACCCTAACCTTTAGTCACTAAGATTAGTCACTTCATATTATCACAACCATTGATGGTTTCCAAACAGTGTTGTCAACCCAATTTCACACACATGTCTTAGGTTGACCTGTGGTATGGTTTTCTTGCACTATTCAAAGATGCTGTATACTGAAATCGCCTCTCTAGGTTGATAATGTCAACCTATAGTGTAGTCACTCATGGGGGTGACAGGTTATTCCATTACATCAGAAAGTGAATGTTCTAACCACTAGGTTATATATATACATAAGTTTTTATAATAATATAACAATATTATTATTTTAATATATATATATATATATATACATTGTTTAGTGCCAATGATTTCATTTCTTTGTTTATTATGTAAAGGTGATAGATATATATATATATATACATACATACATATATATATATATATATATATATATATATATATATATATATATATGTGTGTGTGTGTAATTTGGCAGCAAATTTTCTTTTAAACATGTTGTGTTGAATGTTAAAGACAACATCGTCCTGCATATTTTCTTTTGAATTTTCTCATATTCTCTAATGAGACTTTTTATTTGAAAATGATATCGAAATAAATATTGTCCGTACGATAACCTAGTACTTTCGACCATCATTGTTCATCTTCAGGGTCAAAATCTTTAGTCAAAAATTAGAAAATATGAGAAAATTCAAAAGAAAATATGCAGGACAATGTTGTCTTTAACAATCAACACAACATGTTTAAACACACACACACATATATATATATATATATATATATATATATATATATATATATATATATATATATATATTTTATAATTATTTTTTAATTATTTAATTTCAAGAATAGTTATTCCAAAATGTTTTTTAGTTTTAGTTTTTGAAACATGAGAACTCTTATGTAGCGATGGAATCATATTTTTTAAGAATAATCATAATTTAGGAGCTACTTATATATTGAGCACTGTTTTTTAAAAATAAAAACAAAAATACTAAAGAACTTTGGATTATTTACCTAATGTGTTCTTTCCTATTTTTCTATATATTTGCACATATATATATATCTGAATAGTAATTTGGGGGATTTGAATAACTTTCCATAGTAATTCTTCAAAGTCTAGAACAAGAATCCTCAACAGAATGCAGAAAAGCACTAGACGACCATCAGCAGTGCACATCTACTAACAAGAATTGCACACCAGCATCATACCATTGGGCCTCGGTGACAAAGAGGAAACTAAGTAACTAGACACAGTATTACACGGCTAATCCTGTTTCCGGTGGTGATATGGATACTTATTCAAGTATACATAAACCACAAGATTGGCCTCAATAAAAGATATCTGTTAATGATAATGATAATATTATCTGTTTCCCTACAGGGAAATATTTGGCATTCACTGACTGAATAGTCATTACCGCTTTTGTTTGCAATTTATAAAAAGTCTTCCTTTCTCATTACGTGCCCCAGAAATTTCAAATGGCTCTTCCTGATGTTAAATATAAGTTCCCTGTTATTTTCTGTTTTCTCCAAAACCTTGTCATTTCTTACATGTTCGATCCATAGTATCTTGAGCATCCTTCTGTAGAACCACATTTCTGTTGCTTCAAGTCTCTTCTTCATCTCTAAAGAGATTGTCCAGCATTCACTGCCATACAGGAGAACAGACATCATGTAACAGTTCAGTACTCTTTTCTTTGTTTTTACCAAAATTTTTCTGTCTCTTAATACTCTGCTTAACTTTTGGAATTCATTTTTGGCCATCCCAATACATCTTCAGATTTCAGTGTTATACTTTCCATCCTTTGTTAGAATAATTCCCAAATATTTAAATTTTTGTACTTGTTTGATTTTAGTATCCCCAATTTGTAATTTGAATTTTAGGCTTCCCCTTTTGCTAATAACCATGCATTCTGTTTTCTTGTAGTTTATATTTAGTCATTTCTTTCCTTCACTACCTTCTGTAGAAGCTTTTGTAGTTCAAATCTAAATAAAAGCAAAAAAGGACAGGGCAATATTTCTGTTCAGTATTAAAAAGTATTACGCATATATAATGGTTAAAATTTCCAAAATTTTATTGTATCTTCTCGAAAATCTTGTTTGCTTCAAGCTTCCTTTTTAAAGAATGAATCTATTCAACTGGTTCTTTCATCTACATCCTTTATGCAGCTAGCAAAGATAAGAAAACATTGAATCCAATCTATATACACTCACACACAACTCTCTATCATTTCGAAACAGAAATACTCACGCATACACTTGCTATTTCCACATGAACATATACACACACCTACAAATATGCGCACTTTCTCATGCATACACACAACCACTTACATACACATTTTCTCATGCCAATCAGACATTACTTTTCTTTCTGACATAACCATAGTTTTTCATATGAAAATATAATTTCTTCAATATCCACTTACTTTCATAGTTTATCTGCAAACTTACCTTCCTTCTATCATATATATTGATAAATACACACACACACATATATATATATTATAATATTTTTTTTTAAAATATGATTCCTTCGCTATGTAGGATTTCTCATGTTTCAAAAGCGAGAGCCAAGACTCTCAATATAATTTTTGAAATTAAGTTGAAAAAATTTCAAAATTATATAGAGGGTCTCGGCTCTCGCTTTTGAAACATGAGAAATCTTATGTAACGAAGGAATCATATTTTTAAAATAAATATTATAATATAAGCTCTACTTCTGTATGGAGCACTGTCTTTTTAAAAATAAAAGCAAAAATACTAAGGAACTCCAGATTATTTACCTAACGTGTTCTTTCCTATTTTTCTGCATACCTGCACATATATATATATATATATACACAGGGTGGCCCAAAAGCCCAAAGTAGGTGGACAGTAAATAATTAATAGATTTCAGGATTCGAATGATAGAGGCTTGTGAAATCCTCAATTCCAAAGAGGTTCTTCTGGTGAACTTTTTTGGACTCTGAACAAATGTTTCGGCAACAAGTTGCTTATTATCCTCTGTAAAAACTGTTTTAGGTGGACCAGTTTTTTGAGCATTAAGGATTGAACCAATGGCATCAAATTTGTCACAAATGCGGTAAATGGTTTGTCTCTTTGGGGCTTGAGTACCAAATATTTCAACCCAGTTTCTTCCAAACGGTTTCAGCATTTTGAGATTTCCAAGACTCTTTTAACAGCCATTTTCTTTCATCTGCATTTAAATTATTTGTCATTATGGCTTCTATGAATTATCTGAAAAGAAAACAGATTCAATTTAAATAATCGTAGTTATAAAATTATCAATAATATAGCACAAATAGCATAGTTATAATGAACACAGTTGTAATAATATAACCGATACATAAACCTATTCCACATATGGTCCACCTACTTTTGGACCACCCTATATATATATATATATATATTTGTGTATTTAGGCAGCAATCCTTCTTTCAGGCACATTTCATTGAATATGACAGACAAGTTGCTTTTATTTAGTTTTTTATATGGAAGTTGTATGAAAAACTAAATAAAAGCACCTTGTCTGTCGTATTCAATGATATACATACATATATATATATATATATATATATATATATATATATATAGATACACACACACATATATATATATATATATAGATACACACACACATATATATATATATATATATATACAGATACACACACACATATATATATATATATAGATACACACACACATATATATATATATATATATATAGATACACATATATATATATGTATACATATATATATATATATAGATACACATACACATATATATATATACACACACACACACACATATATATATATATATATATATATAATACATAAAATATTAATGGTCAAAGTGTACAATAGATGTGTGAAAAAATATAATAAAGTAAAAATGACATTTAGAGCTTTTAAATTTAAAAATCAAAAAGAAAAATCAACAGGGATCTGATTGTAAGCTGGAAAATTAAAAAAAAAAGGCAAAGCCTAATTACAACCACAACAATATTTGTAACCTCTGCCAACAGAAAAAATTAGCAATTATGACATTTCCAAACCAGAAATCTGAAGTCTTGTCAGAACACAAGACATCTTACATCTTAGAAAATTTCTTTGAAACACATATGAAGCTGGATAAAAAAATAATGTACATTTCAATTAACCCCACACCAATACATTTATGATACCCTTGCTTTTCTTTCTTTCTTTCTTTCTTTCTTCTTCTTCACCATATCCTCCCTTTCTATTACACCCCCAACATCGTGCATTTGTTTATTTATTTTTTTAAATAATAATATAGCCTTCATCATTTTTTAAAAATTAAAGTGTTAAGAGGTCATTTGATAAAATTGCCTGAGGATAGCATAAGGTTGAAACCAAGGATAGCGGATTCAACTGATTCCTGATTTTTAAAATATCAAAATATATATCAGACTAATAGCAAGCAACTGAATGGCAAAATAGAGAAACCTATTTTACATGTTTCATCCTTTAAAAGGGATTCTTTTATCTGAAGAAATGCTTTTTGAAAGACAAAATGCTTACTGTCGGATTGTTCTTGTCAAAGGCTACATCACTCTGAAGGAGTTCTTGCGAACGATGAAGTGCATAATGTAGGCGTTTTCTCATCATTTCAAATGGCTATGTCAGTCTAAAATAGTCCTTTTAAAGCCCAAAATGCATTACATAGGAGTGTTTTTGTCCTTTGAAAGAGCTACTTTACTCTGAAGAAGTCCTCTTTAAGGATGAAATGTCTAACATGGGAGTTTTTTTCCATTTATAAAGGCTGGAAAAGTGTGAAGATAACAACAATGTTGAGTACAATAGGCTGTATGTAAATAACGTTGTACATTGTGTGGCCTTAGTTAAAGGTAAATAAATGACAGAACTTCTCAACAAACAGAACTGACAAAGTTTGCAATAAACAGCAACAAAAAGAAAAGAACAGTATAAGAATATAGTATAAATAATATACAAAGCAAGCAAAGAATATATGCAAAGTGAATTAATCAGGCAAAGCAACAGTAAAATAGTAAAAAGTTGACAAACTAAGAATTTGGTTTGACACACAAAGCTAATTTAGATAAACGAACAATGTTCTAACTTCAAGGCAAGACAGACTGGGTCTGAGTCATATGAAACTGAGAATGGGCCTATTTTATTGGCTAGGAAGAAATCCCAGCATGCATTTGTATGCATCTGGCTACAAATTGGGGAGGGGAAAGTATTTTGCAGTCATTCCCCATGGGGATTGGGACCAGCAAATGTAAATATGTGGTAATGTGGCAGCTGCAACAGGAAGTTGGTTTTAAAGGTCAAGATCAGTATTTGTAGGTAATTCAGTCACCAAGGTTTTTATATTCGAAAATAAAATAAAAATGAAGAAAACATGGTCTCATGCCTGTTAAATAAATTCATAAAAGAGTCCGAATATAGTAAAAATAGTCCTTAGTTGAGTTAAAGTCTTTGGGTAATTGGTACACAGGAAAACAGTTGTAGTTTAAAAAAGACTTTTAACTATTTAATCCACAATAAAAAAATGTGATTGAGAAAAAACTGTTAATGTTAGCAAAGTTTCACTGACCATTTCCGTTGTTGTTGGAGAGGATTCGTTTATAGCCACCAACATATGTTTCTTTCAGCTCAATCTGGGTGGAAAGAAAGACGCTATGTAGCCATGGTATGGAGACAGTCACGTATCTCTGTTCTCTTGTGTTTGGGTTGGAGAACTTCATTTATTTGATCTTTGAAAGTGTTGTGTCGGAAACCTACCACCCCTCTTGAAGATGAACTTGTCTGCGTCTAAAGACTTTAAATAGTGGCACGTCGAGAGACAGAGGGTGAGAGAAAGTTCTTGGCTGAGCTAGTTATAGACTACTCAGGCGATTTCTGTACCTTTTTACCAACCTATTAAAACCCTTTTTATTGTTACGTGTTATTTGTCGTTTGTCTCTACAAACCCCAAACCAACATCATAACAGAAAGTTAAAATCTGCAGTTTTTATAAAAAAATTTCCCCAAAATAGACTTAAGATGAATAGGTTTTAATTTTCTCTGATTGGTCAAATATTTCACATAGTGATGTTATTTTCTAACCAATGGACACTTTGATTTAAACAACCATCATGGATCAACAATGATTTCTCAACAAAGAACACATTATTCATGTATTGCCAGACATTTTGGGGGGGGGGAAATTACTAACTTAATAATTTGGAAGAGTGTGACTATATATCTCCTGATATCACACATCTATAATGTATTTTGGTTTATTTTGGAGGTGGGTTGCATATTAAGAATGCAGTTTGCTGCAGAAAACCTATAACACTTTAGGATTTAAAGAAATTTATTGAAGAAAGCACAATTGATAATGTCAAAATACTATTGGAGATATTTATTTAAAATGGTGTCTCAGCTGTTGAGAAATATTAAACCTCAGATTTGATTTGTTAATATACAATTCTCCTTTATATCTTATTTTGTTTTTCTTCTATTTTGGATTTAAAATGTAGCAGTGACTCTATTCACATCAAATCTATCTATCTATCTATCTATCTATCTATCTATCTATCTATCTATATATATATATATATATATATATATATATACAGGGTGTCCATAAAGTTCATGTGCACTTTAAAAAAATTAAGACTTTATTTGTGATAGAAATAATCTGTAAAACATGTTATAAAGTTTAATGTACCTAGTTTAAAGTATAGCTAAAATAACTAATGTGATTTCAGGCATTACTGTAAATCAGTTGGCAAATGTTTTTAAAAATTTATAACTTTATTTGTATTTGTGATAGAAATAATCTGTAAAACATGTTATAAAGTTTAATGTACCTAGTTTTAAGTATAGCTAAAATAACTAATGTGATTTCAGGCATTACTGTAAATCAGTTGGCAAATGTTTTTAAAAATTTATAACTTTATTTGTATTTGCGATAGAAATAATCTGTAAAACATGTTATAAAGTTTAATGTACCTAGTTTTAAGTATAGCTAAAATAACTAAAGTGATTTCAGGCATTACTGTAAATCAGTTGGCAAATGTTTTTCGTGGACTGCAAAATCGTATTACCCTTTGTATTGCTAATGATGGAGGACATGTGGAAACTTAAATAAAATTTCAATAAAACCTTAAAAAATATAGATTTACTTCTTTCTAATCCTTTTTACAAATTATTTCTATCGCAAATACAAATAAAGTTATAAATTTTTTAAAGTGCACACCAACTTTATGAACACCTTGTATAATTCCAGCTTTGCGAAAATTACTTTTGTTGCGAGGTATGGATGCTTTTCTGTAAATATTTAATGGTTCCTGGTACAATTCCACCCACAAATGATATTTGGCAAACTCATGTGAGTCTGGGTAAAAATAAAAAATAAAAATTAAATAAACAATTAATGCATGTATTAACAAAAAGAAATTACATTAATGTGTACAATGTTGAATGAAAGGAAAAGACATAAAAATCTAAGCTATTAAGAATATGTCTCTTTGTACGATACATGTATGTGATACACATGTGTGTGTGTGTGCATGTATGT
>OZ038503.1:10021493-10038993 GCA_964036315.1 Acanthosepion esculentum
AACTTACGGTGGTGGATAAGTGATTGAAGCTGAGCTGCCAGATTAGGACCAATAATATTGCTGATTAGTCTTTGGATTTTATCAAAGAGCTCAAGGCAAATAGCAGAGGCACCAGATCACATGTTGCAGCAATATTTTAAGTGTGGATGAACAGTAGACTTATAGATATGTAAGATATATTCTGAAGAGAAAAACTGTCTTGCACGACACAGTGAACCGACTTTCTTAGTAGCTGACCGAGCAGTAGATTCTTTGTAGTCTTTCCACTTCATGTTAGTGCTAAGCTAGGACAGAAGTTTCTCAATTTAATTGAGAAAAACTTTCCCAGAAAATAATCTTCTTACTATGATTTTTAATAAAAATACACTTAAATTAAGCTACAATTCTACAGATTGTCTTGAAAAAATTATTAAAAACACAATAATAAAATTTTAAATCAACACTTAAACCTATGTAACAATCACCATTCCAAAGCAACAAACAATAATGATACCATATTCTGTAATTGTAAAAATCCTAATCACTGTCCATTACAACATAAGTGTCAAACAGATTTCTTTGTTTACTTAAGTATTATTTCATCTCGAGAAAACCCAATAGTTAAAAAATGGAAAATATTAAAAATAACTAGAACTTGTAAATCCTTACATGATCCATATTCCTCATGTTTACAAGGACAATTCCATGACAATAAAGTTCTATTAAACCAAAGAAATGGTGTTATCCTGGCATTGTCTATCTTTTACTATTTAATATAGTTTTATTTTTTTTTCATAAATAATTATATATTACAGTTGTATAGACATTATTTTATTAGTATATAATAGTCCACCCAAAATTTATTTGATTTATTCAAATTTAATATTGCCATGTTTTACCATCTATTCAGTATAATTAGCAACATATATAGATGTTTCCACATTTTTAACAACTTTACTTCTGCTAATCAGCAAATCATACTTGGCTACATCCATAATACATTTGTCACTGCAATGTTCCCTGGTCTCTTTGGATGACATGTCCAAGCATCAGTTTTCTTGATACGTAAAAATAACCCACTCACCTCCACCCACTGATCTTATTTTTATATTTTAACATAGATCTGGCATTTAATTCATTAATCTAGACATACCCATAAGTATATTTTTATTTCTAACCTTATGCCTCCACCTTTTAGCTTCTGAAAATTGGTAACGATTTGTTTTTAAATTTCCCTCATAAAGCATTTTTATCACAAGTTATCTACCATCAGCTGATGAAGTACCATCTTAGTACTGAAACATGAAAGTTTTTGGGTAGCGATGTAAAATGTTTCTATTGCATTTTTTATATTAAAAATATTATAATAATATTTTGCTCTACTTTCTATTGAGAACTTTTTAAAAAGTAAAAGATGTGAACTGTGGATTTTTACTCCATCTGTTCTTTCCCTCATTTGAATATACATATATATATTTTCATAAGTAATTAAACTGCTCTAATATCTTAACAGTAAGTTAAATATTAATATTTAAATTTTATACACTATTTACATTTTTCGGACTATTGTCCTCATCTTTGGCCCCATATTTATTACAACTGTGCCATGTGTCCTCAAGGGCACATGGCACAGTGGATAAAGGCATTTGTTAGATCCAGTGATAGGACCCAAAGAGTGTGAGTTCAATACCCAGCTAAGGCAGTGGAGAACTTGGAGAGGGGAATTAACAGGAGATAACTGATAATTGACATCCATTAAACATGGCACATGAAACTAGAACAGTTTACCCCACTTAGCGAAATAAAGGGTTCAGTTTGACATTCCAACCACGTGAAGAAGGCCAGAGTGTACAACGGCCGAAACGTTGTAATAAACATGGTCACAAAGATGAGGACAATAGTCCGGATAATGTAAATAGTGTACATAATACCTCATCTCAGAAATATAGACAGATACTGAAAAGCCGAAACATTGTGATAAATATGGTGACAAAGATGAGGACAATAGTCTGAATAATGTAAATAGTGTACATAATACCTAATCTCAGAAATATAGACAGATACTGAAAGGCCAAAACGTTGTAATAAATATGCCAACAAAGATGAGGACAATAGTCCGAATAATGTAAATAGTGTATATAATACCTCATCTCAGAAACATAGACAGATACTGAAAGGCCAAAACGTTGTAATAAACATGGCGACAAAGATGAGGACAATAGTCCGAATAATGTAAATAGTGTACATAATACCTCATCTCAGAAATATAGACAGATACTGAAGGGCTGAAACAATAGTCCGAATAATGTAAATAGTGTACATAATACCTCAGCTCAGAAATATAGACAGTTAAATTTTATAACTATCAGTTTTTTTACGGTTTCTAGATCTGTTTATTTTTATATAGATTTTTTTTAACAAATCCCAGTAATTCCCCATTCTGTTTAATATAAAACAATAGCCCCAACTTTAAATAAAAGTCATTGTTTTTTTTTATATAGTTTTAGGTACGACTATTTTAATGTATTTCTTTTAATAAATACCATTAATCCCCATTTATTTTAAATATAAAATAAATATCATGACTATTTTAAATGCAATATATATTATTAAGAAAGAAAAAACTGTATTTTTGTTAAAGTTTAAATGTAATGCTCAGTCTCTACCCAGCACCTGAAGATTGCATTGTGCATGAAATACCAAGTTGTGCTACTGGTGAGAGATAATTTCTGTATTTGTTAATATATACTTAATAGCTATGTTATATTACATTGAGTACTATTTTATTAAGACCAGTACTCACATGTGTGATATCTTATATATAAGGGAGAGAAATGTATGGAAATTAGAAAAATGTATTCTCAAAAACCAAGAGTTAAAAAGGCACAAATTTTAGATGACGAGTGATTTTTTTTTATTGTGATTCATTATGAGGGAGGTTCATAATGTCGATTACATTAAGGATCATTCGGAAACCTTTTGAAGAATGACCCGGGGAAAAAGAGGCAAATAATAAAAACCTGAGTCTGGCGGCAAGTCATGACAAGAACAGTTTAGAGGTAGAGTCGAAAGCACCAACCAATTCATCTGATATTAGAATTATCTTGATAAAGAAGAAAACAAATGAATTCTTATGTCCGTTAAACAAAGTCCTTCTTGAAAGCTGGAGAAAAACGAACAAGAAATGAAAAACTACAAGGCAGTGTCTGAAAAGATCCGAGAAAATCAAAGAGATCATGATCCTTAGTAAAAGAGAACGAAGAGAAAAGACCATTCATTGAACAATGTCCAACTATACTGACCTCAGAGGTTAGGACTAATCATAATAGTATGGTGAGATTATTCAAATAAAGAAAATGCAGTCAAAGAAAGGGATCAACATCAAAGGAGCAATAGAAATAACAGACAGTAACAACAACAATAATTATTGATGATAATAATAATAATGATGATGATAATAATAATATTAGTAATAATAATAATGAAGAAGAAACTGACACCACTGAACATACGCAAGGTCATGTGAAGTGAAAAGGAAACGTTTTTGTCAAAAATCATCATCATCATCATCATCATCCGTCCCATGACTGGGTGTGGTTGTAAGGTCACTGTATAGCTGAGCACATAACCAGTTCTCTCCACGTATCTGGCCGGATATGCTGGAGAGGTATTCATTCATACAAAGTATTCCTTAAGTATACCTGGCTGTGCCCAACATTTTGTCCAATTTAACTGCAGCCAATGCCCCCCCCCCAAACATTCAATCAATGGAATTCTCTACACTTTTTATTGATCTTGAAAGTACAAAAATGAACTTGTAAAATATGTGGATACATATAGACATATACAGGGTGTGTTGCACGAATTGTCATCTAAATGACACAAAAATGAAAATAAAATTGATATCTCAGTTTAAGAGAGATACTTACCAAAATTACACAAAAACATCTTGAAATACTGTAGAGTAAATTTATTCAATAAAATCGCCATTGGCTTCAACTATAATCTCCAGATTTTTATGTATTTATTTAAAATAGAACACTCTGATATATGTAAGGAAAAGGAATATGCAAATAATATATATATATATATATATATATATATATATATATATATTCAAAGTATGAGGCACAATAGAGTAATAGTCGAATCCATTACATTCACTTCCGTGCTAATACCCTTGGGAAAGGTATTATTCCTCCTCTTCCCCCCAGCTATGGGTAAATAGCAGTACAGACCGGGTTCTATAGCCATGGATAGCAACTGCTCGACAGCAGAAAGAAATGGCAACCTACTGCGGGAGAAAATTCTGCCTCGTCAGTCATGTATCGCCTAAGTGTGTATCACACATGACACATAACTGACTGACTCATAAAATGACCGTAACTCATAAAAGGAGGCAAGGTGGAGTAATGGATTGAGCCGAGTTCGAATTGCAGTCGCATTCATTACATTCACTTACATGCTAATACCCCTGGGAAAGGTATGAATCATCATCGTCTCCTCCCAGCTATGGGTAAATAGCAGGACAGACTGGGTTCTATAGCCTTGGATGGCAACTGGTCTAGGAGAAGGACAACTTTGAATTCAAAACCAGCGGAGGGTCATTTGGGGACCTTGTGGTATGTAGTGCATCAGGTCTCTGTATTCAGCCCTTCAAAAAAGTGTGGTTGGTTCTGCACAAAACCTTCACCACTAGAATCAAATCATATGTGCTGCTGTCTGGCTGTCGGTTCCTAGGAACTGAGCTGCTTGACCCTCATATGTTGAATACAATGGGAGAGACCACCATATATATGTATAATCACTATGAATTTTATATTTAGTAGGTACATGTGCTTGCATAGACATCCTTGTCTAAACAATAAAATTAATATCAACCAGCCAAGAGATCATATAACTGCTAAATGAAAACACTAAATAATGTTTATAGTATTATGAAATAATATCAGATTAAAACATCCATTAATTGCTTTAGAAAAACATGTTTATTTATTTAAACATATACTGTTAAATCTAACAGACAATGAATGTCTCTTATGTCTGATCATGAGCCGTTCTAAACATCGTATGTTTGCTTTAATTTCGGGTAAAAATAAAGACAAAAAGTGTCCAATATTTGAACGGCTCATGATCAGACATAATAGACAGACATTGTGTGTTATATTTAAAAATATATGTTTAAATAATGATCTGCTGCCCCAATACATTATATATATATATATATATATATATATATTATTATTACTTTATTTTTACCCGAAATTAAAGCAAACATACGCGGAGATTATGCCTCTCAAGTGAGTTGTCTACAGTTGACGAGTTGACTACTGTACTTTGCCGTTAGTCGGACGTGCAACACTTTTGTATTTGTTCTTTTGTTTAATAATATGTTTTCACTAAATTGCTGAGTTCGAGTTTTCAAGCTGTCTGTGGATTACTATATATATATATATATATATATATATATATATATATATATATATAGTAATCCACAGACAGCCTGTTTTTCTGCATCACAGCTCATCAGTTTGTCTAGACATCCGATTGCTTCAGGCCGAGATCAAAACACAACTGATTTGTCAGAGACCTTTATATCTAGGCCATCCACACATGGCAGAAAAAGGGAATTTTTAACGCATTATATACATGCAATATAAATGCCATACTGGCCACAAAAGTGCTCAATTCTTAATAGAGCAATGTATTAAAGCAGCAGCAGCTGTTAAAAATTCTCTTCCCTAGCGCTCAATTGCCAAATGAGGGATATACAAAAGGTCAAGAAATTGCAAGAATCTAGCTAAATGATTGTCATCCCTTTTGGCTGTGCTAAGACCTTTTCAGCAACTACACTTGTCAGTGTTTTTATATATTTATATATATATATATATATATATATATATATATATATATATAAGAATACCACGCTAGTCTAGAATACCTAATTGTTGTGGACCCAGAATAGGTCTGAAAGAAAACTCGAACTCAGCAATTTAGTGAAAACATATTATTAAACAAAAGAACAAATACAAAAGTGTTGCACGTCCGACTAACGGCAAAGTACAGTCAACTGTAGACAACTCACTTGAGAGGCATAATCTCCGCATATATATAGTAATAGGACGAGTCCATTTAGTCCATAAAGGTAGGTCCCATGACACTAATATTTATGGTCTACCTAAAACACACAAAGCAGGCATTCCAATGCACCCCATTATATCAGGTATTGGTAGTGACATATAAAGACTACCTAAATGTAGAATTGAGTATCTTGTTACTTGAACCGCCTGAAGATTGTAAGACAGCCATATAACAAACTGGGCATCCACTTGAAGACTTTAAGTTGCGAAAAGGCGGCAATATTTAGGTATCATTTTATAGATTTCTTATATATATTTATATTTCTTATATATATTATTATATGTATTTCTTATATATATATATATATATATATATAGCAATATTTAGGTATCATTTTTTAGATTTCTTATATATGTGGGATTGAAGAAGGGACAAGGTAGAGCAATGATAGATTAAAAGTTTGTCAATATCACCAAAACTCATGTGAAAAGGAGAGCAAAGAAAAGTAACACCTGACAATGGAGATGAGACATTGTTAAAATAAAAAGGAAGATTTACTTATATTTTCACTTTCACTTTAGGTGATATGACAAAATGATTAGAGACTTTGTCTTGGGATTCTGTGGCATACATAGGGGTTGGTATCTCATCGATTTTGTTGAGAAGTTCATATGAGGAAGATATACAATTGCAATTATATTTCAAAAGACAAAAGGCATTGCAGATAAGGTGACATGAACTAAAGTTCTTAGTTCATAAAGTACACTGCACAAATTTCTAAAGTTTGAACAATATGACCTTAATGATGATTGTTTCATCTACTAAAATATCTTCTACTCATATGAATAGATAAAAAGTAAGTGAAATTAAGATGAAAGAAATACAAGTCAAAAATTAATGATGGTTGACGTTGATGGAACTCATTACTAAGTATTGGGGTTGTCATGGACATTCCCTTCTCTGTGAGATGAGTTTGATATTGGATCAGCCATTGCATAGAGGGTTTAGGGGATAGAGAACCCTGACTTTTCTTCGGACTCTCTTTGTCTCTTCTATTTGTTTCCTGGTATTTTTGAAGGATGCTGTTTTTTCATGGACTGTTCTTCTCCAATTCGATCTTTCTGCAGCTTCCGTCTCGCAATTGACTAGATTGATTTCTATCCTCAACAAGGTGTTTTTGAGCTGATCCTTGAATTGACGGTGTGGGGTTTCACATGGTCTCTTGCCAGATGCAAGATCTGAGACAAGAATTCATTTGGGTAGACAGATGCCGGGCATTCAGGCAAGGTGTCTGGCCCATCAAAGTCGGTGGCGAGTAATGATGATATCTAGGCTCTCTATCTTTGCTTATAGTTGACAATGCTTCATCTAATGAAAATTCAATATAAAATTATAATACTACTTCCATGTGCCATGTCCATTCAGGATGTTGACGATCATGGCTCTCCTCAATTTCCTGTCCTTTGTAGCTCTTAGTAAATTTTGTTTTTTTTGTTATCTCTACTAAACTCTGCTCTATTTACACAAGATCACTAGATAGGTTATGTATTGTTATTCTCTGTTCTTCTTGCCTTCAAATTGTCCTGTGAGTATCAAATTTTCCAACTCTTTTTCCTCATTATCTACCCTAAAATTTCAACTATATCTTTCTAATGTTATGTAAAAGTGTCCTTTTTGTTTCCATTTTCTCTAAAACGTCATTGTTTCTCACATGTTTGGCCCATGGTATTCTCAGCATCTTTCTGTAGAACCATATTTCTGTTGCCTCAAGTCCGTGAAGAGATTGTTCAGCATTCACTGCCATAGGGGAGAACTTCCAATAATAAAATTAAAACAATATTGTTTGTTTTTCAGACTTATAAACCAGGTTTTTCATATCTTCTTGTCATGATACTGTGGGGTTCAGCATGCCCGGATTAAAAGGAGAATTTTATGCGGGATACACTGTCCACAAAATACAACGCAAATTTCAAGAAAAGACAACAAGATAAGAAATGTTTGTAGAAAAATAGAATATATTTAATGACATTCATGCAGAATAAACAAATGTGTATATTTTTATATGTTGTTTGAATAGAGTAAAAAAGATTAATGCTTTTTAGTTCGTTTAAGCAAATGTGATTTGAACAAAAAATGTCTGTGTTCGCTGTCTTTCAACGGAGTAGTAGTGTAATGTCTGTTTCTTTTGTTTTTGTTGTATCCGCCGAGTAGGTGGAAAGGAAAAAGGGGCGATCAATTTAAGTTGAAAAAGAGAGTGTGAATGAGAAATAAAAGATAAGAGGGAAATGTACTTATCGGGTTGAATTGTTTTGGAGTCAGTTGTAAATTTGTTGTTGTTGTTGTCCTTTCCTACCCCACTTTCTGCTCTTAGTGTCGGGTTGAGTCAGTGACGGACCTGGCTGTCAGTCCTCTGTCCTCTTTGATCTCTGCGCCCTTCTGTCTGGTGATTGACTTGAATCTCTCTATTTATAGCTGACTTTTTTTTCACACTGGATCATTATTTTTTTCTCAGTTTAGCAAATCGCCTCCTTTCATTGGTCAGAAAATTAATTTCACACCTTATTGCGAAATCTGTTTTTAGTCGGTTTGATCCGATTTTGCGGGTGTGCAAATCTACTTTGTGTTTTTCAGTTATTTGTTGGAATAATATAGGATTTATATCCTATAATACAAACAGATACACAGGATGTGATAGGTAAATTGTCACCATTTCATATTTTATCTATCACACTCTGTATTTCAGTTTTTGTGAATTTTTATTTTTCATATCTGTTGTATTTAGGAACTTTCATTTGGGGTCAGGTGGCAACAAGTTTTGTCAAAATTGTTCTAGCACTTGCCTCCTTATTTTATTCTTTGTATTTCTAAGGGGGTGGGGACTTCTTTTTTCATTAAACCCTTCAAAAAGATGTTATCCTTAATTTTAAAACATAATAAGCGTCAAAACTAAACAAAAAAATTAATTTCAGTTTCTTTTGCTCATTGTAAAATATCCCCTAATAATGAGTTTTTTCTCAAGAGTTACTGCAACAAAAAATGACAACAATGTTCTGTACTGCTATTTTTTCTCTTTTCATTTTCTGACAGTATTATTCCATTGTATTTCATTGGTAATAAAGCGGTTCCGCTCAGGCAGCTTCTTCCCAAGAGCCACTACTTTATGGATGAAATTCCTGAGAGCATGCCTCCCAGAACATTCCAATCTTACCCTATATAGCCTCATAATCAGCACTTAAGAGGAGGAAATAAGTTCATATAACAACCTCATTCAATTGTCCCCCTCTACCTTGAGTGCCATTTGGGTTTTGTATTGAGTGAATATTTAGCATAAGAAAAAAGTAGCTTTTTTTGCATGGGGGTGCAAAGTTTGCAAAGTGCTGACAAATTGACTGATCTACACCCTTGTGCAAATTAATTGAAACAACTGCTTTAGTTTCCTTTCTTACACCTTATGATCAGTTTTAGACCCACTGGAGTGACAGGGTATAATCAATTTCTATTTTTTCTTCAGATTAGGTCATGTGCAATGCTGTGCATCAATATGAATCTATTTTTGGGTTATATGATGAAATTTGTTTGGCCTTGAAAAATATTGCGTCATCTATGATTGCATCAGATTTTTATCACGCCCAGACACTATTGTCTCGACTGTCGATTAGTTGTCCTATGGCCATTGTCTGTGATGGATGTTGCTCCAAGGAAGCATCCAAAAATTGTAACAGTGCACAAACACACTGGAAAGTCTTACCAGTGAGCAAATCAAAGTACTATAGATTGGCCCAGAAACTCTCCTGATTTAAATGTGCACTGGGCCATGTTTCATTGGAAAAGTATGAAAAAAGTAAATAATAACGGAATTATTCATTTTGTTTCAATTAATTTGCACAAGGGTGTAGAATCCAACTAAAAAGATATACAAGACTGATCGTTCAGGAAAGAGGGGTTAAAATGTTTTGACTCTCAGGTACCAAATTGTTTAACCAATAAATTAAGTTTCTAATAAATAAAAAAAAACTTTCCTTTTTTTGGGGTGGGGGGCTTCTTTCAAATAAATGGGCATAGTTAACAATTATTGATGTCAGCTTTTGATAGGAATAACAAAAATATTTCCTTCTAAGTTTCCCAATCATTCTCTGGATTTTAATAACAACAGGTAAAAAAGTTGACTTCATAACATAATTACTTTTTCATTTTTTTCTCTGTCAAGGTTTTAATATTTGTCCATCTTTTCACTCTCTTTCAGTTGCATCACTTGGAATGGTAGGAATCATTTTCTGCCAGAATTTATTCTCCTTGCTTAATTAAACTAAATCTTGAAGCCTGGCCTGCAAAAAAGGATCCATCTGCATTTCAAACTCTCAAAGAATTTATTTATAGTCTCCAAAACAGCTTCTGGTATGTACTTGTATCAATTTTCTGCTTAGTTTATTATCTTGTACCTGTTAAGTTTTCTCTTGAGTGTTTACATAAACATACCATTGCAAACTTATTACTATTCTATTGCTATTTCCATGACAAATTTTCAGACAGGCACCATTCTTTAGTACCACCAGTTCAGATTGTTACCGCTAGGATATGCTATACTCTTCTCATGGAGTTGAATCACCCATATTTTCTCCATATTCCAAGTCAGCTTTTTTCTTTCAGAACTGCCAATTTGAATAACAGAATCCCACATGGGTGCTCCCAGAACATTGCGGTTTTGATCTCTTCAAGTCAATCTTTCTCTTCCTTATCCTCATAACTCTAATTTCCTCCCACCTCCTCTTCCATTCATATCACACACCTCATTCATCATTACCATTTTAATAGTAATCCTCTAACTTGAGTAGCTCTCGAACCTTGTGTTGGATGAAATTTAAACAACAAAAATATCCACTAGCTCTTTCAGGAGATCAAGTGACAAGAATTTTCTAATAGCATATGATGAAACTTTTGTAAAATAATTTGGTAAAATCTGAATATTAAGAATTAATTTGAAATCCATACCCTTCCCTAGATATTCTTTGGTAAGAAGGATGTTCCATTCTGAAAGATTCTTCAGAAGAGTCACTACTTTGGGAGACAGACGTCCGCATGGATGCTCCCCAGAAGACTACAATCTTAACAAGTCTAGAATCAATAGTTATCGATCTGCCATGTGCTTGTAATTTTCACTATAAGCAAAATAAATAATACATCAATTAATAAAAATGTGCTGAATTTTATATGCATTTTATATGCACCTGTCTTATCATGCAATTGTGGCATTGCAGCTAAGACCAAACACCAAGTTCATTCTCAGGGTGCAGCTACTTCCAATCAAATGCGTCTTGCTTAAAAATAATCTTCAGCCAGATCATCAGCTATGAATTAAATTGATGAGCTAATTACAGAAGTAAGCAGATTTTATTTTCTGATTGTAACCTACTGCTTATAGACGTGCAAAGCAGAAATGAAGTGTAGGTGAGATGAGAGGTGAACTGTCTAATGGGCATCTTCACTTTTGCATCATTCTCAAGATGGTCTTTTTGTCACTCTTCCTTTCACACTAATAGTGATCACTGTCTTTTAGAGGACATTGTTCTTTGTATTGTCATCTTTGTCTAAAACAGTAATTTATCTTCATTTAGTGACCTTCTTTGTCCCAGCTGCTTGCCATGGTACTTGTAAAGTCCACTTCACTTAGATGATAATTATCAGAAATATAAATGTTCAAAACCATTTTTGTGACAGGTCATCTATTTTCCATTTAACAAGATATAGCTGACACTGATATCGCTACACAATCTCCCCACCAAACTAACATCGGTCATCATTGATGATCATAAGTCATAAACATGGACTATCTGGATTAAAATAAAATTTTCATAAACTATCATTTGAATATACTCTGACTTAATCAAACTATTGTTCTCATTTTGGATTTTTATTTTATTATATTATAGAGACAACATTTCAACCAAGTACCCTGTATTCATCTTCAGGTGTCCTTTATTTTAGTTGATGTGAGATATCTTGTGTTGATTATTGTTATTTTGTTCCTGCTGAACCAGAGCACATTATTTTACTACCTGATCCAGGAATTGAACTCACAACTACTAAATCACTTAATTAAACAATGCCTATATCCATGGAGGAGGCACAGTGGAGTAATGGATAGCGGCTAGGATTAAGGAATCAGAGAGCTGAGTTCGAAATCCAGTCAGATCCATTACATTCCCTTATGTGCTAATACCCTTGGGAAAGGTATGAATCCTCTTCTTCTCCCCCCAACTATGGGTAAATAGCAGGACAGACCAGGTTCTATAGCCTTGGATGGAAACTGGTGTACAGCAGAAAGAAATGGCTACCTACTGCAGGAAAAAATCTGCCTCATCAGTCATGTATCGAAAGTGTGTATCACGCATGGCACATAACTGACTATATCCATTATGCCACAATCCTAAAGGCTACCAATGTTGTATTTTTTAGACTCTTTAGATGTTTTCGACATTTGGCTATCACAACGGCTTTTCTTATTTTGTTAAATTTGTCCAAGCCCGGATCAGGTAGCGAAATAGACACTGGTTCAACAGGAATGAACAAGAACTGGATTCATAGGCAAACATTCTCAGCAGATGTCTCATATTCGATTAAACAATGAATACCTGAAGATAAACAGTGTGTACTTAGCTAAAACATTGTCTCTATAATAACATTTAAAGATAGGAACAATAGTTCAAATAAGTTAAAGTACATTGATGGCATGTGCAATGTGATATAAAGGATATCAGCTTGGAATCAGAAATCAGGAAACCAAGTTTGAATTCCAGTTGAGTTTGTTACATTCACTTATGTGCAAATACCCTTGTGATAGGTAAGATTCCATCTCTTCCCAGCTATGAGTTAAATAGCAGTGCAGACTAGGTCCTAAAGCCTTGGTTGGTAACTAGTCTACTGCAGAAAGAAATGACAACCTACTTCAGGAAAATCTTCTGCCTAGTCATTCAAGAATCAAAAGAGACATGATCTCCCAAGTGTATATCATGTATGGCACTTAACTGAAAGAGTCAACAATTATTTAGAGAAACAAAAGTGAAGAAGTTGTGGAGAGCCATTGTCACCCAACTGTGTATTACATATGGCACTCAACTGACTGATATTGATAACTCTTCATCTGAAAAATCAAATGTAAAAGGATTTTGTTTTGAACGTAAATCTGCAGCAAAAAAAAAAAATCAGTAATTTGCATTGAAAAATGCTTCCTGAAGAATGAATTTTGACCTGTAAGAATGTTCAAAATCAGGTTTTGTGTTAATTAAAATTTTGTTTTAAATATAATATTCAAAGACATTTGTAAAGGCAGCATTATTTTTTTTAATTTTTTGGCACATTTCAAAAAAGTCATTTATGAAAAAATCAGAGTGATTGAAATTGTAATTTATCACTTGCATCTTTGGCAAAAGTTTCCTGTACAAATAAAATGATAATAATTTTGTTGATATCAAAAACTAAAATGTAAAACTGCAGTTTAATAATTAAAAAATAATTTCAAGAGTCATGAGAAATTATATTTTGAGAAAATAAGATGTGAACTTTCTGAGATGAGGAAGTGTTGTGTTGTAGTTTCTGGACACTCCATGATGTCGGGTGTTGATTGAACTTTTATGCTATTTATCGAATGCTGTTTTCTGTTAAATGCAAAAATGACATCTGCAATTTTCCATCTTATAAATATGACTTTTTTAAAAATATAAATGTAGACAGTTTTATGTCGGCTTGCTTTCTTTTTTCTGTTATCTTTGTCACTTTTTGTATTGCTTTGTTTTCTTTACATGTTTTTTTTTTTTTTGCTACCTGTTTATTTAGTATTCGTTATTTCTTTCCTTTTCTTCAATTTATTGCTTTATTGATTGTTATTCTTTTCTTTCAATCTAGACATTTTTTTTCATTTTTTTTCTTCCCCCCCCCCACTCCCGATTTAATTTCTTTATTCCTTCAAGTTTAACACAGGCACATGAAAAAAGACAGGGGCATAAATTGGTTGCAAAGATATAACAACAACCAAATTTTGGACACCAATATGAATAAATCAATGTGCAACAAGGCAGAAACAATAGTGGTAGTAGGAGGAGGAATGGTGCTGCTGCTTCCTCTTTAGTGTATTGTACGATTATTCTGCTTGTATATACAACTATCTCACTTTGTAAACTACACCAGTCTTGCTAACCATTACACAACTGACACTATATTGCAAGTGTGTCTCAATGTTTTAACATCTCACCAATCTTTTTTTTCTTTATTTCTTATATTATCTCTTTTTGAACATCTCGCCACTTTTTAGTTTATTTCTTTCTTTCTATCTTTCTTTCTTTCTTTCACCCTACTCTATCTTTTTCTTAACATCTCACCATTTTCTCAATATCCTTTCATGCTTTTTTCTCTTTCTTTCTTCATGTCTTCCTACTCTTTCTTTCTTTTTTCTTTCTTCATATCTTCCCAGTCTTTCTTTCTCTTTATTCTTTCTTTCTACACTGTGGGACAGAAATACCTCCCACATAATGGTAAGCTATGAGCTTGATGAAAATGCCATTGCCAAGGATATCTTACCATTGTGTGGCATGTATTTCTGCTGTGTACTGTATTTCTCACCATCTTTTCATGTTTGCTATCATTATTTTTTCTTTCTTACTTTATTTCCATGTTCCCACTCTTTCATTCTCCTCTTTTCTTTCTTTCAGTTATTTCTTTCTTTGTTTTTACTCTAACTTTTTTAATATCTCTCCACTTTTCTCTTTTTTAACATCTTTCTTTCTTCATATCTTCCCAATCTTTCTTTCTTTCTTTTTTCTTTCTTTTTTTTTTCTTTCTTTTTTCTCTTTCTTTTTGTTCCCTTTCTTTCTTTTTTCTCTTTCTTTCTTTGTTCCCTTTCTTTCTTTGTTCCCTTTCTTTCTTTGTTCCCTTTCTTTCTTTTTTCTCTTTCTTTCTTTGTTCCCAATCTTTCTTTCTTTCTTTCTTTTTTCTTTCTTTCTGTTATCTTTCTTTCTCTTTCTTTTTTCTCTTTCTTTCTTTGTTCCCAATCTTTCTTTCTTTCTTTCTCTCTTTCTTTTTGTTCCCTTTCTTTCTTTTTTCTCTTTCTTTCTTTGTTCCCAATCTTTCTTTCTTTCTTTCTTTCTTTTTGTTATCTTTCTTTCTTTTTCTTTGTTTTTTCTCTTTCTTTCTTTGTTCCCAATCTTTCTTTCTTTCTTTTTTCTTTCTTTCTTTCTGTTATCTTTCTTTCTCTTTCTTTTTTCTCTTTCTTTCTTTGTTCCCAATCTTTCTTTCTTTCTTTCTTTCTTTCTTTCTCTCTTTCTTTTTGTTCCCTTTCTTTCTTTTTTCTCTTTCTTTCTTTGTTCCCAATCTTTCTTTCTTTCTTTTTTCTTTCTTTCTTTCTGTTATCTTTCTTTCTCTTTCTTTTTTCTCTTTCTTTCTTTGTTCCCAATCTTTCTTTCTTTCTTTCTTTCTTTCTTTCTTTTTGTTCCCTTTCTTTCTTTTTTCTCTTTCTTTCTTTGTTCCCAATCTTTCTTTCTTTCTTTTTGTTATCTTTCTTTCTTTTTCTTTCTTTTTTCTCTTTCTTTCTTTGTTCCCAATCTCTCTTTCTTTCTTTCTCTCTTTCTTTTTGTTCCCTTTCTTTCTTTTTTTTTCTTTTTTCTCTTTCTTTCTTTGTTCCCTTTCTTTCTTTCTTTTCAAGTGTTCTTTCTTTCTTTCTTTCCTCATATCTCTTTAATCTTTCTATTTCTCAATATCTCCTCATGTTTTCATTATTTCTTTCTGCTCTAACTTGTTTTATTTTGATTATTAACTTTATACGTAGAATAGCACAGTTCTGTCACTAATTGCAGAAATGCATATATACAAGAGAAAAGGTGAAATCTTACTTGTTAGTACTTGTTAGTACTTGTGGAATTTCCATAAAACCAGTTCAATTTTATTTCACAAAAATGTTTTTTGATGAAGAATTCTTCATCTTTTACAATGTTCCTCTTTGAGACAAGGCTTTTAGTTAAACTATTCTTCAGCCTTCCATTTTAAAGGTAAATATGGTAAATGTGGAATAAAAGAAATACTTTGTCTCATAATTTCAAAGTGTTTCAAATATGCCAACGGCAATGAAGTATTATAGATCAGTCAATCAGTTAAGTGCATTATAAATGCTTGGACGATCATGTTACTTTCGATTCAGGACTAACTAGGCAGAAAATTTTCTCACAGTAGGTTGCTATTTATTTCTATGGTAGACCGGTTGCCAACCGAAGATATAAGATTCAGTCTGTCCTGCTATTTAACCCATATATGTGGGGAAGAATAGATGGATCCGTACCTTTCCCTAGAGTATTTGCGCATAAGTAAATGTAATGAACCCAACTGGAATTCAAACTCAGCTCTCCAATTTCACTACATCACACATCCATGCATATAGACCAGTCTAAATATAAGCACCCTCCCCGGTTTATACCTGAGAAATGGGCAAAAATTCAAACTTGGTGTATAGGCCAAACCAATTAAGCAATACATTAGGTTCAAATAATGCAGTTTTGTAGAGAATATTTTGATGGTGTGTTAATATAATGATATTGAAATTCAAATAAAACATAACAGAGCTCTGTATAAATGCAAATCGAATCTAATATTTAATAAATGAAAATTAATTAGGAGACCAATCACTCAAATACTGGAAGAAATTAATAAAATTAATAAAGACAGTGAGTACTAAAGATATTCTGGAAGATGCTTGTAAAATCTAAATAAAAAGTGTTTCATTGTAATGCAATAACTGAACATATTTTGGCAGAAAAGGAAGCCAGATGGATTGTGAAAAGGTAAACCTTACTAAGAGCTACAAAGGATAGGAAGTTAGGGAGTGCCATGATCCTTCACATTCTGAATAGATGGAGGACATAGAAAAAGATTTCTTGCTTTATACATGAGTATATACAATCAAGAGTAAAAGTAGGAGGGTGTATCAAAAACTAATGGTGTAGGAGTAAAATCAAAGAATTTTATCTTCCAAATGGTTCAGGCAGCAGTTCAGCTTATCTCTGGAAACCAGGATATCAGACTGAAACTCATCTGAAGATAATTCGTCACACTACATTTCTAGAAAGCAATTTGAAAATCAAAGTATATATCAACCGAAAGCATTGCAATAAGGAAGAACAAAAAAGATGAAAATACAATAAAAAGATTTGTAGGGTAACAACAATATTTCATCTCAGAATTTTTGACAACTTCGAATACAACAGTTTTCAAGATTTTCTGTGTTTGCTTTCATTTTTTAACTCTAAAGATAAAAGAATTCTTTCTTTGATTCATTGGCCATGATGATCAGAAATTGAATTATCAAAATTGGATTATCAGATTTACCAGGCTTCATAAATAAATGTTTTGCATACAATGCTTCCAGTTTTATCATTAAAGAAATGAAATATTGTTGATGCTT
>OZ038503.1:10043993-10068993 GCA_964036315.1 Acanthosepion esculentum
TTCCGATCGTAGACTCATCTGTGCCCAGATGGTGTTTGGTGCGAGGCCTAGAAGTTCAATCTGTCCCTCCTGGACAGGCAGGACTTTCAGCAACAGCTGACTAGATTAGTGCAGCGGAAATTAGTGGGGGTGGTTATTGGGAGTAGGTGGTAGGAGAGGCTTAAGGATAGGATTAGGTCCTTCACCGCTGAATATAGCTAACGACTCGCTCTTGATAAGGCTAAAAAGGTGAACACTCTAGAGGATAGTCTGTTCCGTGCAATGGCTGGGGGGATTCCCTAGAGATAGCCATAACTAGTCAGGCACTGAAGCGTGAGGCTAGTAAGTGCTACCAGGGTCAGGTAGTTAGACATAGGTTAAACAAGATGTCTAATGAAGCTGTGGACATGGATGCAGAATTGTGCAAGGAAGAGATCCGTTAAGGTTCTGATTGATACATTCATAAGGTCATTACCCCAGAGGGACATACTCTGAGATCAACCAAAGATATGTGCATGACATTCCGGGGGCATTTCAAGAGCCGTTTTACCAAGGTGCCTGGTCTCAGTGGTGACAAGTCTCACAGCTATTTGGCTGACTTTCCTTGGCTTTCACTGACTGAAGCAGCTAGCTGTGAGGGTGAGATCACAGAGGGCAAAGTTTACTTTGCATTGAAGATGGTGGACAGAGGCAAGTCTCCAGGATTTGATGGTTTTCCTATGAAATGTACTTGATGCAGTCACATAAGTTTGTCATGATTTTGACAGTGGTGTACAACAACGGGTTACAACAGGGGTCCATCCCCGACCAAATTTCCAGGAGTGTGATTACGCTGCTAAAAAGGGCATAGGTGTTATGCGGTATTTAGATGATTACAGGCCCATAACTCTGCTAAACATAGAGTTAAAGATTTTGACTAAGATCCTGGCAGAGAGGTTGCAGTCAGTTGTCATGAGCTTGTTGGAACCTGAGCAGACATGCTGTGAGGGGACAAACAATCCAAAGCAACCTGCATCTGATCCGCATGATCATGTAACCCTATGTAAGAAAGCCTGTTCCCAGCATCCGTTTCATGGAGGGTTGGGATTGTCATACCTGGCGAGTCATCGCCATGTCTCAAGGTTGGCTTTCCTATGCTGTGTTTTGATGGAGGGCTCGATTTTGACATGAGGTTTTAGGGACGCCTTCCTTAGCTTTACCATCACTCCTCCCATTTCTTGTGGTAAGTGCCGTCACAGTCAAGGAAGGTTGTCAAGTTTCCTCAGCAAGTGTCGGTTAGTTTTGAAGGTCAATCCCTGGTCTAATAACCTTTCTTGGCCTCGGAGACTATTGTATCATGAATTAGCAGAGGGGGCTGTGAAGGAACCTCTGTGTGACCTGTTCGACTTGTCAGCATCAGAGTTGCAATTCAAGGCCTGGCATAGATACACATCCATGCACCTGGCCTCGAATGTTTATATGGGTGCATTTGTGTGAACAAAAATGCATACACCTGTATGTGTGTGTCTATCTGTGTGAGAGTGTCATCCCGAACAGGGACAGAGGGAAATTCCTCCTCCCACCAATAAACATAGTCAAACAAGCATAAATAAATCCAGTTTTAAAAAATAAGCCAGATTGCCTGATGATCGCAAAAGTGTGAAACCCCGGGTCACAAACTCATATCCATACAACTGAATATATATACATATATATTAGGTCATACCATAAGTTCTGTCCGAATTTTAACTTTTTGTTAAAATGAACGAAATTTAAAGAGTATTTTATAATGTCTAATGAAGCTGCACATTATTTTTATGTTTAGATGCATTTAAACTGATCAAATTTTATTTCAGAGAACAATAAAATTAAATTTTGTTTGATTAAGACCCTGCTAACATGGAAGTACCCAAGAATCATTTGAGGCACATAATGCTTTATGAGTTCAAGAAAGGAAACTCAGCAGCCGAAGCAGCGAGAAACATTCACTCAGTTTATGGAGAGGAATGTGTGAATGAAAGAACTTGCAGAAGATGGTTTACAAAATTCAGAGGTGGAGATTTCACCCTTGAAGATGAAGATCGAACCGGACGTCCAGTTGAGTTTGATGAAAAGCTTCTTGAAGCAACCCTTGAAGAAAATCCTGCTTTATCAGTTGAGGAATTGGCAGTGGTTCTCAGTTCAAACCATACAACTGTTCATCGTCATCTTCAACAACTTGGAAAAGTTCCTAAACTTGGAAAATGGGTGCCTCATGAATTGTCTGAAAACAACCTCAAATCCCGAGTTGACATCTGCTCTTCTCTCCATTCTCGCCAACTTGTTTCACCTTTTTTGGATAGACTTGTGACTGGCGATGAAAAATGGATCTTTTATCGAAATGTTAAGCGTTGTAGCCAGTGGCTTGGTAAAGGGGAAGGACCCCAGCCACAGCCGAGAAGGGAACTTTATGGTCAAAAGGTTCTTCTTTCAATCTGGTGGGATTGCCAAGGAATAATCCATTTTGAATTCTTACCACCTAATGCAACAATTAATGCTCAAATATACTGCCAGCAATTAGAGCGTTTGAACCAAGCTTTGAGGAAAAAAAGACCTGCTCTCGTGAATCGAAAACGGGTGATGTTTCATCAGGACAATGCGCAACCACACACAGCAAGAATCACGTCACAAAAGATCAAAGAACTTGGTTGGGAGAAAATTCCTCATCCACCTTATTCTCCTGACCTTGCTCCTTTAGACTACCATTTGTTCATAGCTTACAGAATCATTTGGAAGAAATAGCTTTGTAACACAGGAAGAGGTT
The DNA here is from genome assembly GCA_964036315.1 of Acanthosepion esculentum. Classification (NCBI taxonomy): domain Eukaryota; kingdom Metazoa; phylum Mollusca; class Cephalopoda; order Sepiida; family Sepiidae; genus Acanthosepion; species Acanthosepion esculentum. Next base: position 10,046,755 of record OZ038503.1, read on the forward strand.
AAAACTGACATTTGTGAGTTCTTTGAATCAAAGCCAAAAGAATTTTACAGTAATGGAATTAGTAAGCTTCTTAATAGATGGAAGGAAGTCATAGATAATCAGGGAAAATACTTTGTTGATTGAATCTGTAATTAGATGTAACATTTGGTCACTTGTTTCAAAATTCAAAATTCGGACAGAACTTATGGGATGACCTGATATATGAAATGGACAAAGTCCAACAATTATTTTAAGATGTTTTTTTTATGTTATATATTATAAAATTGACCTTACTAACCGAAACGTTCCTCTGCGGCTCAATCGGTAAAAGCATGTCAAGCTATATGACAGTTCCTTATAGATTCGATTCATGTTGGTGGATGCATATTTTCTATGAAAATTTCTCGGATATTCAAGCTGGTAAATGTCATTAATACTGTTTATTATAAACAGAGCATTTACTTAAATATTTGTATCTATAAAAAGAACATATAAACATAAAAAAATGTCTTAAAACATATACATATATATATATATATATATATATATATATATATATATATATATTTCTTATGTGATATGGTATGCTGAAATAGATATTTCTTATGTTTCTGTGTAAAATACACTTATATATGTGTGCATTTATGTTGTTGTTTAACTGAGATCAACCGTTTATATCCAGCAACATAAGTTTCAGTTTTACTTCTCCTGTCAGGTCTTTTTAACAGGAACAGAGGTTTATTCCTTGTTCACTGTTTAGTATTGGGTTTATGGTTCCTTCTGAAGTCTTCTCATTCTCTTTCACTACTAGTTGCCTCTTGCATCTTAGTGGCATTATCACCTTGCTTGGGGTAAATTGATTAACAAAAAATTAAAAATAAAACTCATGTCTTTTTCAACCTTCACTATGACATCATTTATGCCATTGTAATTCGAAATCAACAGTTTGTAAAATTAAAGATGTATTTCCAATCATTTTTACTCACAAAAATCTTTTAAATTTAATGAAAATTTCTATTTTTCAAACCTGCCACATATCTTCAGCGCCTTCCACATATTTTCTTTTGGGAGTTAATGGTCACCCCTATTTTTCTGTCAGATCCAACTTCACCAGTTCCGTCTTGGGTATGACAATAAACTACGTCTGGCAGCAAGGCTTCTGATCAGAAGGTTTTGAGAAGTGTGGAACCATCTCTTAATTGCTGTTGTTTCCAGATCTACCCTAAACTGGGGTGGTAGAACCAGTTATGGTCTCAGCTAGGGGAAAATAGTTAACCCCCAAACTGGGGTCAAAACACTATGAAAGTATAAAACATTTTATAGTAAAAATACCAGCAATGTATTTTCATAGTAAAAAATTACCAGTAATACATTTTTTGTCAAAGAAATTACTAATGCTCCCAAGAAAATTAACTTTTGGCATTAAATGACCCCCATCCTGATGGTGTGTTGCTTTGACATGGTAGCAGGTCCAACTAAGCTCAACAGGTCTGTGGGTATGAGCCAGACAAAAGGCACACCCTGGTCCTCCAGGTTGGGGTTTGTGCAGTCGCCTAACAACCTACTCACTTAAAAACTAGCTTGTTACAGAAACCTCAACAATATCTTCAAACAACAACATGGCCGAGGAAGAGTCCTCCAAAGTGAAGTGTATGACACATACTGGTAAAAATCCCTTGGGAAAGCAGCTGACATGACATGAGCTGAGCTGAAGAGGATCTCCCAGAACCACATCTGTTGGAGAGATCTTGTTGTGATCCTATGTCCCCTAAGGAATTAAGATGCATAATGATGATGATGATGATGATGATGATGATTAAATGACTGTGATGAAATAAAAAGAAAAACGGCCACCAGCGAGTAAATCCGAGCTCTCCCAACTGGTAATCCAACCTCTAGTCGTTCCGTCTCAAAATCGCACAAATAGACTTTTCCAGCCGCCAACCGGGAACGTCACTCCAAGCTTGTCTCAAACTGGGAAAAACTAGGTGCTTTTATATCTGTCCATATACCCATAATCCCTTGCGTCTTCATGCGATCCCATAATTCATTGCGTCTATGTCCCATAATGCATTGCATATTCATTGCATAAAAAGGCGATGCAAGTCTCCCCTTATTCTTTTACGTTATCTGGCCGAGGACGGATTACGGCAGAGCGGTAAGTGCTTTCTTTTTTTCTCCTTCATTTCAACTGCAGTAGCTTTACATGCTAAGCAAATACGGGCTCTTTTTTGGCGGGGAAAAGGCAAGTCGGAACCAGTTGTGCTCGTCCCAGGTTCTACCTCATCATGTCTGCCACAATGACCCATAAGGAGTTGACATGTTGCTAGACAAAAAACTTCATCAGTTTCCATTGATGCTGTAAATCTTGTTGAAAAATCCAATTTTGGTAGAATTTAAAAGATTTTGTCAAAGATTTCAATTTGCCCTCCCCTGTTATCTTTATTCATTCAGTACAACGAGTGGCAAGCATCCATATAATATAGTGCAATCCCTATTCTGCCTTACTGCAGTTAAAATATTCTCAGATATAAAGGCTTTTCTTGGCATTCAGAAGACACACATCTTGTAACTGTTGCCAGGTAATTCAATCTGAATCATGTTCCACCAAAACACATTTTTAGGACTTTGTCAAAATTATTATACATTAACTTTGAACAAGGTTAGACCAATGAAAGATTATCATAATTTTCTTTTTTTCTTATAGGAAATATAAACACTATTACTTTTTTATTTCTTAATATTTTTCTAATCATAATTTTAATTGATTTTCATTGCATCTATTCAGATCATCAGTCCTTGTCCATTTGTAATAATATTATCTTGAATTATTTATAAGAGAAGCATTGTCAGTTATTAATTTTTGACTAGGATTTCTTTTATCTTAATTTCAATTGCTTTTTATCTCGTAGTATTAATAACAATATTATCTCAAATTTTTATTAGATGTGTTATGCGGATCATCCTTTTCTTCGCTAAAGCTTTTAAAGGTAACTTCCTAAATGACATTCAAACAGACACCTGGTAACGCTACCTGAACGTAACATGTGATGTTACTGATTCTCACTCATATTAATCCTAGAGTTATTGTAGAAAGCAGATTTGGAGAGAAAGGCAAATCATGTGAGACAAGATAGAACCAGTAAATAAAACTGAACCATTCAGTGTGAGTTACATAGAAAAAGATTTGTAACAAACAAATTATAAGAAAGAATAAGAATCAAAAAAGAAATGTACAAATGTGGTTGGCATATAAATTGTTTGTAACTGAAATGTACAATTGTTTGAATTTTTTTCTGGATGATAAAATATCACCTGTTTGTGAAGGCTGCATTTTGAGAGATGTTAACATAATGTCTTTCTGCAGTTGTGAACTGATAAAAACTAAAAAAAAATAGCCTAGCCTCAAGATTCTCTGGAGAGAAGAAAAAGAGGAAGAAAGTGACTTGCTGCCCATTTTCACAAACTCTTGTGTGTGATTCTCGTTGCTCCCATGGAAGACTAAATAATGTCTATTTTGGGCCATGCAAATAAGCATGATATGCAGATTTTAATTTCTGCTAAATTCCACAGATGGAATATTATCAACCATTATAAATTTTAAACTTGTATCTTGTTCATCTTGATTTTGATTCTTTATCCTTTGGTAGTATTAATATTGTCTTGATTATTTTAGTCGTCAAAGCATTTTCAACCATTTTTAATTTAGTTGTTGTAATGTAAACAGATACAAGGGGCATAACCCTTAAGGGAATATGCAGAGAGGTATATAATTTGAATCAAACGCCAAGTAAAACAACAACAGTCTTGGAGCATGTGGGGAGCTTAGATAAATATTCCTGTGAGTCCACAGAGCAATAAAGCTCCTTTCTTGTTCCTTATTGTTCCAAGTCGTCATGCACATGGGTCTCTAGAAGAATCCTTAAAACATTGCAGAAGTAATATTCTGTCTATATTTCTGAGATGAGGTATTATGTACAGTATTTACATTAGTCGGACTATTGTCCTCATCTTTGTCGCCATATTTGTCACAACGCTTCGGCCGTTGTACGCTCCGGCCTTCTTCAGGTGGTTGGAATTTCGAACCGAACCCTTTATTTCGATCACTGGGGTAGACTGTTCTAGTTCCACGAGCCATGTTTGATGGATGTCAGTTATCAGTTATCTCCTGCTAATTTTCCCTCTGAAAGTTTTCCACTGCCTGAACCGGGTATTGAATTCACATCAGTGACAGACCCAAAGAGTGTGAGTTCAATACCCGGTTGCTCTGTGGACTCGTATTTCTTTCATCTTAATTTCACTCACTTACAGGACATATTGAGAGCAAGGGCTACAAAAGAAACCTGACTAACAAGATTGTGTAAATGAATGATTGATTCATTCTTTATGTCTTATTGACACTTGCAGGTTATTTAAAGCCAGAAAATATTTTTAGATTGTAAGAAATGACTGCCATTTTATATTTTCGCGAATGGGTGTTGTAAGTTTTTGTTTTGTCGACTGTACAGTATAGTAGGGTCAGTTGGGCACTGTCTATGAGAAAACTAACACCATGACGAAAGAAATTTGGAAACAGAATGCTGTATTGCTTGGCATTCGCGCTGGAAGATTCAATATGAAATTTCTGCCACATCTAAAACGTTTTTGGGATGGAAACAAATGAAAAACTTGTAGTTGCTACATCTGGTGAATATATACGAGGTTTGTTTGAAAAGTAACGGGACTGGGTGTACTGTGTGAGCTGTGGGCGAATAAGGGGTAAATCTCATCTTCGCTCAGTGTGTGAGAAGAGAGACGATGGTTGTGGCATGGCAAATCGTTGCTGATCCACCACAACAATGAACATGCTCACAACGCCCTGAGCATCCGACAGTACCTGGCTGACAAGAACATTGCCGTACTGGGAGAACATCCCTATATATCTCATCTTGCTCTGTGTGATGTTTTTATTTTCCCTGGGCTCAAGGGGATAATCAAGGTGGCTTGTTTTGAAGGCATACAGGCCATCAAGAGGGACTTAACGACAGAGCTGAAGGGCATTCAAGAAGAATCCTTCCAGCTTTGCAGAGAGGCATGGCACAGAAAGATGAAAAAGTGCATTAGACTCAAAGAGGATTCCTTTGAAGGGGAAACCATGTAGTTTGTTGTTTGGAATTGAAATAAATTGTTTGTGACACCAGTCCTGTTACTTTTCAGACAGATCTTGTACCATCTCTGTAGGTTCTTACTGTTTCACAAGTTCCTTTTTCAGTTATCTTTTGAGTCTTTTTAATAATTTTTAACAATTTTTGTTAAACTATTTTGGATATGTTTTTACTGGTTGAAATAGGTTTCCAGCCCAATAGGCTTAGAATTTTTAACTATGGACTGCACAGTTGATCTGGGAAGTTGCCATCACTATTGTCTCAGACTTCTTTTGGACATGAAATTTGAATTTGTTTGGAAATAGCTGCAGGTGACAGTCCATGTTTATAGAAAGGAACAACTCAAGATATTATGCCATAGCAGTATTCTTTACATTACTCTGTTACATATGTTAACAGTAGAAGTCATGTTAGTTTATTCTCACAGAATGTGGGCTGTTATGCATGAAAAAGCAATGTTGCAATCATCTCATGTTTATATAAACTTGGGAATAATTCTTAAACTTCAAAAGGACACATTGAGGGGTAGAGGATGAATAATTTGGCCATCATCCCATTATTCAAATTTTGACATTTTTATGTTGTTTGTATTGTAAAACAAGAGCAAATCAAATTTGAATTCCTTTCTTTTTGACATCATGTAGCTATTATAGTATAAACCAAATTGAAAAATATTGATCTATACATAGACTCCAACTCTCTCTTTCTCACTATATATATACATATGTGTGTGTGTGTGTGTGTGTGTATATACAGTGTTGTTCGGTAAAAGTGACTCACTTTATCCTTTGAATTTAGCTCAACTTTCGTTTCATCGGAGAAGAGAACATTCTTCCAGTCTTTTACGATGAAATTTTTGTAATAGTGAGCCCATTCAAGTCTCTTGGCTTTGTTGGCTTTGAATATTAGTGGCTTAAATCTTCATGTACAAGATTTGTAGCCTTGTTCTAACATCCACCGAGGGACTGTTGAAGAGGCAAGACTAACACCTTGTTCTTCACTTAGACTGGCTGCAATTTCTTGGCTAGTTATAGTCTTATTCTTTGCAACTTCTCTCTTGATTACCCTGCCAGTTCTATCATCAATCTTTTTCTTTCGTCCCCTTGTTTCCTTCCTTAGAGCAGGAGTGGCATCATTATGTGCCCTAAGCACTCGAGAGACAGTTGATTGTGAGGTTATAGCAATTTCTGCAATTTCTCTCGTAGACTTGCCTGCTTTTGAGAGGGCAATAATAGATGCCTTAAGTGGTTCGATGCACATTTGTACCCTTTCATCTGGTTAGTGACTTGAGTGGCTATTTCAAGCTGTTTTTATACTGTATGAGGCTTTCTGGAATATTCTGGAATACTCTAGATTTAATTTAAGCTGTTCTAGAATTCTCTAGAATATTGTTGTGAGTGTATTGTGAAATAGTTTTCAATATTTTGTCAAAAGCTCTTTAAATTTACCAGTTTAATCATTAGAATGCGATATCTGAGTCACTTTTTTTGGCATAGAGTTCTTTCCTGAATCTCATTTATATCCAAATTTATAATTATCAATAGAATACCTTAGGGTGAATAAACTTTTTTACTAGATGGTCAGGAAGGGGTCTTTATATTAGTAAGATTAAAAATTATTTTAACCACAAAAACAATAAACAAAAAATATTTTTAGTAAAAAAATCAGGTGAGTCACTTTTATCGAACAGCACTGTATATATATATATATATATATATATATATATATATACACACTACAGTTCAAAAGTTTGAAGCTACCCCTAGAATTAGCATAGGATGAAATTGACAGAAGAGTGAAAAACATGAAAAAGAGCTCTTAGATTCATTGAAACAAGAATTGAATCTATTATCAAACTTACACTTTAAGAAACAAATCCCAAAAGCTTATGCTGCAGTAATCAAGACTAAAGGAGGATATTTTGACAAGAACAAAATTTAATCACAAAATTTTTCTTTTTTTTTTTCATAATAAAATTTCTAATTAAAAAATCATCTCACTTTTTTAACCATGTATAATAATTTTCTCTTATTTAAAGTATAAAACAACTACTTTTTGGACCAATTTAAAAAGTACCAGGGGGGATCTCAAACTTTTGAACTGTAGTGTGTGTCTATATATATATATATAGAGAGAGAGAGAGAGAGAAAGAGAGAGAAACAGATCGCCAAAATAAATGTATACATACTTCAGGAAAGGAAAACTTGTATTTCATAGTTTTATCAAATTGCAATGCACTGTTTACTATGGGGATCCTAAATGCTGTTTTGTATCACAAAAATCCAACTACATTGGTGGCCCTTAGACAAGAAATCGAAAATGCATGTGTCCACTGGAAACTTTGGCCAATGTTGCTCAAGCAGTAGTTTGCCATACTAATAAATGTCTGCAAGCTAAAGACCTTGATTTTGACCATCTTTCAAGATTGTAGAGTCCAAAGGTAATTTGTATTAATCTAGTGTTATCTGAATAAATTTAGTATTACAATATCTATACAAGTTTTTTCTTTCTTGAAGTGTGTATACATTTTTTGGTGGACCTGTATAGTTGTGTATTTGGGCACAAATCCATCCTTAATACACATTTTGTCAAGCAAAATTTTTTTTTTGAGATTTTTATGACATGTTTCTTATATGTGAATAGGTGTTTGCTTTTCTGGACTTAAAGAGTGTCGAAACTGTCTAAATATTTGTTGATTCTAAATAATCTGTTAAACATTTTCAACATTACTAGTTATATAAACTATCATAAACAGTGTGTAGGTGCTATTGGAAACAAAGTCTAAAAGTTGTTAAAGTATAGATATATACTTTATTCCTGAATATGGTTAGTAAATTCTATTCAGGAGCTGAAAGGTTCTTGGCCCAACCAGGAAACCCATCCGTCAAAAATTCTGATGTTTAGTTATTTAATACTCTTTGATTAAGTGGGCCAGGCTAAACAAATTTTGGCACCCCTTGTGAATATATATAATGTCCAGTGTTTTTAAAATCTTGGTCCTTACAAATTTATCAGCATTACTGTCAGTTTCAGGATAAATTCTTTTGTATCAGTCTGACAGAGGCAACATTTCCTCCAGTCAGATTTAGGAGTACAACTCATTGGATTATTAGTAGACATATTGAACAGGTTAAGGCTGAGGGTTTATTCTTTTACCACCTAGCCATACAAAATACATAAGCACATTGAGATATGGGATACAACTAGGTTCATACATACAACTGTCCTAACCCTAACCCTTCATTCAGTGCCATTTAAGTCCCATGCGATCTATACACCATCCAGGTAACTGAAGCCCTGTTACCCTTGGCTTGGCTCTCCCACACTGGCACGTCCTGTCAATTCAGGTGCAGCTATCTAATAGTGTAATACTACAACTACCTATACTTCTAGCTGAAATATATACAGGGGCTTATTAGATAGTATTTGGGACACTCAAGTATAGTACAAACTACAGTTTAGTTTAGTAAACTCCAGTAACAAGTAGGACACTATATGCCAATACTGAACCTCATTCTGAATCTCACAGCAGTGATGTCACTAGTGTGTCCCAGTTGTGCTTTAGCATCACTCTTATTCACATAATGTAATAGAGTTTGACCACATCACCTCAATACATGATCACATTTTGTAAGACAGCTACAAGATTACTGAATTAACATCACACAATGACCGCCATCTTTAAAACTGGTAACCCTTTTCGAATATTAGTGCCAAAATATATTTCTACAGTTAAAATACAATCTATTTAACATTTGGATCAATAGCATGTTCCTATTTATAAACATTCAGCACTGAAAACCCTATTTTATGAGACAGCCATATTGAAAAATGGCAGCCATTTTGTTTTTCAGTGTGGGTAATGTACTTTTCTGAGAGAATGGGTCTTGAGCACATGTATACCTAATTTAGAACTTGTACCATCAAGTGAAAGATTCTTGTGGGATACTGACTTAATCTGCCCCACTATTAGAAAGTGGTTGTATAAAGCTGAGAGTTTAGACATTCTGAACAGGTTTAGCCCCATTCATGACATACATATGAAAGTCTTGATTAAGTGAGGTGTGATGTGTACAACAAAAACACCCATCCATAAATAAAAATAATTATAACTTAAGAGTCCATATGCTCAAATGTATATAAAAAAGAAAAAAGTCACATTTCATTTACGTCACAACACTCTTTGCCTACATCATCACACACACTTGCTCTATGAAACACACCATTGTCTCTACCTACCCTGACAATGACTTAAGAAAGTTGAAAGCTTTGAACATATGACCTGTACTTTTCTTCCAAAATGAACTTTGGACAATTTCTGATGGAATTTCCTTCTTGGAAAAGTCTATCAGTAAAATTAATTGTCACAAGATACACCCTTGTGCAAATTAATTGAAACAAAATGGATAATTCTTTTATTATTTACTTTTTTTTTGTATTTTTCTAATGAAACATGACCCAGTGCACATGTTAGTACTTTGTATGCCATGAAGCCATTCCTTGCAGATTGACCACAGATTCTTGATTGCATTTAAATCAGAAGAATTTCTGGGACAGTCTATAGTACTTTGATTTGCTCACTGCTAAGGCTTCTCAGTGTGTTTGTGCAGGGTTACAATTTTCATATGCTTGGTAACATCCATTGCAGACAAAAGCCTTAGGACAACTAATCAACAGTCGAGATAATAGCGTCTGGGTATGATAAAAATTTGATGCCATAACAGATGACGCAATATTTTTCAAGGCCAAACAAAAATCATTATACACACCGAAAATAGATTGATATTACTGTACACCACTGCAAATGACCTAATCTGAAAAAAAATAGAAATCGATTACATCCTGTTACTCTAGTGGGTCTAAAACTGACTGTATGATGAAAGAAAGTAAAGTGATTGCTTTAAATTAATTTGTACAAGGGTGTATAATAATATAATAATGATAATAACACATACCGTTAACACGTAACAAAAAAGGTGTTCCAGTGAATGACTGCAGTTTAACATGTTTGAAGGCGGGCAGATTTTGTGAACAAAAAGCAAAAAAATAGAGTAATGACTGGAGATTAAATAAATTTTAAAACACTTATCTTTTTGGCTTAAGTTTCACAAATATAATACTTGAATGTTTATAGATTTATTTGACTCTTACAAGTGGTGTGTCTGAAGTCAGAAAAATGTTTAGAACTTTTCTTGAGCAATTAGCTCTCTCTCTCTCTCTCTCTCTCTCTCTCTATATATATATATATATATATATATATATATATATATATATATATATATATATATAATAGCATCATCCACATTAAAAAAAAGGCTAAAAATAATGGAAGACTTATTAATAAAAACAAACAAACCAACACTTAATATTAACTTTGAACGTGGACATAATATCTTGATCGTGTTTTGAAACAAAAAAAATGAATCATTTTATAAAACATACATATAACAAACTATTTCTAATTCTAACAGTTAAAATATTTAATCCTTGAAAATGGCTAAATGTATAGCCGAAAGCGCTTGGATAAAAAGAACATTCGGACAGTTTTTATATAATTTATCCTCTGAAAAGAAAAAACTTTATTAGATCACATGAGAAATTATATAAAAAACTAAATAAGAGCACCTTGTCAGTCATTTTTAATGAAATGTGCATGAAAGAAGGATTACTGCCTAAATACACAAATATATATATATATATATATATATATATATATATAAGAATTTGGATTACTACCATACACAATAGACAATGGTTAAACATAAAATAAAAAATAAATTCCTTAAACAATATGTGGAAATAACCATTCTTTGCCTGATGAAGGTCACAGGACCCGAAACCTCTGTAAAAAAATATGGAAAATAAAGTATAATATATAAAAATATTTACATTATAACAAAGGATGTTTGTGGCTTCTCCTTAAAATATACACTTTTCTCTTGTTGGAACAGCTATAAACTCTCCCTTTATTCATATATATATATATATATATATATATATATATATATATATATATATATATATATACATACATGTTGTAATAGAATAAGCACATCCTATCATCCTTCTCACTTGTAACCATCCATCACAATAAAATCCAGTACTAAAGCAGAATGAGTCAAATAAAGCTTATACTTGGAGTTGTAACTATATTATATATGAAACATATATATATATATATATATATATATATATATATATATACATACATATATATATATACATACATATATATATATATATATATATATATATATAGTTGAAATTTCTATGTATTTTCTATTCTTTCTCATTGAGCAATTTTTATTAGTGCAACTATTTTTCTCAAAGCAGTAAGCACTTGGCTATTTTGTCACAAATTCATATATATATATATATTTTGTGGATTCATAACTTTTTGAAATTCAAAGAAAATTCTCAGTTGATTGATTTGAACAAGAACTCTAGCATTTTGGCATTGCATGCTCCAAAACATATATTTAACTGTCAATAACATAATTTAAAAAAAAAACATCTTTTGGTTTACACATATTTCGTCTTAGTGTTTGCCTATTTATGGAAAAAATTGCACCCTGAAGATGACAATTTGAAATTGTTGAAAGTACTTGACATGTGTCTTCCATCTGATAACAACGCAAATATAAGGATCATATTATTCAAGGAATTGATAGTTAATATGTCATTAAGTCTTGTTAGCAAAATGATTTTGCCATTAATCACATTAACTTTGTAATTTAATTCTTTGTATAATTTTTTTCTTTATGAAATATATATATATATAATATATATATATATATATATATATATATATATATATATATATATATATATATATATATATGTGTGTATGTATGTATGTATGTATGGTGGACTCTCCCATCATATTCGACATATGAGGATCAAGCAGGAACCAACAGCCACACACCAGCACACATGATTTGATTATACTGGTGAAGGCTTTGTGCAGAACCAACTACACTTTTTGAAGGGCCGAATACAGAGACCTGGTGCACTACAATAAAGGGTAGTTTATATGGATAAGAGGGGAAGATCTAGACTCTAGACTTGAACAGGTTAAGATTGTAGTCATCGGGGAAACATCCTCTAGGGAGTCTGTTTCATAAGGCAGTGGTTCGCAAGAAGAAGCTGTTTGAATGGAACTTACTTTTTGCCAATGGAATACAGAGGGAATGTTGGTGGTTTGCTACTATGTAAGGGGCATAGTAGATCCAAACCATGAAAGTCAGACCTGGTGGAACCATGAGATGCAGTTCGTCGAAGCACTTTCCAGCAACAGAAGTAGCAATAGGTCAGTAAGAGACTCGCCACATCTCGCCTTTGAGAAAGAAGGCTTGAGACCCAGATATGTGTTCCTCTTTTACTCACAATATCAAGGTTAAGAGGGCGTAATTTGTTTTTAAGAGGCTGAAAGAACTGTGTTTAATAATAAATATCTAAAAGAATCATGCCGAAATGAAGCATGGCTTTGTATCTAAACAACTGAAATTATTTAAAGTTTTTCCTTTCTTCTGGTTTGCTAAAGAGTCTGAACATGTATATTTTGAATAATTCATTATAATTTTATCACCTGTGAAGATCTTTCTTATCATGAATAAGAACAAATTAGATATATCAGAGATATATCAGCATCATCTCTCACATCTGATCTTTTAGTTTTTTCTAACATTTTCACATTGTTCTGTCATCATTATTCCAGTCTTATTCTACACACGCGTTTTACATGTGACTTGGCCACATTGTGAATATTAATAGAAATCTATTTTATTTGCAATTGTTAATTTATCATGAACAGTTCATTATTCTGTCTGGTTTCTTGGCAGAGAAGCATGAATAAACATGATTTCTGTGTTCTTATAATTTGGGACATTTGCCAAGAAATGGAACTCTTTAAGATTTGCAGCTTTCGTTTTACTATCAACTGAAATCCATTGTAATGAAGAATTCACAGTATCAATATGGATAAAATTACAGAAATTTAAAATTTAAAGCAGAACTTGCAATATGATTACTCCTAACCTGGCATCTCGCCTTCAGTCACTTTCCCAATGCCATAACATAGCTTCCCTGGGCCTTTTCTAAAAATACTTTAATGGTAATTGTTCTGATGAACTTTCTTCTGCATTGTTTTTTTTTATTACCCCCCACTTCGGCCAGACAATTTGTACATCTAAGGACTCATTAGAACTTCATAGAGATTTTGAGGTATCATCGTGGATGTAATAAGAATGGTAAGTAATAATGTTGATTTGGTGTAAGGAACACTGCAGTATATTTGGGTCAGTACTTGTGGCTCGCTAGGTTTAAGATAGATTGAAGACTTGCCTTCCTCTATCTCCATTTTGGCATTGTGCCACATTTTTGTAGTTTTCAAAATAAATATTATTTTTCTTCTATGATATCTAGACTTTATGAATTTAAGCACAGTACTAGATTGGTGGGACAGTCACATCATTTTACAGTTGAAATGGCTGCTAGAAGTAAGTATAAGTTCTATGGTAACAGTTTCTTCTATTGAACTTATCGTTTGTGAAACTCTTTTCTGACTCCTTGCTTCCCAGTCAACTTTGATCTTCAAAAATTTAAATACTATATCAATTGTTATCTTTTGTCTTCTTAATTCTTATTCTTTTATTGTCCTCTCTCCTTACTAATAGTTTTTCTCATATTCTCTAACACTCAGTAACCTCTTGCATCCTAGTGGCTTTATTGCCTTTGATCTTTAAAACTTTAAATCAAATGTCAATTGTTGTCTTCTGTCTTCTTAATTCTTGTACTTTTATTGTCCTCTCTTCTTAATAATAGTTTTTGTCATATTCTCTAACACTCAGTAACCTCTTGCATCCTAGTGGCTTTATTGCCTTTGATCTTTAAAACTTTAAATGCAATGTCAATTGTTATCTTCTGTCTTCTTAATTCTTATTCTTTTATTGTCCTCTCTCCTTAATAGTAGTTTTTCTCATATTCTCTAACACTCGGTAACCTCTTGCATCCTAGTGGCTTTATTGCCTTTGACCTTGGGGAGAAGGTCATTGAATGTTATTAATTATCCCCCCCCCCCTGCCAAAAAAAAATTGTATCTAAATCTTTATTTTTGGGTTTATGCAGTTGGATGATCCAGAATAAATTGAATTGAATTTATTGAAGGCAGAAAACCTCACTTTTTGCAATGGATTTATTTTGTGACAATTTGGTCTATGTACCATAGACGTACATAGACCAAATTGTCACAAAATAAATCCATTGCAAAAAGTGAGGTCTATGTACGTCTATGGTACATAGACTTTATGAATTTAAGCACAGTTCTAGATTGGCATCAAGACTTCATCATCTTACAGTTGAAATGGCAAGATGTCACCCTAAGTTCTATGCTAATTTCTTTCTTTATTGGACTACTTGCTTGAGGAACTCTTTTCCATTTCCTTGCTTTCTAGTCAAATTTGTTCTTCAAAATTTAAATGCAATGTCAGCTGTTATTTTTTGTCTTCTTAATTCTTGTTCTTCTATTGCCCTCTCCCCTTAATAATGTTTTTTTTCTCATATTCATTCACACTCAGTAACCCTTGTGTCTTAGTGACTGTATTACCTTGCTTGGGGTGAAATGATTAAAAAAAAAAGTGTCTTTTTATAATCCAAACATTGTTTTCAATTGTACAATGTTTTCTTAGCATTTTGAGCATGTATATGACGAGAATAGTAAAAATATTTTCTGGCTTTAGATAACCAGCAAAGGGTTGACAAGTCATAAAAAACTAATGACTCAACATTCTCAAAGCCTGATTGACTGTACATCATTATACAAAGGTTGGCTTGCAATGCTTCATCCGTGAGAAAGGGGTTGTAAGGTGGAAAATAATTCATCACCCACAAGGATGTGGAGAAGATTTTTATAGTGAAGAAAACAGTGAATTACCTTGTCAAACCAAGCAACAGCTTGTCGTGTGTATCCTATGACAGAAACCATGGTAAAAAAGAAAGTTACTTGCTGAAAAAAGGTCATGTATTCTGCAGGATATGCTGAAGATAGAATATTTAAATTAGAAACAAGTCAGTCACAGGAGTCACCATAAAAGTATTTTGGTGCTAATATCATGCATTCTCTTTCAGTTGTCAATGAATGGAAAAAATGTTTGACTGATAAAAGCAGTTCGTGTTCTTGAATCGGGGAGAAAAAAAAGAAGACAAATTCATTTTTTTTAATGACTAAAGTGGTTAAGGTGATTTTCTGACTGGTTACATGTATTGAGATTTGTGACATAGTACCTGCAAATTGAGATTTGTGACGTAGTACCTGCAAATTGAGGTTTGTGACACAGTACCTGCAAATTGAGATTTGCGACACAGTACCTGCAAATTGAGACTTGTAACATAATACCTGCAAATTGAGACTTGTGACATAGTACCTGTAAAAATTGAGATTTGTGACATAGTACCTGTAAAAATTGAGATTTGTGTCATAGTACCTGCAAATTGAGATTTGTGTCATAGTACCTGCAAATTGAGATTTGTGACACAGTACCTGCAAATTGAGATTTGTGACACAGTACCTGCAAATTGAGATTTGTGACATAGTTGCTGCAAATTGAGATTTGTGACACAGTACCTGCAAATTGAGATTTGTGACACAGTACCTGCAAATTGAGATTTGTGACATTGTACCTGCAAATTGAGATTTCGACATTTCTTTCTGCCCCTGATCTTTGAGTCTAAACTTACAGTGATTTGTTCTCTTCATTGTAGTAATCTGCAACAAATATTTTCCTTTGCTATCCAAGAACCTTTACACTTTTGTAGTTGATTGAGACTGGAGAATGAACAATGAGCAGCCTCCACCCATATCTGACAGCATTATTTCATTGTCAGCCTGATCTGGTTCTTGTAATGGTAGAGGATAGCAGCAGGAACCAAGTACTTACTGGAGCAGAGCAGGGAAGCGACCATTTTTCTACCATCTTTACGGATGAATCATATTTATGGGTCAAGTTTAAGTCTCAGTATTTTAAGAGATAAGTATATTGCTGTCTGCAAATCATTTTGTTGATGATTGCAAGGAAAAAATTTTGAAGACTTAGAAGAAAGCATAATTTATATTTAAATATCTTCAGATTTGGTTTCTGTCTAAACTTTATTCTAACATTTATTATTGAATAAATGTATTTAACTTCAAATTAATACAGTTGTTATATTCTGGTACACTTGCATGTCTTTTAATCTACCAACTAGTGTATCTACTTATATTTATATCTTGGTCAGAGGCACCTCAAGGCAGTGTAATGGTTAGCAAGCTTATCTTACTAGAACATTTACAACTGAGTCGTGAGTTTGATCTTCACTGGGTGTCTCCTACTTTCAGCCTTGTGCCACATCTATATGACGGTTCCGTATAGGATACAGTTTCAATTCCTGTTGGAGGACACATATTTTCTATGAAAATTTCTCGGACATTCATGCCGGTAAATGTTGTTAATACTGTTTATTATAAACAGAGCATTTACTTAAATATTTGTATCTATAAAAAGAATGTATAAACATAAAAATGTCTTAAAATAATTGTTGAACTTTGTCCATTTCATAATGTGTGACATCATTTGTTTACATTTGGATACGTCATGAGCCGATATGAATGTACGTGAGAGAATCATGGAAGACTGAAGTTTAAAGACAGTAAAATCGACCTTGCTAACCGAACGAACCTCTGTGGGCCAATCGGTTAAGGTACATCAGGCTATATGATGGTTCCATATAGGATACAGGTTTGATTCCTGTCGAAGGACAAATATTTTCTATGAAAATTTCACAGACATTCAGGCCAGTAAATATTGTTAATACTGTTTATTATAAAACAGAGCATTTACTTAAATATTTGTATCTATAAAAAGAATGTATAAACATAAAAATGTCTTAGAATAATTGTCGGACTTTGTCCATTTCATAATGTGTGACTTCTGTTATGTCGCTTGAATCAGTCTTCACTAATAATACGACATTTAAAGAAGTCTTCTTTCGTTGGGGTTTCATGAAAGTTATATTCTTCTTTGCTTTTATAGTTTTTCTCTTTCTTGTATTTCTTTCTTTATTGTATTTTGTTAAAATAAAACTCTGTAAAAAAATACTTTCTTTTAATGTCTCGAGTCCTTTCAGGACATAGGCAATCATGGCTCCCCACTCCCCCACCCCTTGTGGCTCTCAATATGTTTCATGCCTCTGCCAACTCCCCCAGACCACGTTCTGCCATCCACTTGCTTAAGGAAACTCGGTATGTCGTGTGTTGTTTTCCCTTGTCTCTTTTTCCTTTTATTCGACCTGTGAATATCAGATTCTCCAGGCCCTCCTTTCTCATTACGTGTCCCAGATATTTTATCTGTCTCTTCCTTATGTTATAAGCTTCCTCCTTGTTTGCATCTTTTCCAAGACCTCATCATTGCTCACATGCTCGCTTCATGATATCCTTGGAGGTGCCATGAACTCTCCTCCCACCAGGCTGCTACAGCTCTGATAGTTTATGATGTAATGAATATGCATATACCTGGGTTCCCCCTCACAGTAATATGATTGGCTGGCATCAGCCATAAATACAGACTGACGTAGAGGTACATGAGGACGCCATTGTACTACGCCATTGGCTATCCTATTGACGAAGCCTATTGGCCTACGCGTATTGCCTAAGCATATTGACTGCGACAAGTACCAGTTGATTACGGCTACCTGCTAGGTTGTACTACTCGGTTACAGTAGCCAAAACTTAGTTACTTCGAACAAATATATCCCTTTCTGGGACATAGCAGTTTAATTTTACGTTATTTACTGTGTTGGGATTGAGTGAAGATGTTAAAAGATATCAGAAGGTTTGAATGATCAGAAGACTTAAAATTGTGCGTGTTCAATAATCTTCCATCCACAACAATTAATAAAAGGCAAAAATAATGATTAGAAACATAACAATTGAATTTATTAAGTATTTGATGTACATGCATATAAAGTGAAAGGTTTGACAGAGTTGTGTCTCTTTGATTAGGAAATATTTTTACTTGAGCTCATAAGATTAGATTAATTATTAAACTGTAGTTTAGAGGAATGAGTATGTTGCATGTTAGATATTGTCTATTGGACAAATTAGTAAGAGTTCAGAGATTGTACTTGTATGAAATGTTGTAAAGTTCTTTTACATCTGACTACATTAGCCAAGACGGGAGTTCTTTAAGGGTCACATTTTAGCAGCAGAAGTGAGACGCACGAGTGAGTAAAAAGAGGGCGAGAATTACATGTGTTTGGTTTTTATAATCTGTTGTACCACGTGACAGGCTCAGACTTGGCGCGAAAACAGACCTGCCACATGTAGGTGATTTGATTGGTCGAAACTGACCAATCAGCGAGCTAGATTGAAGGTGATTGACCAATGAATGCTTGTTGTATATTTTGTAAGTATGATGGTGGTGAAAATTACAACAGGAAGTGTGCATTTCCAAGTGGGGGTTAACTGGTTGTCGTGGAAGATTCCACAACTGCATTCTGTAGCTGTAAAGAAATTGTCCAGTATTTGTGCTTAACTAATTAATAAAGTCTTATGAAAGACAGGAAAGTGAATATTTGTTGACAAGAAAACATTACACACTGTAGATGAAAAAAACAAACAAATATATTAATATAGAGAATCAAAGAGTAGACAAGTTAATAAATAATTCAGTTTGGGAAAAAATATCTTCAAATTCCCAGGAATCCTTTAAACAGATAAATATGATGATAGGCTGCATCACTCTTCAATACTGTTTACGAAGAACTTCATTGATCAGTTATAAATCTTGCTTTGATCAAAACATAATGTCCCTTTTTTTCTTTTCTTATTTAATTTCATTGTTGCTTATTACTCGTCCTGTTGGTCAGTCTTTTCTTTGTAAGATTTTTATTTCTCTTTTTGTTCTTTTGTCATAATCAAATTGCTAAAAACCAGCTTCGATCACCAATGGCTCATTTCATCTATCACGGGGAATATTTTTCCCTGATGTGAATGCTGTGGGGATTTGAAGAATAGGAGGCTAATTTAATAGAATAAACTCGACTGATAGCAGAAAAGGAATTCTGGTCGTCCTTTGTAATGTGTGATATGGCTTGGTGCCGGGTGGGTTGGTCTTGTCTAAAGAAAGAATTAGGGTATTTGATTTTTTTTTCTGTTGAACTCAAGTCCGAGTTGATTGGTTCGATGTTTGGTTTTTTGTGGTTACTTTTATGCTGATATATTTTCTTTTAAATTCTCTTTTTTGACGTTGTTAGAGTCAAAGGTCAAATGAATATCTTTAGTTTGGTTTTTATAATTTTTTCTTTTAGAGATTTTAATTTATTTTTTCTCTTTGATTCGTTTTACACATTTGTGTCTTCTTGTTTCAGAACTGTTGACTTTATCATAAAACCTGCCCATTTATTTGTTTGTTTTTGTTCAATTCATATCTCGAGATACTGCCTCAGAGTAATGACTCTTTGTAATGCAGACGAACAAGAGTCTTTTGTGTTGGCTTCTATTTGCCGGAGAAATGAGTTTGTTTTTTTATTCTGTATTAATTGTTTAATATATGATGAATAAGATGTATTAAACAAACATAGCCATCTTTCGTTGATTCTAATCATTACATATACAGTGAGACAGTAATAACCAAAAGTATATATAAAAGTTCAGGGAAAATTATTTTACTATAGAAATGTACTAAAAATCATATTCAAACAGAAATTCCTTATCAGGGATTTTTATCTGAGAAATATATTGCAAATAACCTTACAGTTGAAATGCACTGTGAAATATTTTACTGCAGAAAAGCATTGCAAATTATTTGATTGTTCTAGTTCCACATACCATGCCTCTTCCTGATGTCTCGGTTATTTCGCTTTTAACTCAGCTCTCCAAGATTTTGGGCTCACCACTGCTGTGACCTGGTATTGAACACACAACACTTTGTGTTTAGTCACTGGTTTTAACCATCTTTATCCACTAGACCATGTGTCCTTGAGGAATAATCTACCCTGGTGGTTTGGTTCAGAATTCCAACCACCTGAAGAAGGCCGGAGTGTACAACGGCCAAAACGTTGTGAATATGGCAATGAAAATGAGGATAATATTGCAAGTAATCATAATACCTCATCTCAGAGATATAGACAGATATTGCAAATTATTTTTTATGGGTGGATAGTGACACGTCAGTTACCAAAAATCTATATAGATGTTGAGTGAGAATTATTTTACTATAGAAATATAATAAAAATATTAGAATAGAACTTCATTATCAGTGATTTTAACTAAGATATATATTGCAAATAACTTTAATGTTGTAATGCACTATAAAAAGTTTTACAGCAGAAAGGTTTTTCAAATGATTTTAATATGAGCTAGATAGGATTTTTTAAAAATACATAAATCTTCAACTTATATAACAATAAGTAAAAGGATATACAAGAAGTAAATATATTCAAATAAGCATATATAAATTATATTAACTGCTTCCTAACCAAGAAACATTGGACATTCAATGATTGATCTGCCAGTAATGTTTTCAATTGAAATTTATAAAATCTTTCTCTTGAAACACTGTTTTTAGGAAAACAGGTTTCTCAAATCCAGTAGTTCTTATTGCTCTTTCCAGTATTGATGGCGGTTTCCTTCCTAACCTTTTATTTGAAGTAATGTGGAATGTCAACATCTTGATTACATCATTATTTTCTCTTCAATTTACATGCGAAATTCATTTTAGTTGTTACTTCTGTTGGTATTTCTCAAGTGATATGGTTTCTCTTTTTTGATAAATTTTATTTTTGTGATTCTGTAGCACCAGTCCATAATGTTCAAAAAACAATGATCTTTGCCAAGACCCTCAGGCTTTACTCGCTCAATTGCAAAAATGTCTATAATCACTGGTTCTATTTACATTATTCGGGCTATTGTCCTCATATTTGTCGCCATATTTATTTATTGTACACTCCAGCCTTCTTCAGGTGGTTTGGATGTCGAACTGAACCCTTTATTTCACTCACTGGGGTAGACTGTTCTAGTTCCACGTGCCATGTCTAATGGATGTCGGTTATCAGTTATCTCCTGTTAAATTTCCCTCTGAAAGTTCTCCACTGCCTTAACCGGGTACTGAACTCACATTCTTTGGGTCCTGTCACTGGATCTAACTAACGCCTTTATTCACTGTGCCATGTGTCTTCAAGGACAGGTATTAGATCCAGTGACAAGACCCAAAGAGTGTGAGTTCAATACCGGGTTTAGGAAGTGGAGAACTTGGAACATGTCTTGTATCCCTTTTGGTAGACTTCTTAAGCAACAATGAATCATGTTGTATACAAAACAATACCATCACTAAAGTGACTCCAATTAGAAAAAAAAATTATTTTAGTTGTCGAATTCTACGACTAAAATAATATCACCACTAGAATCAGTAACACACACACACACACACACAGATATAAGTTGTATTCTAATAGTTTCTTCTCTCACACTTCTCGCCTGTGGAATTCTTCCAGTTTTTTTTGCTTTCCAGTCAACTACAATCTTCAAAAATTTAAATGCAATGTCAATCACCATTTTCTGTTCTTTTGAATTCAGTTTTTTTTATCTGTTCTCCTCATTAATGTTTTCTCATTTTCTTTTACTCTCAGTAGTTTCTTGTATCTTAGTGGCTTTATTGTCTTACTTGGGGTGAAAGGAATCAAAAAAAGAAAAGCATTGTGAAGAATCCCATTATTCTTGGATAGAATTCTCATGTTCTACCTGTTAGATTTGATAAACCTAGCAGATTTCATTCATTTGTGGGGTGGTGATTGCCTTTAACTTGGTGTTATAAATTTGTGGATAGATTTCCATAGTCTACTTCTCATGGATTGCTTAAAGGGTTTCTTTCAAAATTCCAAGAATTATGGATAGTACAACAGCTGAAACATTCTGTGTATGACAGCCATAATAAACAGGAATATTAAGATATATAATAATTCTTAATTGGATTTGTATCTGATTGGGCAGGCACCTGATTTGGGATCTGTTTCCTGTCGGCCATGATTTAGTGGATTGCACATAGCAGGAAATAGAATTGTCCTGTGGGAAGACGTAATTCCCGTC
>OZ038503.1:10073993-10118993 GCA_964036315.1 Acanthosepion esculentum
TCAATTACATCAGTCCCAAACTTCATATATATGTTGGAAACTATTGTAAGTGGGGGTAATATGCTAAGTAGTCCGCCACTAACAGTGGTTTACCTACTTCACGCCGCTGGTGAGTATTATATTTTGTTGCTGTTATAAAGATTACCATTTCATTTCCAACCTCCGTTTTGGTTATTCCTGATTCAGTAACATGTTCTATGTTACAACAAAAGTTGAAATTCATTTTTGTTTTACAAAATCATTTGAAATATTAGTAGACATTTCTTCATTATTTTCTCCTCATATTTGGCTTGTGATCTTATTTGATCGGCATCGGCAAGTATTTCTTCTTATTACAGATCTGTTTCCTTTTAGCATCATGAAATTTGCCATTTCAGGAACTGATTCCTTGTTTTTTTTACGATATTTTTCGTCAGTAAAATATGACATAGTTAAAGGATCTCTGATTTGCTTTCCCATAAATGGGCTCTGTAACCTTCCAGCATCTGGAATAATGCCATAACTTAAAAGCAGTCTTGGTAGGATCTCTGATTTTACTCCCCACAAAGGCAGATGGACTCCCTAACATGTGGAATAGTGCAGTAACTTAAAAATCTCAGTCGGAAGATTTCGACTTTTTCCTTTTGTTGCAAACATGCCTTTATGCCAATTTTTATAATTTGTACCATTCTTTCTGCTATCTTGTTCAATTGGTGGTGATATGAAGGTGTCTTGTAAGGTGTACATTGTATTTTCCTTTGACATGAGTTAAGTCTTTCATCATAAAATTCTGGAGTGTTGTAAGATACCAGGGTTTTTTGTACTCCATTTCTAGAGAATATGACACTTAAAATTTGTTTTGCCATAACACTTCTTTTGTCAGGTACACAAATTGACCTAGGCCAGCCTGAAATTAATAAAATCCCACTCAGTTAACATGAGATCTATTTGAACATGATTCCCTGCTTCCAACTCTTTAGGCAACATGTGTAGTTTAGTTTTCATAAAGTTCCTTATTTCTTTATATTTCAAAAATCTTTTAACTTATTCCTCCACATCTCATGAATATCCCAGTCACCATACTTCTAACTTTTGCCTTTTTTATGCAGATGCTATTCCACAGCGTATGTCACCATATACACTTTTATCAGAAGTTTTCTTTGAGTTTCGGGGGGGGGGGGGGTATCACTAAATTACCATTCCATTCTCAATTGCTAATTTGTCTTATTTCCTTGATTGGTCTTTCTGCCATTACCCCATATATTATTTTTTATTCTTGATGTTATACTTTTTAATACTGGGCCCTGTAGAGTTTTGGCAGTCATTCTATCCAAAGATAAAACATCAGTCTTAACCCAATGTAAAAAGATATCCTCAAAAGTCTCTTTCATATTTTCTTTTGGATCTTTGTAAAATCACAATCTTGATACTGCATCCACATGTGGAATTGAATTTTCCTTAACATATTCTATATCAAAGTCAAAGGCCATTAATATTATTGCCCACCTCAATATTCTTGATGCTGTGACTTTAGGTTATTCTTTTCTCAGGTTAAATATAAATTCTAATGGTCTGTGGTCAGAGCTAAATTTAAGTTTGTTTCCAATCAAAAATTGTCAAACTCTAGTAGTCATCCACATGATGGCTACAGCCTCCTTATCAATGTTTAAATAATTAAATTTAGCATTTGCCAACCTTCTTGATAAGCGCATTATTGGGTGCCCTTCTTGTGATAATATTCCAGATATTGAATATTCACTGGCATCTGTAGCGAACATAATTTCCTTTCTGGGGTCAAAAGTTGTCACCCCTGGTTTCTTTGCAAGAGTTGTCTTTAACTTAGGAAAAGCTGTTTTGCTTTTCTTTGGTTCAGTCTACATTAAATCAGCATTTTTTTCCTCAGTTTTGCAAGTTGTTCCGTTAGATCTGTATAGTACGGTACATATAATCTATAAAAGTCCACTAATCCTAAGAAGGACCCAACTTTTATTTTATCTGTAGGTGTTTGATACTTTTAATATTTTGTTCTATTAGTGCTTGTTCTGGTGACACTCTCTTTTTTTTAATAGAATATCCTAGAAATGATGTTTTGTCACTTTCTGTACAGATCTTTTTTTCATTTCTTGTCCTTACTGCCTTTCTTAATCTACTCAAGACAAAGTCAGTTTGTTCTCTTATTTATTAATATCTCCAAGACATATGTCATCTTGATAACATACCATATTTTTTATGTTGTTTCCCAAGACTTCAATGGCCTTTTGAAATATGGCACTCGCTGCCTTTCCTCCA
Organism: Acanthosepion esculentum; assembly: GCA_964036315.1. NCBI lineage: Eukaryota > Metazoa > Mollusca > Cephalopoda > Sepiida > Sepiidae > Acanthosepion > Acanthosepion esculentum. The sequence goes on from OZ038503.1 coordinate 10,076,262, forward strand.
TAAGGCGTTCTTTCCCACCTCAAGAGGGCCTATCGGAGATTTGGTTGTTGTTACTTCTGTAAACTTTCGATTTATTGATATCTGGTGATTTACAGGTAAGTTTATTTTGGTAAAAACATTCATTCCTGCTAAGGAATGTAAAGTCACTTATACACTTGTTATGGGATACGAGTCTGAGCTAGCTTTATGATTTATTCCCATTTCATAGTTCTTGTCGCAGTTAGCTCCTCCTCGTTTCCTTAACCCTTCAACAGGGGTCTCTCTCTCCCGGGAGTATAAATACTGGCTGACCTTTCGCCTCTCTCTTTTTTTCTCTGCTTACACGCATGTGCGAGCAACTACCGCAACTCAGGCCGCATGCCGCAACCTCGCACGTGAGGCGAGGTATATAAAACTCTCTCTTAAAATTTCCATTATGTGAACTCTTATACACAACCAGTGTTTCCCATATGCTGGGAACACGCTAAAACAAAATTCACCCGTACGGACATTCAACTCAACACACACACAATAACTTTCCATACAGACACTGTAACATTTTATTCATGTCTTAAATGTATTTGTAATTCGTGTATTAATCTATTTGTTGTTAATATATATTTTTTCGCATACATGTATACCGGTCTCGTTTGTTTCTTTGCCTTCTTTGGACTTCATTTAAAGTCCAACATTCTTATGTAGCTGGACCAGCCAGCGGAAGTCTTAACCAGAGAGATAACTCATCTTCTCTTCTCACATTCATACACCGCATGGTCCACTACATTCTCTCATATGTATAGATCTTCATCTGATTTTCTCAAAACGACAATAGGTAAGGCCCATTTACTACCTCCGAAAGAAAAAATCTCAAGAACATCTTGCTGTACTAGTTTTCACAATTTTGCTATGACTAATGATAACAAATCCACTTGTAATTTCTGTACTTCAGTATAAGAGAGGGTAACATTTTCTTTTAACTTTAGACTTGCATCAGAGATTTTTTTAATGTGACTGTTTCTTCCATCTTAACTGTGTTAATTAATTTTGTAGATTTAATGTTAAGGACATCATTTCCAATCGTCCTGGGTAAGACAATAAACTACATCCAACAGAAAGGCCTCTAATCAGGAGGTTTTGAGGAGCATGGAACCACCTCTTAATCGCTGGTGTTCCCAGGTTCACACTGACCTGGGGTGGTAGCACCTGTTAGGGTCCCAACTATGGGCAAATAGTTAACACTCAGACTATATCCGCGTCCTGGGTATGATGATAAACTACATCCATGTCCTGGATATGATGATAAACTATGTCCGTGTCTTGGGTAGGACGATAAACTACATCCAAAAGCAAGGCCTCTGATAATACATGTTTGAAAAAATAATGTTGCCAGCTGTACGTTTTTGAAAAATATTACCAGCTATACGTTTTTGTTTTTTTTGTTTTTTTTAAAGAATAGTGTTGCCTGCTATACATTTTAGAAAAAATAATATTACCAGCTATACATTGTTTGAAAAAATAATATTACTAGCTATACATTGTTTGAAAAAATATTATTACCAGCTATACATTGTTTGAAAAAATAATATTACCAGCTATACATTGTTTGAAAAATAATATTACCAGCTATACATTTTTGAAAAAATAATATTACCAGCTATACATCTTTGAAAAAATAATATTACCAGCTATACATTTTAAAAAAAATAATATTACCAATAATACATCTTTGAAAAAATAATATTACCAGCTATACATTTTTGAGGAAAAAAATATTAACAGAAATAGATTTTTGACAAAACAAAAGTATTACCAGGAAAAAAAAGAAAAAGTTGTTGGCATTAAATGACCCATTAAAGTTGATATGCCATAAAACAAAACAAGCAAACAAACAAAATCATTTCCAACAAGTCCATGATTTGTTTTTACAATTTACAGGAATGATGGGTATTATCACAAATTTATTTTCCTGTTCATGGGAGCCTTTAAAATATCCTAAGGGTTTTATGATTACCCCATTGAATTGACATAACTGCAGATGGATTTCACATAGTTTTAATTTGTCTCTGTATCCTAATTTGTGTTACGTAACTGCCTGTGTCCATTTGCATATTCGAATCTAGATTGTTTATTCAAACTTTTAGTAAAATATTCTTTCTTTCTTCTTCAATGACAAATCTCCAATATTAGTTTTATCTTGTTTTTGTTAAATTCTTTCCACATTTTTCTTTTTAACTATGCACATGGCTCGAAAATGGTTCTTTTCGTAGACAATTATTACAAGTCTTTCCAAATGCTGGTCATTTCTCTTCATTTTATGTTTATATCCACAGAACCGACATTTTGTTACTGTTGTCTTCAATGAATAGGTGTCAGTGACCTTTATGTTATCTTGTCTTCATTTTTTCTCTCATTTCTTGATGAGAACAAAGTCAATGTAGATGTTCAAGGACATATTTCCTATTTGTAATTGTTCCAGCATTTTGTAGCTCCGAATTTGCTCTCTCTTTCGCTCTCTGCAATTACTAATCTCTTTTCAGCTTACATATTCTTCTGTATTATCTGACTTATTTTGTCAAAAGTCAAGTCTTCCAGTTCCACTAGATGAGCCATCTGTGAAACTTTCATTACAGCTTCACATCTAGTTGTGGCCAAAAAAAGATCCATGACTTTGTTTTCTCTCTTCCATTCTTTTCTTGCTTGTCCCTTAGTCCCTTGACTGTAGCTCTCACTGCAAAACCTCTAATCAGGCCTCAACAAAGTCAGGGTCTTCAACGGACAATGTATTTTCTATTGGCAACATCATTGTTATAAAGTGGGATTTCCTTCATATTTTATCAGTCCAATGGTTGTCATTCGTCTTGCATACTGAGAACTGCTCTACTCTTACTTGTTGGACATTTATATAGTCTATGCCTTAACTATGCTAATTAAGCAGTCATTTACTTAACACTACACTGGTATTATGCTCACAAGGGGCATGTAAAACTATAGTTTATGGAATAAATATGATGTAAGTTTTTTTTTTTTTTACACAGGATGATACATCAAATGAAATTAATAGACAAAATTGCAATTTTTAAAAATAATATTGTAGTATCATATGAAAATTAGATAGACAAGTATAAATAGAGAACAACTGGTGAACATAGTGTGGCTATGCCTAACAAACCCAATTGCTATTCAGGACACAAAGAACTGTACTACAACTACTACTACACAGAGATATATGCAAAACTTAACAAATATATAATCAAAGTGTTAGCAGTTTTGAATATATTGTAACATCAAAAGTTGCTAATTAAAATGCGAACTTATCACTGAAAGTATTGAGTATTATCACTAAACTTAAATATTTATCTATTTCTTTTAAAAAGATTCTTAATTTTATTCTTGACTTAATAATGATCCTGATTTGTGTATTTTTTTACAATAATGTTCACCCTGTACGAAAGCTGTTATGGTCCAGAGTCCTTGTACCACGGTGATGGTCCAAGGTAGAACCAATGAAGAATAACTCGAACACAAGTATGGAATAACAGATATATTATAAATAGAATATATGTACAAAGAGTAAAAGTGTTAGTAATAATAATCAGGTTAGGTTAGAGAGAACTATGTCGTTTCGAAGTATCACTATTCCATTGTCTTATAGTAATCGTCTAGCCGACTGCCCGACTCCCTCGCTCTGTCCGACTCACTCTCTCTGTCCGACTCACTCTCTCTGTCCGACTCACTCTCTCTGTCCGACTCACTGTCTCTTCTGCTTCCTCTTGAGGCACAGTATTTATGGAGTACAGACTAGTCCATTACTATTATGGGTAGGTTCCCATAACAGAAGCCAAAGAGGCACTCATGATAGAGGCTTACATAGTAAGAGGTACACTTTATAAGGATATGTAAGGAAGATAATGATTAATCCTTAAACTTGAACAGGTTAAGATTGTAGTGATCAGAGAAGCATCCTCCTGAGCAGCATTCCTCAAACAGTGCACCCAAGCACACTAATGGTCCCTGAAAACAAGCCAGCTGCACCTCAAGTTAACTGAAGAGTAATTAATGAATTATTTTTATATTTAAAAAGTCTTTATTTTTAAAATGCTGGAGACACCAAGCACATGACTTCCATATCTAAGTCTTGGCAATTTTTGATATTTTAAACTGGATGCTAAATTCCTTAATCTTTCATAAAGAGTGGATAATCCTTTTCCTTTTTCCTTCCTCAAGGGATTTAAATCAGTCATTATTGGCTTCTCTAGAAAAATAGATTCTTCATAAATCTCTTTAAATGAAAACTGTACTGCTAATCTTCTTTGGAAATGCTAAACCGAAAATGACAAGCATTAATGGTAATTTTCTTCTTAAGCCCAAATAGTGGATGACAGGTCATGCCTTTATAGACATTGATCCTACTTAAATGTAAGGACATCTGCAATTCTGGCCAGTCAGCTGGTGAATGCCCAGACACTGCTACACGATTTTCCAAAGCTCTTATTTACGACACTCAGTGAATTATACTTCATAAATTATGAAAAACATAAATTGGCTACCCATAAAATGGATAGCTTTTTAATCAAGAAACATACCAGCGATGAACTTTATTCTAAAATGAAATGAGTTCAAATGCAGTCGTGTCCATCCCATAAAAATAAGATCAGGCCTAATTATCAATTTTCACATCAGTTATTTAAATTACAGTTTCACTTGGACTGGAGATGAAAATCAGCCACTTCTCCTATGGTGAATTTCTGCGATGTGGCACCAGGCCGAAATTATGGGGCACCCAGTGAGGATCAATCTCGCTATTCAGTCATAATTGATCTAGCATCACAAGCTTTGCTAACCATTATGCCACATCAAAGTGTCTCAGCCTTTTCCATTCTGTTTGGCTTATGGATGCAAAATATCAAATGAGTTGATATTTTTTAGTAAGTGAAGTAAGCATTTCCATACATCACATTGCAGTCTCCAAGAGAAAGATGTAGGTTATTTTAGAACTGGGGCAAAGAAGAGTTTGTTATTTTTAACACCTTCAAAATAAAACTGTTTTCTCCTAATCATCTGTGGGATGCTTTTCTGCTTTCCATGAAGTGGAAATATTATATATAATTGATTCTATGTCTGCTGCTAGGAAGCTTTGTTCATTGTGTCGTGCTTGTCAAAGTATATCTTACATATTTATAAGTCTACCATACTTAGAATATTGCTGCCACATATGGTCCAGTGTTCCTGTTATATATTTAGAGATCATTGGTGAATTCCAAAGAATTTGCAATTTTATTGGTCCTGACCTGGCATCTCACTTTCTGCCATGTTCCCACCACCATAATGTAGCTTCCCTGTGCCTTTTCTATAAATACTTTCATGGTAAATGCTCTGATGAATTCTCCTCTATTTTTGCTTAGTTTCTTGTATATAAAATTGTAACCATTGTAAGTATTCATTGGGGTTTCATTTTTAAAAAGTTGTTATTTTATTCACCCCACACAGACAAATTGTACATATGCGGACGAGTTAGGACCTTATAGAGACTCTGAGGTATTGTGGTGCCTGTAGTAAGGATTGTAATAAGAATGTGTTGTTTTGATGGAAGGAATATTATACGTTTGTTTGGGTCAGTGTTTGTGACTAGCTAAGTTGAAGATAAGACAGATTGAAAACCAGCCTTCCCACATCCCTCATTTTGGCCTTGTGCCACATTTTTGTTTACTTACACAAAATAAATACTAATACCCACTATGGTACCTAGACTCTATGAATATAAGTGCATGACTAGATTAGCAGAAGATCTCATCATCTTGCAGTTGAAATGGATAGATGTAACTGTAAGTTCTATGCTAACAGTTTCTTTTCTCACACTTCTCATTTGTGGAACTCTCTTCTGGCATCTTGCTTTCCAGTCAACTTTGACGTTCAAAAATTTAAATTCGGTGTCAATCATTATCTTTTGTCCTGTTTGTTGAAACTTGACTAATGCATGGAATAATAATGCAAACACAAAATGTACTTAGAATAAAATGTATTGAAACAAGAAAGTGTACACAATATTTACATATAGTCTTTTGTATATTTCTAGGAAGACCGTTCCTGGAGAATGTGTTGACTAAGTCGCAGTCGGGCAGAGTCTCTAGTTGGATCTCTTGATTTGCCTCCCTGTCTTCCGGTACCAACCATATTTATATCGTCGGTACTCCGCTATGCAAATTAGGTGGATCCTACCACAACACCGTTAAATTCTGTTCTTTTATTATTCTTGTTCTTTGATGACACTTTTTCTTATATTCTTTCACACTCAGTAACCCCCTGCATCTTAGCGTCTTTGTCATAAAAATGAAATTGCTTACCTTTGCTCAGTGTATTATTTTGCTTGCATGTAAAGAGATAGCGAAGTCTATGTTCGGAGATGATGCAGAAAATGAAATATAAAAACTTCCCCTATCAGGTGATACTGTTTGCAGGCATATTTTGAAAATGTGTAATAATATTGAGGAAAATGTATGCAGGAATAAGATTCAGAATTCATACATTGCACTTCAAGTTGGTAAATGAAGAAAGTGCAAATATTGGCATTTAGTCACTTTATTGATGGAAATAGAAAAGTAATACACTAATAAAGGCGAAGACATTTTTCATATTTTAAATAACTGTTTAGAGAAATGGAATTTATCCCAGAAAGCATGTGCCAGGATTTGTACTGAGGAAACCCTATTAATGGAAGGTTCTATCGAAGGTCTAGTATCATTTGTAAAATGACAAAATTTCAACATTATAGCAACTCTGTTATATAGGAATAAAGTGTCACTGCCAACACTGTAGTTTGAACATAGATTGCCAGTGAGTAAACACAGGCAATCCCATTTGAAATCAGTAGATCACATGATGGCAAACGAAATGTATATATGAGAATTTGCAGGATGATCACTATTTCTAGTCTATCCTCTATTACTATACAGGTCGCTATTCTCTTCTCTACGCTATTCCCGATACTGATCACTACATGAATTACTATTCAAGTGAGTATTTTCAAGCATGTGCTATTAGTGTGAGTGCTATTAGAAGGCGCCTGACACCAGTATTGTTCAACGGCTTTACTATAGTTGTATCTGCAATTACAAAGGCTCTACTACAATGAGCATTACAAAAGGGACAACAAGTATTTGTTGGCATTACAAAAGTGTTAACTAATATTCATTGACACCACAAAAATATTTCTTGCACAGAGAGGTTCTGGTGGCAAAAACACTAAATTGAAAGACGTTTCTGAGGAAGTTATCAAAACGGTAAATTTCTTTAAGACTAGACCAGTAAAAGCTTGTATATTGAAGCTACTCTGTGAAAATATGGATCCCCAACACAAGTGCTTACTTTTGGACATAGAAGTGAGATGCAGAAAGAAATATAAAGGGGAGACAGGCCGCCCCCTTAAGGTAAGGCTTCAAGAACACCAGAAAGCTGTAACATGAGGGGAAGTGGAAAAATCATGCGTGGCTGACCACATATGGAGGGAGAAGAGAGATCACCGCCCTCTGTGGGATCAGGTTGAGATCATAGACAAGGAACACCATTGGAAAATTTGTAAACTTAAGGAATCAGCACATATGCTAGGCCACAAAAATCTCCTGAGTCAACCAAGCATATAAATAAATACAATATGGGAACCAGTAATAAGGAGTGCCAGAGAAAAGCAATAATAACAACAAAAGTTGCAATATGATCTCTGGTAAAAAATATGGAATGATAACATCAAAAAATTGCAATATGAGCACTGGTAAAAATGGTTGCTGAAGACAATAGGTTTATAATACCCAGAATTGAAGGACACATGGCACAGTGGATAAAGGCGTTGGTTAGACAGGACTCAAAAGAGTGTGAGTTCAATACCTGGTTAAGGCTGTGGAGAACTTTCAGAGGGAAATTTAACAGGAGATAACTGATAACTGACATCCCTTAAACATGGTATGTGGAACTAGAACAGTCTACCCCAGTGAGCGAAATAATGGGTTCAGTTTGACATTCCAACTACTTGAAGAAGGCAGGAGTGTACAATGGACGAAACGTTGTAATAAATATGGCAACAAAGATGAGGACAATAGTCCGAATAATGTAAATATTGGCAAAAACTACTTGCATTTTTTGAGAAAGAAGATAAAAGTAATTTTTGTGAATGCCTTGAATGTGACTTTTGTATTTCAAAGTCAGAATACTTAACTGCCATATTTCAACACTTGAATAGTCTGAACATATCTATCCACAATGAAAATGAAAAATTTAAAAACTGACAAATTTAAAACAATCCAGAAAGAAAAGAAAAGCTAGATTAAGCCATTTGAAAATGTTTCCTTTGGTTAGAAAAGAACTTGTAAACGATTTAATCCCTGTAATAGTGGATCCTTTAACAACTCTGAGAGGTAACATGAGTTATTACTTTCCAGCAGTACTAGACTGGTGATCAGGTCTGACCAGTTTACAGTGGCTAGATGTAACTGTAAATTCTATGATAACAGTTTCTTTTCTCACACTTCTTGCTTGTGGAACTCCCTTTCGGCTCCATGTCTTCCAGTCAACTTTAATCTTCAAATTTAAAACATTCCAGAAAGAAAAGAAAGGGTAGATCCGGGTGTTTGGAAATGTTTCCTTTGGTTCGAAAAGGCCATGTAAACAATTAGTAGGTTGGTTGATTTTGTTTAGTTTCATATAAATCTCTATGGGTTATTTAATGCTGAAATCTAAATGTCTTGTACATAATTTTGTGCTTTCAACTACAGATATGTTTACATAATTTTATACTTTGAGAGTAAAGTTATGTTTTTTAGTTATGGTTTCTAGATCATAAAATATATTCTTGATAATTTTACTATAAAAATAAAATTTTATATTTTTTTTAGTGATGCATTGATTGTCATTTTGCTATAAAAATGTATTATTTGGTCATTTTATTATAAAAATTTATTGTTGGTCATTTTATTATAAAAATGTATTGTTGGTCATTTTATTATAAAAATGTATTGGTCATTTTATTATAAAAATGTATTATTGGTCATTTTATTATAAAAATGTACTGTAGATTTTTTTGTTTGGGGATTCACTATCTGCCTATAGCTGGGACCCAAACAGGTGCTACCACCCCTAGTCAGGGTGGACTTGGAAACAACAGCAGTTAAGAAGTAGTTCCCCACTTCTCAAAACCTCCAATATCCTAATCAGCGGCCTTGCTGCCAGTTAGAGTTTATCATCATACCATGGACAATGTAAACAATTAAATCCCTCTAATAGTGAATCATTTAACAATTCTGAAAGGGAATACAAGGTGTGACATTCCATCTACAAACACTGAACAATATTATTGGATTCACATTCCATGTTACTATATCTTCTGATCATGGATTACAAATCAAGCATAAAGAGGTGTATGGCGGTGAATGCAGGACAATATCGTCACAGATGAAGAGCAGGCAGCAGAAATGTGGTTATACAGCAGAATGCTGAGGATACTATGGACTGAACATGTGAGCAATGACAAAATTTTAAAGAAAGTTTTTTTTTTTAAGCTTTTCACCCCAGGCAAGGCTGGAAGCCACTAGCACGCAAGGGGTTACAGAGGATTTGGAGTGAGAGACACTTGAAATTTTTTTTTGGAAGAGACACTTGAAATTTTTAAGGCACATCATGAGGAAGGAGGGCTTTGAAAAAATGATACCCATAAGGCAGATTGAAGGCAAGAGGGACATAGGAAAACAGCACATGACATTCTTACTGGGCTTGAGTAAAAGAATGGCAAACCAGGGTTTAGGAAAAATAACAAAAAGATAAATTTTATTTAAACGACTGGAAGTTCTGGAGGGCTATGATTGCCTACATCCTGAAGGGACACAACTCATAATGAAGAAGAAATAATGAAGAGTGTACTGACATGCAAGGCTGGGATAAAAGGCCACAATAATAACATGGAGGAAAAATAAAACTAAAATAATAGTAATGTGGTATAAGAAAGACAAAGTAGCAAGTCCTGAGAGAGCTAATTTCATCATGCAAAGGGGACATAACATAGCCATTATATCAAAGAAAGGAAAAAGCTTAATGGTCCATTCTGATCTATTGAAGAGGAAGATATCATGATGGAAGAAGACTTTGATAGACAAGAAAGGATGAGTTCTTCAGATCAGGACAATACAATGGAAGATGATCCTATAGATGATAGTGAGTGTGATTCAGAAACAAAGGAAGATGAAATGTGACCAATGTGAGTTATATATACTCACCCCAGGAGCTAGTATATCATCAGTGTACTATACTGGATTCTTCAAGCAATTATTCATGGTAATGACAATTGTGGTATAAGAAAGACAAAGTAGTAAGTCCAGAGAGACCTAATTTCATCATGAAAAAGGGACATAACATAGCCATTATATCAAAGAAAGGAAAAAGCCTAATGACCTATTCTGACCTATTGAAGAGAAAGATGGAAGAAGACATTGACAGAGAAGAAAGGATGTTCACAAAACATTTGTCGGGCACCTAATGAGGAAATCTTTATTTTTTAAAAATCTCAAGACACCAAGGTCAGCGATTTAATCCTTCCAATAGTGGACCATTCAACAACTCTGAAAGGTAATCCAAGTTCTTACTTTCCATCTATTAACATTAAACAATATGATTGGATTTGCCGCCCTTTCATTGACGTTTCAACTGATGCTATTGAATGTAGCAATAATGGTAAAGCATATCTGCTTGAAGGCGGTTTCCTCGATGAAAAGGAATACAAGTTCAGTTCTTGTTGAGAGATACATTTTCTTTATTAAGACTTTAATTCTTGAGATTGATCACACTCAGTGTGTATGTGATCAGGTACGTGAAGACACAGATACAGATACAGCTATAGTAAAAAAAATAAAGAAATGATTGTTTGCACACATATTTACATATAGATTTTTTACTAATGTACATCTGTATCATTGGCCTTATTTTTTATCAAGCTCCCAGAATCTACCCACAAAAATTGCCACTTTTTTGTTATCAGTTTCAGTGCCTGTTTATATTTCTGAGATGAGGCATTGTAACTATTTACATTATTTACATTGCTCGGACGGTTGTTCTCATCTTCTTTCTCATATTCATGATTTTGTACACTCCGGCCTTCTTCAGATGATACATGTTAGAATTTCAAACCAAACCCTTTATTTCATCCAGCAGAGTAGATTGTTCTAGTTCCACATGCCATGCCTATTCTTGATATCTCAGTTTCAGTTATGTCCCTTTAAAAACTCAATTCTAAATGCTTTTCTTCACCTCTGCTGTGGCCAGGTATTGAACTCACAACTCTTTGGGTCAAGTCACTGACTTACTTCAGCCAATGCCTTTTAGCCACTGGACCATATGTCCTTAGGAAAACGTTATGAATATGATAATAAAGATTAGGACAGTAGTCTGGACAATGTAAATAATGTAAACACAGTGTGTTTACAAAATGAACATCTGAAAAAAAATCATATAATTTCTAATGGACAAGCATGGCCAGTGCATACTACCCCCTGAATCCTGCAACTGGGGGTAACCTGATTGTGAAGCTCTAATCAGTGGTTTGTAACCATTGCTATCTTATCAATATATGCCTTTTTTCTACCTACATTTATATATGTTACAGACCTACATTTATATATGTTACAATTAAACTTCATTCTCAGATATTTTTTCAGCCAAATCCATTAAATAATTTTGCTCATGCTAAGTCTTGAAAAAACACTATATAAAATTAAATTTTTTATATGAATACTCTTAAGAAAATTGAGATGTAGTACAATGGGTGGCTCCATATCATAGATATGGGGTGGGGCTCATAAGACCCTTACCGTATAAGCTAATTTCAAAACAGATATTTTATCTTAACTTTTATTTTCCTGAATATCCTCAAATCCAAAACATGAACAATTGGACTTCATCTCTCATTCTTCTATGAATAATTAATTTCCCAAGTCCAGTTTCAGAGAAATATCAATCTGAGACTTTTTGGCACTAAAGTCAGTCTTTCCAAAGAATAGTTATCAAGGATGTTTCCAAAGAACTTGGAAAGTTAATTAGAATCTCAGCCATAATATCATTTGAACATTATCATTGTCTTGACCTCAAGAGATCTATCATTTCAGAAATTAATTGAAGTTTACAACAATTTATTCGGTAAATCTTTTAATATTTTGTCCAACGTTGTAAAAATAGATGCCAGAGATACAGAAATTAAATTTGAATTGTTGATACACTCGTGATAATGCCAGTATAAGCTACAAATCACTACAATATAAATGGTAAAGATAATAGCAATATTAGCTGTTTCCTTGTAAAGAAACATTCAACCTTCATCGAGTGAGCACTCAGTGATACTTGAGTTATGCCTTTCTTCATTCACAGGCCAATGGACAAATATAAAAGTGTAGTATCTACCTTTTGTGATGTCAACAAGCACTAATTGCCACTTTTGTAATGTCAACAAATACTCGTCACTTTTGTAATGTCAACAAATACTCGTCACTTTTGTAATGTCAACAAATACTCGTCACTTTTTTAATTGTTGTAGTATAGTTTTTTAGATTTTGGTCTACTTAGTATATTGAACACTTTTACATTTTTACTTAATTTATTCTGATGGTGTTTTTTCTTTTGACTAGGCATTGTGGTGCTGATTGATTATTTTCAACCAATATGGTTATATTTAGTCTTTTCTTTTTTTACTGAATTTTTTCCGATATCAGTTTGTTCAAATATATTTTTATTTACAAATTGTATTATCTGTATTTATTTCACACTGCCATAATATAGGTATTAAGTTAATACATAATATATATATATATATATATATATATATATATATATATATATATATATATATATATAATTATGTATTAATTTAATACCTATATTCTGGCAGTGTGAAATAAATACAAATAATACAATTTGTAAATAAAAATATGAAGAAACATGAGGAAGCACGGTGGAGTAATGGATAGCGGCTCGGATTGAGGAATCGGAGAGCCGAGTTCGAATTCCAGTCGAATCCATTACATTCACTTACATGCTAATTCCCTTGGGAAAGATGTGAATCCTCTTCTTCTCTCTCCAACTATGGGTAAATAGCAGGACAGACTGGGTTCTATAGTCTTGGATGGCAACTGGTCTAGGAGAAGGACAACTCTGAATTCAAACCCAGAGTGGAGCCCCAAAGGCGGATGGACGACACTTTGTGCTACCTTCCAACAACTCCTGCAGCCGCATTGGTACCAAACTGTATTGGTTTATCCTCTCCTTTCGACTCTGCTAACAAGGCCGAGAGGGGGAACTAGATGTCTGGGCAGCCCTAGTTCTCCATATATCCCGCCCAGGCTCATAGCACACCACACTACTCCATCATCTCTCAAGACGGACGAATGCCAACAATGACGATATTAAGAAATATAGTCTGAAGGTGTACTATATTCATGGAATAAAGTGCTCAATATCAGAGATAGAGCATGTGTAAATATAAAAGTGAACATAGAAGTCAACACTGAGAGGCGACAGTTTTGTTTCATGCTAGATGCAATCGTCAGGCTACCTGACAATTGTGTCTAGCATGAAACAGACTGTCGCCTCTAAGTGTTGACTTCTATGTTCACTTTTATATATATATATATATATATATATATACACAGGTGATTAAAAAAAAAACTCCAATCTTGCTACTACCACAGTTTCACCTGTGGATTATCAAGCACTAAAAATAGACCAGCCAGGAGGAAAAATTGTCAAACTTAATGTTGTAGCATACCTACGGATGATAATGGGTATGTCCCCATTCACATAAATACAGTAGTAAATACTGTATGTTGGTCTGCAGTTGGAGATTCATTGTGGAATTCACTTGACCCACTTCTACTTCTTCTATGCGCCACTGGCAAATCTTATATGTGTTGGTCTTGTCCTAAGTATTATCGTTCCTTACCAACCTTCATGTGATTATTCTATTCTGTAAACTTCGCTAGGTTACAACAATAATGCTCGTTGTAGGAGAGACTTTGTAATTACAAATACAACTATAGTACATTGTTGAACAATACTGGTGTCAGACCCCTTCGAATAGCACTCACACTAATAGTACTTGCTTGATAATACTTGCTCAATTAGTAATCCATAAAGTGATCTGAATTGAGAAAAAGTATAGTGAATAGAGTAGAGAATAGTGGTCCATATAGTAATAGAAAATAGAGTAGAAATAGTGATCTGTATAGTATAGATGTACTAGAAATAGTGATCTGTATAGTATAGATGTACTAGAAATAGTGATCTGTATAGTATAGATGTACTAGAAATAGTGATCAATCTAGACATCAAGCTACTTTCTACTTACACGTTTCCCCCATGGTCACGTGATCCACTTAATTCAATAATGGGATCGCCAGTGTTTGCTCACTGGCAATCTATGTTCAAACTCAAGCATCGGCAGTGACACTTTATTCCTATATAACACTACCTTGGGCTGACAAACTACATTTTATCTCTCAATTGTGTTTATTCACACCCTGACCACTGGACGGGGATCAAAGTGTAGTATTTGGCTTCAGATGGACAAAGTACATTTTATTACTCAATTGTATTTCTGTCTACCTGGTCCTGGGGGTTCCAACCCTGTAGCAGCACCTCCTTCATTGCACCAAAGAGGGAGGGTTGGTAGGAATATCAATACAATTGTGATGTTTGTTGTGCAATTTGGGGCCTTCCTACTCAAATTAGCTTTTCTTCACTCCTTGGTCATTGGGCTTGGATCAAAGTGTAGTATCTGTTCTCCTCATCTCTTATGGTAATATTAACCATTTCCTCACAGCAAAATATTTGACATTCATTGACCAAGCAGTCAGTGCTGGTTTCAATTGAAATTTATGAAATCTTTTCTTTAAAACAGTTTTTTAGAAAATAGTTGGTTCGCAAGGAAAGTTGTTTTTCTGTGTTATGCCAGAAGGTTTTTCTTGTCTGAGTCTATCATTCATATCTACAAATCTACCATTCATCCATGCATGGAATACTGTTGCCATATATAGTGTAGTGACTCCGCTGTTCATCTCAAGGTTCTCGACAAAATCCAAAGAAGGATCTGCAATGTGACAGGTCCTGACCTAGCATCTCTACTCCAGTCACTTTCTCATAGACGTCATGGGGCTTCCCTCTGTCTTTTCTATAAATATTTTCATGGCAACTGCTCTGATGCCCCGACTGAATGAATTTAAGCTTGCTACTAGGTTGGCATCTCAGTCCCACCTTTTTACTGACGAAACAGTTAAATGTAACTGCCTCTTCTACTCCAACAGCTTCTTCTGTCACACTCCCCAACTGTGGAACTTCTTTCATTGCTTCCCTGATAATTATAATCTTCAAGAATTTAAATGTAATGTCAATTGACATCTTCTGATGCCTTTGATCCCCGTTCTTCTTTTAATCCTCCCCTTAATCCCCTTTATACTCAGTCTTTTCCCTTACTTTCACTCTCTGTAGCTCCTTGCATACTAGTGGCACTCTAGCCTTGCTTGGAGTGAATTGCTTCAGGTCCACTGTTATCACTCTTTCCAGTGAGGGGGGGGTTCTTTCCTAACCTTTTGTTTGAAATAATGTGGAACATTAACATCTTTATTATGTCATCATTTTATCTTTGAGTTACATGTGCTATCCATTTTAGTTGTTGCTGCTGTTGGTAGTCTTCAACTGACATGGTTTCTGTTATTTGGCATTCTTTGTGATTCTATATCAACAGTTCACAAGGTAAAAAGAAGGATGATCTTTGCTATCCATTTTTGTTGTTGCTGCTGTTGGTAGTCCTTAAGTGATGTGGTGTCTGTTGTTTGGTACTGTTCTTTGTTTGTGATTCTGTAGTTCCAGAAGCTTTGAAGTAGGATGATCCTCTCCAAGACCTACATGCTTCATTTGCTTGAAATCAATGAATGGAAATACACAACAGAATCTTTATCAAGGTTACAGATTATTTTTTTTTAATCATTTCTCTTCATCAAGCAAAGCAATAAAGCCACTAAAATGCAGACGGCTGCTGAGAGTGCAAGTGACTGAGAAGAGAAAGGACATTAAAGGACCAGGTTTTAAGAATACAGTCGATGATGATTGCATTTTGAAGATCGTCAATTTTGATCTACAAAAATTTTTTCTTATATTATCTAACACTCAGTAACTTCTTGCATCCTAGTGGCTTTATTGCCTTTGATCTTCAAAAATTTAAATGCATGCCAATTGTTATCTTCTGTCTTCTTAATTCTTATTCTTTTATTGTCCTCTCTCCTTAATAGTAGTTTTTCTCATATTCTCTAACACTCAGTAACCTCTTGCATCCTAGTGGCTTTATTGCCTTTAATCTTCAAAAATTTAAATGCAGTATCAGTCATCATCTTCTGTTTCCTTAACTTCTTGTCCTTTCATATCTCCTCTCTTCACAACTGCATTCACTCTCAGTAACCGCATACATCTATGTGGCTTTATTGAATCCTTGAAAGCAAGAAGCCAGACAAGAGTTCCACAAGTGAAGAAGTGTCAAATGCTGAGATTGAACCCCCCAGCACAATGACCTCAGGAAGTTTCCTTCCTGACAAATAAACCCTGGTGAGATTCGAACCCAGGCTTCATGGTTGGAATGTGAATATTCTAATAACTCGGCCATGTGCCCATTGTAATCAATGTAAGCGTGTCCTATGTGGTGGACCATTTCAAATTCTTCCTGTTTGTACATTCACTACACACATTCAAGTAAAACATTTTGTGTAAAATATTGAAGTGAATGTGAAGAAACCATTAGCATAGGAACTTACATTAAGCAATTTCAACAGTAAAATGATGAGACCTAACTACCAATCTAGGTAGGACGGTGACTTAAACTGAGATGCCAGGTCAGGACTGATAACATTGCAGAAACACCTGCATTTTGGAGTGGAGCAAGAAAAAACTTTTTTTCATTGGCTGATATTGACGGACGCTATGTCTTTCCTTTTTGCAATATCGAGGTGCGTAGCCCTACACATTTAAGGAGGCGGCCTGACTTGTCTAGAGTTAAGTCAGAGCAGCAATATTTGATGCACAGACAAATTGTAGACTTATAAAAGTACAAGATATAATTTGGACGTTAGAGTGAGGGTGACAGATTGTGATTTAGTAAGTATAAATTAGCTTTGCACTGGTCAGTGGGAAATAGAAAACCTTGGAAATTTTTACTTTTCTCATGAATAGAAAAAAAGGAAGTTGTATGAGGAAAGTTATATTCACAATTGTAAATTACATAAAGAGAAATGCTTAATCTGATTGCATAGCCAAACAAAAGATAGAAAAAAATATTTTTAATGGCAGAAGCAACAGAAATTTATAAAAAAAGATGCAGTTATTTAAGGAATCAAATCGATGAAAAACAGACAAAAATATAGGGTGACCCAAAAAACGGTAACATTTTAACAATCCAATAAAACCAAGAGTGATGGAAGAAAAATATTTAATTTATAGTAATTGAAACCTTAAAACATGCCATTTAAGAAACAATGATGGAATTTTCATTTTTTTTAAATTACGTCCTGTAGATGGCGTCCTCCTGTACGAATGCATTCTTGAAATCTGCTGTTGAGATTCCTCATTGACTGCTGCAACATCACGGCTGGGATACTGTGAATTTCATTCTCGTTACTAAAATGGCAAAATGTTTACTTGCTCAAGGTCACTGTCTCGCAGTGTTGCCACTTGCTCATGTCTGGCAATACGCACTTAAAAAATTCCCATTTTTTGGGGTCACCTTGTATATATATATATATATATATATATATACACATATAATTACCATACATACATATATATATATATATATATATATAATTACCATATATATATATATATATGTATACACATGCACACATAATTACCATATATATATATATACATACACACACACACACACACACATAATTACCATACACATATATATATATACACACATAATTACCATATATATATATATACACACACACACATAATTACCATATATATATATATATACACACACACACATATTACCATATATATATATATATATATATATATACACACACACATAATTACCATATATATATATATACACACACACACACACATAATTAAAATATTGAACAATAGACAAAATTAGTCATACAAGGGTGAGCTGAAAAGTTTGTAGGCTGACTATGAACGAGAGATACTCGAGCTGCGAAATTAATTGTCTTGCATTAATTTCAACTATTCTACAATGTTTATATTTAATATTGAGAAATTCTGTTGATAGTCATCAATGGACAATAATTATTTCCAATATAACTGCTAACAGAACTAAATTTAAGCATTGTGCATAAAAATACTTTTATAGTAATAATAAAAAAGTGTAGTGACTTAGAATATTGGAATAAAAACCAACAACAAAAAACAATAAAGTAACTCCTCCCTTCAATCAGTTTTTGAAGAGTTATCATTTACTGCACAGAAGGTGGAATGCTTTGCTCAAAAATTCTCTTTCAACTCCACTCCCAGCTCTCTAGGAGTATCTGCCTGATTTTCCCCCTAAAACAGAATTTCTACTGAGTGATATGCACATAACTCCATCCATGGTTTATGCTATCATCTCTAAACTACATCTCGACAAGGCTTGTTATCCCTGAAGTTGTCCAACTGGCTTCTGTTCTCTCCAAACTCTATAATAAATGCCTTGCTACTTCTTGCTTTTCAACTTGTTGTAAATCTTCATCTGTAGTTCCTATCTTTAAGAACATTGGTGAACCTTCAAATTAACCCTTTTTTAGTGTTTAAACTTTTTTGGCAATGTACTAGAGGCTCTAATCATCACCAAATTGGTTAAGCATCTCACTTCACAAAACCTTCTTTTGGATAAACAGTATGGCTTTCGTTTCTTCAGATCTCTTGCCAATGTGTTAATGATTATTTCTGAATTTGTCCACCAATCTTTAGATAAGAACAGCAAGGCTCAAGTTGTGGCTTTAGATATCTCAAGAGGGTTTGAAATGCTAACTTTTTTACAAGCCAAAAGATATGGTGTCTCTGGTCAAATATTTGGCCTTATCCAATCATTCTTAACAAATCATATAATGAAGGCTGTGTGTTGAATGGACATGTTTCAAGATTATTTCATATTAATGTAGGGGTCACACAGGGTACTGTCCTTGGAGCTACATTGATCTTGGCTTTATCAATGACCTTCCAATGTCTTCAGCCCCCAAATAAGTGTTTATGCTGATGATACAAAGTAAAGTTTATAGCATTCCAAATAACATGTAAATCTTTATAGCATTTGAAATAATGCAAAAATTTATCAAATTCTAAATAATACATACATTTTTATAGCATTCAAAACAATGGTAAACCTTTATAGCATTCCAAATAATGGTAAAGCTTTATAGCATTTGAAATAAAAGTAAAATTTATAGCATTCCAAATAATGGTAAAGCTTTATAGCATTTGAAATAATGGAGAAGTTTATAACATTCCAAATAACATGTAAATCTTTATAGCATTCCAAATAAAAGTAAAATTTATAGCATTCCAAATAACGGTAAAGCTTTATAGCATTTGAAATAATGGAGAAGTTTATAACATTCCAAATAACATGTAAATCTTTATAGCATTCCAAATAAAAGTAATATTTATAGCATTTCAAATAATGGTAAAGCTTTATAGCATTTGAAATAATGGAGAAGTTTATAACATTCCAAATAATATGTAAAAATGAAAAGCCTTATAAGAAATTCGAACTCAACTTGCCAATTTCATTTTCCACACTGATAATGATTACACAATCCACACATCCTATGGTAAAATTATAGATGGTTATCTGTCCCTAAAGAATTTTCTCACAGGATATTTAAATTGATTTCTATATTAGAATCATGATGGGCCTTGCCACTGATCTCTCTTCTGATCAAGCAATGAGGCAAAAAACTAGCTTGTAACTTTCAGTACCTGAAAACCAAAGCTAGTAATGTTTCATCAAACCCGGTTTTCTCTAAAGGATGAACAGTTGCACTGTCAATGAGCAGGGCCAGATTATGACTTTTTGGGACCCCTAGTTAATGAAATTATGATCCCTCCCTCCTCGGGCAGCCACCTTTAACTAACCCACACCCGCCTTGAATATGTTTTATTCATGATATATTTTAGCAACATTTATATAGCTTGAAGGAAACTTATTGCAAATTCTTTAAATAAACTAGAATAGCAATTTTTTGTTTGTCAATAAAAATATTCCTTAAGAAATACGAATATTTTATTCTTTATTGCAAACCAAACTGGTACATATTTCAACTCAACTATAGTAAACAAGAAAAGATTTTTCATGACCAGATTTATAACAATGAAATAATCAAACAAAATAAATATGAGTTTGTCATACTGATATCATTTCAGTTTATGAAACTATTTAGAAGTTATAACATCTAAAAAGTTAATATCATTGCTTTATAAAATTTCCAAGATTTAAACATTCTGAACTCGGATCAAATATGTTATCTACTTGAAATGCATTGACACAAACTAAAACATTCTTTCCCTTGCTTTGCTTCCTGAGTTGTTAATATCGCTTTATTTCATGAAAATATTTAGAAGTTATAACATCTAGAAAATGAAAATCATTGCTTTATAAAAGCTTCAGAGGCCCTAGGCTGAAGCTTATACTAGATTAAAGGATAATCCAGCCTGAGTCTGTTGCTTACAATCTAGTGTTCAGATTTGAACTGGAGAATTTGTAAAAAGGGAATTTGCGTCCCACTTTAGGTTTTTCTTGAGAACCAAGCAAATCATTCTTCTCTTTTAATGAGTAATGTCAACCATTTTTTTTTATTTTCATTGCATTGTAACAGATTTTGTAATATAAAGTTAGTGGTTATTACAGAATGAGAGACGATGTGTCTGGCAGAATATGAAAAGTAGCATCTATTACCTTTCTCTTCATTGGTGTGACCCAATACTAAAAAAATGCATAAATTTGAAGCTCATTACTTACCTTCCCTATTGTTATATATTATGTATGATTGCAATAGTAACATACAAAAAATAGCAATGTACTACCAATGCTACAGAAAGTTAGAGAAAAGATACTTTAAAGTAGACTGTTTCCTGTAGGCAAGAAAGGGTGTCAGAGTCTGCTCTTGAAGACAGGAGGATTGGTTGTGCAGGAGCCTTCTGTTGAATTTTGTGTTAGTTCAGCTGACTGAGTGACCACTGTGAACTGTCTTGAGAGTCACTGAGTAGGTCCTTTTAAGCAGTCAAGGAGGATACATGACTAGACATTTTTATAATGTTTTTGCTGCAGCAGCAATGTTTGTGATTGGTTCCAACATTTAAATTTTATTTTATTTTTCTGTGAGCTGGATCTGATATACAGAGAGCAGCATTTTTATTTTTTACTTTTGCTTCTATAGCATTCACATCAGGCCAATATGTTTTGATGTGGACTGAATCAGAAACAGATCTAATTTGAAGCAGAGTATAGCACCGTCATTGGTGTAACCCAGTCTTCTTCTTTTAAGTGTCATGTCCTTTCAGTGCATAGGTACACAAATCTAGATAAACAAAAATCATGCTATCAAATGCTAATACTCAAGACAGGCAAACCCTCTCCACTATTTTCCACTAGCAGCATGGATTCATTTTTTAAATTTGGTAAGAAACCAGGATTTTGAATGCTGATTTTCAAGGAAGAGAACCAATCACACACAAATAAATTTAGAAAGTGTCAAGAATATATCAGAATTGCTTTTAATTTTATATATGAAAAACTTTGCAGTAATAATCTCATCATAATTCAAATGAATAATCTAAGCATACTTTTTAGTAATAATCTCAACATAATTTAAATAGTAATAATCATAATAACCAAAGCATAAAAATACAAATAAGCATAATAACAGTAATAATCTTAATAATCAAAACATAATTTTCAGTAATAATATCAGCATAATTTAAATAGTAACAAACATAATAACAATAATAATCACAGTAATCCAAAGAGTAATAATTTAAAGAGTAATAAGCATAATAAAAGTAATAATCACATTAATCCAAAGAGTAATAATCTAAGCATAATTTAAATAGTTACAAGTATAATAACAGTAATAATCATAATAATCAAAAAAGAATTTTTGGTAATAATCTCAACATAATTTAAATAGGTATAAGCATAATAACAATAATAAATTCAATAATTTAAATATTAATAATTTAGAATAGCAATAAGCATAATAACAGTAATAATCTCAATAATCCAAACAGTAATAGTCTATATTTCTGAGATGAGGTATTATGTACAATATTTACATTATTCGGACTATTGTCCTCATCTTTGTCGCCATATTTATTACAACGTTTTGGCCTTTCAGTATCTGTCTATATTTCTGAGATGAGGTATTATGTACACTATTTACATTATTCGGACTATTGTCGCCGTATTTATTACAACGTTTTGGCCTTTCAGTATCTGTCTATATTTCTGAGATGAGGTATTATGTACATTATTCACATTATTTGGACTACTGTCCTCATCTTTGTTGCCATATTTATTACAATGTTTCGGCTGTTGTACGCTCCAGCCTTCTTCAGGTGGTTGGAATGTCGAACTGGGGTAGACTGTTCTCATTCCATTCTGTTTAATGCATGTCAGTTATCAGTTATCTCCCGTTAATTCCCCTCTCCAAGTTCTCCACTACCTGACCACATATGGAGAGATCACCACCCTCTGTGGGATCAGGTTGAGATCATAGACAAAGAACACCATTGGAAAATTCGTAAACTTAAGGAATCAGCACATATGCTAGGCCACAAAAATCTCCTGTGCCGACCAAGCATAGAAATGAATACAATATGGGAACCAGTAATAAGGAGTGCCAGAGAAAAGTGATAATAACAACAAAAATTGCAATATGAGCTCTGGTAAAAACATGTAATGATAACAGCAAAAAATTGCAATATGAGGACTGGTAAAATGGTTACTGAAGACATTTGGTTTATAATACCCAGAAATTCATACACAGATGTCCTCAAGGACACATGGCACAGTGGATAAAGGCATTGATTAGATCCAGTGACAGGACCCAAAGAGCGTGAGTTCAATACCTGGTTAAGGCAGTGGGGAACTTGGAGAGGAGAATCAACAGGAGATAATTGATAAATTAAACATGGAACGTGGAACTAGAGTGAAATAAAGGGTTCAGTTCAGTTCGACATTCCAACCACCTGAAGGAGGCCGGAGCGTAAAATCTCCTGTGCCGACCAAGCATAGAAATGAATACAATATGAGAACCACTAATAATCAGTGCCAGAGAAAAGTGATAATAACAACAAAAATTGCAATATGAGCTCTGGTAAAAACATGTAATGATAACAGCAAAAAATTGCAATATGAGCACTGGTAAAAATGGTTGTTGAAGAGAAGCGTAAAACGAAACATTGTAATAAATATGGTGACAAAGATGAGGAGAATACGATGAGGATGAATAATGTAAGTAGTGTACCAAACAGTAATAATCTAAACATAATTTAGTTATAAGCATAATAACTAATGATCTCAATAATCTAAACATAATTTAGTTCTAAGCATAATAACTAATTATTTCAATAATCTAAACCTAATTTAGTTATAAGCATAATAACTAATTATCTCAATAATCTAAACCTAATTTAGTTATAAGCATAATAACTAATTATTTCAATAATCTAAACCTAATTTAGTTATAAGCATAATAACTAATTATCTCAATAATCTAAACCTAATTTAGTTATAAGCATATAACTAATGATCTCAATAATCTAAACATAATTTAGTTATAAGCATAATAACTTATGATCTCAATAATCTAAACATAATTTAGTTATAAGCATAATAACTAATGATCTAATCATAATTTAAATAGTTGTAAGTATAATAACAATAATAAACATAATAACCCTAACAATAATCTAAATACAATTGGCAGCAATCACCTAAAAACAATTCCAATTTCATTTTTAGATACATGTTCTTACAACTATTTCTATTATATTTCATCCACACTCTTATGTCAAATAATTATTTTCTAATTCACTTCCAACCAAAGTTTACATACAGGTAAGTGTTTAGACTATTATCTGCCTGGTTAGAAAAGTCAAGTTAAACCCATTTCTAATACGGTAATTTTCAATTGATGGCAACCTACTTATAGGGTAATGTATTCAGTTCCAAAGCTTTTTCAAATACTTTAGACTTGCCATTGTACGCCTACAGTGGCAAGAGATTTATTGATAGAAGTATTTATTGATTTTGTGAATGGATTATCTTTTTGAGGAAACATAATGGAATGGTCATCACCTGTTTTATTGTCAGCCATCTCCAAGGAGCAAGATATTTTCAGTTTTTCGTTTGAGGGATGAGAAATGATTAGATGGAAAAAGGAATTATGCCTTTGGTAAGATATAGCCATAATTCAGACTTTCTAGACAGATTTTTGCTTTTCGTAGAGACTTGGAAAGTTTGTGATTAATAGAAATGAGAGCGAAAATGACTTGGGACACGTCAAGAATTAATTTCGGCAAAGTCCAAGATGACTTCTGTTAGACTTAGGGCGTCCTTTCTGATCTTTTACATGTTACTGAAATCAATCAAGGTTTGAGGTAATGCCAGCATATCATGCCAGAAGAATACTGCAATATTTTTTTTAAAATAGACTTTTTTCAGTGTGGATTACAGTTATGTATTTATAGAGTTCGTTATGTAGCAAATTAAACATTGTAGCAATCAGGATTTGCAAAGAAAAACTAGTGTAAAAAGTATGGCAAAAAAAGGGTGTACCAAAAGAGTGTTTTTATCAAAAAAGTACTTTTATTGAAAGGGTGCTTTTATACCACAATTACTGTATACTTTCTCAGTAAATTTTATTGTTTTAAAAAGCTATTTTTAGAATATTAATGAAACTAGATTCAGGTCCAGTGCATACTACATATGAATTCCCCAACTGGTGGGGCCAAGTTTGATTAGAATCCTGAAGCAGTATTTTGTGTCACTCACTATCTTCCCAACATTTGCTTTTTTTCTATAAAAAATTAAAAACTGAATTAACTGACTCTTAAAGGATGAAATGTTTGTGGATTTTAATGTCATTCAGAGAAGGGGAGTGTACAAATCTCTTGTAATGGAATGGCCCACTCTCCCTGTCACCTAGACTCTGACTATATCAGTGGCTATATATGGTAACTGTTAACCGAATCCCTGTCTTTCAGTAGTGTATTCTCTTTTACAATAAACCTCTCTTTCTTTCATCAACACCTGTGTTGCTGTTCCTTTCACTGGTGTACCACCTTTGTTTGTAACCTTCTTTAAGGATGCAACAAAATCATTGAATTTGTTTCGCTTATGTTAAATCTTGAAAAAGCACTAATATAAAATTCACTGTCTATATTTCTGAGATGAGGTATTATGTACAGTATTTACATTATTTGGACTATTGTCCTCATATTTGTCACAACGTTTCGGCCGTTGTACGCTCCGGCCTTCTTCAGGTGGTTGGAATTTCGAACCGAACCCTTTATTTCGATCACTGGGGTAGACTGTTCTAGTTCCACGAGCCATGTTTGATGGATGTCAGTTATCAGTTATCTCCTGGTAATTTTCCCTCTGAAAGTTCTCCACTGCCTGAACCGGGTATTGAACTCACACTCTTTGGGTCTGTTACTGGATCTAACCAATGCCTTTATCCACCGTACCATGTGTCCTTGAGGACATCTGGGTATGAATTTCTGAGTATTATAAACCTAATTTTTCAGCAACCATTTTTTACCAGTACTCATATTGCAATTTTGCTGTTATCATTGCATGTTTTTACCAGATCTCGTATTGCAACTTTTTTGTTATCATTGCTGTTCTCTGGCACTCCTTATTACTGGTTCCCATATTGTATTTATTTCTATGCTTGGCCGACTCAGGAAATTTTTGTGGCCTAGCATATGTGCTGATTCCTTAAGTTTACGAATTTTCCAATGGTGTTCCCTGTCTATGATCTCAACCTGATCCCACAGGGGACGGTGATCTCCCTTCTCTCTCCATATGTGGTCAGCCACGCCTGATTTTTCTACTTCCCCTCGCATTACAGCTTTCTGGTGTTCTTGAAGCCTTACCTTGAGGGGGCGGCCTGTTTCTCCTTTATATTCCTTTCCGCAGCTGCACGGGATAGCGTACACACAGTCTTTAGTCCCGTTCTCCTCTATGGCGACAAAGATGAGGACAATAGTCCAAATAATGTAAATAGTGTATAAAATTCACTATATTTTTTATCCATAATGCTGAATGTGTTAAAAATTATCCAACTTTTTAGCAAGAAAAATCTAAAGTTGATATTAAAAATTACTGCAAAACATTGTTGATCTATTTGTCAAAAGTACTGTTTTTTTCCTTTGACACCGCTATTATTTCAACTCTCTTCACTCCTTGCCAATGTTTATTGTTTGGAAAAGTGACGATTAGAATTGTAATAAAATTGAAACATATGAAAGTGAACTTTTTTCTTCTTGAGAACTTAGAACAAAAATATTAAACACTATTTATTTATTTACACCCTTTATATTGTTTACATTGTTCAGACTGTTGTCCTCATCTTCGTTGCCATATTCACGACATTTCGGCCATTGTACACCCTGGCCTTCTTCAGGATCTGTCTATATTTCTGAGATGAGGTATTGTAATTATTTACACTATTTACATTGTTCGGACTGTTGTCCTCATCTTTGTTGCTGTTGAGATGTTGAGTGTTTCCACATGAGTATATGGTAATAACGAACAAACACAGTCGTAGGGAAAAATACTGGTATATTCAGAGAGGTATTTACATCAGAGAGATTAGTAGTAGAACGAACGTAGGTTAGTAGTAACAATAAGTAATAGTAATAAAGTCCAACGGTATCTTCCGGTCGAGAAACGGAAGTGTAACTGATCACTACAGAAGTCTCACTCTGCACTGCACTACACTGCTACACTCCTCCCAGTCTCTAGAACTACTGTTCTATTTATAATAATAGGATCAGTCTATTGTGGTTGTGAAGGTGGGTACGCCCCAACAGTTGCCATATTCACAATGTTTTGACCGTTGTACACTCTGGCCTTCTTCAGGTGATTGGAATTTCAAACTGAACCATTTATTTCATCCACCAAGATAGATTGTTCTAGCTCTACGTACCATGCCTCTTCCAGATATCTTAGTATCAGTCATCTCCCTTTTAACTCAACTCTCCAAGTTTTTGTTTACCTCTGTTGTAACTCACAATTTTTGGGTTCAGTCACTGGATTCAACCCATGCTTTGAGCCACTAGTCTGAAAGGGAGATAATTGATACTAGGATATTCAGAAGAGCCATGGCACATGGAACTAGAACAGTCTACCGCAATGGATGAAATAAATGGTTCAGTTTGAAATTCCAATCACGTGACAAAAGCCAGAGCATACAATGATAGAAACATCATGAATATTGCAAGAAAGATGAGGACAACAGTTCAAAAAATGTAAACAATGTAAATAATTACAATACCTCATCTCAGAAATATAGACAGATCCTGAAGAAGGCCAGGGCATACAATGACCAAAACGTCGTGAATATGGCAATGAAGATGAGGACAACAGTCGAACAATGTAAACAATGTAAATAATTACAATAACATATCTCAGAAATATAGACAGAATTTATTCATTAGATTTTTTTTATTTACATGTCACTTTCTCACTGATGTGCTGGAGTTTCCTTCTGTCTTTTCTACAAATATTTTCATGGCAACTACTCTGATGAGCTACTTTCACTGGTACCCCAACTGCATGAATTTAAGTGTGCTACTAGGTTGGCATCTGGTTGTCTCTGCTGTAGCGTGGTATTGAACTCACAACTCTTTGGGTCTAGTCACTGGATCTAACCAACACCTTTATCCACTGGGCCATGTGACTAGACCCAAAGAATTGTGAGTTGATTACCAGGATACAACAGTGGTTAATCAAAAAACTTGGAGAGTTGGGTTAAAGGGAAATAACTGAGACATCCAGAAGAGGTGTGGCACATAGAACTAGAACAATCTACCCCCAGTGGATGGAATAAAGAGTTCAGTTTGAAATTCCAATCACCTGAAGAAGGCCAGAGTGTACATTGGCCAAAACATTGTAAATGTGGCAATGAAGATGAGGATAACAGTCTGAATAATGTAAATCATACAGATTTTCTGCTACATATGTTTATTTCTTTTGTGTTGACTATATTGAAACTTAAATATCTCTTGAGTATGTCCGTTTCTTTTTTCGGTTCAGAAATAATTTATAAGAAGTAAAGATACGAATGGGTAAAGATGGTCAAGCTCAAGTCAGGCTCACACTGAGTTGGGATGGTCAAATCTCTACTTCATGAGTAGGGCTGCTGGAAACATATCTGAACAATTACACTGGAAAGTGGAAAGAGAAAGATTATGTCCTTTCTGGAAGTGAAGTCATAAAATCATATATGTCACCAAAAACCCTTTCCGGTTTCTTCATAACTTGCATCATGAGAAAATGAATTTATTTTTTTTATTCTTTATTTTTATTTTATTTATTGGTTTTATTTCATTTTCCACAAATTCTAAGAAAGTGTTTAAACATTCTCTGTTAATTTCCAGAACATGTCTGCAGAACTCTTTGTCTGTTTTCTTCGTGTTATCAGACATACTTTTCCTCGTCTCTTCTTAAGTTTGTCTACCTCAGATTGAAAGCTCATGTCACTTGAAAGGATCTTCATGTTCACTTTGTAAAGTTTTCATTGATTGATTTGTTTCACTGTTGGAATTCATTTTATTGTTTCTTCAATTTATTTCCTCTTTTCTCCAAATTTTCTCCAATCAAGTACAACAGAGTGTACTTCAAAAGGTAATCACAATGCACATTAGATTAGAAAGTAAACTATATATATATATATATATATATATATATATTTTAAACATGTTGTGTTGAATGTCAAAGACAACATAGTCCTGCATATTCTCTTTTGAATTTTCTCATATTTTCTAATGAGACTTTTTATTTGAAAATTATATCGAAATAAATATTGTCCGTAAGATAACCGAGTACTTTCAAACATCATTGTTCATCTTCAGGGTCAAAATTTTTAACAATGTCTCATATATATGTAGATGAACAATGAGGATGAACAATGATGTAGATGAACAATGATGATCGAAAGTACTCGGTTATCTTACGGACAATATTTATTTCGATATAATTTTAAAATAAAATGTCTCATAAGAAAATATGAGAAAATTCAAAAGAGAATATGCAGGACTATGTTGTCTTTGACATTCAACACAACATGTTTAAAAGAAAAGTTGCTGCCAAATTACATATATATATATATATATATATATATATATATATATATATATATATATATATGCACATTTCATTAAAAACGACTGACAAGGTGCTTTTATTTATTTTTTTATATAATTTCTCATGCGATCTAATAAAGTTTTTCTTTTCAGAGCATAAATTATATAAAAACTGTCCGAATGTTCTTTTTATCTAAGTGCTTTCGGCTATACATTTAGCCATTTTCAAGGATTATATTTCAACTGTTAGAAATAGAAATAAATAAAAGCACCTTGTCAGTCGTTTTTAATGAAATGTGCATGAAAGAAGGATTGCTGCCTAAATACACAAATATATATATATATATATATATATATATATATATATATATATATATATATTTAAGCCTGTCTGGTTGAATAAATTATGGACATTATGTCTGCTAATTTTTAACAAAATCCGTTCATACTCACATATAACCTTCCATGTATTGATATTAAAGGATGAGAGAAATGTGCTATAACTGTTTAAATTTTTCTTATTTTCATTTCCCAAATACATCTGATCTTATTCCAAGATCATCTTCAGGGGTGCAAGGAGTACAAAACTATATGTTGTTCAAGGCTACAAGTTTTTATACAAAGCTGTGCATTGCTATCATCATCACATAATACAATCATCATAATTTAAAACTAATAATAATTATAATAATAATATCCAATAATCAATAAAATAATATAATAAAATAAATTGAATAAATAAATAAATAGAACTAATGAATTTAGATAATTATAAATAACAAATTTGTAATAAAAAAAATGATAAGGATCAGAATAATAAAGATAATACTATTAATAATAGTAAAATCTAAAAATATGAAATTAAAATTAAAAATTATAAATGATGTCGGCATCAGCAAGACAATCACATAAATAATTAAATATATCTACAGACTTATATATAAAAATGTGTGACAAGCAATATAACTACATATACATATATATACATATGAATACACATACACACATGTTTGTATCCATATAAAAATAAGAATCAACACTTCAAGTGTATATCCCCCAAAGTCAATATTTTTAGGGAATTTTAAATTTGCTCGCATGTCTACACTTGAATATAAGTTAATTTCTTTGATTCAATAATTGAACAGTATTTTTATATTTAATTATCATAATCTTCTCTTGTATGCATAGTTTGCATCCATTGCAGATGTTGGGAGTTTGAGACTGACAGGCAATATCCCATTTGTAGGGTGAAGCCTCTACCTTTAAATTTCTAATAATGCTTAGATAGAGCAGTTTGGTGTCTTCAGGAAGTATAAGAAATTCTGGTGATTGTAGAGTCTCTGTTTTCTATTCCCAGTGGATATCCCTATGTATGCATTTTTATCATTAATATTTTCTTTTGGAAAAATGGTAGCTTGGTATACCACATTTTCTGAATTACACATGCCTCCAACTGGGCAGTTGATTCTGGTTCTACAATTACAAGATGGCTTGTTTTCTGGTGTGTTGCCATCATAAAATGTTTTTAATATTTGGTTGTTATGTGAGTCAATAATATTATGTATGTTGTTAATGCAGGAGTAACTCATTTTTAGAGTTTTTCTATTGGAAATTTTTGTAGAGGGTTGTTGTGATTAAAATGTTTGTCAATTAAATTTAGAAAATTTCTGCCAATATTTACATTAGACAGTTTACAGAAAACCATATTGTTTTACTTTTTCTGTTTTTGGTTCCATTAGTTTTATTGTTTTTCACAGATTCCTGGTAAACCAATTTTTGTTTGAAATTACTCTTATTGAGAGCTTTGTTATAAGTTATATTATTATCATTGAAGACTTTTTTGTTAGATGTTAGTCTTTTAATTCTAGTGTTGACTGTGTTAGGGATTTGTCTAATTATTGAGTTTGGATGATTGGAGTTGACGTTAATATAAATAGGAGTTTGATTTTCTTTATGAAATGGCTTAAATGTGTTGTTAAAGAGATTGAAAATGATATCTAAGAAATTAACCATTTTACGGTTAGATGAGATTTCAATGTTAAAACCCAGGAATTGGAAAGCTCTTAAAATCTTTTTCTGTATTCTAGAAGATAGAGGATTATTACTATCTGGGATGAAAATAAGTCCATCATCTCTGTAAAGGCCTACTTGTTTAAGGTCAATAATCCTACTAAGAGTGTCTAATATATAGATACCTACTAAATCAGTAATATGAGTGGAGTCATATGTGCCCTAGGAATGTCAAAGTTATCATTAAGACTTTTAATCTAAGTAGGATTGTTATATATTAGTAAAGATTGTCTCGAAGCTAAGATAACTTCAGCAGCATCATGAGTAATGTTTATATAGTTTTTTACCAAATTCAAACTTTTTAATAATAGATCTTTAGAAATGGAGGTGTAGAAATCTATAATGTCAAGTTGGATAAAAGTAACCGTATTTTTATTTTTAATATTCTGGAACCATTTTATAGTACCCGAAGAATCTTTCCAAAGATTATTATAATAGGTTTCTTGTACAGTCTGTATTATTTTTTAAGTATATTTTTTTAAATTAAGCCTAATTCAGTTTTGGAAGGATTGATTAATCGTGATTGTAGATTATTGTTGAGATTTGTGGTCTTTAAAAAGTAAATATGCATTCTTTGTATGAGTTTTCCCCATTCTGTCTGCAATATCAAATTTATTAGCAAAATCAGCCGCAACATTGTGAATTAAAGAAATGGTGCTATTGTTGTTGTCTTTTTTATAAGTATTAGTGATTTTATTGAGGAGGTGTTTTGATAGTTTGAGGGTTCAATTTTGTAAATATTTCTAGATTAATCAGCTTTAATCCACGTCTTAGATTTTTTGATGTTTTTAATATCTTTGTTTAATTTATATTGGAATTGGGTAGATGGCTTTCTAAAGGTAATTTTTAATTAAGTTCATCATCACATCATACAATCATTATAATTTTAAGCTAATAATAATAATAATATGCAACATGAATAAAATAATATAATAAAATAAATAAATCAATCAATAAATTTATTAGTTCTATTTATTGATTTATTTTATTATATTATTTTATTTATGTTGGATATTATTATTATTATTATTATTATTAATAGTTTAAAATGATGATGATTGTAGTATGTGATGATGATTGCTGTCTAAAATGACATGACTTTATGAAACAAATTGTTGTAACTCTTTTACTTCTGCTCACCCTTTTCCTTCCCTTACCTAGTATATCAACTTGAAAATGTTTTTTCTTGGTCATTCTATTTATTTTATTGGCTTCTACTTGTTTTTTTTTGTTTTGTTTTTTGTTGAATGTTAAAATTCGAAGTGTTCGGATTCAATACAGTGACAAAATATTGTTGCTAGGTTGCTCGTAATTTGTCCATTTAGAATAATCACATGATTTTCATTGAAAGAATAAAATTCAGTAGAAAAGACAACGTAGTTTCAATAAATGGACATTAACTTAATATAATAATAAGAATACAAGTAGTTGGTGATTGATTGGAAAGTAATGACTTTTTGTTTAGGTTAATAAAGTTCTGAAATAAAATATAAACTGTCTTTGTGTACGTATGTGAGAAACAATAAAATGTTGTGATATGTGTGTTTCTATGAAAAAGTCAACATGTGTGTGCGTGATTCATAGTAAAGAGGATACAAGAGATAGTTAGTAATTGTTTCTTACTGTTGGTGGTGTTGCTGTAGTCTGAAGTTTGCTGATGATGTCACTTTTAGCATGGGGTCATGAAGACCATAAGCGAGAGTTGCGTGGAGTTTGGTGACAGCTGTGTGTATCCTTTTTGGGAACAGATTTTGTATGTTTTTATACACTTTTTCATAATGAAATTGGCTCCAGAATTATATTATTTATTTCTTCATAATTGGCCCTAAATGCCACGTGGTATGATTTCTGCTACGCCTGCATGATATTTGGGAGATATCTACTTAAATTATGATGACTAATACAACAAAATTTCTGATCTGTGTTGCATGATTTTATTGGTGTGTTGTAAGATGTATGTATTTGATATTTTTGATATTTACAACAGCTTCATCATTTATTTCTTCCTTCTTACCTTTTTTCTTTCACTCTCTCTCCCCACTCTGTCTTTCTTTCTTCCCTTAATTTAATTTTTTTTTTATATTTTATATATTTATTTTATATTTGTAATTTTTTTATTTTTTCTTTCTTCCTTTTTTTTTTTATTAATATTCTTAGCTTTTTCTTTTTCTCATCCATCTTTTTTTTCTTTCTCCCTTTTTTCTCCCTTTCTCCTTTTTATCCCCGTATATCTGTTTGGATGGATTGTTTCCGTTTCTTAGATCTTTCTGTCTGAAGAGATGAATATAACAATATTCATGAAATAAATTATAACCAATATGGACTTTTAAGCTTTTCTTGATTTATCATTTTATATATATATATATATATATATATATATATATATATATATATATATATATATATATATGAAATAAATTATAACCAATATGGACTTATATATATATACATATATATATATATATATATATACACATATATATATATATATATATATATATATATATATATATATATACACACACACTATCTGAAATTTTACATATATATATATATATATCTATATATATATATATATGTATTATTTACTCTATCTGATATTTTACTGTTGAAACTTGACTAATGCATGGAATAATAATGCAACACAAAATGTACTTAGAACAAAATGTATTGAAACAAGAAAGTGTACACAATATTTACATATAGTCTTTTGTATATTCCTGGGAAGACCGTTCCTGGAGAATGTGTTGACTGAGTCGCAGTCGGGCAGAGTCTCTAGTTGAATCTCTTGATTCACCTCTCATGTCTTCCCAGTACCAACCATATTTATATAGTCGGTACTCCACTATGCAAATTAGGTGGATCCTACCACAACATTTACATACATGCCCTAGTAGATGGACATCCTTGGATACATGTATTTACTCTATCTGATATTTTACACATATATATACATATATATGGCTGGCTGGATCACGGGCCACTTGTATCCAAGGATGTCCATTTACTAGGGCAGCTATCTAATTCCTGTTGCAGATGCCTGCTCAGGCATATTTGTGTTTGTTCAACACTCACAGAGCCCACAGTGGTTTATACTGCAACTATGTTTAGTGTACCATAGTTACAGTTTCTGGGTGAGAGTGGATCATCAGAGATTGAGAGAAAACTGACAAAAAGACAGAAAAACGCTAATATTTTCAATTATGGTTGGGGCCGTTCTCATTGGTCAGACATGTGTCACATGTATTAAAACCATGATTAATTCTAAATGTATGTAGGTTTGTGAAAATTCTTGGATATCTACATGGTCAAGGATGGTAATATGTATTTACAATGATGTGTGTGTTTGTCTAGTTATTTTTTTATCTTCAGCTTTGTGTGGTCAATCCTCGCAGTGGAGAGTTGCAGAGTTCTAGTTTATGGCTCACCTCTTTAAGAATGTATTCTTTGTGCTAGATAGATATAAGATAGATTCTTTCAGAATGGATTCAAAGAAAAATGGTGATGTAATGTTTTTGGCATGTGTTTATAGTTGGTAATAATGTTATTATTAAGTTTCCAGTGTATTTCTTTCTTGAAGAATTATGTTCTTTTTTAATTAGGGTGGCATTAGTGAAATCAAAGTTGTATCCAGTATCGTTTCGCTGCAAAATGAGAGAGTTAGATCAATTGTTCAAATGCAAGTCTCTCTTGTCTTTGTAGATGTGGGCTTTTAGATCATGTGATATCTCCGCCACATGAATATTTTTGCATTGTAAACAATTTATTTGATAAGTCCTAGCATTTGAATTGGTGTTGGATTTATTTTTCTTCCTAATTATATCACGGATTGTCTTGGAGGTGGTTGTTACAATCCTAGTATTCAGGATAACTAATTTGTTTTGGAGTTTTGTAGAAAGGGTGTTGGACGGCAGGACTATGAACTTTGTTTAAGTTTTGTTAAAAGTTTTATTAGTGGTGTCTGTTTTTTTGGCTTTGTGGATTTCGTAAGCTTGTTTTTTGTATTGACAATAAAATGATGTGAGTAGTGGAGAAGTTTGAAATTTTTCTCAATATGTCTCGCTTCATATAGGTATTCTAGGCTAATTATATTAAGGGCTCTAAGGTAAATATATATATATATATATATATATATATATATATGTATGTATGTATGTATGTATATATATATATATATATATATATATATATATATATATATATATATAGTGTTTTACCAAATAATAAAAGTAAATTCAGTGATTATTTCAGGCTATTCTTATAATGATTCTTTGACTTATGGAATCACACTCTCTGTATATATATATATATATATATATATATATATATATATATATATATATACATATATATATATATTAAGAAATATAAATAATATATAACATTAATTACATGCTGGAAATATTATATTTTCATTTATATTTTGGTTTGTCACTGTTTTATTTTAATTTTTGTGGTTCATGTGAGATACAGTATTGGAGATAAAGTATGTGAGATAAAGTATTGGATACATGACACTTTTTTCAAATTTCCAATCGAAACTTTGTATTTTAAAAGACTTTAAATATTCAAATTTTTGATAGTATTGGAATGTTATCTCTGACCAATCAGAGAAGCACACAATTGTTTACAAGATAGTGCTACTAATCATCTGACTCTTTGAGGTGCATTCTGCAATTCAAGGATTAAAAATGACAAAAACTAAAGAATTATCCAGAGATATGTGAGATAGAATCATTGAATGCCACAAAGGAGGACAAGGTTACCAAAAAATTAGCAAAGAAATGAATCTAGCACTAAGTACAGTAGGAAATATCATCAGAAAGTATAAGAAGAATGGCGACGGTTCAGCAAACCTTCCAAGAAATGGAAGACCGAGAAAAATAAATGAGAGTACTTCAAGGTGGATCAGCAGAAATGTGCAAAAAAACCCTTCATTACTTGTTCTGAAATTAAAACTGATCTTGAGGGTGATGGAATTAATATAAGTAAGGATACCATTAGCAGAGCTCTATATCGTACAGGCTTTCATTCAAGATCACCAAGAAAAGTGCCTTTCCTGAAAACCAAACATGTCAAAGACCGATTAAAGTTTGTCAAAACTTATGAAAAGAAAGGTATGCAGTTTTGGGAAAAGGTAATCTGGTCGGATGAAACGAAAGTTGAACTATTCGGAAGAAACACAGCGACAAGTGTTTGGCAAATGGCACAATACCATCCCTAGAGTTAAGTTTGGGGGTGGTTCCATTATGATATGGGGATTCTTTTCAACCAAGGGCACTGGTGAGTTACAAGTTAACCATGGTAGAATGAATGGTAGCATGTACAGAGAGATTCTAGAGAAGAACCTTCAGAAATCTGCAACTTTTTTAGGACATGGTCGGAATTTCGTGCTTCAACACAACAATGATCCCAAACATACCGCAAAACTTACAAAGGAATGGTTTGAAAATAATGGTATTAGTACTCTCAATTGGCCAAGTCAGTCTCCTGACTTGAATCCAATTGAGAATTTGTGGAATACTTTGAAGGTTAAAGTTTATAAGCGGAATCCACAAAATATCAAGCAATGGGAGGAATTATGCAAGGAAGAATGGGGTAAAGTAATGGTGGATCAGTGTGAAAAACTTGTGGCCAACTATAGAAAGCAACTGGAAGCAGTGAAACAAAACAAAGGCTACGCAACAAAATATTAAATTGATGTATCCAATACTTTTGCATAGAGTAATTTTGAACTTTAATAAAATGGATTCAACGATGAGTTTTTAATTTTCCTTCCACATACAACTAAAACAACTCTACGAGATATTACTTACCAAATATCAGGCAAAATGGCGAACATAAACTAGAGTTATAACAGAAAATAACATGTATCCAATACTTATGCGTGTCACTGTATATTATTGTTGGGGTGGAATATTATTGGAGTTAAAATATTAAATGAATTTAGTTTAATTTTGAATTTGAATTTAAGCCCAGATTAACATTTAAGATTGAAAATAAGTTTGAAAATAATATAAGTTCTAAATTAGTGAGATTGCCGGTTTTTTAAACATAAGTAAAGAAAAAAAGGCATTGAGAAATCAAGGGGGCCAACTCTATTTTTTTTTCCAAAAATCAAGAGAGTAATTGGTAATAATATTACTAAACTAAATAAAAGTAATGATATCCAGAACAAAGTATGCCTTGATAAAATGATATAAAGTACTGTTAATATTAATAATAATTATCAATGCAAAAAAAATGATATAAATAAAATAAGAAAAATAAAGTAAAATGAAATAAGAGCTTTATATAGGAACATATAAACATGTAAATAAACATGTTAAAATGTTTAAATGAATTGTAGTTGGTTTTGAATTTGAAGTTCAGCCCAGATTAACATTAAAGATTGAAAATAAGGATGGAAATAAGAAATATAAATTCTAATTTAGAGACATTGGTTTGACAACAAAAATGGTGTTATTAAATCAAGGGAGGTAACAGAGTAATTAATAATATTATTAATGTTAATATTCCTAGAAAAAACTAAAAGTAATGATATCAGCAATAATAATATATGCTGTGATAAAGTAAGATAAGGCAAAAATAAAAGCCATATATAGGAACTTGTAAATATGCAAATAAATGAATAAATAAGGCAAATAAAAATAATGAATAGATGATTAAATAAACATGTTTCTAATAGTGAGATAAAAAGGAAAAGACAACAAACAAACCAAAAAAATAAAAATAATAGATATATGCTGAAAATCATAATGATAAGACAATGGAAAAAAATGGAATGACAAAAATTTTAAGTGCATTATCACCTAAAATTAACAATAGTTGTACAATAAAAGTAGTCAAAAAGAAAAGTAAAAAATATTAAAAAGATATTTAAAAAATATTAATATCAATACTATTTAATGTGGACATCTGGTCAATGTGTCTGAATAGGAATTTGGATCTATGTAGGCAGGTGCTAATCAACACACTTCTTTTGTTTAAGAGGTTAGCATTTTTTATATTTTTCAGGATTATTAATTTTTCAGAGAGACAAAAGTTACATTATTGCCTTTCCTGCTGAAGGGCTTAGCTTTTGCTACTAATTCCCAAGCAACACCTATGCTTGTATACCTATATTTACCCATTTGGTTAAGTAATATATATATATATATATAGAGAGAGAGAGAGAGAGACACACACACACACACACACACCCCTCTGTTAATACAGACTTAACAGAGAAACCTGTGCTAACTAAATTTGTGTGTATATATAGATAAATTTCTCTAGATTATGGTTTACCAAGAAAGAGAAAAAAATTTAACCTGATGTATTTCTTCAAAAATAACACTTTTAAAGCAAGCAATCTTCGTAAGCCCTTAAGTGATGTGGTTTTTGTTATTTGGTACAGCTTTTTGTGATTCTGTCAGCACCAGTGCATAAGATTTGAAAAAGGCTGCTTGCTAATAATATTCACTCTGCAGCATTTTTCTTAATCATGATTCTGATAAAGTGTTCATATGCAGCTGACAGTTTAGATATTTCTGAACAGGTTGAATGCCCTGAATGACTTCTATTTGAAAGATTTAATAAAGCCTTTTCAGAACATGACTAGAGTTCTTAGGTTAATGTTTGGATTTTGTAGCAACTTGCGGTGTTGGGCAAAACTATCCCTATCCTATGTTCATTTTCATAATCCTCTATATTCAGTCAGTTATGTGCTATTCATGATACATGCTGAGGCGATAATGTATCTTTCAATACATGACTGACAAGGCAGATTTGGTAGGTTGCCATTTCTTTCTGCAGTAGACCAGTTGCCATCCAAGGCTATAGAACACGGTTTGTCCTGCTATTTACCCATAGCTGGGGGGAGAAGAAGAGGATTCATACCTTTCCCAAGGGTATTACCATGTAAGTGAATGTAATGGATTCAACTGAAATTCGAACTCGGCATATATACAAGGAATCAGTCAGTTATGTGCCATGCCTGATACAGGCTTAGGCGATCATGTATCATGACTGACAAAGCAGATTTTTTCCCGCAGTAGGTTGCCATTTCTTTCTGCAGTAGACCAGTTGCCATCCAAGGCTATAGAACCCGGTTTGTCCTGCTATTTACCCATAGCTGGGGGGAGAAGAAGAGGATTCATACCTTTCCCAAGGATATTAGAACGTAAGTGAATGTAATGGATTCGACTGGAATTCGAACTTGGCATATATACAAGGAATCAGTCAGTTATGTGCCATGCCTGATACACGCTTAGGCGATCATGTATCATGACTGACGAGGCAGATTTTTTCCCGCAGTAGGTTGCCATTTCTTTCTGCAGTAGACCAGTTGCCATCCAAGGCTATAGAACTCGGTCTGTCCTGCTATTTAACCATAGCTGGGAGGAGAAGAAGATAATTCATACCTTTCCCAAGGGTATTAGCATGTAAGTGAATGTAATGGATTTGACTGGAATTCGAACTGGGCTCTCCGATTCCTCAATCTGAGCCACTATCCATTACTCCACTGTGCCTCCTCTAAATCCTCTATATTCATTATAACTCATCCATGTCAAAGAGTAAATTCTGTTGAAGGAACAATAAAGCTTTAAAATCTGTTAGCTGACACAGACACAAACTGCAGGAAAAGTTAAACGGAGAAGTTTGTCCAAGTTTTCAGGAATTCTTGAACAATGATTTTTTTTTTCTTGGCAAAAAAAACAATTTAGTTATTTGACATAACTTTTTGCCATTTAATCACTTATAACCAGTGGGGTTTTGTAATCTGAAAGCTTATCTTCAACAGAGAGATTAAAACTCTGATAGGAATTGATTCAGAGGCCAATATTCTATGATTTTCATCAGATGAGAATAAAAAGTTCTCTAAACTTTTCAGTTTTTTTTCCTAATCTTGATATATGACAATGCGCAGTAATAATTACTGCAATCTTTTTCATCTGGCTAACATCTCAGAACCCACTATGCAAGCACAAATAATTATACGGAAAAGCTTTGTATTTGAAGATCTGGGTTGAGGAGTTATCCTTATTTAAATTCTTTACATTCATTTTGACTGTTTAATAATAACTATAGATTTGAGGATATTAGTCTGTCACTAATGCAAATCATTGTGCATTCTTTATTCATTTATGCATTAATTTAGGAATTAATTATACATAGAAATAATTTTAATTGCAACGTCAGTCTAAAGAACTGTGGTGAGTACAAAATAATAATAACTCCCTTTACCTACTCCCTTCAAATACAGAGGAGCTAAGGTAAAAAGATGGAAAGACATTCACTAGCATAGGTTCAATTTCTTTAAACCAATGAAAATTTTGACTTCACAGCGAATGGCCAGTAAGCTGAGAAAAAGACAAAAAAATTTGCAAGCCTATGTGAAATTTTCTTTGGACCAATGAAAATTTCGTTTTCACAGGAATTAGCTGCTGAGCATAGAAAAATAAAAAAAATAAAATAGAAAGCAAATGCCAAATCCTTTTTGGTATAAAATAAGGAAAAAATTAAATCAACAAGAAGACAAAAGAGTCTGAAGTCATGTGAAAAGTTTCATTTCTGTTCACTCATACAGCATTCATATTTTTGCCAGTGTCAAATTACTCGCAGATTATATTATCAGCTTTAACAAAGCACTTGCCATTTCAAAGAACTTTATTTCAACAATGCAAAAAAGCTAAGTATTTCAAACTTTCTCTCTTCATCTACCTTTAAACATATGCTACCATTTATAAAGGTAAAAGACAATACGAAAACTGTAATATTAACCAACACGTTTCATCCAATGTGGATTTTTCAAGGCAAAAACGAAATGAATTTATTAAAACAAAGTAACTATTAATAACAAAACAAAATGTCCTTAGCAACTGGAAGAATTTTGTCATGTTATTAATAGTTACTTTGTTTTAATAAATTCATTTCGTTTTTGCCTTGAAAAAGTCCACA
The DNA here is from genome assembly GCA_964036315.1 of Acanthosepion esculentum. Classification (NCBI taxonomy): domain Eukaryota; kingdom Metazoa; phylum Mollusca; class Cephalopoda; order Sepiida; family Sepiidae; genus Acanthosepion; species Acanthosepion esculentum. The sequence goes on from OZ038503.1 coordinate 10,117,641, forward strand.
TTGGAGAAAACGTGTCAGCTAATATTACAGTTTTCCTATTGTCTTTTACCTTTATAAATATTGTCTTTTTTTGCAGGTTAATTCTGAGAAATTTTTCATATGCTACCATGTAACCCTTATTTGAAAAACAAAGTCTCTTACCTTTGTTTTAAACGTTTTTTAATATTATTTTGTGTCAGATGTTTTAATCTGGTGTATAACAATTCATTGAAACTACGGACTTTAATAATTTGTGATTTATTTTCCTGAAATGAGCTACTGACGCAACTTCAAACATGTAAATTCATAAATAAATTCCTTACCTTGTTTTATTAAAATTACCTGTGTGTTTCCTTGTCATCATCTGCCTCCATTAACCTTCTCGGCATGGGTAAACTAACTGTTTATTATAACCTTGAAGTTCTATGTTGCTATGACACAGTTATGGACCAATGTCAATTGATTTCAACAGCATTCTGGATAACTGCAACTGACTGCTAGTATCACTAACAGTAAACCTCTATCTTGAGTGTCACACAAGCCTTATATTGGGTGAACTTTAGTAAAAAAACAAAAAATGAACTATGATGTATTGCAATTTCCATGCCTTTCTATTCTAACCATACTTTCAATCTTTTCCAATCTCACGTCCTCCAAATGGTATACAGCTGGTGTAATAGTGACTCTAAATGAGAAGTGAGTGAGTCAAGTTCAAATTCCAGTTGAGTTAGTTACTTTTACTTCTATAGAAATACCTTTGGGAATACATTTCAAAGAAATACACAAGAAAAGAAAAACACTTTTCAAGCAGAAACCACAAGAATTTGAAATAAACTCAAAGACATGATAAAGAGGCATATGGTATCTTAGAGAGGAATTTCAGACTTAGTAAGGAGCAGATATTTACCATATTGCCTCATAGACAAGCAGTAACTAAAAGAACTAAAAGTTAACTTACTTAACGCTAATTTGGTAGCAGGCTAACTGAAATTACAATTAAACACATGTATGTTTATGCGATAAATGTCTATTTTTATATTTTATGGAATATTAAAACTTTTACAAAAAAAGACACAGAGAAGAGAAGCAAATATCTGTGCTTGTAACTGACTGCTGGTCTCAATGGAAAAGGTTCATGCTTATGTTATCTCTTTCCTTACGAAATACATCATGGAAACTAGAAACAATAAATATATCTCTGAATAGGGGAAATGCACAAACAAAATACATTTGAAGGAAATAACCCAACAAATGTGATGCTATGGACACTTATGTCTGATATGACATCTAAAGATCCCCTTCTGTTTAGGTTGTGTGTTCTGGAATGACATCTGAGATCTGCAATGTTCTTTTTCCACTTCATCAAAAGTAAAG